>CM071945.1:13905000-14527500 GCA_036784905.1 Acrossocheilus fasciatus | reverse complement strand
ATTCTTTATTTGGTAGTGTTGTGAGCATTTGCAGTGCGTTTCTTTATTTGTTTGTGTTCTGAGCATTTGAAGCACCTGCTGTCACACTGGTGAAGATGTTTTCTTGATTTGCTGGTGCTTTTTCTATTTGCATGTGTTTTCTGAAGTTGCAGCACGTTGAGCTCTCTCAGCCACCGAACATTTCCCATATTTTTAAAATTAGATTATCGTTGCCATCATCTAACGTTTATTTATAATTTAAAAATGTAATATGTCAAATTTCACAACGCGTATCATTATTGTGTTTACTAAATTCAAATTTAAACATTTTAAACATTTTATTTTGGTTTTTACTGTTTTACTGTTTTACTGTTTTCATTTATTTAGACATTTTAATTGATTGGCCCATCTGTATTACAATAATTTTAATACTGTTGCACTTTCAAATAAGGAGAACAGGTCTGTGTTTATAGTATTGGTTTGGACAGTTCTCACTTACCATCTTCATGACAACACACACAGCCAAAGATTCACTAAACACACCCAATAATAAATTCACATTTGCCCTGTAGATTTCATCTATCGACACATGGCTGTGAAATGACTTCAGTGAGTTCAGACTGATGGCCGTTAAACACATGAGTTACACATGTGCACACATCTGTTACTGTCAGGGCACATCGGTGCATGGCTGACATCAAACTGCCCTTCAAATCATCTTCAAAACATTTCCCAGTCACTCAGTGGTTAGCTGGCTAAAGCGGTTGTGCAATTTAGATGATTTTTTATCTGCAATCTCCTTGCATTTATTCATAAAGTCACTTAGTGCAATTATCATATAAATTTCCTCTCTTTCCATTCCAGATCCGTTCCATCCTGCATGTGTCACCCTGCACCTGGCCAAATAACTGAATAATTTCTATTAAATATTTTTGCAGAGAGAACTTTTTCTCCAGCGTGATTGTGTGGATGTGCATGCTTATTAAAAGTTCTGTGTTTGTGTGACAGCGCTTTTGTGTGTGAGGGAAAGTAACTTTAATGTGTTTGCCCTTGTGTGTGTGTGTGTGCGCACGCACACAGAGAGCATGGCAGAAATCAATTACTTTTCTGCAGGTGTGAGTGAGCGACTCCAGCTCCCCCTTCCTTCTCTCACTGTCTCTCACACACACATTCAATGTGTCAGTGATGGTTTTCCTTTGGTAACACCCACCGGTGACTCACATTTTCAATAAAGTTTATTTGTCTCTTTTCATTAAGGATTTAAACAAGCGGTTTGTTGACTAAAACCATGTAGACACACTGTGAATTATAGCACACATGAGATATTATGCATCAGACCAACAGCTGTGATTATTGGAATTACTGGACTCGCTCATACACACACACTCGTATGGATGAAATGGAGGCTATTTCACAGTGCTAATGGATCTGTATTTCACCAACACACCTGAGCCACTGGACGTCATATTACACTCACAGGTGCTCCATTACTCTATGACAGTTTGTGTATGTGTGTGTGTGTGTGTGTGTGTGTGAGAGAGAGAGAGAGGGAGAGAGAGAGAGAGTCTGAAACGCTTCTGTAATTTCTATAAGCATAATTTATAACAGGATTACTTGGATGATGCAGGATTCAACCAGACTTACATTCTCTGTGATTCCTGCATAAAATGCTTTCCTTTTCGGTTTAGGGTTAGTCTGTAGTCGTAAGTTCAACTAAGCTTCAAGTAAGTTAAAAAAAATAATAATAAAAAAAAAAGTTTCTTGATAACATGAAAAACAAGAGTTTCTACAAATGTTTCACTAAAACTTTAATAAAAGGTTTAGCTCATTGCATTTTAGATCTTAAATGGCAGAACAGTGTCCGTCTGACATAGGCAACAAAAATCAAAACTATAAATTTAACCACTGCATTTCAGCATTGTGAAAAACAATATTCTGTTTTGTTTTGTTTGCAAAAACACTTAAATGTACATTGTTAACATAATCTCCAACATAAGGATTTAACATGAACAACTTTAAGGAAGTAAGTAATGTTTATGATTCCTTTAAGGTTCATGGTATATTAAATTCATAGTTTAATTAATAGGATTCATTAAATATTTTTAATGTAATCAGACACATTTATAAATTTAAAAAAAAACTGGCTAGATATTTTTAGAAATATCTATATATTAATATAAGCATCTATATATTAGAATATCTTAACTAAACTTATTATCACTGTACATTTATCTGATCTGTAAGGAATATCTGTTTATTAAGTTACATTGTATATTTTGTCTGAAATTGTCTGTAACACGTGATTCATGGGTGTTTTCCATTTATTTACATTACAGTAACACTTCAGGGACCAATTCTTACTATTAACTAGCATTGTTACTAGCATATTGGCTGTTTATTAGTACTTATAAACCTCATATTAATGCCTTATTCTGTATGACTATGTTTTAGATCCCTTAATTCTACCTTATAGCTAAAATTAACAACATTACTTACTATTAATAAGCAGCAAATTAGGAGTTTATTGAGGGGAAAGTCATAGTTTATAGTTAGAATTTGACCTTAAAATAAAGTGTGACTTTACAATAGATTTTTGAATTGCATTATTGGACCTTAATATGCTCCAACAACGTTTGGTGGCCATAATGGATGCATAAGCAGCACAGAAATGTATCCAACTGTTTCAGTGGCAAGTAATTTATGGTAAATGTAACACTGCAATTTAACATAGTGGCTGTTTTATTGCCATTATTAGATATTTGAAATTATTTATTGTCTGGGTTGGCAGTGCAAAAAAATGATTGTGAATTTTCATTGAATATTGCTAATATAGAGCTGGTGTTCACAGTGCAGTTATTGTTGCTTTGGGAGATTCAAGGACTGATCATACATTTACAAACTGAGTTGCTCAAGCTCATTAGTTGATCAAAGATGTCTATATAATGTAATAAAGATGTAAGAAAGAATTTCACATTTCTAAAGCTGTGCATACAAAAAAATTAAATTTTAGATGCTGTCAATATGTGTATCATTTATCTAAATATACAAAAATTTAATGTAAACATTCCATACGAATAGCCTACTAATGAGATCAGTCTGCATTATCTTCACTGTGAGCGGAGCCTGGCTTGCAATGAGAAGCAGAAGAAAATACCCCCTCGCTGAGGACAGAGGCTGACGTTAAAAGGGTTACTCCACCCCAAAATGAAAACGTTGTCATTAATCTTACCCCTATGTCATTCCAAACCCATAAAAGCTTTGTTCGTCTTGTCATGTTTTGCATGAAAACCGGGAGACGAGAATATTTTTTGTACACAAAGAAAACAAAAATTACGACTTTATTCAACAATTCGTCTCCGAATTGCCGTCAATCGTAGGGCCATTTTGGACAATATCCACTGGGCGCAAACTGCGTATGCTGTTCTGTGTCAGCCGCACCACACGGATACGCTGTTTACGTTCAAATCAAAGTGTAAATAAACGTAGAAAGTGTATCCGTGTGGCGCAGCTGACACAGAACAGTGTGGCCTATGCAGTTTGCATCCAGCGGATATTCTCCAAAATGGTGCTACGGTGACTCTGAGGAGATCTGAGTCGTAATTTTTATTTTCTTTGCGTACAAAAAGTATTCTCGTCGCTTCATAAAATTCAGATTGAACCACTAATGGCAGATGGACTATTTTGATGATGTTTTTCATACTTTTCTAGGACTTGACAGTGTTATTTACTTGGCAGTCAATGGGACAGTCACAAGCCTCCTGGTTTTCATCCAAAATATCTTAAATTGTGTTCCAAAGACGAATGAAGCTTTTATGGGTTTGGAACGACATGCAGGTAAGTGATTAATGACAAAATTTTCATTTTGGGGTGGAGTAACCCTTTAAATTGAATGATGTCACTGATAGCCTAACAGCCTGTTTGCACATGCAACACCTTAGATAAACCTGTAGCCAGAACCATCCCGTCACTCAGATACATTACCTGTTTAATTAGAGATAGTGATGACTGAGTGTCAAACACATCAGTTACTAAATGCAGTTATGTTGCCCAGAGGTTAGCAGGGTCTGTGAGCTAGCATTACAGTCGCCAAACACCAAAACAACTCATTTAACCCTGGAGATCACAGAAGAACGCATAAACCAGGGCTATCAAGAGGCCAAGGCCACTGAGGAACAGTAAACATTTATCTTACAGTGATCTCATTTAGTCTCGCGCTGAACTCTACTCTCGCTAACTGTCCATTTAGAGAGACAATTCTTAGAGCTGATTTCAACTGAGGCTTAATGCATTTTGTGCGCTTAAAACAATAAGCATAATTGACCCTTTGGTTTGGAAGGCTTTAAGTGAAGAAACAACTTGAAGTTTAATAATACCGGACTGGATTTATTGTGTCAGAGCAGCTGCCATTTTACTTTATCACATTTACCGCTTGGAAGTCGTCAGGGAGGAGGCGAAAAAGAGGCGAAATGGAGAGGATGGGATGTGAAGGGAAGGAGAAGAGCGAATAGCAGCATCTGTTGTGCAGTTCACACTGTAACTGCCTATGGAAGAATCTAATAACGGCCCACTGCATCACAGCACATTATATTCATCTCTATAAAGCTGAGCGCTGGGCGGCGGATGCCATGTGAATTCCCATGGAGGTACTAAAGGGAACCAGCCTCAAAACCCCATAAACAGCTCACTCATAAAACACATTCTATTTTAAAAGCACCATTTCAGTAATGCACCATTAGTAAGACTCGTAATCAGGCCGCTGCATTTCCTATCTGCCGCGTGTGATGTGTGTATGTGAGCGCTGGTAATCTACATCACTGCGGCGCTCTATCAGAGGCCGGATTTGTTTTTTACCCACAAATCACACAGGAAGAAAGTGGTGGCTAATGCAATAACTGACTCTGAGTAGTTATGGGAGCGTGTGTGAGAGAGAAAGGCTGTTGGGTAAATGGCCTTCAGGCAGGGAGTGAGAAGAAGAGCAACGTTTTCGTTAGTCATGCTTCCGTTTTGTGTTTCTCTCTCCTTCAGTTTCTTTTTCTGAATCTCTTTTTCTCTCTTTCACTGGTTTATTGGAAGCGTAGTAGCTTTTAAGTGGTGTCCTCCTGTCTGTCTCCCCCAAGATCAGTGTTGCCAAGTCCGCAGTTTTCCCGCGGAATGGGCTACTTTAACACTGTAGCCCTGGGTTGTTTTTCATGTCCGCTGGTTTAAGCAACCCCGATAACATGATATTTAGCCCCTTAAAAAAAATGTGTATTTTACCCCCCAAAACGCAATTTTTACCAGGCGACCCCCCTCGAAATGCGATTGGGCTAGTTTTGGGATAGTTTTGAGTAGCAATTGGAGGGTTTTGTTGTGAGAACCTGGCAACCCTGCCCGAGATCACACTTAGGCCTTGCGTGGCTAGATGGACTGGATTGGCAGCTCTGGTTGCTGGATATTATCTGTACAAAATTTGGTGGCAATGTTACAGGCATTATGGAAGAAATTTTGGTGCTTGGGTATTTTATATTTCATAACTGTATATTTCATTAACTGATGAAATGTTAATATGCCAAACTTGAACTGCTCAAAACCACTTTGTATTTTGAAAGGGACTGACAACTACCGTTATTTTACTTAAAAAAAAAAAAATCACAAACATTAAATGTGCACTACCATAAAAAAGTTTTGTAAAACTTTCATTTAGCGAGGATGCATTAAATTGATCAAAAGTAGCAGTTACGTAATTTCTGTTTCAATTTTCGTTTGGATTTTCTATTCATCAATGAATCCTGAAACGGTGTATCACTCAACAAAAATACTATCTGCTTTCAACGTTGGTAATAATATGAAATGTTCCTTCAGCACCGAATCATCATGTGACTTTGAAAACTTTTCCATCACCGGAATAAATTACATTTTAAACTATAGTAAAATAGAAAACGGTTATTTTAAACTGTAATCATTTTTAACAATATTACTGTTTGTGCTGTATTTTTTATCAAATAAATGCATAGCTTATATGGTGAGTATACGAGACTCAAAAATATTCAAAAAAAAAAAAAAACATACAGACCTCAAACCATTTTTGATGTTAATTATACTGTTAACTTGACACTCCATTTTTCCTAAGTCTTTTAGAAAATAAATTTAATACAGCATTTTACATTCATTTTCCTATAAAATTACCTTTTTAGTTTTAAAAATAGTATTTGAGTTGCAAGCATTTTTTGGACACTTCATTTCAAATGGATTTAACAGTTGGGTGTTTCTCTACAATGTAGATTAATTTTTGTTAAGAAGAATACTGCAAAGTTCATTGAAGTTAGGTGGCATGTGTGAATAGATAATATACTGTACCAGATATATGTACCAGATATATTTGGCATTCCGTGTAGAGAAAACAGACTGTGAGAGCCCTGCAGACAGTGAGATTGCATTAAATCCCATACATAAGAGGATATCAGCTGAATTTTCTTTCAGGCTCTGTTGAGAGAGTGAGTTTTGCGGTGTGGGAAGAATATTGTAAATATTCACCCCCTCCATAACGATGAATAGCTTGAAACTTTCTTAATAAAAAACAATTTTTCATGCAAAGTTTGTAAAAAATGTTTTGGTGAAAGTCTTGAAAAATGAATGAAGTGTCAGGCCCTGGGTGGTGTAATTCTTCACTGATATTATCGTTATGATGTTTGAGCTTGGATCAGTTTAGGATGAGCTGCGTCTAGTGACTGATAGCCCAACAATCAGCATTCATCCTGTATTTCATGATTAAACTGAACCTCTAGTGTGGTGTCCTCCTGCGTTTCACTTTAATTGGGAACGGCAAACAAAGAAACAAGGACAACTGCAACAATTCTCTTCAACTTCATGGCCTCATAGATCTGTTGAGTCATTTTGTCAATTTGTAGACCGACCCGGAAGACTAATTCACCATGGATTCTCCTGGAAATTCACTCTGTGGTGAACATTAAAACCATTGGAAACCACACTGCCATTCAAAAGTTTGTGGTTGATACAAGTTTTAAAATGTTTTTGAAAGAAGTCTCTTATGCTTAGCAAGGCTGCATTTATTTGATCTAAAATACGATAAAAACAGTAGTATTGTACAATATTTTTACAATTTAAAATCACTGTTTTCTATTTGAATATATTTTAAAATCTAATATAATCTAGTCTTCAGTGTCACATGATCTTTCAGAAATGATTATTTATCAGAAATGTACATACTGTCTCTATTGACTAATTAATGCATCCTTGCTGAATAAAAGTATGAAAAAACAATGAAAGTTGGTATGTAAGGACTCCAAATACCACAAAGTTGTATGTTACTGTTAATGCAGCTTGTTCACGGCTCTTTTATGAACACAGCGGTTTTCATATTCACATTTGAGGTATGATTTTAATGCGTTTTAGAACAAAAAAGTGTTCTCTTTAAATAATGTTGACCGCAGACTTTATTTTATTTCTAAATCAAAAACACCCACAAGAAAAAACACCCTCCTCCATATTTTTTGCACTACAAACTAAACAGCTCTGTGTTTGTTTGTTGGGCGCTTCATGTTAGAGTGGTGTTGTACAGGTCTGAAAACACTAGGGTCAGCAGCTTTCAGGGACCATCTGTGAAATTATAAAACAGCCCCACTTATATAGCCTGAATCAGTTCACAGCGGGCAAACTGAGTGTATGGGTGGAGCCTATCAAGTTGTAGGCTATATGGGAAAACTGACAGGTATTGCAGTTTTCAGTTGAAATGATGCCAGACCGGAACCCTAAATGCACTCTGCTCTCCACTGCTGTGCTGATTTCCTGCTTGTTCCGGCTAAAGCAATAACATAAATATGGATCCAGGATCAGCCTCCCACACTTTTACGCCTCCCCAGTCTACTGTTCGAGGAAACGGCACGCTGTTCTGGGTTCAGCAGCCAGGTGAGAGCCGAACTGAAGCGAATGCAGGGTTCAGAGGTGTGAAATAGAGATGGGTTTGTCTCACTGGGCTGGAAATTGGCTCCCGCTGCGAACCCCAATCCTGCTGTCCACTCATCCATCTCATATTTCCTTCTTTTGTTTCGCTCTCTTCATCCTTATTTGTGTGCAGACTACAGATCTAGTCCATTTCCCAACCGTCGTTCTGTCTTTTGGCTCGTTTCGTTTTGGTTCTGTGTCCTCAAGCTTCCGTTTCCTTTTTTAACTCAAAGCTGCTCTCGTTTTACAGAGCCGAAGATAAATGGATCACCTGGGGAAGAGAACTTTGTCTACCACTGTTAATTGAGCAGATTTGTTTTCCGTTAGGCTGCAGATAACTATTCTTTTTCCTGTAGATGTCAGATGAATGGGAAAAGACAGAAATTGAGAGCAAGAGAGCGAAGTAAGGGTGAGGCGAAGCACTCTCGTGGGTTATCAGTAGATATGCTGCCCGTGGAAGAGCGCTGGCAGGCTCAGTTATCCTGAGCCGTAATCACGTTTGGAAGATTGACCCGAGGTGGAACTCAGAACTCGGGAGAACGTTCCGGAACTCGGTGCGGGGGCATCTGTCACTTTCTCTGAGTGATATGCCATTGGCTGCCACATTGTTGGATGAGATGTATTGGTCTTTGAGCAGGGAAGGCAGTCTGCCTTTATGAATACACTAGAAAACATTAATCTAACGCTGCTTGCTCTCGCAGCTCGCATACCGAAGCACTTCCTGTGCATATCTATAATAACTATGATCATATGCTCATTTTATTAAGCCCATTAAATAAAAACTCTAATGTAATTCTGTGTATATAGCCGTTTGTCTGAAGGATTGCCTGTGGGTCTTTTTTATTTAACCCACTCTTAAATCTCTAATGACATCTTATTACATTTACATGCTAATTTGTTCATTTTCTCCTTCATTTACCCTGTTATGGCCCCATGTCAGCCATTCAGAAATAAACTATGGTCATTTTAGTATTAGAAGGCTTATTATCCCCTTCATGCTGACAAAAGAGGATCAAAGGCATTTATTTACGCCTATGTTTTGTGAGTTTTAAATAAAGTATTGACCATATGCAGGAGAAATAGCTGCTTTTTTATAATACTGTATTTTCCATATTGCTTGAGCACATGAACATCTTACTAAAACAACTGCTGAAATGTCATCTTTTTATTCAAATACCTGACATTTGTGTATTTTTCCCCAAACCTCAAGGATTATTGACTGAAGTGGTCACGTCCTCTGTGTGCCTGTTCTTTTATTGATTAGGATGACAGCATTTTTGATATTCCCAGAAAATTTGCAGCATAAAGCATTACTTTTTCCTTTAAATGATGAGTCCATCTCTCAAATTTCCCATTCATTGAGGGAGTGGAGCACATCTGCTCATCAATAGTACAGTAGTGTTGGATAAAGAGGAAATAGAACTGAAGCAACGACACCATGGCTGTCATTTTTGGGGAGGAAATGACACCACCACACTCACCCACACACACATATCATATCACAGATAGGCCTATTTGGGAACACACTTCAGCTAAAACCCATAAAATGTACATACTCACAAATCACTCGAAAAAAGTATCAATATTGGATTTTTGTCATTTTTCTGAAATATCACAATTTAAAATATCAAAAGTAACAAAAAACACATACACAATTCATCATTTGAGTTGTGATGGAAATTATTTAAGAAAAATAAATAATACATAGTCAAACGTGACATAAATGAATACCTATAGAAACATTTTATTTATTTATTTATTATTTGCATGTTTGTTTTATTTCTTCATTTGGTCACACTTTATTTTAAGGTCCAATTCTCGCCATTAACAAACCATTAACTACGACTTTTGCCTCAATAAACTTCTAATTTGTTGCTTATTAATAGTTAGTAAGGTAGTTGTTAAGTTTAGGTATTGGATAGGATTAAGGCTGTAGAATATGGTCATGCAGAATATGTGCTTTATAAGTACTAATAAACAGCCTATATGTTAATAATAAGCATGCTAATAAGCAACTAGTTAATAGTGAGAAATGGTCCCTATACTAAAGGTTACATTTTCAAACCATGATAAAAGCAAAGTTAAAAAAAAAAAAAGTTCAAATGCTTAAATGTGCCCTTTCGTATAACAAAAAAAGCTGTAAAAATGTTGAAGTATGTTAGTTTGAATAAAAATCAATCCCTGGACATAAAAGCGCCCATAGTTGAAGTAACAACTAACTACCCACTCACTAGCAAATGCACATTGCCTTTGTCTCTCACACACTCGAACTCACACTCACTCACTTCAGCCTCCCCCACACAAACACATCACCTCTTACACGGATGTATCTACTGTCGTTCTTGAGTGAGAACTTGAAATGAGATAGAGATGCTCCCCAAGGACGAGAGTTTATATGAGTGCCTGAAAGTTTGTGAGCAAGAAGGAGAGTTTGTGTTAGTGGCTCTGAATCTCTTTAATATGCGTGAAGGGGGATGAAATCGGGCAAAATAAGAGGGAATAACGCAAGCAGAATGGTGTGATGGTGAACATGGATTATATCTATCCATGTGTTGCTCTGAGCTCTCTTTCATCTGCGTGAATAGCCTTGAGGTCAGACGGCTGTCTGAGATGCTGACCTCTCCATGCTCTGGGATTCTGAAGGAATGTTGTCTCTTTTCAATAATCATTTCCTCCAAGGCAGATGGAATTATTACATCCCAATGCAACATTTTACACAGCACTGCAGGACTCAGCAGCTGGTAAAATTCTCACATAGACAGACAGCCATCCAGACAGAATGAAAATGTTTTTCACCCCTGAGGGGAAATTTTGTACAAAACATCTGTTTACAAATGCAAAAAATGTGCATAACACAATGTTTATGTTGAAGATTTTTTTATTTGGATTTTGTTTTGTTAAATGAACTCACACGCACGCATACACACACATGTGTATAGTGCTGTCAAATGATTAATTGCAGACAAAATAAAAGTTTTAGTTTGCATATTATATGTGTGTGTTCTGTGTATATTTATTATGTATATAAACACACAGTATATATATATATAGAAAATATTTACATGTATTTACATGTTTATATTTATATTCATATCATTTATATTATAAATAAATATATTTAATATATAAACATAACATATTTTTCTAATATATATATATATATATATATATATATATATATGCATGCATGTGTATGTATTTATATATATACACATAATAAATATACACAGCACACATACATATAACAAAAAGTTTTATTTTGGATGCGATTAACCGTTTGATAGCACTAATATATACACACACACAGTAGTCAACATTTGAAGAGGATCAGAAAAATATTATATATATATATATATATATATATATATATATATATATATATATATATATATATATATATATATTTATTTATTTATATATGATTTCAATAAATAAGTGCTTATACAGGTACCTGAGCTTTATGATGGGACTGAGGCATAAGACAAATTTTAAAAAGACATTATTCAGTAATATGTAAATCAATGAGCGGCCAAGATGAGCAATTCAGTGCAATCAAAATCTATTCATACTGATTATTTGCACTGACAAAGGTTAAACCTATTAATCACAACCAATGATCTCTACATCGCCTCTTTTATGAAAGGCAATGGTGTACTTCATTCTCAATTACAGTCTGTATGTGAAAGTGTCAGACGTGTGACCTGTTGCCTGCTGGCTGAGTGATCAGTGTTTTTCTCATCTGTGTAATGGAGATGTGAAATTCTCTCAAATGTGCTTGTGTCCTGCAGCTGCTACAGCTCTATTAATAACCACAATCCTCTGCAATTAAAGGGACAGCTCACACTGTAAAAAGTCATTCTGTAGGGTTGTAGATTTCATTAAATATATTATGTAAACTTTATTTAACCAGATTAATTTCTTGTTTTTAAAATATTTTTTGTTAAAACTATTTTAAAAAAACTACTTAATTCTGTTGCTAAGGATTTAGCTATTCTTTTTGAATAATTCCAAATGGAAAGAATATTGAATAAATCCAACATGATTGAAATGAGTTTTCAATTTACAAGCATTTCCTGTTACAACCATGCAGGGGCGGACTTAACCAATAGGCGAGGTAAGCGGCCGATTAGGGCCCCGGGGAATCAGGGGGCCCCGTCTGATATTCACGAAACATACTTGGCAAATGCATCAGTATGTATTTGTGTTATGGAGAGCGTCAAATGTTCACTCACCACTAAAAATGGCAAGTTTGTGCAAGCTTGTGAATCCTCTCATTATAACAACGTGTAGATAAGATGTAAATAAGAGATTCATTGTGCAGAGAGCTTATTAACGGAACATCGTGAGATCACGATGAACTGAAGTGAGTGACAGCTTTTAGTGATTATAGACGGAGCGCTCTTTGCACGCATTCTAAGCTGTTTTGACTGTCTCAGAACAGATATATTCACCTCAGTAAAGAAATTATTGTGTTTCAAGTCATAAGTTTATTTGTCTTGATGTTTCAAAATGACTCTCTTGTGTGTTTTTCCTAGGCGTGCCAACGCGAACTATACACTAAAAACGCGTATAAATGCACGAATGCAATGACTGGAGATTTTCGCTTAATAAATTACATTTTCGATTTGTTTCTCGGCAAACCCTAGAGTGAGTTAATTTTCATGACATTTTAATCCTTTTTGTAAAAAGATTGAAGAAGTTTAGGCTATAATTCATTAAATGGCAAGCATTTTTTTTTATATGTGTTCTTTTGTGATCCGAAAAAAATAAGGTAGCTTAATATGGCTTTTGAATAGCATCAGGTTGACTAATGTGTAGGCTACCTAAGTTGTGAAGGGGTAATAGTTATAATAAATAATAGTTATAGCTATAATGAGAGAGAGCTAGTGAGCAAAATAAGGGTTAAGCGTAAAAGAGCATATAGTTATTGTGTTGGGGCCCCGTACCTGAAATTTGCTTATAGGGCCCCCAAATCACTAAGTCCCCCCCTCCATCATATTGACTCTTGCACGTCACACTGGACTACAGTTCCCATCATCCATTGCACTGACACTAATACTCACAACCAGCGCAATGTCATAGAATGTCTCTGAACAGGTTCACGCCCACTTTTGGGGGAAAACAAACTGCCATACAGCATCGGATCGAGGAAGTGAACTAACCTTACAACATGCCAAAGAGTTGTTGTGTGGTTGGGTGCACCAATAATGTTTGTAAAAACCCAAATTTAGCTCCATATCTTGCTGTTATGGAAATATCATGAATTACGGATGATGCTATCAAAAGCTAAGCCAGACTAGTTGTATGGCTGGACAGAAAAGTGCACTCAGTACTCTAAATATAAGGACATAATATATACATTTAAAGATGTTTACTTTCAAATACGAAGTAAAATCATTCACTGGCTTACCTGGTGATTAGATTAGGTACGGTTAAATGTCCGGTAAAACACCTCTGGCCACTGGGTGGGGATGTTACACCAATTTGACGCTGGGATAGTTTTTAAATTGACCAAATTAAGTTTGTGGATGTATCTTTCATGCTCTATGGCAGGCAGGGTGGACATATAATTACTTGACATGTTTAATCTGAGTGATTTCTTAAGTTATTCACGCCTGATGGCTGTGTACGGACGTTGCTTTGTGCTGCTATTTTGTATTGAAGTCTATGGGAAGTCTAGTTTATTTTCCCCCAAAAAGGGGCGGTGACGAAATGGACAGTTAAGTTCCCGGATGTGCCGGTAGAACGTATCACACGCTCACCTGAGAGCTATTACACACTCTATTTAACAACCACTCAGATCCTGTTCAGATCGCCGAGTATTGTCTAGCGTTTATCACTCACCAAGTTTTATCAAGCCATTCCATGTTTATTTTCTGTTTAGTCTCTAGTATTGTTCTACATTTATTACTCACCAAGTGATAGCTGCTTTACGGAGCCTAGTTTCTAGTGCTAGCTTAGTCTTGTCATTTCATGTTGCCTTGTATACTTTTTCCTGATTCCTGCCCATGTTCCTTGGATTAACCCTTGTTTCACCGCTCGGACTCTGTTTGTTCCTCGTCTGGACTATTGCTCATGTTTTCGGACTTCCCCTCTTGTCAAGCCCTCTGGATGTTGTTTGCAGATCGAAGACCCACGCTTTTCCTAGGAATACTCTTGTGTCTTGCCCATGCCATACTTGTTTGTTGTTGTTCAACCCTGCCTGTGTTATGACCATGTTTCATAATAAAAGCTTGCACATGGATCCGCACGTCTCACGTCTCGTCTGCCCTGTTACAACTTTAGCCCGATTCACAACAGTTAGCTTATAATAATGTTTTCAAATTTGAGTGGTACGGGTAGGTTTTCACGGGAAATTCGAGCATGGCACTGTGTCATTACGTCACGTCTGTAAACATTAAGAAGTTTTCCTGGCTATAGCAGGCTATCGCATGTGAGGATCCTGCAGGTGGCAGGTCGTTTGTAGCCTTTTCTCACAGCAGCTGGAATAATTAAATGTATCATTTTGATGGCGGATTGTGATCCAGAAAGTATTATGTGTTTATGAAACACGTGTTAAATTATGTTTTAAATGTGCTTCTGATTACAGATAGCCTGATATTACACAAGATTTGTATTTTAAAGAAAACCAGTTCGAAGGGAGCATAGTTTGCTTTTTGGGTTAAAAGAATGGCTTAATATGATAATATTAATATTACGTAGCGCCTAAAAGTAGTCCCCAGCTATATTATAACTAGTTACCTAGCTGGGGACTACTTTCAGGTGCTGCGTAATATCACTGCGCCTGCTGCGGCCATGTTACGGCAGCAAAGTTCCTTGATTATTACACCGGAATGAGAGTATAGTTCCTAGCCAAATCGGACTAGAAAATCGCAACTTTTCATTTTCCGCCGGTCTTAGTACACGATATAACTACAGAAGAGTCAAGTTTTAAATAGGAAAACTATCGAAACTCTTTGATCATTTTTGAACGCGATGCTACTGGTCTAATCGGATTCAATGATCTATGCTAAGCTATGCTAAAAGTGCTATCGCCAGACCCCGAGATCGGCTGAATGGATTCAAAAACGGTAAAACTCAACTCATTAACTCTGGGGGAGTTGGAGAATGAGCCTATTTCCAAAAAAAGTGGAGTGTTCCTTTAACATTATTTTTTGCAGAATTTCAGAACAGAATTTAAGAAGAACAATAAAAAGATGAACAAAACATTTGCACATCGACGACACAAAATCATTAATCAATGTCCAAGTGTGCAACACATAAAGGAACGATGGCCAGCCCTGTTTCAGCCTTCTCAAGTGAGTTACCAATCATGTTTAGAGACCAAAAGGTACATAATGTATCTGAAATCCCACTCTCAAAACAAGTGAGATTTTTTTCTCTCATTCCATATTTCAGGTGAATACAGAATTTCAAAGAATAATCACTGTGCAGCTGGAACCTAAATTGGTCCTCATTGGATCTTCATACTCCCAAGCTGCTGACAACTGTTTCCTGCTGAAGGAGGAGCACTTGGAGAAAGACTGAAAACTGAGATGGAACTACTGAAGGTACAGTTTACAATCAAGCATGCAAGCCATATGGCTACTTGTTGTTTTACGTAAGGGTGAGAGGAATTGTTTATTCTTGTATTTTTCTTCATGATCAGCAGGTAGTACTTCCCCTTCTGCTGTAAATTAAATATTAAACGTAATGATATTTAAATACTTTAAAAAGCTGACAAATGTATTTGTGTGACAACAGTTCAGTGAGGTTATGTTTTGTTGCCTTGAGTTAATTTCTTGGACTTTCGCAGAGAAAATGAAGTCATATTTATTTATATATAAGTTCAATTTCAATTATAGTAACAACTTCAGTAACAAATTATAGTAACAACCTTGAGTTAATTTCATGGACTTTCACAGTAAATATTCAATAAGTCATGATTTTATTCAGCAACCTCTGTTGATAGATTCAAAACTGTTTAATTCATCAAATTTACTAAAAATTTACTTAATCTGTTTGGATCAAATGGTCAAAGTAGCAAGGAACAAAATATTGTGGAGGCAAAAACACCTTGGGAGAGGCTTATACCGTTATGTTGCTCACCTGTTGACATTTCTTGCACCCTGTTTTATACCACTAAATTAAAGAAACCTCTCTGTGGAGGACATACTGTAACTGTCACGTGTTTGAGTTCCTGTTTGCCCTTATTTGGTAGTTCCTGTTCTCATTAGGTAATCCTCCTTATAGTTCATTGTTTTCCACCTGTGTTTGTTAATTATCCCATTAGTTCCTTTCGTTTGGTTAGTATTTATAACCTTGCCTTTCCCCTGTTTCTTTGTCCTGTCTAATGTTGTTTTAACTGGTTGTATGTTCCTTTATGGATTTATTAAAGACGCTGTTTATTTTGCATTATCTGCCTCCTTTGAAACTCCTCACCTCGGCAACCTGTGACTAACTTTTTTAGGATGAGCAGTGTTCTATTGATATGACAACAGAGCTGGTCCTCAGCTGCATTATAGAATTCTTTGGGGAACATTGAGACCTCAAAGAACTGAAAGTATGCAGTCTTCGTTTCAATGTACCAGAAGTGTGAATTTATTTCAAAATTGTTTACTTCCTGAAGAGGCCATAATATTGTTGATTGGACTTTCTGATCAGACAAATTGAGTTTCAGATCACCTTTTTATCAGTATTTTATAGGTTTTGATTATCACTGCTGTTTAATGTTGCAGAACAATGACGACCAGGCAGGAATTGAACAGCTTGTGGTGGCAATAATTGTGACCAAGACAGGAGCTTCCAGTGAAAGTCCAAAGGACATTGGAATTGTTACCGAGGGGGAGGAAGTTGTTATGGGCCTGCTTGCTGGGTCCTTCTTGGTTTGACGTATGCACTGAATCTCCATTATCCCAAGCATCTAAAGTATATCTTTTGAGGTACAGTGGTGGCCAGAACTATTAGAACACGTGTATTTTCACCAGCTAAAAAAATGAATTCAAGTCAGCTATCTTTTGCTGTAGTGTCAGTAGGAAATATCAGTTTACATTTGTCGGGAAGTCGTGGCCTAATGGTTAGAGTCGGACTTGTAATCCAAAGATTGCTGGATTATTACAATTAATAGCAAAATGAATGTTTGGAAATGTAGACTCTTTCCTACTGGCACACTAAAGCAAAATATAGAAATAACTGACAACTTTTTTTTTTTTTTTTTAAGCAGGTAAAAATGCAAGTGTTCTAATAATTTTGGCCACCACTATATTTCAGAAATTTAACTTTTCTTGGAGCTGGATGCTCAAACAGAGTCCAGCCACTCGGGTCTAAACTGCTGTCTTAAAGATGGGTTTTATCTGTTCTGTGGTTCCATTTGCCAAACAAACCTCACATTTCAACCTTTTGTGCCTAGAAAGAGAAATGCCCCAAAAAAAGTAACTGCATGGTGTATTTTAAACAATTTGTATCGAAAAAGAGATACAAAGATCTCTCTTGTAAGAGATACAAGTCTGTTTTGCAGACTTGAATTCATATTAAGTAATTGTGGATAAGTTCATTTTGTCTGAGAATGCTAATAGATGCTGTTGTAACTGTTGGCAATAAAGCATAAGCTTGTAGTTAATCTTTAACATCTCTAACCTCATTATGTTATGACTTTACTTGTTGAGGCACATGACTATTAACTAATTGTTAAGTAATATGTCATTGTGGTTATAGATTTTGAATTAGTTAGTTAGTCGAGTGCCACAACAAGTAAAGTTACACTGTTACACATTAACTCAGGATTATCTGTGCATTTGTTAAGCATGAATTAATGCATATTAGTGTCACCGTATTGTAAAGTGTTACCAAGAAGTGTAATCGAAGAATCCTTTAAAAAAAAAAAATGCTTTCCCCAAAAAAAAATATTAAGCAGTGCAACTCTTTTCAACATTGATAAATGTTTCTTGAGCACTAAATCAGCATGTTAAAATTATTTCTGAAGGATCGTGTGACACATGATCTGGTGATCATGATCATGTGACACAGACTGGAGTAATGACTGCTGAAAATTCAGCTTTTGCATCACAGCAATATATTACATTTGAAAATATATTAAAATACAAAACAGATATTTTAAATTGTAATATTTAAAAGTATTACATTTTCTGTTGCTTTATATTTAATTAAATAAATGCAGGCATAGTAAGCATAAGTGACTTCTTTCAAAAACAAAAAATTACTAACCCCAAATTTTCAAACGGTGGTGTTTAGAAAGTAAATTCATTATCTTTATCTTATTTGAAAAAGGGAATATCCACACTATAAAAAATATGCTGGTCTAAAAACAACCAATGAGGTTATTTGGCAACCCAGTGCTGGTTAAATATTTCAATATTGGACAGAACATGTAGCTGGGTTATTTTGGTTAAATATTTTTAATCAACATGCTGGGTTTTATTTTGCTCCTCTGTTGTTTAAAGGTCACTATACTGCTGTCTTAAAATGGGTTGGAAATTAGAAATCCCGGTCCCACTTTATATTAAGTGGCCTTAACTACTACGTACTTCAATTTAAATTCATCATTTGGTACAATACAGTTATTGTGTACATGTTTTTACATTGTACTTATATTTTAAAAATATCTCTATGTAATTACATCTGTAATTAATTTCTGTAATAATAATTATAATTACACTGTTGACCAATCCCTTAATCCCTTACACCTTAACCTACCCTGACCCCCAAACCTTGTCTCTAACCTTACCCGTATTCCTCCTCAATAGCAACAGAAGTGTTTTGTAATATAATATGAATGCAATGAGTACATTGTACTTATTTTTGATGTAAGTACATAGTAGTCAATGCCATTTATTTAAAGTGGGACCAAAATCGCCCATAGAATCACTACAGGCAACAGTTATAATCAAAAGGTGAACATCTATCAATAATCAAAAACACCCATGTACAAAAATATAAGACAAATTGAATTTATTTGGATGAATACAACATAGTTAACAATATTACATTTAAACTGGGGGGGGGGACATTTTATAAATAAATGTAGCATAGAAATGTAAGGGGTGTATAGTTTCAGCTGTCAGTGGTCAGTGAGATTGACCCAGCCACTAACCCAAAGGCTGGGTAACAAAAAAAAAAAAAGAAAAGAAAAATTACCCAACATATGACCCAAAAGGCTCAACCCAGTGGTTGGGTAGAAAATATCCCAGCATTTTTAGAATGCATGAGACAATCTTGTGGTATTGGTTGTGCATCAATGACTCCATTTCACTGTCTGGAGTACATAATGATAATGATCATCATGATAATAATCTTTCATAAATATCACACATTTACCAATGCTTGCACTTTGAAATGAGTTGTACTGTACTTTGCTATATCACTTCTCTGAGTCTTTTTTCATCATATTCATGGAGAGTATGAGAGGTGAAGCTGGGGTTATTTCTATGGTTAATTTCGGTGTAAATTTCTTGAAATGGAACGTAAAATCGCAGAGAGGACACGGCCTCTGATCCTCAGCACCAAATGAGAAAGAATCACTTTTATAAGAGTCACATTATTAAGCAGTGCTGGTATAGAGGGCTTAAAGTGGTTTTTCCAGCTATTACAGACTTATTTAGTTCCCAACAGAAATAAAGAATATGGAGAAACACGACTAAACAGAGTGATAAATCTCTCATTTGCTGACACATAATGAAATTCTAATAGGAAAACAGAACTTCCTATTAGACTGATGAGACAGAGGAATGTTTCCACTGCACATTCAGTTATAACTCAGTTTGTTGTTTATTTATTTTTGACAGACAAAACAGTGCAGCTTTTTGTACTGAAATACCACACACTAAACTGTTTAGCCAACTTGTCATTTAATGTTGTACATAAGACAGACAGAAGCTGAGTTTTGTGTGTTAAGGCTTCTCTCATCCTGGCAGCTCTACACAAAGTAAATAATTAGCAGCTTTGAAAAGTCCATTAACAAGCTTAACGAGGGCCTCTGTGGTTGAGTTCCACCATCCCACGGTTGCTAAGACTTAAAGCCTGTTTTCAGAAGCAGGATTATTTAGAAACATTAGTATGAGGAGAACTGGCATGACTGAACCTAAAACGACTTAATAAAGTGAATCTCCCCTGTGGCAAAAATAATGGATTTAGACCACGAGGTTGAACTTTGGTTCAAAAACCCCTGTGGCTGTTCTGCTTGTGGATTGAATTTGTGATTTTCTTGAGGATTTAGAGTGAGCAGCAGTAAGAAGCATTTGTAAGGGACCCAGATGATAGTTGTATTGCTCATACTGTAGGTTCACTTTCAAAGCCATTGTGTTTCATTGAAGTACAGTATGTTCTTTTTCTGAGGTGTTCCTCCTAAAAACAGACATAAACCAGCACAAATAGAATTAAAAGCTGACATACAAGAATATAGAGGTACAATATGAAATGTGTGTGAATAGCATAGCCAGGGTAACTGGCAGAAGTTGATGAGAAATATAGTTTATGTTGAAATTTCTGACTTTTGATTGTAGACTCCTGTCCAAATCCGAGCACGGAACTCTTGCTGAGATCAATGCTTTTTGAATCAATCGAAAATAAATTATTTATTCCAACTAAACCAAACTGTATTGGTTAAATAAAGCAGAAATAGCTCTTTAAGGTTAACAGTTGCAAGTGATAACTTTTTACAGTGCAAAAAAAACAAACAAACAAGTGACTAGATTACTTTCAAATTACTTTAAAAAGTCATTTTAAAGGCTATACGTGAATTTAACATCAGCGTTATATTGGCTAAAGATCACATAAAATGTTATTAAATTATTGTTGTATAAATTGACACTTTCATGGCAAATTATAACTATTTTGCGTTTTGGCAAATTGGTATGAATTTATACATTCTCATTTGTACGTTTTCAAACTGTCTGCTTACGCCCTTCTGACGGTCAGGTGTAGTGGTAAAACTTCACGTTTATTTATATATTTAACTTACATTTTTATTTTTTTCTAAAAATTGTACAAGTTTAAACAAATTTGCCAAAATTCAGTTCACAAAAATGTCATAATTTCACAAGGAAACATCCATTAATATATTTTGTTACATTTTCTCATGAGATTAACTTTAAGTCAGCGTTAGATTATGGCAAAGGTGATATAAATGTTAAAATAAGGGAAATTAGCATGCACAATAAATAAAATTAAATGAAAGAATCTGCATTTTGGGCCGATAACCAATATGGTGCCGATATAGCATGGTTCCTTAATTTTAAAGAGATTTTACACTAACTGAGAACTGCTCTTTTTTTTTCATTTATAAATTCTTAGAACTTTCAGAAATGCAAAATCCCATGATGGTCTTGATTGATGATTGATCTTGGGTAATGATCTCTGTGTGAGAGAGAGATCGATGCAGGTGTGGATAATGCAACTGTAATTGATATTAGGCTTTGTGTGATTGGATTAGTGCATTGCCTGTGTGAGAGGCTGTATTGATTATTCAGAGCTCTGAATGATGCACAAGTTAATAATCCTGTAAATTCCAATGAGAGAAGCACACCAGTTACCACAAGATATCGTAGGAAAGGCAATAAACACAGGCTCATATCTAGTTTGAACTCAGTTGACTTTCAGAAGCAAAACTTTCCAATAAATGAAAGACCAGAAACCATATATATATATATATATATATATATATATATATATACACACACACACACACAAACAGGTAGGCATCATTTCAGGTTGTCATGGAGAAATCCATCAGTATGCATCTCAGACATATGGTGGTATATACTGTAGACATACGTTAAAAGGATCATTGAACAATGATTCAAAAACGTCTTACCGATCAAATTTTAAGTAAATCAGTCCTGCACAGAAGATTGTTTTCATCATATCTTTTTGCACCTAGTTTGTGTTGGTGGGGTGTGGAATTTTAAGAAACACTCTGCAGATGTTTTTTCTGTCTCAGACTGAGTAGCTGTTCCCTTGAGGAATGACATCCCGAGGGATGTTCAAATGCGGTGTGAAACGTTACTTTAAACTTTTCAAAGCTGCCTATATAGACTGAATTTTAGCCGCCATATGTGAGCTGATATGAAGCATATGGCAGCTGCTTCAAAATGAAGTAAATTGAAAGATACCTAATTTTTGCCTAAATTTGAGGCAGCATCACATGCCTTCTTTGTGGCATAGGTAATGCCGATGTGTACTGCAGCAGGCTCAGAGAGAGAAAAAAAAAAAAAGTTGACAGAGCTGAAAAAATATTCCTTATGAATGTCACTACTTTTATATTCACTAATAAAAAGTGTAATTTCTTATACATTTTTATTATTTTCTTATATGCTTTTTTATTGTATTATTATATTTTGTGTTTCATAAATGTTCTGCTGCTTTTTACTTTTCTCATGTTAGTGCTCATATTTGCAACAAAGATGTAGTCAGACTCAATAAACAAGGTCAAAAAATCATGATAAATTCAGAAACTGCAGGAAAATAACAATTTAAAATCTGCTTAAATAGGAAAATGTTTTCTGTGTTAACGAAGTGTTGACTAGCAACAAAATGAGTTTGTTTTGAGAAACTGAAAAAGATTTGATAATTAATGTCTGTTAGCATTTATGCATCTGCAGAAGCACACTGTAGTTCTAGTGAGTTACAATAGTCTGGAATTATATAAATAGCTCAGTCAACACCTGTCGGTTTTATTTTAACACACATGCTCTTGTTAGATAAAAGGTTGAATGGACGGACAGACGGAAGGTTGAACAGACAGACAGACTCCCTTGCCAGGCATACTTACAGTATCTTCTAAAGATGTGAAAGTATGTCTGAAGCAGTTAAGCGTGTTGAATGTTGAGTCATTCATGTCAGAATACATATTTATAGATTTCGTCTGCTGGAACTGCAATATTAAATGTCTAAGTTTAAATCAGCTCTCAAGAGAGGAACCTGCTTGGAAAATATGAGCTCTGAGGAACGATTAATGAGATTCAAAGTGGTTGAAGTGCAAAGAGTGTAATATTCCTCACATGCATTCCTCACATGCATACATGTTTTCACTTAAACCAGGGTTGTTTATTAGACAAAAATGAAATAAGGAAAGGTAAATTAACAAAACTGCAACCATATGAAATATATAAAAAGTAGAGATTTTGCTAAAGATATTCTTTGTATTTTCTTTATAACCACACTTAGAGGTCGATCGAAATTGGTTCTTACAGATAACCACTGTAGGTTGGACGGCACTGACCGATAACCGATACTCAAGCTGGCCAGCCATTGACATTTTTTAGATCTGCTTTACAGCACAATCTGAATCTTAATGACTTTTAATGATATGAAAACGTACTGTATACATCTGTTTTCAGGGGCGTAGAATTAAGGGGGGACGCTAGGGACGTGTCCCTACCAATATCCAGCCACTACCAAACTGTCCCTAGCAATAATTTTGATCAAATAATTAAATATATGTATTTGTTTTTGGGTTGGGTTTATGTCCCCACCAATCTCGAAAGCAAACCTACACCCTTGTCTGTTTTAAATCCACAACTGAAGTTCTCTGTGCAGCACACTGTATCATGTGTCAGAACAAACTACAGCAATCGGTTATTGATGCCGATTAATCGGCAAAACCGATCAATTGTTCAACCTCTAAAATACAGCTGAAACAGAGAGATTGTGGGTGTGTTAGATGTGTATATTGGGAGTGTGTAGTCCAATAATGAGTCTATTGATTTGATTGACTTGCATTAGTGGATGTAACAGAGGTTTAGAGTTTTATGATTAATTATTGAGAAAATCACCTTGTGAGTCCAGAAAGAAACAGAGGAGGGGGGTAAAGACAGAGTGAAAGAGACGTTTAATGGACTGGGGACATGATTATTGATTAGCTACCCTGCAGCTAAATTAATTTTTCCAATCTAGCATTAATTAACAGAAATTCCCCAGTGAGAGCAGCATGTGTAAGTGGAATGAGAGAGCCTCTGTACTGAATTGGGGATTTACACACACACACACACACACACACACACACACACATAGGAGGAAAAAGAGAGAGGGAAAACAGAAAAGTGGCAATATGCTTTTATTTTTTGACACTTTTATTGTTTCATTCCCAAAATATGGTGACATCCAAAATGTTTGGATTCAGTTTTCTTCCTATTATTGTTAATAGCTTATATTGTTTTGCTTTTTAAATACTTGTTTAGTGCTTTAATAATATAAAATGAGTAAAAAATTAATTCAGTTGAATAAAAATAAAAAATGGGACATGGAATTTTTTAAGCACTTAGAAAATTTAAATAATATGCAAAACAAAATACATGAAATAATTTTCATTATTTAAGGGATAGTTCACCCAAGACTAAAAATTCTGTCATTGATTACTCATCCTACTGTCATTCCAATCCCATAAGACCTTCGTTCATCTTCGGTACACAAATTAAGACATTTTTGATGAAATCCGAGATCTTTCTGACCTTGCGTAGGCAGCAACACAACTGTAATGTTCCCAGGCCCAGAAACATAGTAAGGACATCTGTAAAACAGTCCATGTAACATCAGTGGTTCAACCGAAATTTTATGAGAATACTTTTTGTGCACAAAGAAAACAAAAATAATGACTTTATTCAAAAATTCTTATTTATCGAGTGTACCACGACGCATGCGTTGTTTACTTACAGAGGTACTCTCAATAATGGTGGAAGACGTGATTTGGAGGAGAAGAATTGTAGAATAAAGTCATTATTTTTGTTTTCTTTGCGCACAAAAAGTATTCTCATAGCTTTGTAAAATTGCAGTTGAACCACTGATGTCACATGGACTATTTCTACTTTTCTGGGCCTGGGAACATTTCAGCTGCATTGCTGCCTACGCAGGGTCAGAAAGCTCTCGGATTTCATCAAAAATATCTCAGTTTGTGTTCTGAAGATGAATGAAGGTCTTATGGGTTTGGAATGAAAAGAGGGTGAGTAATTAATGACAGAATTTTCATTTTTGGGTGAACTATCCCTTTAAAAATCAAGAGACGTGCTTGTTACCATATTTTGAAAATGGTCCTTAATCATCTTCAGAGCCTGAAAGTCTGACTAAGTGATTCTCCAATAAACATTTCACTCTGAAAGAATGAAAACAAGCCCAGCAACACTTACAAAATACACTTCACAAGCAAACACCAGACAGTACAGACTGAGTTGCGGTGTCACTGAGAGTTCATCTCTGTCGCTGCAGCCCGGTTACGCCCCTCACTGTGTTCGTCAATAGCTTTTAATTAGTGAGAGTGATTAGAATACGTCCGAGCGAGAAAGAGGGTGAAGCTACTAATTTATCACTCTAGCATGCAGATCAATCACAGTGAGAGTGATTAGTGTTCCTGTCATCCTTCATTATTCTGCTGAGAATTTCTCATTAATCGATCACGTCCCCCCTAAAAAGCGTCCACAAAAGAGGTCAGTTCTGACGCCCAGGACCCGACCCCACAGGGGAGGGGGAATGGAGAGAATGAAAAGGAAAGAAGTGAGATAATCAGCATGTCTTTTGTATTTGAAATGAGACATCACGTTCAGCTGCAATAAGCAGGATATTGAGAGATGTGTGTTCAGTTTGAGCCTATGACTCAATGCTGTCTCACATGAACAAGTGATCAATCTATGAAATATCACTGATCACTAAAACTCATGCACTTTAAGAGAAATGAGCTTTAAATGTCACCTGATTCCTATCTATCTGTCTGTCTGTCTATCTTAAGTATCAGATATCCAGCCTCTTTGGAAAAGCTAGTTAGCTGCACTACAAAGTTAGTTAGCTGCTTACAAAATATAGTTAATGGGGACATTGGATGCAAAATTCCCTTTTACATAGTGTTTGCATATAAATGTGTCTTAGCAGTGTGTGGACACAACCATCCTACAATGATAAATATCCATTCACTTTTTTAATTCCCAAAATATCTAAACAGTCTCAATTATCAAGCCGTTTTGAATTTAGGCCCCGCCCATGAGTGCTGATGGATTGTCCCGTATTAACATATTTCCACCCTCAGCCAGTTGTATGCTGTTCACCATTTTCTCCATGTTCAAGCATCTGTAGTAATAACTATGGTCACGTTCACACAGCAGCAGAATACGGTTGTCAATCCTGTATTTGAGTCCTTAATATGGTTATGTTCACATACAGTATGGTTATTTATGACAACCGCATTCTGTAACCAAACTCATACCCGTAAATTTTCAGGACTCACAACTGCATTTTTGGAAAACAGGCGCTGTGTGAACAGAACAGGACTGGGCAACTAGCTGTCCGTTAAGTCATACAATGCGAGAGAGCCACACTGCCGCACAAACGTGTCTAACATTTTAATTTGTGGTTTCGGTAATTTACAGTGACGTAGAAATGAGCTGTGTCATCTTAAAAGTTTTAAGCTATATCCACATCGGTTAATGAAGGTTTGATGGATGAACTCGCAGCTCGATTGGACTTTTGTTGTGTCAGAAAACTGACAGTGACTACATTTGCGTGGACATCAGTAATCTAGTTATTTACCTTATTCTGAATAAGACAATATTATGATTAAGGTGCTTGCATGAGTTGCTTTTAAAATATTCCTTTTATGTTCCCGTTTTGCATGTTATAGTACGTAGACCGATTATGGCCACACGTCATTACGTCCCCACGTGACGCCATCCGACGTGTGCTCCAGAATTTCACGTATAAACATATTTTGTCTTCATTATGATGCCATATACAGTTTTGGGTGTCTCATTTTAAATTTACTGAAAGCTTCAAGTGCACTAGTACAGTTAATTTTTCTGTCATGCTATACGTGCAAACAGACGATGGCGTTGTCTTTTGTTAGCTGTCAAACTGTTGACCACTGACGTGTGTGTATCCTTTCGCAAAATGCGACGAAAAGTCCTACACGATGAAAATAGTGTGATTAAGGTGTGTACATGTCTATACTGCACTTTAATAATGCGACTAAAATATGAATACTTCACATCTCTTAATTCGATATGTGTTTACTACGAGTATGACTTTAGCTGGATTAAAGTAATCAAAAATCTCTGTTTACATGGTAGATTCTTAATCAGAGTATTGTCTTAATCGTGTTAAAATCGGAATAGTGTTGTCCATGTAAACGTATTCAGTGTGAACATAGCCAAAGTCTTGTAAGCAATGCAGGTGTTTTGTAATTGGATGTAAAAGTGAACATAAGAGTCTTAATTTTCTCACGACATCAGTGCCACTGAAGACGCAGTGGATTAGTTTTGTTTTTGATGGTAACGTGCCACTGAATACATAAAAAGTGGAAGAGAGGGGCAGGGTAAGCAGCAGCTCATTATCATTTAAAGAGACATGCACTAAAACGGGTCGCTATGAACAGAGCTGTTTTTGACAAGGTAAAAGATCAGACTTTCAACTAAAGTAGTTGTTGGTACTTTTAGTTAGTTACCTCCCAACACTGGACCTTAGTAAATGGAAACAATCATGAAGTCTTGGAGAACAGATCTCAGCAGGAGAAACCTAAAATAATGTTCTTTAATAAAGCGGGATAGTTTCTGATCTCTGGAAGCAAGTCCTTGTAGCTGTCTTATATTTTGTTCATATACACACAGAGCTGTTCTCATCTAGTCTGTTTCTCTACATCTTCAGGATGCTGCTCTCCGACAGCAAGAGGGAATTCTGGGTAGGTGAGAAATGCAGGTCTGATTGGATATTGATCCAGCTTGGAACATCATCGAGTGACAGCAAACAGCAAATACACTATGATATGTGTCTCTCTCTCTCTCGCTCTCTCACTCTACACAGACACACACTCCCTGCTGCCTATCTGAAATGTAAGAGTCAAACACAATGGGAGTCTTTGATAAGTCCCAAAGCAGAAAATGCTGTCAGTGGAGCATCATTCACAGATGTATTACTCAGACTGTAACCTAAACCCAAATAAAAAACAGTCCTTAACTTTTGATTTTATTTTAATCCATTCAGCCATAAATAAATCAGAGAACAGAGAATGTTTTGAATAATTCTGAGTGATCAGGGCTGACAGCACATACTGTAGATCAATGCTGTTAGTGCTCATTGTTTCCAGATATTTCTCAGACAGGTGGAACTGGCTGTCTGGGGAGAAGAGAGATGCTTTATAAAGATCCTAATATTCCATCATTTCTTTGATTGGAGATTTCTGTTGTGTAATGCTACCCCACGGTATAGAGCAAAACTTGTTTTTTTAGCCAGAGAAGCTTTTGGCAGCCTCACAGCTGTCTCAGCTGATCCTCCAAAACACACACACACACACAGATTTTTGTTTTATTTTTTGCTATTTTATGGTTTTAAAAAAATAGAGAGAGAGAGAGAGAGAGAAATATTCCAGCACAGGTAGAATTTGAATAATCACCAAGTCAAACCAAACACAGACTTTTTGGTAGAAACTATCCTAACTAGCACATCCTGATTTCTGGTGATTTCCAGACATGAGAGACTTCTTGGCATGTTTGCAACATCAGAGGGGTGCATGTGATCCTCACTGCTACACAGGAGCTTCAGGCCACAGGATTTCAGTTATCATCACAGACCAGGCTGAGCTAATAGGAACTTCTGACCTCACAAACACATAATAGTACTAACTCTTCAAAGAATCAATGAAACAAAATGTGTAGCATTCTTTAGTGTTTAGTATACCTAGAGGAAAATGTGGTTTGAACACCAGAGCTCAGACACAACAGAACGGCTTTCAGTATCTCAGAGCAGCCTGATACAGTCTCAGAAAACTGTGTGTGTGGCTCAAACGCTGTGTGTGTGAGAGAGAGTCCTATATTTTACAGTACATCACAGTTCATAGTATTGAATCACTGTAAACTTATATATCTATTCCTCTATCCATCCACCCATCCACTGATCGTTCTGTTTATCTATCTATTAGGGGCGTAATGGTACACAAAAATAAGGGTTTAATACGTACCTCAGTTTTTAAGTCATGGTTCTGTGTGTTTTCGGTCAAGCAAGGAGAAAATAACTATACATAAAATAGTTTTTTTTTTTTTTTTTTTTTACTAAACAGTAGTTTCCTCAACAAATTGTGTTGTTCATTCGAGTTTGTTTCATGCTGTAACTAGTAATAAAGAGAAAGAGATGATCGCGTTCACTCACTGAACTGGGGGACCTTGTGATGTCGCAACACATCAAAGAGCGCCAAAACAGCAATAACTGTTTGAATTTCCTGATAAAATTGACAGAATTTTAAGGATGAGACTTTGAGGGCATTTACACAACACCGTTTTCAACTAAAAACATACATTTACGTTAACGGGTTTCTAATTCCATGTTTTTGAAAACTATACATTATTATCTCCATGTAAACTACAAAAATGTGATTTTTGTGAAAATGCTGACATTATGCATATTACATGTTCAGTAGGTATGTGTGCAAACATGTAGTAGAGTACTGATATCACAAAGAGAACATTGTTTTATCAATGTTGTCGTCTATACTAAACTTTTCAAAAACACAAAGAAAAATTCTGCAATTTTTATTACATCTGTGTCATATAAACATACTCTTTGTTTCTTATCAAAAGTAACAAAAATCGTATTGCCATTATTGTACAGGAGGCACACTATAGAATGTCTAGAGAAGTTTTATTCACTCATTAATTGAAACAGCATAGACTACACAAACGATCTTGGGATTTAAAAATCAATATCGAATCGTTAAAATGAATATATACAACAAGGAGTTCCAGACATGCAGTAGTTAAAGCAGTGCTGTATTTGTTCGGTACACCTGTGTAATAAACCAGAAATTTGCAGTACGCTTACGTTTAGAGATGCACCCCTACAATCTGCCTGTCTGTCTATCTGTCTACTTTCAAAGCTGTCTCACCAATGTTCAAGCATATTTGTGCTGAGATATATGGTGGCTCAACCTTTAATTAAACTTTGGCTGTCTTATGTGAGAGGATTCTTGAATTTCTTGATGAAAAGAAAGAGCCAAAGAAGATGAGCAGGCCATGCAGGGTCGGGTCAGAGATTTCCCACTGGCCATAACTTCATTAGAAAATAAAACGATCAGAGCAATAAAAGTGCTTTTTATTTCGAAAGAAGCTTTTATGCTAATCCAATAACTCTCTCAGGGTGCCTGTTGCCCACAGAGATGGGAGGATAGAGATGCGTTTCCATAGCAATTGAAAGGTATTCACGTACACATCTGTTTGTTACCTTGGTATTATTCTCAACTCACAGCCTGGAGCAAGTTTTGGGCCCAAACTGACTGTGCATCAGCACACAGTCTATAAACTCCCCAATCTCTCTCTCATTTGCCCACAGCAGTGCTGTGTGTGTGAGTTAACGGTGCTCTGAGGAAGAGCCTCGTCCTGATGTGTGCTGTGCTGTTATTAGGAGAACATTGATCTGAGGCCCTTGCCACCACTTCCTGCTGATATTATCCTTTCCCAGAATCAGAGAACAATTGTTGGTGTGTAAGTGACTGTGTGTTTGATAGTGAAGGGTGTGATGACACTTTGCCTGTCCTCACATGCTGTTCTACAATCAACATCCAATCATATTACTCCATTCTATCAAACGGGAGCACTTTAGATTTTGGAAAGCTGATTTTTTTATATATATATTTATTTTTATAGTATATTTCTGAAAGAGTTGAAACATTCTGTCATTGTGTCATTTCAAGCTTTGATATTTGTATATATTGGTATATTTTGGACTGGTGATGGAGGGATGAAGGAGATATCAAGCATGAAAAACACTAATTACAACTTGTCTACTTTAGTCATTTCCTCTTAATCGTTTAATTTAAATGTAATGTTATTTTTAAGCAAAATTGTATGATATCAATGAGGTAATCAAAAGTTTAAATTAGAGACATTAAATTATGTTTTTAAATACATTAGACTGAGATTATGAATGGGAAAACTAGTATGCATTTATCATGGTATTTTGGTTTTACTGGTCGTTTATTAGATATACATACAATATGATTTCTGTGGCTGCTATATTGACATGAAAAATGTAATCCTTAATAAAATATTTATTTAAAAAAAGACATCACAAATGATCTGATCATCATGAAATTGTTTTTTAATAAAATAAGTTTTATAATTCATTTTGAATTGATCTGTTTTCTGTCTCTAAACAATTTTATAACATTTTTTCTGTTATTATGAACACAAATGGGAGGCAGAAAATCAATTATGGAACCAGTTCAGATTCTGCTTCTCTAAAAGACAATAGTGTCATTATTTAGCTTAAGTTAGTTCAGTGTTATGTGTGTTCAGATAGGGCTGCATGATGAATAATATTTTAATAATGATCATGATTTCTGCTTCTCTCAATTTATTAAGCATAATCGTTTGCAATATTTGCCCACTGGTTATTTACCCTGAACATGTTTTTTTTTTTTTAACTTGCTATTTGCATCATCTTGCATTGGTAACAAGCCTCCACAAGCATTCATGGCTGTGGTTGCCAGATGTCAAGAGTTTAAAACCACCAATCAGAGCAACCTTGAACAGTAAAGTGGCTCCTTAGGGTCCAGCTGGGGGGTTGTTTAAAGATTTGGAGTATTTCTTTTTTTCATGTATTAAAAAAAGACAATTAAAATAAAATAATAATAATAATAATAAATAAATAAGAGTACAGCACATTCTAGCTATTTTAAGAGATGGTTGAGGCTTACTAGAAAGCTTTGAAGTGGTACCATCACCAAGAGAATTATACTTTAAAAATCTACAAAAAATAGACCATTGATAAAAAGTTAATTTAATTTGACTTATTTTTGGGACAATAGGAAACTTGACTATTCAGCAGTGTCTTACTCTAGAGCAGTGGTTTTCAACTGATTTTAGTAGTAAACATTAAGGGAAAAAAACTTTTAAATAACGTTTAAATTTAATAAAACATCAAATATAACCTATTTCAGGTTACTTCGACAGAATTGTAGTGGTCAGTATGAAGTTGTTCACAGATAAGAATTCAGGACGAATATTCAGTTCTCTCATTCCTTTCCTCTCTCTGTCTCTATTTCTAGAATTCGACTCTTTCTCTCATGGGTGAGGAAAATTACTCTGCTAATCTACTCTCATAAATTACTTTCCTGATCTAATTAATATTTCACAGGCGAGATCAGCCTGACATCGCACCTTTATCAAACATTAATTATTTAATTGACTGTTAAGGAGAGATGAATGGGGAGTAATTAGCCAACAGACTTGAGAGACCCCCCACAGAGTGAGCTAAGTAGCCCCTCACTAACCCGCACAATCTAATGAGCCCGCGTTAACCTCCGCTAGCTAACGAGCCTTCGCTTGCAGCTTTCCGACAATCTGAGAAAATGTCCACTATTTGCGGTTACAGCCAACCATGTCCCCCGTTTCCATTAGCTTTCCGTTTTAAAATCACAGCCTGAAATAAATAAAGCGATTCCACGAGGGTCCTCGCACCCTAATCACTGAAGCTGTTGGTGTTTACAAAGGGACTCTTAGTTTAGATGACATCCCGCCATCTTTTGTTCTTCCTGAGATTGTAGCTTTAAAATGTCTCTGTTTGGAATCCTCCAGTAATCTACTTGTATCCCGTCTCTGTGTTTCACAACTTTGAAATCCTCCTCTGCTGCACTTTAGCATCACAGTGATGGGGTTGTCCTGCTGTCATGCTAACTCACTTAAGCAGGAACAGATGCAGAACAGTTTAGAGGCAGACGTTTACTCAGTCAGTCACAGAGTCTTTAAGACACACACAAAAACAGGACATACCTTAGGACATGTATTGCTTTTATATAAAACTATATATAATTACAACAGATTTAACATAACCCTAACCATTTCTTTCTTATTTTATGTATTTTTTTGTTTTTTGTGTGTGTGTGATCCATGTGATTCTTTTTTATTTTAAATCTGACACATGCCTAAAAATTAGTTAATCTTCAATAGACAGTGAATTAATCAGCATATAAACTAAATTGAAAATTAAGGATTGATTGATTGATTGATTGATAGAAGCTGTCCCCACAGAGCTTCTGAGCACTACTTTTATATAATATGTAATTAAAGGAAAAATGAAAGAGTGAAAATATTTCCTTTTTTTAGAAAAAGAGAATAAAAAAAGGAAAAAGAAAACTAGTAAAAATTTGTTTAATGTTTAATAAATACACACATACATGCATACAAAACATTTCTTTCTGATAACACTACAAAGACAGAAATGGGTGGAGGAGAGCCTCCGGTGAGTGGTGGTTAATATTGCAGAACTCTGAGGCCACAGATAGCACTTTAAACAACGGCCTGATATCTGAGACCTCCCCACACATCTCTCTCACACATAGGACACACTGTCACAGAAACACACAAGACAACAAGGGAAGGGAGAAATCTAGAGAATGAAGAGTGCCATATAGATAGAAATCTTTAGTTATCATGTCCTGCCTATACAAATCCACTGCATACCTGTAAAATGAGTCTACATCTGACAAAACCAAATGAATATAGTACAAATCACTGAAAATATGTTCATTTATTTTATTAAATCTTTACTTTATTTTATTTTATTGATTATTTAGGTTTTATTTCATTTTATATTATTATATTTGTTTTGTTCATTTGATTTTATTTGACTTTAAAATACTAAAAATAATAATAATATTTTGAAAAAAATTAAACTTAAAATTTATTACATAAAATATTCGTAATGCTGATATTTTTGTACTTTTTTGTTTAGAAATTGAAAATGGAAAAAAAAAAAAAGCTGTAGATGGATTACATGTGACTAGTTGTTTCATTGTTCCTATTGCAGAATATGTAATTGTGACCTTAACGGTCACAAAGTTACACACATGCAGCCATGGTTTATTATGAATTTAGACACCTGGCAGTTTTGCAGAACATTCCAACTGAGAGCTTCCCTTAAATAAAATGGCAACCATTATTATTCATTATCTCTGAAATATGTTTTTGAGTCATGAGAAACCATTTTATCAATGTCAGACAGAAATCCTCTTGCATGCTTTTCTTTTTTTCTTTTTTCTTTATTCAATTACACGCACTCTCCCTCTCTTTCAAAGGTCAATTTAGCTGTCTCTTTTTAGCCCAGTGATCTCCCTCTCCTTTTCTGTCTCACACACAGGGGTTAATTTCCTGCTCTCACCTGTCTGTCTCTGTGGGGCTGCAATAATGCCCCTGTCCACTTATCTTAATTACGTGTCAGTGAGCGTATCTGTGTGACAGTGAGGAGTGTGTTTGTGAGTTTATGTGTGTGTGTGTGTGTGTGTGTGTGTGTGTGTGTGTGTGTGTGTGTGTGTGTGTGTGTGTGTGTGTGTGTGTGTGTGTGTGTGTGTGTGTGTGTGTGTGTGTGTGTGTGCACATTCAGGTGCAATTGTGTGTTGCATTTATTGAATTTGGGACCTTTAATCTCCTCATCAGGATGGACTCGGAGTCTGTCAGGACCACTGTCGAAGAGAAGACCATTCTCTCTCTCACTCTTTCCGTCTCTGTCTGCCTGTAAAAGAAGTCTTACTGGCTCTGACAGCTTTAAAACTTTATTTGAAAATCATTTAAACTAAAACGGAATCTTTTAAAGTTCTACATTTTTAAAAAAGCATTTCATTGTAAAGCTGCATCCAAAAATGGCCATTAGTGTTAGTGTGTTATAATATTGAATCCCTGATCTTATAATCTTGAAGGCAGAATATGGTGATGATTTATTGTTATTTGGCTTTTTGGGACTCAACATCCATCTGACAAGACTTTCTGCACTAATCCTTCTAATCTCATCTAATCTAATCTAATCTAATCTATTCTAATCTAATCCTGCAGGTCTACAGTCAAAACACTGGCCCTGTATGACCTTAAGCAGCTTTCACTGGAAGTAGTTTTCTCAGTCATCTAGATGTTGTAATATGGGAAAGCCAAAATCAGCACTCAGAGGAATTTGACTTTCTGCAAGGTGTTCTATAGGCAGATTGGAAAACAATTGGTTTTGTGGGAGACTGCAGATCTTATTGTTTTTGGCCTAAAAGCACATGTTTTGAGAAAAAAAAAAAAAAACTAGTGTTTAAGTGTATAAAATCATCTCAGAATGTCAGATATGTCAATATGACTAAATTACACGGAAACTTGTATAGAAACAGAATTAGCTATATGTAATATTGTTATAAGTTTCATATAAGTTTAAGATTATATTCTATTTCATATATATGGTAACCCCAGAAGGAATGTGAACACTTGCAAAATTAAAAAAATTATTAATTAAACTAATTAAATTAACAAAATTTTAAAATCAAATTAAATTAATTAAAAAAACAATTTATATAATTGAATAAATAATAATATTGTTCAAAAAATATTATAATGTATCAAATGTAATGACAATTATACGTGTCTAAACGTGTTCAAATATGTTTTGGGACATCTTTGGTATGTTCATAGTTCATTAGAGATTTGCTGTGAGGTGAGTGTTTTGTTTGGTTTCACGGAATCTGTTTTATGGAGAATTTTTTATGGAAGTATTTGTATGAAATATATTAATGTATTAAATCTGTTATGTACAGAGTGAGAGAGCAAGTCTCTATGCAAAGTTAATGTATCAATAATCTGTCATTATGTGAATGTTGATTGTATGATATTCTCACAATCCCTCTGCCCAAACTCATATAATCTGCCCTTTGTTATTTTTACTCAAATCCTACCAGGCTATTTTTATCTCACTTTGTCCACTAGAGGGGGCTGGTTGCTAACAGGTAGATTCATCTGTTGAAGGCTGGGTTGAATGTCAGTGTCAATACATCAAATCATACTTAGAAATAGTGTGGATAGACAATTGTTTTACATTTGATAATTCAGAGAGGTTTATCTTCACATATTCCCTTGTTGAAAAAGCAAGTTTGCATAATTGTATTGAACATACATGTGCAGTGTACTTTAGATCTTTAAAGTATATAAGAAAAATAAAATAAAAAATGTAGATATATATTAATGAAATAAATGCCCACTTAAGTGTACTTAAGGTACACTTTCATGACCATGTTTTGTCTATGGTTTCAAATAACTTCAGAAAGACAGTGATAAACGTTGCCTTGAAATGTAGTCCTACTCATTAAATCTTTAGCAAAGAATTTCAAAAGGTGAAATTGAAACCTCCTACTTTTTGCATGTACCAAATTAGAGAGAGAGTCAGTGTTGTTTAGTTTAAAAATGAATCATCATTTCTCTGAGTTGCACCTGGTGTGAACATCTGATGCTGAGTAATGAGCATGAAGCTGCCAGTCGGACAGGAAGAAACCCAGCGGCTAACCGACAGTTCGAGCAATATCCAGAGCTGACAGAAAAACTGCGTCAGAATCGAAACATCTGTTTGTTTGCTTGCTGTCATTCATCTGCAACTAAACAGTGAGAGATTTAAAAAGAATAGAATAGGCTGTTTCATTTTTATTTTTGAGATGCAAGTGAAAATGTTTCCTAAATTATAAGCAAAATCATTATTTTTTCTTCAAGAAAATCCTCCTAGAAATAGGACTATTTACATTTACTAAAGGCCATACATTTTTATCAATCATACACTTTTTTTAAACAATTGTACTGAGTGCTGGGTAAATTAGTATATGTTATCTGGATTAAGTAATCAGATTCCAAAAATGTAGTACTTGTAATTGAATTATATTACATTTTAAAATGCTGGTAATCAGATTACAGTTACTTTGTATAGATTGCATGATTACAATCACACAATTGCAGTAAATTATCTTCTTGTTTCTCTTTTAAATTTTCCCATCTAAAAAAATCTACTGTTTGCCATATTGTTTAGCTTTGAATATACACAATAAAATGGGCATGTAAATGTCATGTAAATTAATTTGCATTCCTTGCTTCTGAATTTGGAGACAAAAGCACCTCTCAGTCAATTATACCATGTATGAGACAGATAATTACGCAAGTTAAAGCTGATGTATAACTGACAAAAATATTTATAACCTGGAAGACTTTGGCCAGATCATTGCTGTTATCATGTTTACAAATGTTCACATGATGCAGTGATTACTAAACTTTTTTGACAGTCAAACCCCTTTGAAGTTAATATTTAAAATAATAATAAGAAGAAGAATTTTATATATATATATATGGAATGGGATTTTATCATGTAATTTGAAATCAATAGCATAATACAGTTTGTAAGTAATCTATCTAGCACTGGCCATACATTTGAACATCAAGTTGTTTCACAGCCTCCAAGCGTCTGTGAAACTCCTGATCTCCACTAGATGTCACCATGCTAACATAAACCACAGCTGTGGTGCTCTGGCACTGCTTAGTCCGGATTTCCTATTGGAACGGACCATTCTTGGATCACAGTTCTCCTTAGCATCCTGCTACATCTCTTCCAATACTGTGTCAACTCTGATTCCATTAGAGCACAGTAACTTCATACAATAAATTCACATTGGCCCGGTTTCACAGATGGGGCTTAGCTTAAGCCTGGAATAGGCCTTAGTTAAATTTATAAAAATGCCTTAGGAGAAAACATTTATTCAAGTGTTTCTTGATTATTGTCAGTTGCTAGGGTGGAGTTTGGAAGGTCATTTAACCATTTACAGGCATGTAAATATGGTGGCCTATGAACTGGAGATATCAGAGTCCTGCTTTATCACAATGATGACCTTGAACAAGGCGCTTAAGTATAGTATTGCTGCTATTCCTTTTTTCTGACACAAAAATGGACTACAAAAGTGTTTCATATGATTTGTGCATGACCTTAATCTTCTGAGGTCATTTGCCTGGAAGAGGTAAAGACCAAAATGAAAAGTTTTTTTATTCCCTGCATCTTAAAAAATCTCAAATGCTTTTGTTTGTTTGTGTGTGTGTGTTTCTATACTTGCAGATATTTGAGGAGGAAAAAACACCTGCTTTATTCAGAGGCCCAAACTGTGCATGCAATTTGGTGCAGCTGCTGATATTTATATGGCCAAAAAGTAGGATGACGGTCTGATAATAACTTGTGATGTAAATCAATGCAATCTTCAAAACCATGTAGCAGACTACTTACATAAAATGCACAGAAATATAAGCTGTCACACTATATCTTCCAAAAATACTAATAAGTGTTAGTAAGATGATATGATGCTAAATGCTTTTATGATAGACTGATGAATCATATTTGATATTCACATTTTAACATTAATTTTCTTTAAAAAAATAAAAATAAAATAAACTATTTAAATAATTTATTAATTATTTATTTGTATGGATAATCAAGTAAACCTTTGTTGCTTCAGTCCAGTAAGTGTTCAACTTGAAACATCACTAACAATATATAAATTATTCTTGAAGTTATACTTAATAAAATTAAATAAAGATTTCACAGCAAAAAGACAGATGAACCCTGGCCTGAAGGTGGACATTCTTAGAATGATAGTAAAATTCCTTTTACTTTCTAACAAAGTATGAACTATAAATTATAGACAACTGATTGTGCACAACGGGTTTTCCGCCAAAATGTTGATCTTGTTGATAATTTGGAGCCCTTAAAAATGTGCATATCAAATATGATACAGAAATATGATCATCAAGGGAAGATAAAGCTACTTTGATGGTGCTTTAATGGTATTTTTGTGCTTGACAAATTAAGTCACTATGAACTTCATGAAATGCATCTTTCATTCTCTCCATACAATTATTTTAGTTACATTGGGTAAAACAGAGTATTTACTGAATGACAAACTGATTCTCATGTTCTCAAGCTGATTGCACTTGTCAACGCATTGGAAAATCTGCAGCACTGTTGCTATAATTAGTACATTAGAATCTTGCTCACTATGTCATGCAGTGTTCCACCAGTACTACAGACACAACACCTCACACACACATAGTGAAACCGACTCCAGCCTGTTGGTTCTGGTTGAAACTTCCCACACCAGGAGTAACACGTCAAGCATAAACACGCGCACACAAATTCATTACAGACACTAAATAACACGTATGCATCTACAGTATATATATATATAGATATATATATACAGTTCTGAAGGTGACAAGAAGTCTTAACATGGTAGTCTTGACAGAGGTCAAAGGTCAGTCTCCAAATGCTCATTTAGGCCATGATCGAATCGTGTACATCTAAAGCAATTCAAAATCTATTATCTCCCCATATTTAACCACATACACATACTCACAAACACATTGTCAAAGGTCAAAGCCAGCGGCTAAGATCTCTCATTTCCCTCACAAGGTTTTTGAAAAGCCACCACCCCCTACACTTTCAAATCCCTTCCTTAAATCAGACACAGATGGCCACACACCCATCTCCTGTCCACCAATCACAGCAGAGGCAGGAGGAGGCTCCACCTCCTGCTGTACGGAGAAGCCTGAAGGGTGACCGAGTGCATGTGGAGATGAAACAGCCCCTCTGTGCTGTAAATATGACACGCATGACAATCACAACAAACATGCGCACCTATACACACATGACAGGGATCAGCTGCATTGATGGATACGGCTGCTCTTACGTAGTTTAGAGCAGTAACTCTGAAAAAGTGCCTTGGAAAGTAGTTGGTATACAGTACAATACACCATGTAAGGTAAAAAAAAAAAAACTGTATAGATATATAAAAGATTAAGTGCATCGTTATGTGATGTTTATTGTGCAGAGACAACTATAAGTAAGCCATTCATAAGTCAGCTATCCAAAAAATGTAAATAGTGTGGATGTGTAGTGACATTATGTCACTGTGTGTGTTTGAGCAGTCTGACAGGTAAAAGGAATGCTTGAGAAACATGTCTGAAAGTATTCTTTGTTGGAATTTGCTTGAATTTAGTGCCATTAGTGGTGCAGAAATCACGCAATTCAGCTTTAAGGCACTTAGTGATCTAGAAATACAGCACTGTTTGTCTCCTCAAGTAGTTGAGGTTTCTAGGAGGCTGTTTTTGTGCCAGAGAGAAAAAAAAATGCAACAGGTCATTGTGAGTTTACTGTATAAGATATAAAGTAACATGCACAAAATAAAGTTATATAGCATTTTATAAAAAAATAAAAATTGTTAGAGAAATAAAATTGCAATTGTCCTAACATAACATCTGTTTTTGAAAATTAAATTTCAGGATTACAGAAGATTAAAGAGCTGAATGTAGTTCAAAAGCCTCCATTTTAAACTAATGAATTTACATGACTTTAGTAATTCACCGGATACATATATATTTTAGGTAACACTTTACAATAAGGTGTCATATGTTAACATTAGTTCATGTATTAACTAACATGAACAAACAATGAACATGTTAGTTAATGAAAATACAGTTGTTCATTGTTTATTCATGTTAGTTCACAGTGCATTAACTAATGTTAACAAACACAACTTGTGATTTTAATAATGCATTAGTAAATGCTGAATTTAACATTAACTAAGATTAATAAATGCTGTAGAAGTATTGTTCATTCTTAGTTCATGTTTACTAATGTTGTTAACTAATGTTAACTAATGAACCTTATTGTAAAGTGTTACCATATTTTACTCACAATTTATATCCGATTAAATGTTTTTGAACTTGGCATAACTAGAAAAACATATATTCTTTATAAAACTGCCCATGGCATTTTAAGATTTTATTAACTGACGTAACTTTTCCAATTACCTCAAGTTTCCAACACCACAGGAATCCTGCTGGTTCTTCATTCAAAAATAAACGTTGTTCAATAGGTGAATTAAAATGAGAAACACCTTGATTTTTAGTTGGCTTAGCTTATATTAAAGCTTGTTTTTTTCTTATGTTAAATCAAGTCATCTTAAGGCCCTAGAATAGAAGACCACTGGTTAAGGACCACTGCTTTACATCATGTATTTTTGCACATAAAGCAGAGGACAAGACAGTCTGGCTGATACACTCATCTCATATCACATCTCATTACACATTTGGGGCAAAAACCTGTTTTTCCAATCAGTATTGACTGTGCTCAGTATTCAGCAGTACGTGTTGATGGGTATTTAGCGATCATTGTTGGCCTTGAACTCACAGTACATCATCAGGGGCCAACACGTTCTTTCATTTGGTGGAAAATATGTGTGCAACTGAATTAGGCATTTAAATGGGATGTGTTTTACTACATTCTGTACTATATAGAGTGTGTCACATGCTTCTCACTCCACATGTCTTCCCTTAGTAACAGAAAAAAAAGAGCACAACTTCTCTGCATGTCTCTGGTCAGTGTCATGGTGACAGTCTGTCTGTTGTAGTAAATGCATATCTCTCGAACTGTATTGCACTTGATATTTCTGTTATACTGAAGGTCTTGTGATGCAGGGTTGGTGATTTTAAGGCTCTAAAATCTATAAAGTAGCACTCTAATGTCATCTGACCTCGATGGACTGAACAGAAGCAATGAACTAGAAAAGATTTCCATGCATAGGTGTTTTTCAGCCAGAGCAATCTCAATTTGGCAAGCTGTTTCAAACTCACCAAACAAACTCGAACACCAGATCGTTTTTCGATTTCACTTGAAGTATATCAGGGCCTTTAATCTGTATTTAATGGTGGCTTGAACCAAACTAAACAGCAGTGACCTCTCATCAAAAATCCACCTTATCACTGTAAAAAGTGATAAGTTGACTTAACTTAAAAAAATTGAGGAAACCCGTTGCCTAAAATTTTTTAAGTAAATGATCATTTTAAAAAAATAAGTTAATTGAATTGTCAAGTTCACTCAAAAGCAAACTTTTTTTTAAAATTATTATGTACTTAATAATTTTAAGGCAACGGGTTTCCTCAATTTTTTTAAGTTAAGTCAACTTTCCCTTTTTACAGTGTGTATATATATATATATATATATATATATATATATATATATATATATATATATATATATATATATAACCTCAACGCTTGGAGGAATCATCCAGTACCATCAGAAGCATACAACAGCTTCTTACATGAAAATTAATTTCTAATACAACCAGATAAAAAGAGGCTTTTCAAATTGTGATGTTCTTCTGCTAACAAATTCTGGAAATGACTTTTAGATAAGCAGAAAGGATATTAGAATGTGCTCGTACAAGTTTAGCCAAGCTAAATGAAATCAGAGCAAGCCATCCACCCCATTGATGGCCATGACCGTATCCACAGTTCAGTATTAATCACATTATTCTGTTAAAATACTGCTCCACCCATCTCCGCTGCTGATGTAAATATTTGGTTTGTGTACAGAAAAATAGGCTTCTGTTGAGCATAAGTGGTGCTGAAACAGGAGGAGATACAGGCGGGTTTCCTCGTGAACTGCAGCGGGATGTTTTGAGAGGGACTTGTGTAGAGAAGTTCAGTGTGGATAAACAAGCCTGTGGGCTAGTTTGCTTGTGTTGTGGGTTAAAGTTCTCACCTCTGATCTGTTCAAACAGAGACAGGTCATTCCACATCTGCAGTAGTGAAAAAATAACAGATAGAGGGAGAGGATTTGTGAGGGAACATGCTGGTTCTGTGAAATAAGGAAAATATACACTCTCAGAGAAAAAAAAAGAAAGAAGATGTTTTGAATTGTTGAAATGGACTGTTTTGTCCATATGATGAATGTCAGTAAGGACCAAAACAACACTAGACCTTTCACTGATTGGACAAAAAAAAAACATTTTCTTTTGTGTTCCACAGAATTCATATAGGTTTGGAATGATATAAGAGTGAAAATTAAATTCAAATAAAAATTCAAAAACATCCCTTTTTAAAATAGTTTAATTGTCTATGGAAATGGCTCCAAGCTATCTAATCTAAATATCTTTAAAGGTGCACATTCGCAAATTTATGGTAATATTTTTTGGGGCATTGCTCATTGTGAATAGCATAGCTCACACAGAAGTCTCTTTAAAACTAAGCAGCTTTCTGTTGGTCAATGCCACAAATACACGACAAAATTAAACCCATTACTAAATCTATGTGTGGAAATCTTTTGACTTTCATTCGAAATTCCCAATTGACTGTTCGCAAAGAGCTTGATTGATAGGTGATCTGACCAATCATAACGCCAAATCCACCATCTTTCCCAACAAACAAATCAGACAGGAGAGTGGATTTCCGCAGTTTAAATAAAACACATTATGATGTTCATTCATGTTTATTTCGTAAATATGAAAAGAAGATCAGTTCATGTGTGGCGCTTGAGCTGAGGCAGTACAGTATTCTGTCACGACACATTAAAGAGCCACAAAACGGTATTTATTGTTTGAATTTCTTAAAAAAAAAAAAAGTACACTGAGTCCTTGTTTCAAACTAGAAGTAACCTGCTTTGTCTTGTCTGTTGGGGTGTGGTCAGTTTCCTCTGTGCTTTGCGGTGTATTTATTACTGCGTGAGAACACGCGGTGTAGTGTGAGAGTGGCATGGCTTGTCGGACATAGCAACAATAATTAAGGAGGGCGGGTTTTTGTGAAGGGTCAACTGCATGGATTTCTATTGAAATGACTGGAATACGCCCACAAGAATTTACCGCCAAACAACAGTAAATCTGACTGCACCTTAAACCTATGTAGTGCTAACCAAAGTCTCACATAAATTATGTTATCACTATGTGGTTCTGGCAATTCTTGACTTTGACTCATCAAATAATTATTATTTGCCAAGAAAATAATTCACCTGTGAAGTCTCATGGGTGTGGCTGATTCTGATAAAGCTGTGCTCGTGATCTTTGAACCCTTAAAGATGATGAAAGCATATTATAAATTATGCCAGTATCTGTTTTGAAAGAGAGAGTGCAAGAAAAAGAAAAAGGTTAGCATATGAATAATTTATATATGCATTGAATGAATTGAAGTGCTTATTTTGAGCTGTGCTAACTCTCCAGCTTACTATAAGAGTAGTGTTTAAAATGTTATTTCACCTTTGAATCGGATTGATTTGCACATGGATCATGGTATGAATAATGTTTTCATACATACTTGTAGCACATGACTAGAGATTTGAGAGATTCCACTTGTATTGATTTCCACTCCTGTTTAAAGATGGAATGTTTTAGAGGGGAGTTTCCTGGAATTTCAGCTTTTCCTTCACTTCTGTTGCATTCTTCAGACACTCAAAATGTAATAAAAATATGGAATGTAAATAAACAATCACATCTAGGTGTTTGGTAGGTACTTTTTTAAGAATGTTTAATCAAAACTGATCTCAGGGTGTGATATATGGAACACAGGGGACATTGAAATATCAGATCCTGTAACAAATCCTGATCCTTGCTGTCTAGCATATAAACTAAAGACATGCCCATGTAAAGGTGAACCCCTTGTAAACAGCAGGTCACACAAATGGTTCAGTTATTTCACAATATACAGAATTCTGTGGTGAAGTTCCGTCTCTGCAAACTGAACTTTTAATTAATCTAAATGTGCAAAGTTTGGAATCTCAAAAGTGATTTATGTGTTATGCTGTTTATACAAACAGATTCTGCAAAGAGCTTCATTGGTTAAGGATTTGTGGCCACTATCCGTGTTTGCATGCTTGTGCACACCAGAAATATTCATGTAAACAGAACAAGTGGTTTACCAAGACTTAATTTCATATTCTTCTTTCATTTCAGTGTTCTATCAAACGGCAATCTCTGATTCAGTATGAAGGAATTTGTTCTCTTTACTGCCATGACTGGAGCCCATGCTTATTAGCAAAAGACTAATTAATTTCTGCTGGAGCAGCACAGCAATTTCACATGCTGTCAACTGGAAATTAAAGAAAGGGAGACAGCAAAATATTGGTGAATACAAGGAAGTACACAGATATTAAATACATCTAAACATATTTTCAGTTTATTTAAGCAGCAAACTTACTTAAAAAAATAAAAAGTCTTAATATGAAAGATGTAAAAGAAACTGTACTTAAGTTAAAGTACAGATACTATGTCGATACACACATAGGCCTAATACTTGAGTTAAAGTCAAAAGTATCCACATTCATCTTAAATATTTACTTAGTACTTAAATATCTTATTTTTCCTTCTCAATTTAATATATTTTCTTTTAAGAATGTTTAGACATTTTTACTTGAAAACAAAAAGTTTCTGAGAGTTGAACACAACTTTAAAAGTTGAAGTTACTTACTGTCTTGATTCCCCTCCCCCCTCATTGTCATTTAAATTACAGTAAAATTGCAAATAATATATAGCCTAGCTTAAGCTTTAAAAGGTCCCGGTGAGATTTGAACATCACGGTCAAAGTCGTAACTCTTGTGTCCTTGTAACTGGAGACTATTGCAACACATAGCGCTCGTGGGGCCGTGCAGCAGTTGTGCGCATGTGCAGCAGGGATTCTATCAGAGTCGAGCGGATGGAAAACGCACACCACACATCCACGAATCCACGGAGCCATCCAGAGCTCTCCATGCTGCTCAGTGAACCGGGGACACACTCCGCAGACGGATAGCGCGAATTTACAACCGGAGTTGGTGAATGAAAAGTGCAGGTATGTGTTTCATGGGTGTATTTGCAAGCGAGCTGTGTGGACTACATGGACCTACTGGAGAGATGGGGGTTCCATTTAACTGCGCGTCTTGAGCTTTAACACAATGAATTGACCTGAACTCTGGAGCTGGACGGTGCAAGCAACACTCTCTTTGTGATGGCCTCTCAATGTTTCGGGTCAGTTACATTATTCGCGATGTCGCAGTACGCGCAGACTTGCAGATTGAGACATTGTGCCGATTTGAGACAGACTGGTGGTGGGTGAATACGAGGTTTGTAACCCACTATCATGGGAAAAGTCCCTTCTCTTAAAACCAAGAAGCGGATCTTCTTTGTCACGATGGTCGCCCTTTGAATCTGTCGCTACGCGCGCGTGTCACGCGCTCACGTGCGCTATGAAGGAGTGATGATAAAAGTGGAGTGAGGAAAAAAGTAAAACTTAAAAACATATAATTGTTATTAAAACATGCGTGGTTTTATCATTTTTATTATTTATTTGAATATTGAGGGTTATTCTGAGGTATGAGGAAATTATTGTGTCTCGACCAAAACCTGAGGAGATGCCTACCTAAATTATTTAGCAACACAGCCCTGTGCAGTGTTTTAGGGCATGTGATGCCCTAAAATTCCATATAGGCAAGCATCTAAAAGGTTTTTGAGACATTATTGAGTAGCTTTCATTTCAGAGAAAATTTCTACAGTCGTACTCAACTCACCAAGCAACTTGTAGATGGAAAGTGATCAAGGGAAAACACTGATGGCCTGACTTCAGAAACCCGCTACTTGCGTTAAGCTAAATTATAGATCTTCTTGCACTCCTGAGAGGAAACCAACACTTTGAATAAACAAATAAAAAGTTCTAAGCAAACTCTACTCCGCTTCACTTGTATATTTGGGTCTGAAACGCCAAAACTAAAATACTAACTCACTGTATGAAAGTCAATTTTATAGAGACAATTGATTCCTTTAAAGAGAATCTGGTTTAGTTTATCAGTTTTTTTTATTGTGGGTGAAAGTTTCAACATCTATGATGTTGCATCATTAGCTTATTGGTATCATCAAGCTAAGGTTAAATGTAGGTCACCTCAGATTGAATCACATAGATCCTTACTCAATGTAGGGCTAGCATGGAGAAGAACAATGGCTGGTAAAGAGATGTCAGAGAGGTCAGACTGTGTTATGGAGCACAATTGGTGCCACTTGAGACTCTGTGTGGTACAAGATACAGGGTTTTGCATGGCAGAAACCTGATATGAATTTATTGAGTCTATGTAAAGTGGATTCAGGCATAAGATGCGCACCAGTTCCCCTAACCCTGTATCTAAAAACAGTACTTTACAAAAGAGCAACTTAAACATCTTATCAGTAGTAGCGTTCTGATGCAACCTCATGTTCAACTTTTGCCCCATTGAAAGTCTGACGATAATCTCTCATCAATGAAACTGGGTCTGTAATGTTTTGCAGTAATGTTTGCTTAAAAGTCCATTTGACTGGGGTGTCTTTGTGTTGTTTGATGTCCATTTCACTGACGTAACATTCAGCGTGATTTGACATAAAGTTCAGCAGTCACGTCTGATTTGTAATTGATCAAAAATTCACACAAGGACAAATGTTGAGGTTGTGGAAGGGAGAGGAACGGGTCCAGCAATTCAATGGGGTCACAAGACCGATAAAGAGCACACAGTTGAATTGATTTGTGTAAGGTGCCAAACTCTTCATCTAGAACACCGTTATGGCTATTATAGTTCTTTACAGGTATTGTTTAGTGATGTTTGTTGCTTAGACAACCACAAACTAATTATAGTTTCATTCTGTGATAGTTTGGCAGATCCACATGTATAGTGTCACAGGTGGTGTTCAGTAGTGGTTTGTGTGTGTGTATGATTATGTGTCCTTGTATGAGGTGGCAATTGAATGACAGAAAGGTCATTCTATTGTTGGATAGCTATGCTGCTGCAAACTCACTGTTGCATGTCAGAGATTTTGATTGCGTCCACTCTTTGAGTCATTGGTTGTGTCATTCAGTCTTGGCTGTGGTAGTGAGTGTATTGGGTAACTTAAAGGTTGCGGTTTGATGGAAAAAAAAAAATTCAAGATGAAATACTTGAGGGATATATTATAAGCTTAAAGACAAGACTCCACACATTAATTACAGGGTGAGAAGTCAAGTTGGAGAATGGAGAGTAAAGGAAATGGAAAGCCAGTAAATTTGAATGAGAATGGAGGGCAATTAAGGTGTGTATGGCTTAAGGCAGGTCTGTCTGGCTATTCCACTGTTCTCTTGGTGATAAATGCTATTTCTTTTGAGATGCGAACACACTTGTCAACATCGTTAAAGCAGTGGTTCTCAACCTATTTGACTCTAAAGAACCCCCTGGTGTCCATATCAATATTCGTAAGTCACATGACTTTTCACATTGTTTGTAATTTATTGGATAAGAGTTTTATACACTTTATTTTAAAGGTGTCATTGTTACAGTGTAATTATACATTTAAGTACTGAGTAATATTAATTAACTACATGTACTTACTATATGGTTAGGGTTACGGTTCAGTTTAGGGTTACTTGCATAAGCTTGCATAATTTGTTTCTAATATTTTTTACATTATTGTTTACATATTTATTGTATAGTTAGTACATGTAACATATGTAACAAGGACACATTTAAATGTTACCGAATTTTTTCAGTGCATTTTTATGTCATTTCAATAAAGAGAAACTTAAATGTTTTCATTCTGTTCCTCACACAAAGCTATTGTATGGCTCAAGAAAACTTGAAATATATCAGGGAGTACTTTTATGAACGTCTTTGTAGCATTTTTTTATTTGAAGTTTAAAGCTTCAGTCCCCATTTATTATCATTGTCAAAGTAATTTTCATATTTGGGTTAAAATATAGCTTTAACTAGCAGTCCCTCCTCATGTAAGCGTTTAGTGTGCATTAGTCAAATGTTTCCTCTCAGAGCCGTCAGGAGACAGATGTTGTGAAGTCAGAAACCAATGAATGGCGGGGGAGTGTTTAAACCCACCTCTCAGGCCTCAACACTTTGAGAAGGCAAGTGATGTTAATGTCTTTGTATATGTGTAAGTACCTGTTAAATAGATTTTTTTGTGGTTGTTCCTTATTTTTTACTGTGTGTGTTACTTGTTTCACTGTTAATAATTGATCAGGGTCATTAGAACACTTCACTGTGAATTGAGTAATTGTGGACCCACTTTTAGATTTCCATGAGGTGTTATACAGAGCAATAAATGTTTTTAGAGGCAAATAACTGGTGTGAGTGTGAGTGTGAGTGTGAGTGTGTGTGTGTGTGTGTGTGTGTGTGTGTGTGTGTGCTTTGGTTGTGTGTATGAATTAGGGCTGGGCAATGATTTGATAACAATAATTATCGCGATATAATTTTATTCGATAAAACGATATGAAGAGTTCGATATAATGTTTATGCGCCAAAAGCGAAACGAAACACTGTCACTCATTTATATCGCACCACAAGGACCGTTTATCCGCTCGGATCACAGTTCAAACTGCTGCGCGGCGTGAGCTCACTGGAGCAGATGCGTGTACTCGGTCACGCAAGCACTAAACAGCGCTGCGAGATCCAGTGTGAAGTACTTTAATTCAGCGAAGAACACAAATGATTCTGTGATAGTTTGAAGTTTAAAACCAAACAGGAGAAACACCGTGTGCAAGGAGACAATCAGAAGGCTTTTCAATCTACACATCGCCATCATTTACAAATAGATTTACTGTAACGTTAGTAACACTTACTGCACCATGGTATTGTGGCAGAAATGTGGGATATTCACACTGAATTGTATTACAGGAGTAAAGGTATAATTATAGTATGTGTGTTTTTAGACTACTGTTTTTCATACAAATAGGCTACCTAAAAACCGTATAGTTATATTTTTACCATGGTATTGAGGTGCTATATGTGTAGTTTTAACTGTGTTTATCATGATTTAAATGTATGCTACTATGGGAGACCAATGCTTAATTTAAATAAAAAAAAAACTTGATCAGAATAAATTTAACCATATAAAACTGAGGTTTCTACCATTTTTATATTACTGATTTTTTCCTCTGCATCCTAACTCAAGCTACTATCAAATGTGCATTAAGAGACAAAAAAGTGATATTTTTATTATTATTAATATTATCAGGCAACCCAAACCTGTTTCTTGATTTGAAAGAATGTCACTCACTGATGTCTACAGCCCTGATCGTCAGCGGAGACCAGGACACCCAGATGACCCCCAGAGACATATCCCCAGTGAAAACCTCGATTGAATACAATAAAACTAAAAAAAATATAACAAAATAACTCAAATATAATAAAATACCTAACTACGTAATACTACTATTGTTAGAAATTGCAACAAAATTAAAATAGAAATATAAACTTTTGAACTGCGGGTTTCGTCTGGTCAGAGGAGAACTGACCCCCCCGACTGAGCATGGTTTCTCACAAGGTTTTTTTTTCCTCCATTCTGTCTCAGAGGGAGTTTTGGTTCCTTGCCGCTGTCGCCTCTGGCTTGCTTAGTTGGGGACACTTAATTTCTAGCGATTATCGCCGATTTGATTGCACAGATAATATTTAAACTAAACTGAGCTAGACAATGACATCTCTGAATTCAATAATGAAATGCCTTTAATTGAAAATTGAGTGTTTAATCTTATCATTATACATTACTGACACTCTATCCTCTAATTTGATACTGTTAAGTGCTTTGACACAATCTGTATTGTTAAAAGCGCTATATAAAAAAAGGTGACTTTACGTGACTCATTAGAACATGCAGAAACTAAGAAATTAGATATTTATTTTGTTAAGGAAAATGAATGGTCTGGTTTCTACAACTTTCACTTTTGAGCAAAAATCTGGCTTTAAACTTGAAAGAAATAAAGATTTGACACTTATCATGATAATTATTATCATTTTTTGGGCCATATCACCCAGTACTAGTATGAATGAATAAAGTCATTCAATACCATCCTTACTACTTTGGTGAGAGTGAGAGAAGAGGGACTGTGAAAAATCACTCTGACAGACTTTACAAGGCCTTTGGCTTCAATGAACTGTAAAACCTGTAGTTCACACACTATTCAAAATGAATGTCAGCAAAACTTTGCAAGTGTAAGTCTGGTTTCTGATCAAAGGCCAGACATTATGTAGCAATGAATTGATTCCATGCTTGATTCACTTGTTATCTGTCACGTAGAAGTTGGGCGTTCTCTGTCAGATCTCTGGAGAAGAGGAAATGGTGTCAAGATTTCTTCAGGGTTGTTGCAAAAATATTCCAGAAGTGAAAATATGTTTGAGTAATTTTTACTCATGTTTTTATTGCATATTCTTCCTTATTCTTTCCTTTCTATTGTGGAGCACCAAAGGAGAAATTTAAATAATGTTCTGGTCGTTCTTTTCTATATAGGCTAATTATATTCTACATGATTTTCATGTGTATATGAAAATACATGCATATATACATATATAAGTATTCTGAAGCCACACAATACATGATTCGTTCATGAATCAATTCTCCCATTAGCCTACTTAAAGGGATAGTTAACCCAAAAATGAAAATTTGATGTTTATCTGCTTATCCCCAGGGCATCCAAGATGTAGGTGACTTTGTTTCTTCAGTAGAACACAAATGAAGGTTTTTAACTCAAACCGATCGTTTCGTGTTTTAGGACATTGATGTATCGTCACGAGCCACAAGGATTAATCTGAATTTGTCTGTGCATGTTTTGTTTTTTTCGCTCCAAGATTGTGTGCCCATTGACTGGCATTATAGGACTGACAGACTGCAATGGTTTCAGTTAAAAATCTTCGTTTGGTTTCTACTGAAGAAACAAAGTCACCTACATCTTGGATGCCCTGGGGATAAGCAGATAAACATCAAATTTTCATTTTTGGGTGAACTATCCCTTTAAGGGAGAGTATTTTCAATAAATAAAGACATAAAATTACAGTATGGGTTCAGAAGTCTTGGAATATAGTGATACTTTAATACTGGTTTTGCTTTTTTTGAACCTTCAACACATCCTTCTCTACTGGCAAAGAAATTTTAACATGACATCTTTTACCTAAAGGATTGCGCTTGAAGGCCTGTGTTTTCACACTTTCCCCTGACTTTTGACTAGTAAATGACTAATCATTAACGCTTGTAAATTCCCAGATCAAGACGTTTCAGGAAACATTCACTTCCTTCTTTTGAGATGCAGTCAGCTGTCATCCATCTATTGTCTTTTGTTAGGTAAGGTCGTTAAAGTGAGGGTTTACACCACTTATGAACTAAAATAGGCAATACTAGTTTCTGATTTGCTGAATACTGCACAGTCTACTTTGATTTAAATAACGCATGTATAATTTAGCAAGTGGTGTCTAGTTAACATCTGGAAAATTAAAATTGTTTTTTTTTCACGTTATGTCTTAACTTTGGGCAGTCCAGTCTTGAGCCATATAATGACTCAAAGACATTGCTCCATCAGGCTGGATGTAAAAGGTAAAATAGTGCACTTTGTATCGTGGGATACAGTATCCCCACATTTCTACAAATGTCAAATAGGTTATCTCAGTATTCTTCCATAAAGAAAATTAGAATGTTAAGCACATATTGAAATTCAGCAATAGTAAGAGTATGAACATAGGCAATTATAATAGCAGCTGTAAACTGGTTGAACAGTTAGCATAAGTTCTATAGCATTCAGAGCTCTGGACATCTATAATTGCCCATATTTAAACCCTTATAGACTCTAAGTGAGTGACTGTGTAATCCATTTTTTCTCTTATTTAATTTTCCCAGCCATTTCAAATTGTATACTGTCAGTGGCCTTTTTGCACTGCTGATTATACTTTCCAGGAAGATGCATTTGGTGTTTACAGATGTTTTGATGAAGGTTGAATTGAAGGTTTATTTAGATTCACTACAGCAGTTTTGTTATTCTTTCGAGCATCTCAGAAATGCATACTCATGTCCAGCATAATTAAAGCTTCAGGTTTGATGATGGGTTTATTCTCTGTGATCTGTTACAGTCAGTGTCAGAGAGGACTGGAAAATCCACTTCTACAAACTTATGTGAACCATTTAGAGTTTGGGCTAAATGTCACCTGCGTAACGGATGGAGGTTATAGATTGGACACAGTGTTTGAAATGTAATTTCTTTCCGTCTGATTTAACATCATATACAAATGTACCTTGTTAGATGGATGCTAACTTAAAAGTCCATACATAGTGTTTATGATAGTTGCTCATGTAGATGTCTGGGGATGTACAATAGTAGTACTAACATAAAACGCATGCATCAAGTGCCAGTAAGAACAAGGGATGTGCATTGTGGTCATTTTGTATGATGCCTATTTAGAATATTAAAAAATAATTGACTTGACATCAGATCTTTGGATTGGGGTATTGTTGTTAGTCTTTGGTGTATCTACATGCATCGCTGTAGCGGTGATGTAGGCGTCACCATGATGCAGGGTGATTTTGTCCTCTGATGTGCTGAATTCAGGACACAGCAGAAGTGATGGAGGAGGATATGTGTAAGTATGGGACACGTGTTGTTCAATCACATGAAGGTCTCAGAACAGTCGATGATGACAGACAGCATTGTATGTGCCAAATTATTTTTATTCCTGTACTCACATTGGTCTTCCCTACCCAGCACACATCAAGGTGAATGTCGAATTATATCTGTTGTGTACTGAATAATGATTTTTTTAAAAATGTAATCAGGCCGCTTGGAAACAATTCTGCAAATAAAAAAAAGATTTGATTAGATTAGATTTGAATGGAAAAGCTGAAATTGCAGCACCTAATGTTGTTGAAAATGCCATAAAATTACTTTTCAGTTTCTGAAAACAAGGTGAAAATCCTTTGAAAAGGTGAACAGAAACTGTTACTTTAGTACCTTATGACATTTTTCTTTGATATAAAGCAGCATGCATGTGAAATGATCCAGGTTTAATGTAGTTTAATTAATGGCTGATGATGGAGCATCAGTCGACTGACTGGATGACCATCCTGACCTCTCCCTACTTGAGAGATAAACACACCCACTCAGTGTAGGTCTGGTGTTAAGTCTTAATGGACATTTGCTCTCTTTTAGTGTTGATCTCTTGTCTCTTGTCAAAAGCGCAAGGCTGTCATCTCTCAACCTATGACTAGTCAGCATCCTGCAGCTCCCAGTGGAGAAATATTAGGCCATAACCTTTACTGCTGAGAGCCTGACTGATACACACTCACACACGTCCACAATAGAGAGCAGTTCAGGACATCCACAGACTCTCGGGAGACCACTGAACCAGCAGCCTGTCCAATACTGCAGTCTCTGGAGGAAAGAGCCTCTTCATGGCTTAATTGGGCCATTCTGAAGCATGCTGGGAGATTTACAAACTATTTAATATTAGCTTGGTATTCACTGTCTATAAAAGGAACCCATAACCCATTTCAGGGAGATTAAAACAAGCCGATTTATACATAAATGTTGATACGTACATCATATAGATGTTGCAGTAACATTGTGCTGCTTTTAAATGCATTTTTGACTTCTGGTTCAGGTTCTTCGGTAACCAGAAGAATTAATCTTTGCTGATATTTTTGCAAGGCTGTCATACATTTATTAATGATTTATAAATAACTGCACACCAGTTAAGTTACACTGCCTTAATGAGGGCATTTGCAAGTTCAGCGGAAAACAAAAACGCTTATTTTAGGTCTTAACACGCACACACACACACACACCTTAGTTTTTCCTGTCTCAGATTTCAGCAAGATTAAATGCATACGTTTCTGCAGAATTAAAAGAACAGCAGGTAGGAGTGCACCAGTTTTATGTATGTGGTGATCTGGCTCCAGCTGATCTGGTATTCAGTCCGAAGTGTGTTAGGAAACAGATCAGCATTTTAAAGTCCTCAAGTCTGCGGTTGTTTTGAAACTCATTGGTTTTATTAGTTTGTGTAACAGTATCCAAATGAAATGACCAAAAAAATCACAAATCGGCAACTAGGATTAAGAGGAGGGGTTAATGCATCAAAATAATGCACCAAATATTGGTTCATCATTAGTCATCAATAAAACATCACAGAGAAGTTGGAGAGCCTGGTATCACCACACTCAAGTCTAGATTCTCGGTTTGTTTCCAGAACAGTCCAGCTAGTGTGTCTATGAGCTTAGATGTTTCTATATTAGACAGCATAAATACAAGAGGATGACATCACATACTGGATTGAAACAGTCACTTGCAGGTCGACATAAAATCTAAATTTACTCTGTTTTCTTAATGCAGGTTTCTGGTCTGTTTGTGAACAATTGTTTTTGCATGTTATTCCAAAGAAACTTGACGTTTCTTATGTGATTGCCAATTTTCATGTAAAAACACAAAAATATTATATAAATAGAGAGTCAAGTCTCGCCTTTTTCATCTCACCCAGAAAAAAGACGTTTAAAATGGTTTGCAAGTTCACGTTGAGTGTAAGATATTTTTTTTTTTCCTTCTTGTACTTTGTTGGACTATAATTTAAGATTTGGCAAGGCAGAACATAGTATAGTTGTGTAAATATTTGTGAGAGCCAGTAAGGACTTTATCCTGGGCGCCAGTGGAAGCTGCTCTTTGAAATTGCTGAGTTCAGTGGGAGTTTCTTACTCAGAACACGAGTGTTCGGGATTTCAGTGTTGGCAGTGATTGTAAAATGTGTCCTAATTCTTGAAGAGTGAACCGCTGTTTAGATATTTCAGCGTCTCATAAATTTTTGTTATCTGTGCAACTCTGTAATATTTTGGCTGTGTAAAACATCACATTGATGCTCTTCTAAGAACAATATGTGCCCTAATGTTGAAGAGAGACATGATGATGGCATGACAAAAGCTGTGCCCTCTACTAGAACAAAATGTGCCGATCATTTTTCAAATATAGATGTATCTTGACTTTGCTTTCTCTCTTGTTTGTACTGGCTTAACATGCAGTAACAGGGTTAGTCTTAGCTCACCTCTCTTGAACGTTTGTCAACTAAATCGGCACACATTGTTTAGCACTAGCTGACATCAAACCTCACCGTACTACTTATGCCAACAAACACTGCTCACTGCGCTAGATTTCACCAACAATTACCCAAAACTGCTAAATCTCTCCTTCATCCTTTGAATGGTGGGGGTGTACTATACACTGTCATGCTTTTAGTTTTTTCAGACATGCATCAGCAGGCCTTGACAATTCCCATGATTCTGCAAATACCATATGGTCTTATTCTTAAACCGGTTTAACACAGAATGAAACTACGCTGTCATGCTACGTTGTCAGATGTATTGTTTTCCATTTCCTCCAGGGCTGGGCGATATGGCCAAAAAATTATCACTATAAGATTTTTCATATCCATCGATCACGATAAATTTCAGATCTTTATTTCTTTCAAGTATAAGGCAGATTTTTGCTCTTAAGTAGAAAACATATTGATAATTGTGGTTTAAACCAGGGGTTTTCAAACTGTGGTCGCAAACTTTGGGTCAAAGGTGGGTCGCACAAAGTCACTTGGCTGCAGCTAAATTTGCTTTTCTATGACACACACACTCACACAGTTATAGAGTTGCACAATATACCAACAGTAATTACAAATTGCTATATTCTTAGTGCGATTTTTGAATCGCAATTAAGGCCATGATTTAAAACATATGTGGTGTGTTTAGAAGCGCGGGCGAGCACAAGTTGTAATAACAGTGAGGGTCTCAGAGCGACATCATTATTAAAAGGCCTGGTCCAGATTATTAATGAGAACTCGCTCACTTCACCGCGCTGTATTCTGCATGAGATTGCATACACCGGAAAATTCAAATGTTACGAAAACTGTTTTAGGTAGGCTATGTTCCTTCATTTCTGTTGTCTGTTTGATCTCGGTGCTGTTTTCGGTCCTTCATATGCAGAAGCATTTCACACGTACGGGGTGAGCGTTAATTGTAATGCTACATGATTTAAACATTTCTGTGCACTCCAAAATTTACAACATTTCCTATTATTTCCTTGCCATATCATCACTATATAGAGAAAAAAATGTGCCAAATTTGAAAAATCTTTTGAAGATATTGCTGAACATTTATTTAACCATTGCAAAATTAAATTTTTGACTTAAGTCAATTGTGTTTATTTTAAAATGAGACATCTATTTATTATTTTTACAATTATTTCACAATTATTTTAATCTCCAAACTGTTTTAGATAGTTATTGTAAGAAAAAGTGATGAGGACGTTGATCTTGCATAGCAGTGACAAAGTACATGTGGTACCTTGGGTTCAACGGAGTCGGAATGAACCCAGAACATCCTAAGTTCAAACCTTTTATACATTTTCCGTTTATTACCCTTCATGTAAATGAAGTTGTTCCTGTTGTAACCGCTGTAGTCTGTATGTTAATTAAGTTCTGACTCCCCTTTGTCTGAAGTGGTTCTCAGTGTCCCACACTTGTCCCATTCTACAATTGGTCACCATTTGCTCAGAATGTGATCATCCCAAATGGTCTACAAACAACATAACTGTTGACTTTCTTCTTCTCTGTAATAATTAAGTAGGGATGCACGATATATCGGCCACCATATCGGTATCGGCCGATAAATGTTCATTTTTCTGTTATCGTTATCGAACCGATAAGAAAATTTGGCCGATATATTAATATATTATTTTATGCATATATATATATATATATATATATATATATATATATATGATTTATCTCATAGGCCTATTGAATTCATTTGGTTAAGCTAATAGAGCATTAATAGATCGCTTCTGTGATCATCTTTAGCTCAGTGCATGCAGCTCAAACAGCAATGCACAACATTAATAACTATATGATTGGGACTGTCATATCTATAATATTATAATGAGTACACGTAAAGAATAAAACGTTGTCAATTCTTTGGTTTAATTTGTCGTGTTTCAGCGCGTTGTTGCGGAATAAGCCAAAAGCGCGTCACATCTTATTAGCACGTAACTTATTTCAAGCTTAGTTTTTGTGCATATATAAGTTATAATATTATGTTTATGTTGTATAAATAATAAGTGCTTCAGTTTACCGGTGTTCGTTCAGCTCTTCAGTAGCGCTAAAACTGCATGCTGCTATTTGAAACAGTGGTATTAATTTAACATATTACTTTTTCAAAATCCTTGATATATGAATAATAACCACCACTTTTATTTTTCTTATTTTCATCAATAATATGGTTTAATGAAAATAATTTAATTGTCAGTGCAGAGGCTATTCCGTTTAATTTATCCATGGCACATGATTTTTTTTTTTTACATGTAATGTTGTCCGTGACTTGTTTGCATTATTTAAGCATTGTTTTATTTATTTGTAAGGCTGCCTTGTGTTTGATTTATATTGAAGTGTTTAATGGATTTTAACGGTGCTTTTTTTTGTAATCAGGCTCTCAAACATAATATTAAAAAAAATTGGATTTAGATTTATCGGCCAACATATCGGTTATCGGCTTTCATGTATAAAGAATTATCTGTAGCGGCCCAAAATTTTCATATTGGTGCATCCCTATAATTAAGCCATTTTGGGAAATGTGCATTATCAAACATATTGTGGTGTGGAAGCTGGGTCGAGACAGACTATAATTTCATACATTCTGCTTCACTTCTTATGCTTTTCTAAAAAAATGTGTTGGGTTGTGCTCTCCCCTACACACACAGAAGGATCATGAATGCATTTTCTGAGCTGAACACCGCGATGAGTTTAACAACACTCGCAGCGGATTACAGTTCACGGAGTGAGTGTGTTTTGAGTTTTTATGGACATGTTTCATATTTTAGAAATGCACATTTGTCAGTAGTAGTTTGAGTTAGGATGCATATGTAAATTTGTTCATTATCAAATACATTAACATCTGTAAAAATGGTAACAATCTCATTTTTATATGGTGAAATATAAGTTTTATATATTTTCCATACTTCCATATTATCATACATTTAGATCATGATGACCAGAGTAATAAAACACACACATAGCACCTCAATACCATGGTAAAAATGTAACTAGGTATTTGTATGAATAACAGTAGTTTAAATACATTTAGTATGAATACACAGCTATTGGAGTTGCTCAGGTAAGTTCTGCCTGAAGCAACAGTGAGAGGACTTAATTAAAATTGGAGCCGTTACCCCCATCTGTTTTATCCTTTCTGATATATAACCCTTTATATATATAACCCTCTCTGAGGCACTTGGAGTGATTTAGCCTCCACCTTCCCGAGCACACATACCAGCCTGAGAACATGACTTTCATGCTTAAATGAATGTTTTCTGTGCTCTGGAGCCTAAGGGACTCTGTTCACTGGGATTAAAGACTGTGTGTGAAGGCATCTGAGCCTATTCTCTATATTACTTGTGGGGGAAAGGACATTTGATGTGTCCAGGTCATGTATGTTTGTGTATTTTGACATCAGCTCAGTTAAATAGTAACTGACTAAAGCAGTTACATTCAAACTACAAGCTGTTTACACAGTGTTTGTGTTCACGCTTTGTTCATTCACATGCTGTGCGCTTGCTCTGTCCGCGTGGATAACTTTCCCTGAATTGGATCTCATCCAGTGTGGACTAGTATCTGACACAGTTCACAGGGTTGAGAACTACTGTGTGAATCTTCTTTTTCAGTCTGTGCTTGTGCGCGTTCTGCTCTAAATTCTTTTCTTTTTCTTCTCACAGACTGATCCAGTGTGCTTGAAGCTCAGCTGATCTTTCTCCTCTTCGTCGTCGTCAGCGTGTGCGTGTGAAGATGCCTCCAGCGACAGGAGGGCCGGTGGGCTACACTCCTCCAGAGGGAGGCTGGGGCTGGGCAGTGGTGGTAGGGGCCTTTATCAGCATTGGCTTCTCCTACGCCTTCCCCAAGTCCATCACGGTGTTCTTCAAAGAGATCGAGGTCATCTTCAATGCCACCAGCAGCCAAGTGTCATGGATCTCATCGATTATGCTGGCTGTCATGTATGCAGGAGGTCAGTTCCATTTATTACTGTCACTTCTGTCATCCTTATTTATATCTGTGAGTATTAAATTGAGAATTTTACTTTTTATTTATGTATTTTGCAAATTACACATAAACATGTTATCCTACACCCCTATGGGATATTTTATTACAATGATAATCAGTGTTTGGAGAAGTATAATAATAAGTATATTATTTGGAAAAAAATAAGTTTAAAAGTTTGGGGTTGATAAGATTATTTTTAGTTTATAAAAACTCTCCTAAATAATGTCTATTTAATCATGCATATTTAATAATGTATTTTTGTCTCAAAAACTTTACTAATTTACTAATTGTATTATGTTAGCACTAAAACCAAATACAATGCATAGCTTATGAATAAAACATACTATGTACTGTACAGAAAAGCAAACATTCAATGTTAAGCATTTTCAAATAGAAAACCATAACAAAGTTATTTATGGAGTATGAGTCTGTATAGAGTATGCATCTTAGTACATTATGCCACTTTAAGCATATTTAATTTCATTTAATTTCCCGTATATTTCTTTTAAGAGATTATCTGAATATTGATGGTTTGAAATGGATGGAAAATTGACAGGCCTGTGCTGCAGTTCAATGGATGTTGTGCCTCTGGGTCTCCGTGCCAGTCACATGACTGAAAACTGAATTGTTAAATTCTGCATTTGGGTACCGCTCTCTCTGTAGATGTTTTATTTGTGTTGGGGTTGAGTGAAATAAGGTCAGAACTGAAGCACAGCTGTGTGTTTAAACCCTGTCACACTTTTTGCTACTGCTGTGCATCTGTTTGTTTCCTGGAATTTCTACAAGTCTTCCTTTAATTAAACTGGTTAGGTAGAGGCATGTTTAAACTGGTTTCTAAACTGATGTTCTTCCAGGTAATCACTCAGAATGCTATGCTGATCAGATGGTTAAACCACACTTCTTTACTTCCATGTAGTTAACTTTTTGGAAAGCATGGCGATGGAAAAGGCATTTGAGATGCCAAGCCAGGTTTGATGGGTAGCGTGAAGGGACTGCTGGGAAGAGGTTTTGGTTTGAAGAGTTGCTGTGTCACTTGACGCCACACTAGGGATGATACAAACACATCTAGTATGACTAATATTTGCAGTAAACTACCACGTAAGAACATTTGGGTGAGGATGGTGTTGACTGATGATGGTGTTCACTTCCTGAAAGAAAAGGTGTCTGTGGTTTCCATATACTGACTTCATTATGTTCACGTGGCTCTGCAAAGAGGCTCTTCCAATCACCTCTAACCTGAGAAAAGCAGAGAGAGAGAGCAAGAGCGTGCAAGCGAGTTGTTTTTTGTTTTTTTCTTGCACCAGTTGGTGTAAATGTGCATATCTGTGAAAGGAAAGTGTAGTAAATGTTCGGCAAATGTGCATGTGATGTAACCTGGTGAATTAATGAATATTTTTCTCTTTCTGTTGCAAGAATAAATATGAACAACAGGATATGATAACAGGATATGATTTTACTTAGAAGTAACTATATAAAGTTTAGGTTCAGTTTTTATCCAGCAAGGATGCATTAAATTGATCAAAAGTGACAGCAAAGACATTTATAATGTCTTTGAAGAATTATATTTCAAATAAATGCTGTTCTTTTGAACTTTGATAACATTGAGAATATTTCTTGAACACCAAATCAGCACATTCGAATGATTTCTGAAAGATCATGTGACACTGAAGACTGGAGTAATGGCTGCTGAAAATTCAGCTTTGCCAGCACTTATGAATTACATTTTTAAATATATTAATAGAAAGAGTCGTTTTAAATTGTAATAGTGTTTCACAACATTAAGGTTTATACTTTATTTTTGATTGAAATGTAGCTTTGGTGAACATAAGAGACGTTCGACCCCAAATCTTTGAACGTAGTATATATTGTATGCCTTTTTTATTAAAAAATGTAATATTAAAGATTTCAAATACACTGCAAACCATGCAGCTTCTAATGAGTTAATATTTTTTTTTTTTTTTTTTTTTTTGTAGTAATGTGAAACTGTCAAAAATGAGTTTATTACATCTTTCATTTGACCAAGAGGTCAATCTGTGACCTTTAGACCCTTTATTGGTCAAACATTCTGTTGCTGTAGAATTTGCAGGTGAGAGTTCACCAAACTCAGCAAAATGAGATCAATACCAGGGATTCCCAAACTTTTGTCGGCTGAGCGCTTTTGACTTGCACTCAAAAAAAATGAAACCTTGAGTTTAATTAATTTTTTCTTGTCAACAGGTTCCACAAAATTTAATTATGAAAGTTGAAAACCAATATTTCAAGGTTGTCTAACTTAGTTGTTTTAGGGAGAAATAATATTTTTGACTCAAGCCAACGATTATCACTAATTTTTGTTCAACAAGAGACGTTTGAGTGTAACTAAAGTCAGTTATGTTATATGGACTAACAAAATTTGTTTAGAAGTTGCATATTACATATTTCTCTATTCAAAGTAAACTAGATTTTACAACAAAACATTCAATTCAAGCTTAATCAAAATAAAATGCTTTCACTAAATTTAATTGTTTACTAGTTTTACTGGTTAGGTACACCTGTGCAATAATCATGCTGTCTAATCAGCATCTTGATATGCCACACCTGTGAGGTGGATGGAGTATCCCAGCAAAGGAGAAGTGCTCACTAACCCAGATTTAGACAGATTTGTGAACAATATTTGAGAGAAATAAGCCTTTTGTGTACATAGAAAAAGTCTTAGATCTTTGAGTTGTGGGGGCAAAAACAAAAGTGTTGCGTTTATAATTTTGTTCAGTGTATATCTTATCCTATAATAGATAAAAATAAATAAACACCTTTGTTAACAAAAAAGTGCACAGTAACAAGAACTAGGACAAAGTAACATTAATGGTCAGCAGTTATTTAGTGTTTGGTCAAGCTCATAAATGGGGTCATATTTGAGCTTGACCACATATAATAATTTCATTGGCATCTGAATGTAGCCAATGATGATGTTCGCTGAGATGAGTCTCTGTTATGGACTCTACAGAGGTGTGATCTAAGTGTATTCCATGACTTGAATGTACATGGACAACTAGTATATGGGTGTCTACGCTCAGTGGTAAAGCATTGCGTTAACAGCGCAAAAGGTTGTGGGTTCAATTCCCAGGGAACACACATACTGATAAGAGAAAATAAATAAATAAAATATATGCGTAAATGTAGTAACTGACATCTAGTTGAGGTCTTTGAACCGCAACCTTTACACTGCCACATTCAATATCTGTAACAAGCACAAACACCACCAAAAAAAAAAAGTGATGTCAGTTAAAAGAAACTTGGCTTGCAAAAAAATAAATACTATTTTTTTTGTAAGTTTTACAAATAACATACCATATGACTTAAAATAATTAAAAATAATAATAATAATTTAAAACATTTATATAATCTGTTAAAAACTGAAATTATCAATTGATACTGAAAAATTAAAAGTAAACAGGATACAAACAGAAACAAGCTACTCAGAACTAACAAATGAAATGGTCACGCAAGAAACAGTATTTACATTAGTAGATTTAGTAGATATTGCAGATCTTACCTATTGTGAGTAAAGCACCTTGGCAGAAACACAAAACACACCTTTCATTAAGGACCTGAAAAATTGCAAAGGATAAAAACAAACAAAACTATTTGATAAAGATTGTGAAATTGAATTCATCTGAACTGAAAAACTACAAACCAATAAAATAAATCACACTTTGTAATTTTTATTGAATACTACGGCGTTTTAGTGCCTCATTAAAAAAATAAAAAATACATCTAAGATTACGAGATTAAAGTCGTAATATTTCGAGAATAAAGTCGAAATATTACGAGAATAAAGTCGAAAGGTTTCAATAATTTAAATCGTAGAAATTAAAGTTATAATATTTTGAGAGTATAGCCTATATTGCGCATGCAAATGACCCGTATTGAGAGCACCGGGAGAAGTTGCCAGGCCACCAGAATTGATCTGAATATTGTTGCGTCCGAGTGGCCGCATCATCTTTCTGGGATGTCAATTTTAAGGACTCGCGGAAACGGCTTAATATCAAGAATATGATATTTATTAACAGACTGAACAGGAACAACTGTTTATTTTAACATCAGCTCAGACACTCAATCGACATTCCTTTGAGGGGCGCTGTAGCTCTCTTATTTAACCCTTTTTAATACACTACAAATATGTGTGGAATTATTAGCAGAAATCATACCATGTGTCATACTCGCAGGGACAGTATGCTTGGAAATAATATTTCATGCCTTCCATTGCATTCATTATTTGTAGTGCTAGCCACCCATGCTTTGTGTTTTTAGTGTTTTTAATATAAAACAAAGTCTCAGCTTTCAAAATCAGTTTTATAACAAAACACAAATTATGTGTCTTACAATAATGTGATTTTCAAGATCTTTAATGTGGCGTGACGGATCGCTCTAAACTCTCTAAAACTAAAGCAGGCCAAAACTAAAAAACACATCTCTTATTACAAATAAAAAAAGATCGATACTGGTGGAAAAACAAATATCCTCCTACCTTTACCAGCCGCTGAAAAGGTAATACGTCCCTCTGTCAAAACCAATCGAAGAAAAACTTTGCAGGGGGTCAAATATCTTTGCTCTTCTTCTTCTTTGGGGTTTCATGGCAGTTGGCGTCGCACTATACTACCACCATCTGGATGTAAGAATTTTTTTACTTAACATGAATGGTTTGTGTTTAGACAACTCATTAGGATTTTGTACAGTTAAGCTGAGACATAATTACGTGGACCTTAAACAAAACAAACATTTCAAGTCAACAAAGGCAATTATTATAAGTAAACTGAATATAAATATATTCTGTAAAGTGCACAACCCTCCTTGTTCATTTTTTTGAGTGTAAAATATAATTTACTCCCCATTTTAAGTTCATAACATATTCGCATGTTTACATTTAATTGTTGTTCACTGTCACATGATTTGCATGCTTTATTATTTTTAATAAATATTTTAATTGTACACTTTTATAATGTAATGATTTGCTTTAAATAAACTCACAAACCCCCTTGCCTTCCCTCATAAACCTTTTGGGAAAGCATGTTATGCATTTGAATATGAATGAATGTGATTTGAATTTAGTGTTGTGGCCCTTTAGTCCTTAACTTTTATTCAAGATCCAGAATCATTCTGAGCGAGATGGTCCGGACACTTCCCACAGACGCATGTGTTCTCACCTGTTTCCCTTGGCTCGTGTCAGCACTGATTTGAAGTTATGCCATATAATATCTCCATGTGATCTGTGCCCACATCCCTGGCTGTTTTCAGCCTTATAAAGCGTTTGATTGTCCTCCAGTGTTAGGGACTCGCACTGCTGCACCAGTAAGTTGTGCATTTGAAATTCTCTTCGTAAAAGTACAAGCAGCTCTCAGACTGAATATCTAAAACTATCCTCTGCTGACTCTCACGTCTCTCTGAACCAGTTTATGTAATCGTGTATGTGTGTATTTGAATCACTGCTGTCTTTGTCTCTTTTTTTGGGCTGGAAAGGATGGCCTGTTTGGCCACAAAGCCTGTCAGAATAAATTAATTTGAGGAATGTGACTGGGGGACGGACAAATTGCTTTGAACTCTGATTGGCTGTGTGAAACATACGAGAGAGTTCCTCCTCCTGATGATAGGTTAGCTTTTATGGTGAACCGGCACGTGCACAGTTTGTAGATATTTCATTTTGTAAACATATAAAGTAAGAGTTTATAACATTTTTGGTGTCTGTACATTTCTGTACACTATTCATCAAGCCTTCTTTTTTTTTAAGCTACATGACATGTTAGCATTAGCTGGGGTTGTATGTACACAGTACTTTTTGCTATGACGTTTTTATGGAGTTTGCACTAGATTCTTCTGCACTATGTTTCAGATTCTCTCAATAACACTGTGATAGATTTGTCTAATATAGGTTTGGTTGTTATAGGAACTGTGCCAAACATCACTGCGTCTTTTCTGTGTTTATCATTTAAAAGTTTTAGTTACCATGTTGAACAAACAACCACATTTTAAAGGCTGTGGTGTCTCGCCTCATAAGTGAAGTTATTCAACTGTGACGCTGCTCTAAATGGGGCCTTTCACAAGAAAAGCAGAGCACTGACCAAGCAGTTTATTTATTCACCAACAAAGCCGGCCTCTTTCTTTTTGTTTTTGAGTATACCTACATTTATTACTGCCACAGTACAGCTCAGTAGTGAATAAATACTATATTTAAATAGTATAGCTTGCAGTTGTGTATTTGTGAGGGAACTTCCAGTAATTCTGTCGAGTAAAGGAGGGTCATATAAGGCTGCTCGTTTGGTCTGATTTGCATAATGTTGGAGCTGAGTTAACTGAAATGAACACTGGTCTGTCACACACTGAGAGACACAGAAATAGCAAGTTCCTGTTCTGGTTGCTGGAGGTCAGCTTCATTCTGCTGATTAAGATTTTCTCCTTCACAGCACCTCAGTTGATCACATGTCATGTAGTGATGTGTGTGCATGGTATCACAGTTTCCTTCCTCTGAATCGTCTCCTATGTCCTCCCGCAGTCCAAGTGGTGTGAATGACTGCTGTTCTGATGCCATCTTGTGGTGGTACCATATGATCTCAACATTAAAAGAGTACCAAATGCGGCCTCTCTTACGAATTTTTTTTTTGCATTTTGTACCACAAATACCATGGTTAAAGCATTGTTAGTTTTGCTAAAACATGGTTATCATGGTTTTAACTAACCATGTTTTGTTTTTGTTTTTTGTAGTAAAACCATTGTTAATTTTTATAAGGTCTGAAAGAGATTGTTCTTTTTCAACAAATTGTGAGTAAAATTTTGATTGTCAGCATCAGGAGGACAAAATAAATATTATATGAGCTGTTTTATATTGTAGTTATTTGATTAATAGACAATTTTTGCAACCCTTCACATACTTTTTAAAATGTTTTTTAATGTACAAATTATAATTATTTAATTTATCATTTTTATAGGTTTAGCTTTTTGTTTTTACTCTTTTTAATCCAACTGTTTTCCCTCAAGTCGACGAGTTTTGAAAAACTACATATCAAATGAACAGAATATAAAACAATTACAAAATTGTTACCCATTCTGCCGTTTTATTAATTTTTTGTTCTATATTTTATTCAATTTTATTTAGCTAAGAAAATAAATACAGTTTAAAACTTCTTTATTTGGATGCTTTTTAAACATTAGATAAACATGAATTAAATTTATATTTTATAAAAATAAAAAAAATAAATAAAAAAAATCTCACAATGGGTAACAAGGTTACAAATTTAGGTTTAATTTAGCCAATATAGGTTTTAGTTTGTTTTTAAAAACCCACCTATTTTCTCTTAGGTTTAAGTTTTGTAAACCTCACAACAGAAGAATAGAATATAAAACAACAATTACAAAATGATTTTATTTATTGTTTATGTAATATTTAATTTATTTTAGCTATTTTCTAACAAAAAATATTAAACATCAACATTACAATGTATAAACTATTTATTTATTTATTTAACATGTTTTCTCTCAACAGGACCAATCAGCAGTATTATGGTAAATAAGTTTGGTAGTCGGCCAATCATGATGGCTGGGGGCTGTCTGTCTGGCGCAGGGTTAGTCGCCGCATCCTTCTGTAACACAGTGGAGGGTCTGTACTTCTGTGTGGGAGTTATAGGCGGTAAGTACACTGAATGTCACTGATCATAACTATTCAGAGACCTGAAGACCGAGTGAGTACAATTAAATAATCCAAATGTCACAAATCAGTTCTCTCTGTCTCTCATCCGTTTCTAGGCCTGGGTTTGGCTTTTAACCTGAATCCAGCATTGACCATGATTGGCAAATACTTCTACAAGCGCCGGCCAATAGCTAATGGCATCGCGATGGCGGGCAGCCCAGTGTTCTTGTCCACCCTTGCCCCGTTGAACAGCTGGCTGTTTGATAAGTTTGGGTGGAGGGGCAGCTTCCTCATTCTGGGCGGAGCTTTGCTGAACTGCTGCGTTGCGGGGTCGCTAATGCGGCCCATTGGACCAAAACCACAGCCTGCCAGTCCAAAAGAGGATGGCGAGCCCAAACGTCAAGAGAAAAAGACATGCCTGCAAACCATCAACAGCTTCCTGGACCTGACCCTGTTCACTCACCGAGGCTTCCTGCTGTACCTGCTCGGAAACGTCATCATGTTCTTCGGCCTTTTCGCGCCTCTTGTGTTCCTCAGTAACTATGCGAAGAGTAAAGACATTTCCAAGGATAAGGCTGCGTTCTTGTTGTCCATCCTGGCCTTCACCGACATGATCGCTCGGCCGTCCATGGGCCTGGTGGCCAACACTCGCTGGGTCCGTCCACGTATCCAGTACTTCTTCGCCGCATCTGTGCTGTATAATGGTATCTGCCACTTGTTGGCGCCACTCTCCACAGATTACGTGGGTTTTGCCATTTATGCAGTGTTTTTCGGTGTGGCATTCGGCTGGCTGAGTTCCGTGCTGTTTGAGACTCTCATGGACCTGGTGGGTGCTCAGAGGTTCTCCAGTGCTGTGGGGTTGGTGACCATCGTGGAATGTGGGCCTGTGCTGCTGGGGCCCCCGATACTGGGTAAGGCTGAGTATGAATCATTTCTGCTTTTTACACTCCCTCATGACATTCCAAACCAGTGACATGATTTTCTTCCGTGAAATAAGATTTAAGAATGTTGGTAACCAAACAGTTGGGTTACCATTAAACATTCTATGTTCCACAGAATAAAAAAGTCATTCATTCATGTCTGGATTGGCATGAGGGTACATTTTTATTTTTGGGGTGAACCGTCCCTTTGACATTTATTTTTATTAAATGTTGACACACCTTTAAATTAATATATAAAGTGCTTGAATGTTCTGTTTGTGTTATGATTAATAAATTCATTAATTTTATTAGTACATTTTAGTTGAACATGAGCATTTTAAGGATACATTTTATACTTTTTATAAAAATGTGAATATACAATTAAATATTTAAATTAAATAATGTAGTTTTAAAAGTAATATTAATTAATTCATAATAATAATAATTAACGTGTAAAATGCTTAAATATTTGGTTAAATTTTACGTTCTCATCAACTAATTTAAAAAAAATCATGATTATGACATGACAAAATATTGTCTAAATTTTAAAGGATATTTTTGTAAAACATTGATATATAAAATTAATTACTATTATATTAATATTATTAATGTTAAATAATACAAAAAAGCTTAAATATTTAGTTTAATTTTACGTTCTCATCAAATAAAAAGTTACTACTTAAATTATTGCGCATGACATGACAGTATTGACAAAGTGTATTTTAAACAAAAATATTAATATATAGAAATACATATTAAAATTAAAGATATTTTAGAAAATATATAAAAAGTAATATTAAAGAAGTTATTTTAATATTAATTATTACATATTATGTTATTAAAAATGAGTATGGCTTAAAGGTTTTTTTTTTCCAGAAGTAAAATGCCAAAAAAAGTAAAAAATAAAATAAAATAAAAACAAAGGCACTTCTCTGGCTCTGTGACCATCTAAACGTTGCTGCTTGTTTGAAAATGCCGACCAGCTTGTCATGCCATTAGCTCAACCAATGGTGTGAGATTGGAAATGGACTTTTCAGCTATAATTACATAAATCACTGAACATTATAGCACATTCTGTTCCAGTTAGTGTGTAAAAGACTGAGAAACCTGTTTTTCCATTTCTTCTCTTGCAGGAAAACTCAATGATGATTACGGTGATTATAAATACACATATCAGGGTTGTGGAATCGTCCTGGTTATTGCCAGCATATTCTTGTTTGTGGGAATGGGAATCAACTACCATCTGGTGGACAAAGAGAAGAGGGAGGAGGAGAGAAGAGCTAAACAGGAAGAGAAGGATGCAGAGACGAACGTAGACAATGCCCTGATCGAGAAGGCAAAGGAGGTGGATGGAGATGCATGGGATGCATGAGCTGACATTGCCAAATGGAGGAAACAATATTATGTGCACATACACCAACAATCTGTGTCTTCCGGTTTTGACCGTCCAAAATGATAAACACTTTTTTCCCTCTAATGCATCACTTTAATGATTCAGCAAGTGTATAAAACTGCACAAAGGACTATGATGCCAAGAAATTCTCCTATATGCAATCCCAACACGTCTCAAATGTTACTGTCATTCTCCCAACTTTCATACGGGAGTGTCTCCATACCTTAATGTCACAATTCACCTTTTTTTGGCATATATTATAACCATTATGAGAGCATTCCTAGTTTTTGACTCCAGAATAATGCAGTTTATACACTTTTAAATGAAACCACAAAATGCACATTTCAAAAGTTTTAATGAGAATTATGATTTATGGATTTAAGTTAACATACACACAGAATTTGTCAGTTCAAGACATGGAAGAAGAAATATATTTCACTCTTCTGTCTATCTTCTTAGAAATATAGTGTTTTTTGACTAAAGGTCATTATTATATGTAGGATACACTTTTTTTCCTTTTTTTAAAAAAGTTGAGCTTGAATCTTTTTCTTAGTATGTGTATGTAGTCTTCCCTGTTCTGATTGGCTGGTAGAAAATAGTGCCAGGCCTTGCTAGACTGCCATATAAAGGCAAAACGCAGAAATTATGTCAAGACTGACAGTTTTTGGATTGATTTGATATCAGCATTTGTGCTCTGAGCATTTAGTTAATCCCTTCTGTCACTAGACTCGAATTCACTCATGAAATAGGCCAAAATGTATAATTACTGTGTTTTGCCTTTGCATGGCAGAAGAATTCACGGTTTGTTTCCAAGTGCTGTTTAATGTGTTTTTGACAGGCTGCTTCCTGCTCTGGTGATCTCATGATCTCACATTGGTTATCAAACTCTTTACTCTCTGTACTGTAACCATGAAGATTTCTGTGGTTACCATTTTTAGGAAGTAGAGCAGACACAATATTGCAAAGGTTTTGTTTCCGTCTAAGGCAGTTCTCACTTCATCACATGAAAAGACTGCTAGAGATGTGCTTCAGCTTTTATATTTCATTTGACATTAATAAAGATGATGAGTTTTACTAGGGTACATTCAAATAGGGGATCCTTATACAAGTGTGTGTTCACTTGCTTTTTTGACCATGTTGTTTGTAAATGTCTAGAAACGGTTTTAATTATGGTTGCCGACAGAACCTGTGCCTTTCTATCTACATAAAGCCAGGTTTTATTTGTATTTAACAGCCATATGTGTAACAATACTAACTCCTGACCCTTTTTTACAGAGCTTTTAGCAATGTCAAAAGGATGTGTTTTGATTTTAATTTCATAGAGCCCTATATTAATTTGCATTTTTTGTCATATTAAGGAAGAGTAGAATGCTTCATTTCAAACTGAGCCAGCAACAAACATGGTACTGGGTTTGTGTTGGCTAGACATAAAGACGACTTCATTTCAAGTTCTGCTAGTGTTAACCCGCACTCAAACGGTGCTTAATTTGTTTTTTTACAAACTGAAATAGGTGAAGGAATATTCTTGAAGTTTCTCAAGCCATTTTATTCCTTCTGCTTTTTAGATTCGACTCAGGTCTGCGGAAAAGAACAAGATATAGCAGATCTCACACATATCAGTAACAGTTTTGGCTCTCTAGAGCGAGTCAATTTCAGGTGAAAACATTGAAACAAAGGGAGGAAACACCACCACCTGCTGGCTGCTGTGCTACATTGCGACACTGCAGTCAAATAGCGGGTGTATCAAATACGTGGTTTCTGTGTAGTATTTTTTAGAAACTTTTGTTTCCGCAAAGCAGTAAATCTGTTCTAGTGTCGTTGTTTAGTCACAGCAGATGGCAATTTTTGTATTGTGCACTTTAAGTGGGTACAATTAAGGTGAAATTCATACTCGAGTTATGCACACGCAGCATTCGTGGTGTAAGCCAATTTATTTTACTTTCTTTTTTCTGAGTAAAAATGTATCAGTGTGGGTCCTGAGGGATGTGCGCTTGTATACAGTTCTCTGGTAATGTAATCTCAGAGCTCGCATGAATGAGCAGAAAGAGAATCAGAGCAGTGTTAACGACTCGTTTTCAGTATCTCAGATAAGATCAGTATCACTGCTCCGACTGCACTTCTGTTTACAGGATCAGAGCTGACTAAACTCCACTCCACTGTGCGTACAGGTGGATTTCTTATTAGTGTTGGTAATTGTGTGAAGGAAAATACTGCTGTATAGAGAAAATGGACCACCCTGAGAAAATGCATTGTAAAGGGTAAATCCTTTTTACTCTTCTCTTCTCATTTTTCCATCGTTGTATCCCCGCTTTTAATTGTGGGTCGAAGTAACACTAACCAGCTTGCTTTTAAAATGTCTCCTGTCAGAAAGACAATTGACTGAGGTGAAGAGAGACAGGGGTAGGAAGTGTGTGTGTGTGTGTGTGTGTGTGTGTGCGTGCACAGAGATTCCATGCAAACTCACGATTTCATGATTAATTTAGGAGAGTGGGTAGAGTCTGGCCCTTATGAGGTATTCAGGGCAAAGGAAACATAATTGTATTTTTAGGTATTTTAAACAATATCACGTGTGAAATTTTGTATGTTTTGATGTTTTTTGTGTGGATGAGCAAATCAATAAACTTTTTTTTAAAAATTGGAAATGAGTTATTACTGAGTGAAATATATAAATTCTGATAAAATAATCATTTAGGCTGTGTGCACCATGATGAGAGCACACAGCCTAAATGACTGGATTTAACTTTTTTTTTTTTTTTTTTTTTTAGTATAAAAGCCTACTCTGATAAATATTCACTAAAGTCTGTTTCTATGTGGACATGTACCTTTAAGTCTTACAGGACGTTCAATATTTTCACTATTATTTCCCAGGGGGGGGAAATGCATGCCCAATTGCCTATGATATGATGCATGTTGTCACTATATGGGGTAAGTTGTCACGTTAAAATGTGGCAATAAACCTTTCAGCTCAACTTTATTAATACCGCAATTATGAAACAAAATTATGAAAATATAAAGGTTATTTACTTATATCAATATTTACTTCCTTAAATTAACGGCATCTGTTTATAGCCTATTCTCATTTGCAAGTTGCTTTGATTAAAGCATCTGAATAACTGTAAACTTTGAATATTTATAATGTTTGACAAATGTTCAGTCTTTGGGTTACCTTCAGATGGATATATATGAGTATACTTTGAAAAACAAAATCACTGTTTACATTTTATTTGGACGTTTGATTGAAAACTTAAAAGTTGCTAACAAATAACCCTTGTGACAATTAGCCCCGGTCTCTCAAATCTAGTAGTCAAGAAAGGAAAATTATACTACAGTTAGATTAATCATTTATCATTTATATTAATAGATAGCCTACTATACCTTCACCACTAGGTGGCTATAAACTTGCAGATCCTGTTTCACCTGTATTTCGAGACAATACGATTTTGCAAATGAAGCGTTTTAACTATAAGTATGTAAAATATCTATTGGAACACAATAATAACGCTATTGTAAAATGCAAAACTATAAATCGTGTAGGGCTATATAAAAAAACAAAACGAATATAAAACATTAAAATCGCAGGGGCAGACAAATCCTCGTCTCCATGGGAACCAATTTGAAAAACACTACAAATAACTCAGACAGAAAGGAAGAATTATTGCGTGAGCTGAGTTGTAATTGGAAAACTCTTTAAACGGCTTGTGGTCAGAAAGGAAAATAAACGTTTTTGTATTGATTTAAGCACATTTTGAAGGCTGAAACAGCTGCGAGTAAATTTATCTGGGATGTCGGCCACCGTCAACCCACTAGCAAATCCTAAAGGAGTGAAGAAGCTGTGCGAACTTTGCCAGAAACCTGCAAAACTTCAGTGCACAAAATGCCTGGTCACATTTTACTGGTGAGTCTGTTCTGGTTTATGTGTTTTGGTCTTCATATTAACCAACCAACTTGTAAACTAGTAATACGCAATGCTCCATCGTGTAACTGCGCATACAGACAGCAGGTGGCACTGTAGACAAACAAGTCATGCGCACATTCTTCTTGGCCGCGTTACTGCAGAGATGGAAAGGTTGAACGAGTTCAAACAGCTGGAGGAGAAATTATGTGCAGAGGGAAGAGAATAGCCAGCCATGCGTGCTTAAAGCCAACCAGGAAAAAAAAGAGAAAGAAATATGACTGGAAAATGTATGTGTTTTGTGTGCATGTGTTTGGTTTTCACTTGCCGTTTTTAAAGACGCCACAACCCTCACAACCCTCTACGGGCTCACAGCGTCTACATGCAAATATATACTAAATATCTTGGACAGAAACAGAATGTTCGTTGACGGGCAGCTCTTAAAGCGATAGTTAAATGAAATATGAAAATGCTGTCTGTATTTACTTTGCTGCCATTTTGTTTCGAGCCTGTGTAGGCCAATGGCTTACTTTATTTTGTGTCTGTTTCACAAAAGGAGATTGTATAACAAGTTGGAACACGTTTCTGTTTGTTTGTTTGTTTGTTTGTTTGTTTGTTTGTGTGCGTGAGTAAAGGTTTATATAGTTTGTGAGGCACAAATGTGTATAATAACATTGGTATTACAATGTGTACATGGTTTACGAGGACACTTCCTGTGTTCTTGTAAACCAAACGGCCTGAAATCATACTAAATTGTGTTTTTTTTTTTGTGTGTGTGTGTTTATGTGTGTGAGGGGTAGGGTCAGGGTAAGGGGATAGAAAATAGTATGGAGAGTCCCGTAAATCTGTGTGTACAGATGTACCTAATTGTATCTTAAGGACACCCCTTTTGGAAATGTCCAAGTTTTGAAAAACTGTATTTTAAAAAGTAAAGAATTTTTTAATTGTAAAATCGCATAAAGATTTCTATTTGAGTTTGGTTATGGTATTTATAACTAGCTGTATGTGAAAACATTAAAAGTCTCTGGAATGTGTGTTTGTCTCTCTCTCTCTCTCTCTGTCTGTCTGTCTGTGTGTGTGTGTGTGTGTGTGTGTGTGTAGTAACTCTGACCACCAGCAGACTGACTGGACCAGTGTTCATGATAAAATCTGTCCGTTGCTGGTATCTATCCACGCACCTGCACCATTCGGCACACTGCAGTCTGACCGAGAGCACCACCACAAAGAAACACTGAAGAAACAGGTTTGTATGCACTCCAACATATAAATTGATGCCAGCAGGGCAGATATCTAATTAGTCTGTGTTTTGCTTGGTTTTGACACTAGAAACATCTAGTAGAAATTGCTCATTTAGAGGCACAGAGGTGGGTATCCAAGAAGAGGTTCCAGGATGTGTTACCGGCCGCTCTCCTATTCCTGCGCTGGGCCATGCGGGTGTATGGATCCTGTGCTGTTGAACTGGTACCAGCTTATCTACTGCTCGCACAGGCTAATATAGGTGAGACACGCATAGAAACACGTCTGCAAAAACCAACACAGTGTTGTACTAATTTTAAATCTCTCTAAGGTCCATTAGATTGAAAGCCACTGGTAGACTTCACAGTTTGCTTTACTTTCTGAACCTCTCTGGAGGCTGACAGCCAATAACTTCCACTTCAGGAGAGAATGGAAACAAACGTTTGCTAAAATCTGAGGCTGGCAAAGAGCCCTGTTTACTTCCTGTGGGACGGTCTATTGGTGGGCTCAAGGGCGGTCCTTGGACATGAACTGCGGAGAGAGACACTTGTTATGTAATTCAGGATGTGGCAGACTAGTCATGCAGATGTGTACTGTCTGAATGAAAAACTCTTGCACTGAAAGCTCTTCGTCATGAGCTGCATCTCCATTTCTGTGATGAGAAACTGCGCATTAAAATGCATCTGGTATTAATAAACAACCTCTCTGTATAATGCGTATAGTGCATCTACATAACAGCTGTTATAAAATAAGCTTATCCTTTTTATGTAAAACAGGTAATGTGCAAACATAAGATTCAGACAGTAAGCTAATTAGGCAAGGAACAAAATGCTTACAATATACTCTAAATCACAAAAACTGTAAAAAAAATTATAAGAATGAATACTTTTATTCAGCAAGGATGCACTAAATTGTACAAAAGTGAGAGTAAAGGCATTTATATTACAAAAGATTTCCTTCTCAAACAAATGCTGTTCTCTTAACTTTCTTTTCATCAAGGAATCCTGACCGAAAATCATGGTTTTCACAAAAATACTAAGCAGTACAATAATGATAATAATGATAAATGTTTCTTGAGCATCAAATCAAGATATTAGAATGATTTCTGAAGGATCTTGTAACACTAAAGACTGGACAGAAATAAATTATTTTTCAAATACATTATTTTTTAAAACATAAAACAGTTGTTGTCGTAGTATTTCACAATAATGTTCTACAGTATTTTTAATCATATAAATGCAGCCTTGGTGATAATTTGACTTCTTAATGTATGACAAAACTGCAGAACATACATAAATTAAAGTTTTTAATTCAAATAAACTATATTTTAATTTTAATTACATTATAATATATTAAAATTAATTTGATTAAAAACCCTTAAATCTCTTATAGTCATTCAAACTTTTCAGGGTTGTTTTCCTTCAGTGCATATTAGGAATAAAAGCTTTTAAAGACAGAAATATAGCTTTGTCTTCATGGATTTACACTTGCTCTCATCTTCTCACAACTAGAGAGACTGCAGACATGATGACATTTCCAGAAAGTGAAGATACTGAGCAGCTGATGCTCCCTGGATTTTATGGTGGATTCAGTGGATTTCTTGGGAGTGAACATGGAATGGTTTTGATGATGAGAATGGCCCTAGGAATGGCCAACTCCCTGGGCAGTGCACTGTTGAACTAGGGAGCGGATTGAGACACACCTCTGCTAATTAAGCTTCTGTCTATATGGATAGATGCGATGCTTTGTATGCTGAGAATTCACAGCGGCTGCTTTCATCTTCTGTTTGACAGATGAGCAAACCAGGCATGAATCTTTAAAACATTGGAAGTCTATTCCAACAGAAACATCAAAGATGGTTGTATTGAGTAGAAAGACTCTCATAGCCAGGCTCTCTTAAACTCAAGAGGCATCAAGGAACGTTTGTTCATAATATATGTTGTTTGTGTGCGTTTAGGTTTGGGTTCTCTCTCCCAGGCACATGAGTATCTGTCCAAGGCCGAGTGGACAGTAATGAAAACACCAGGCTGCAGTCACACTGTCCTTCATCAGTTACACAGAACCCTGGGCCGCCTGCATGCTGCCACGGGAAAATACGCATCTGCTCTCACTCACTTTGCAAATGACGTGAGTCCTAAAACATGTGGACCGCTGTTATTGGATTGCATGTACATAATTATCTGCTTTGACTTATTGCTGATGCGTGTTTGTGTGGTATAATTGTAACAAAAAATCCATATTTTAAACAGCTTATTCATGTGTGTATTAACTGTACATAACTGACTATATGTAATTTTTTTTTCAATGTGTAGGTGTACTATGCCAGTGAGATGTTTGGTTTGGACAGTACTGTGATGTCTGGAGGATATTTCCTTATGGCTGATGTGTTTCTGAAGCAAAACAAGCCTGACATTGCCCATTCGCTCTACACAGAGGTAGGCACACCAACCATCAGCACACATTGAGACATCTGTCTTTGTGAAATGTCTCTCATCGCATTGCGTGCGTGTGTACAGGTGGCAAATTCATGGTACACTCACTTGCGTAAGCTGATGGATGGTATCAGTCAGAGCAGCACTCAACCAGAGGAGTGTTTTGGTGAGTGGCATAAAGACAGTAAACCTACACAAACATTATTCATCCAATCAGCATATACATTTTTTAGTGAAATATTAATATGTATACTGTTCAAAAGTTTGATTTTTAAGAAATTAATGTCCAAAGATGCATTAAATTGATCACTTATAGTACAAATTATAATATTACAAAATATTTCTGTCAAATGGATGCTGTTTTTAACATTTTCTATTCATCAAAGAACCCTGAAAAAATGTGTCACTGTTTCCACCAAAATACTAAGCAGCACATGTGTTTTAACATTAATAATAAGAAGAAATGTTTCTTGCGCACCAAATCATATTAGAATCATATTAGAATGATTTGCTGGAAATTCAGCTTTGCTGTCACAGTAATAGATTAGATTTAGAATATATTCAAATAGAAAACAGTTATTTTAATTTGAATTAAATTGCAGTAATATTTAATAAATGGAGCCTTGTAGGAAATCAGCTTTTCACTCTTCTCTCCAAAACTGTTCATAATTTTTTGATAATATTCAGGTCAGGTGATTGAGCCGGCCAGGGCAGATGTTGAAATTCATCCCTGTGCTCCAGTTGTCCAGGGTTTAAGATCACGACAGCATATTTTTCGATTATTAAAGTTTTAGCAATTGCAGCTTTTTTCATGAATGCCGGCTTTGTGAAGTTCTCTGTGGTCAGTCTTCAGGGTGGATATTGAGGTTTGCTGTCACTTTGCAGAAGTAGTTCTATGTTGTTTTGACACAGACTTTCTTAATGTTGACTACATTCACTTTCTGTTTCTGCCCACTGTTCTTCTTCTCTAATGATCTCTTGCCATGCTTTGTGTATGCATTCATAATCATAAAGACTGTTGTTCCTAAAGCACCAAACAATTGGGCCGTTAAGTTTACAGACACTCCTGTTAAACAGGCTCCCATGGTTTGTCCTTTTTGGAAATCTGACAACTCACTCATTTCACAGACGGCTTGTAATACAGATATTAAAAAGTATTATATTTTATATTTATCATAAGCTTTTGTAGCAGCCTGTACCGACATGAATGTATTGTTTGTAGTTTGTATGAGGTTAGTGTTATATTTAGAGCCATGAGGTTGTGTCCTAGAGCCTACTGATAACTGAGATCAAACATGACACAGCCGCGAGTACGTGCGGCGCTCCTGCCCTAGTTCTCTCTCTAAGCCTATTAACCTCAGCGGTGTTTTGGCTAAGTCAGTGACGTGGCTGGCTTTGCTTAGAGAGGCTGGCTGGTCAGTGGTCAGTATGCTTGATCCTTCCTGCTCTCTGGCCTCATACTGACTGACCTAAGGTCAGTAGACTGGCGCCGGTTCCGCCCTCTGGCTAGCCACATCATATTATAACTTCTGACCAGATGACTCTATAGCAGGAAACAGCTCAGCCGGCCTTGCTCTGCATGTCCTAGTGGATGCGACTGCACAGAGCTACAACAACAAGCATGACCTGCTATCAATCAGGGACACAGACAAGCCAGTTTTATACTTTTTGTCTCTGTAGGGCAGACAGTCATTTCAAGTCAGTGGTCAGTGAAGCCCAACATCAAAATATGCTCACTGTTCAGTCAAGCAACTCACAATACAGTTTAATTTGCTAAGGTTTAGACATGCCATAGGTATCAGCATAATTACTCTTACTTTGTTTATAAATGAATACATTTAATGTTAAATCAGTGTAGAGCTAATTTTTAATAAAACTTATTGTTCATTGTGCATTTATGTTTGTTCGGAATGTATCAACTTTAATGTTAGAAAATATCTAAAGTTAATGATATAAGCTAATACTTATGAATTATATTAATATTATTACAATTTAAAATAACTGATTTCTATACGAATATATTCTTCAAATTATTATTTATTTTTTTATTTTCTTGTGATGGCAAAGCTGAATTTTCAGCAGTCATTACTCCAGTGTCACATAATCCTTCAGAAATCATTCTAATTTGCTGATTTGCAACTTAAGATACATTTCTTATCAATGTTCAAAACTGATGTTTTTCTGGAAACCTTGATAAATTTTTACAGGATTCTTTGATGAATAGAAGGTAAAAAAAAAAAAACATTTATTTTTTATATATAAATCTTTTTTTCTTACATTATGTCTTCCCCGTAATTTTTGAACTGTTACATGCAAATAAATGTTTCTTTTTAAAAAATCTCACTGACCAGACTTCTGAACAGTAGTGTAAATATGATAAAACATTTTTATGCAATCAAATTATTTGTAAACAAATTATTCATAAACGTGGTTGTTGGTAGATTTCTAAACTGGCACCAGGGAGTGTTAGTGCTTGTCCTAATGGGCGAGTATAATGGAGTATAATGGTTATCAGCCGATTCAGATAATCTCAAAGTAGTCAAATATTGGCTAATTTATCAGCCTGGCAAACAATAACAGATGGAAGCAACTTCCTATAAGGGATACAGTAGGGGGGGGAATTATTTGATCCCCTGCTGATTTTGTACGTTTGCCCACTGACAAAGAAATGATCAGTCTATAATTTTAATGGTAGGTTTATTTGAACAGTGAGAGACAGAATAACAACAAAAAAATCCAGAAAAAAATGCATTTTAAAAAAAGTTGATTTGCATTTTAATGAGTGAAATAAGTATTTGATCCCCTATCAATCAGCAAGATTTCTGGCTCCCAGGTGTCTGTTATACAGGTAAGGAGCTGAGATTAGGAGCACTCTCTTAAAGGGAGTGCTCCTAATCTTTGGTAAAGCTTGGTACTTGTACAAAAGACAACCTGTCTACAGAAGCAATCAGTCAATCAGATTCCAAACTCTCCACCATGGCCTGGCCAAGACCAAAGAGCTGTCCAGGGATGTCAGGGACAAGACTGTAGACCTACACAAGGCTAGAATGGGTTACAAGACCATCGCCAAGCAGCTTGGCTTCCATGCAAGATCTCACCTCGTGGAGTTTCAATGATCATGAGAAAAGAGAGGAATCAGCCCAGAACTACATGGGAGGATCCTGTCAATGATCTCAAGGCAGCTGGGACCATAGTCACCAAGAAAACAATTGTTAACACACTACACCATGAAGGACTGAAATCCTGCAGCGCCCGCAAGGTCCCCCTGCTCAAGAAAGCACATGTACAGGCCCGTCTGAAGCTTGCCAATGATTCAGAGGAGAACTGGGTGAAAGTGTTGTGGTCAGATGAGACCAAACTTGAGCTCTTTGACATCAACTCAACTCGCCGTGTTTGGAGGAAGAGGAATGCTGCCTATGACCTCAAGAACACCATCCCCACCGTCAAACATGGAGGTGGAAACATTATGCTTTGGGGGTGATTTTCTGCTAAGGGGACAGGACAACTGCACTGCATCAAAGGGACGATGGATGGGGCCATGTACCGTCAGGGCCAGAGCACTGAAGCCAGCCAGGGCATCGAAAATGGGTCGTGGATGGGTATTCCAGCATGACAATGACCTAAAACACACAGCCAAGGCAACAAAGGAGTGGCTAAAGAAGAAGCACATTAAGGTCCTGGAGTGACCTAGCCAGTCTCCAGACCTTAATCCCATAGAAAATCTGTGGAGGGAGCTGAAGGTTTGACCTTAATGACTTGGCAAGGATCTGCAAAGAGGAGTGGGACGAAATCCCTCCTGAGATGTGTGCAAACCTGGTGGCCAACTACTGTCTGACCTCTGTGATTGCCAACAAGTACTAAGTGATGTTTTGCGAAGGGGTCAAATACTTATTTGACTCATTAAAATGCAAATCAATTTATAACTTTTTTTAAATGCATTTTTCTGGATTTTTTTTGTTGTTATTCTGTCTCTCACTATTCAAATAAACCTACCATTAAAATTATAGACTGATCATTTTTTGGGCAAATGTACAAAATCAGCAGGGGATAAATTTTTTTCTCCCCCCACTGTATGTTTCAAAACACTAGATGTAGATCACGTTTCTGAATATATCCTAGAGATTATTCAACAGAATTTATCATTCAGCCTCTTTCACAGATAGATCTGTTTTTTTAGAATCAAACTGCTGCACTCACCTGTGACTATTATAGCTGACATTGATCTTCCTCTTTTGTGTGCAGATGAGGCCCAGTGTGTGGAGGCTGATCAGATGTTGAGATGTATCTTAGAGTTTGAGGAACAGTGTGTGAAGCCTCGCCCTGCCCAGTCAGCCATGCTGGCTCATTCTCTGGCTATGCTGTGGTTACTGTGCAACAACTACACCAAGGTAAACAATAAAGATCGACTAATTAAAGTACTCCATTCAGACACATTTACAGTTGCTCCTGAATTCAACACTCATCTCAACAGTGCCCTGCATACCCAAATCATAGTAAATAACCAAACCTTAACCAAATGTCTAATTAAACTGAAAGTGCTGAGATGGAACGTTTGAATTCCATTGACTTGGATGGATGTTGTGCTGTGAATGTTTAAGTGCTTTTGACTTCAGTACAGATTAACACTAAAGACTAAAGCCATGATGGAAATTGACAGTCAGACTGTTCCACTGCTATTCTGGTTGTAATGGGATTCTCTTTTAGGATTCCTCCTACGTCCCCTACATCTCAGACTACAATTTAAATCCCCAGTTCTTATCACAAACTAGTTCAACCTCCCAGCTCTCATATCAAACTACAACAAACTCCCTGATTTATCACTTCACAGTTCCTCAGCTCTTATATCAAACTGTTAGCACATCCCATTATTCATTCAACTACACTATACTCCCTAAATGAAACAGCTGAACTTGCCACACTATCATATTAAATAGGTGATATTGTTCCGCTCTCTTTCTGTGTTTAGAAACTTTTTTGTGTTTGGTATTCCTTTTATGTTTTTGTGTTTGTGAATATAGGCTTTGGAGTATGGGAAGAAGGCTGAGGTGTTGATCCAGGGGTTAAGTGAGCAAAACACACTGAGAGAGTCAATCCATAATCTACTACAACATGCTGAAAAACACTTGGAATGAGACTGGCCGCTAACCTACACACCAAAAACAAAAAATCAAAAAGGACCACAATATACAGCACAACAACAGTGTTTTTACACTGTACGGTGTTCATATTAATTCATTCATTCATTCATTCACTCAATCGATGGATATTGGGAGATACTGATGTATAAGTAAAGGGATCCCCGGGCATTAAGACATGTATAGCTTAATATAATATAAATGGTGTCTCTTATTTAAATATGTAGTAGAAAACCCATGAAAATGTATATTATGGGAAAAAAAAAAAAAAATCGACATCGTTTTTGGACTTGGGGGGCGCCATTATTTTATGTGCACAGTACATTCTGTGTCGATGATGTCAAATTGTTGCACTCAGTGAGTTACTGACGCTTTTTACCGCAACGCAACTCAGAAAATAAAATACTGATACAATACCACATTGTGTGGCTTTTGGTTAATTTTCAGTCGAAGGGCAACAAGAGAAGCAATGTAAGACTTCACTGCTTTCCTAGCGATAAGAAGAGGAAAAAAGAATGGGAAGATGCCTGTGGACCCGCTTCTTTTTTCTCTCCACTTTAACCCTGATGACTTTGAGTCTTTTAGTAGACCACAGCTACTGAAAGAGCTTACAAATGGCTGAAACAAGAAACGCTAGATGCCATCTGTTAGGATGTAAACATGTTGACGCACGGCCGCTAGAGGAGTTTCTCAGCGCGGATTTCCCTCGGCATTTACACTCCTTGTGGGGAAAAATCCATGGTACAGCATTTGGTTTAAACCTATACTTATATCCATCGCCACCTGTAAGCTCTTTCAGTAGCTGTGGTCATCATATCAGTATTTTAATTTCCGAGTTGTGTTGTGGTAAAAAAAAAAATAGCTCACCGAGTGCAACCATTTTACGTCATCAGAAGAATGGCGCCCCCCATAGTCCAAAATATGTATAAAACGATGTGATATTTTAAAATAAATCCTTAATGGGTTTTCTACAACATATTTCAGTAAGAGACATCATTTTTGTTATATTAAGCCATACAAGTCGTAATACCCAGGGATCCCTTTAAGGTGAGGCCACATTTGCGAAATTTTGTGGGCAAAAAAGGTCCATTGTCTAGCTCAATAGTGATGTTTGAAGCAGAGCTCACACTCAAGTGAACTTTAAAAGCAAGCAGCTTTCTGTTAGTCAATGCAGTGAATTTATGACCAACTCCACAATCTGCATGGGGAAATCTTTTGCCAAACGAGTGGATTTCTATTAAAATGACTGGATTCAGCCTGTGAAAATTCGCAGAACAACATTAAATGTGACCACACTTTTTAGTGAGGCAGACTAAAGCAAAAAATCAGTGAAAAAGGCCTGTCAACTGTGATGTGAGATAAATAGACAAGCTGACACAGTTTCACGTTCTGGACATTTTTAAAATGTCTTTATTGGTATTATTGGTATTATTACGTAATAACACATAACATCAATGTTAGCGTTCTATCACTAGTAATTTCTTGTTTTAAATTATACAACATTGCTTGGTTTTTGGCATTTAGGTTCCCACTTTAAAAAAAAAAAAAAAAAAAAAAAAGAAAAGAAAAAAAAGAGGCAATGAAATGAACACATGGAGTCTCAAAACATTTCCCTTTTCCATACCAGAGAGCTAAGTGTTCATTAGCAGCAACTGTTGTTTTTCATTTTTAGTTATGTGCCGCCAAGTTAACTGCCAACTCAACAAGTCGGAGGGGTATAGTGGTACCTTAACAATCAGATTGAGCATTACTTCATATTGACGTGGCAGATCTGATGATGCAATTGTAGCTCTCAGTTCAGAAGCGAGTTTTTGAACTGCTGTCATGGGAGTTTGATCTCTCCATTCTGAATTTGCATTTTATTAAGTGTTACGATTTGGAGTCACACAGGTTTGATACTTAACATAAGGGGAGAAAAGACTTCCTGTTGTGTCCTAGGAAGTGGAGGCAGAGCTTGTAAGAGTTTGACAACCATATGGTGCGTTATCGCAAACACCGAAAAGTGTCAAGAGTTTACAGGGACACTTGTTCTTGTGTGGGAAGAGGTGGATGGTGCAAGTCTCTGGTTGCATGGAATGATGGAACACATCACACACAAGACGGCAAATCACAACGCTTGAGAGGGGGCGGTGAGAAGAGTGTGTGTGCGTCTCAGGTGGTCAACGGCTGTTCAGTCAAACTCACACCAAAACCCTTCATCATCCTTCAATCTTTCCCAAGCAAGATTATCGCATATAAACCAGTTTTTCCTTTTTCTCAAAAAAAGAAATTTATAAATTAGGAAAACAAAAGACAATAGAACACTAAATATTATAAAACAAACAAGAAAAGAGTGCATGTAACCATCAGGTCTCACAGCATCTGTTTCTTAATATTTTATAACGCTTTGTCCTTTTGTTTATTGATACACATAGGCAGGACTGTCTAGCATGAATGTGTCACATGTTTCCAAGGAGAGGAATTTGATCAAGGCTGCTTCCCTGAGTTGACTCTAAATTTCAAATCTATATTGCATCTTAATGTAAACGACTTTATCTAAAGTCCGGACTCACATTTAATTGATCTAAACTCTATGACGTCTAACATTGTAAACCATTCTGAGCTGGTTTGGATTGTGAGCTTGGTCCACTTTAGGTTTGCTGTATGGAATCTTTAAGACTCAATGTGAATTTCATTACATGCAAATGTGTTGAAATTAAGAATTTTTGAGACACGTCCAGATAGAAAAAGGGACGTGAAGAGAGTTGCTTAAATTTAAATAGAAGAATTAGACTCGTGAGAAATGTGTGGTGTACAGATATAACTCCAAGTACAACAAATACATGTAAATTTAGCGCAAATCAATACAATTCCTGGTTTTCTTTCAGGTTATCATTGGCTTTTAGACCACTGGGCTGAATTAAGAGCAGTTGTAGCACCCATTTGAGTTGACACTTCAGTTTTATTGTTGCAGTACAAACAAATCGTTGAAGACAAATAGCTTATTCATCGTCAGCGCTTAGTGTTGGCAAATCGTTCAGCCCTTGTGGTAAAAACATTAGTATTTAAAAGTCTACTTGCTCTATTTCTATGCAACTCACTGTTCAGACTCTAATATGTGGGAAATTGCTTTTGGGGTGGCAGACATGCAGATCGGCATGTGGTCATTAGCAGATTTGCGTAGTAGACATTGGAAAAAGAAGCTCAGCAAGTTTTTCCGTTCACAATAACTTCCATACTATTGATCCGTAAACAGAGCGCTTTAACCAGTTCAAAATGGTGGATTTCTAAAATGGCCGCCTCATTCACAGAATTACCAGACAGAAGATGCCTGTGAGAATCAAGTTCCTATGGGCTGAATCCTCACTTACACATTAAGGAAGGTAATTCAAAACGGGTCCCACATCAGTCATTCAATTTTACCGACACCGGCAAAGCAAATGAAGCCTTTACGCTTGTCTGATCAGCAGTAATTCATTTACTACAGGCAGCCACTGCAACAGACTAAAAGAACTCATACTCATTCATGCTTTTTAAAAGAGTTGGGATGGATGAGAATATTCACAGCTTTCCAGTTTTTGTTCTTGCTGTCCCTCTAGGTGTCTGTGTGGGCTTTTTGAGGGCAAGGAGGTATGTGCCTTTGTATCCTGGTGGGCAGTTGAAATTTGGGTCCATTCTGTTTCCTCTTTCTCGCCCCACGCATGCAATACATTATACCTTCAGCCAGACTTTACCACAAGGTTTGTAACAGACAAAATTCATTCGTTCTCTCTATAATACAGACTTTAGTATGTCCTTAAGTGTATGTCAGTATGTGTGTACCCTAACCCACAGTATGTACATCAGAATCCAGTTGATGGTAGCTGAAAGGTTACATTTGGGAATCACGTCCCGGTAAAACCACTCTACAGTGCATGCACCCTCAAATTACAGTGGCAAACGCTTATTCAGCTGGTGCACTACAGCCAGGCTGGAGCGTACACGATCTAGTGCACTTCCAACTGCACTGTACACTTGTATAATTCTATAGTCTGTCAATGGAGAAGAAACATCAGGGGAGCAGCCTCAGATGGGGGTTTACAGGGAGGGTTAGTATGATTACACGTGTGCATCTGAATGTATAATGTCCACTTCAGTATGTGTCGCTCTTTGATGTTTGTGTATGTGTGTGTGCGTGTGTGTGTGTGGCTGTAATTCCAGCTCACTCAGTCAACAGTTTTATCTCACTCGCGAGAAGGGAATTGATATTGTAGGCGGGATCTGCAGTGACCGTAGCGGGGCCTGTTTCGGTTAGATCTGCCTCGCTCTCACTGGAGGTGGAGCTTGTGCTCATGGTGGAGACGCCGTCAGGGATGGCACAAGTAGCGCCAGGCGGGCAGATCTCATTGGGAATACACACCTCTGTGGGGATTATCACCTCGGTCGGGATACAGACCTCAGGCTCGCTACTGGTTTCGCTGGTGCTGGAGACCACAGAGAGCAGCGACATCTTCCTGCTGAGGCGGCTTGGCAGGAGGGAGAGGGCGTAGTCAGCCACGATGCCTGCCACGTCCATCCCGCAAGCCTGGTCGAATGCGATGAAGCCCACATTGGCGTTGGCCTCGCACACCAAGAAAGAACCGTCATTTAGCTGCAGCAGGTCGATTCCGCAGACGTCCATCCCCAAAATATTGCACACCTGCACTGCCAGCTGCTTCCCCTGCTCACTGAGGGGGCACATCATTCCCACCCCGCCTACAAAAGAGAGTGAAATCATGAGCAGGGAGGCTAATGGGAAATTTTGGGCAGTGTTATCAGATAAAACAAAAGATATTAAAGTTTAAACTGAAATATTAGATTAAAAAAAGTTTAATTACTGAAACTATAATAGGAAAATTATTTTTTAAAAAGTATAATATAAAAAAATGCTAATTTTATTTATATTTTTTCATTATTACAGTATATAAATAGTAAAATAACTATTGAGAGAAAAAAAAAAAAAGCCACAAATTCTACATATACAATGAAATTTGACATCACAAGTCACATTTTAGGCCAGGTGAGTGTGCTATTGCGTACCAAGTGAGCAGTTGCTCTGCATGCGTCCGTCGGTAGAGCAGCGCAGCATAGATCCGATCACTCTCCCTCCAACCAGAACCACTCGCACATCCCGCCCATGGCTCTCCTTAACATACTCCTGAAACAGGTACGGGGCGTCATGGCGAATCAGATGACACAGGTCTGAGAGGTGGTGCTTATCCCGGGCCAGGAACACAGCTTTACCTGTACAGATAAAAAATGTGACACCATCATGGACCAACTCTGGCCAAGCGCAAATTTATCAATAGTGTGGTTTTACCAGGGGAAAAAAAAAAGTGCCTTGTCTTGCTCTTAGGCGTGTGCGATAATATCGGAATTGTTGTTTTAACGATGTGCGATTTGACATTACCAAGTTTGTTAGGATAGGGCAATATGTGGCCGAGATACAACCATTTGAAAATCTGGTATCTGAGGGTGCAAAAAAAAAAAAAAAATCGAAATATTGAGAAAATCGCCTTTAAAATTGTCCAAAATGAAGTTCTTAGCAATGCATATTACTAATCAAAAATGACATTTTGATATACTTACAGTAGTAAATTTACAAAATATGTCCATGGAATATGATCTTTACTTAATGTCCTAATGATTTTTGGCATAAAAGAAAAATCTATCATTTTGACCCATACAGTGACTTAAGACTGGTTTTGTGGTCCAGGGTCACATATTGCCTGTTTTTGCTCTATTTTGACTACAAAAATAATTCCAAACAGCCACAGCGCCGTTTTGCGTCTCTGAGCAACATGACGGTGTTTCGTTCCTGAATGAATCAACTCTTTAAATGATTCAGTTCAATCGCAATGACTCACTTATTAACAGTGACTTGCTGCCACCTGCTGGCGGTTTTAATTTCACATTTCAAAGTTTCTTTTTATTATTTAAATAATTTCAAATATCAGTATTCAATCAATGTTTTATGTTTAATATATTAAAACATTTATGCAATTGTGATTGCAGGTTAAGCATTCATGTTCTGCACTAAACAGTGCGTAAGTAGCCTACATCTACATGCCACTTTAGATGCAGCTTCTGTGGTTCCTCTGCATTGCAAAGATGAATTTCATTGAGACTGATTTAATTTGCTCGGCAACAGCCCAAATGTCTTATTATTTTAAATCACTGATTAAATGCAAGAATTTGACTCCAAAGATAATGCACACGTTTAGAAAAATGGCTTTGTAAAGGTAAAAATGCCCATGAAAGGTAAAAATCAATTTAAACTTATTGGAAAAGATTAATTTCTATCAGTGTGAACTGACCACCACACAGAATATGAAGAATATCTAAAACTTTGGGAGTCAGCTGTCAACGGCAGTCCTAAAGGTGCCAGCACAGCACAATAACGCACTCAGCAAAATATCGTCTAATTCTCATTATCGATAAAATACAAGAAAGCTATTTTATTGTCAATAATATTTGCACACCCCTACTTGCTCTACACTTCTCATAATTAATTTCAGGAACTGCCTAAACAAAAGTGTCTTCTGCTACTTCACGAGGTTATGCAATATGTAAGTTTCAAAGTGTCATTGCCAACGGCTTAATTGATGATTCATTTCACTGCATAGCAACCAAATAGAACAGGAGCAACCTGTAACAGTCCAGGGTTAAATGCACGAAGCTTCAGGTGATGACAATCATGTGAATTAGTGTCAAATTCATCCCTTTCACATAATAAATACACAGCCAGGTGTAGCAACATGTATTTGGACACATGCAGAATGTCCTACTTGTTTTCAATGAACAAAAGGAGTAAGAAGGTGGAGAAGAAAAGAATTATATAATTGTCATCTAATGGATCCAAGGAGATGTGTAAGGCACTAATTGCAGGGAGAGGCCCCCTAGAGCAACCAGGGGATAAGTGTCTAGCTCAAGGCTACAAAGGTGATACAGCAGGGCTGTGAACTCTCCAGATGTTTAACCATCCAGCTGCTGCCACCACCCCACCCAATTCCCCATGGGTCAGAGGAAACCTTTTAAAACATGTCACAGCCTGACAAAGGTCAACATTGTGTGCAATGTTTTATTTTCATCTGTAGTTCATAGACCCAATACCCTTTTTAACAAAGGTTTGACTGAAATGTGTGCGTACTAGCCCTGCTTTGCATAACCAGTGTTCCCATAACTTTAACCAATAATTTCCATGACTTTCCCAGTTTATGGTCACTACTAGATACCGATTAAAAAAAAAGAGAGAGAGGGAGAGAGACAGGAAAGGAGATTTCTAGCCTTTCAATGTTTTTAAGAATTGAGTATAACTAGAAAAAAAAAAATAAATTCACTAGGAGAAATTGTTTTCTTTTTTTTTTTACTATTAATAGATTTGAATGTGAATGGTGAATATTCCATTGTAAATTAACAAAAGTACCCTTTTAATTTTCTATTAATAGATTTGTATCAAAATGGTAAATTAGTATTAGTTGGTAAATTCTGTTGTAAATTAACAGAACAATAAATACCATTGTAATTGTATTTAACAACATTTTCAAGTTTCACACGTTTTAAATTTGAAAAAACCTGCAACATGACGCAATACACCATTTCACAACAACTCCACAGATCGACACATGCATGAACCTGCAGAGATAAAGCGCAACATTCTGAACCTGCGTGCACAGGTTAGTTGGGCTGATCTGGGAGAATTTTTCAGCACAAAAATAAAATATAAATACAGTATATTACATTATAAGATAATGACATTGTTTAATAATTTTCTTCAGGTGTGGCTGCTGGTCTTGGCATCAAACCAAGTTCTAGTCTGACCGTGAGAGTTAATTCATACCCCAGTTCCAGTGATGGTTCGGAGCCAGAGCCTAGTTTCAAACCGGTTCTTTCTCTTTCGACACCCAAAGCACCAGCTCCGAACCAGGAAGAGCAGTTCGTAAGTAGCACCAAAACATTGCTGGGCTAGAAGGAAGAACTGCTTGTGTCAGGGGCGGGGTTACCGTGACCAAAAAGACGACAGAAACTTTGGACCCCCATATTTGTAATTGCAGCTAAACACAAACCCGTTGGATTCGCTGTGTTTGGACGCTGATGTAGGTTCGCAAAGCCATGAACATCAATAGCATGCAACGTCCACCATTGTTGATAGAGTTTGTTTAGGCTTGTTCGTGGATGGATCGGCACTGCGCGGACCGTTCGGTGCATGGCATCGGGGTGCTGCGGGAGTGACTGTAAAGCAGATGGCTCTTTTGGATCGCTCTCGCGGTGCTTTGGTGTGTTGTGTGCCGATCGATCGATCGATCAGTCTGCGTGGCGCCGATGCACCTCAAACAAGCCTGTGTGCGCGCTAGTGAAACGAAACATGAAACGCATTCAATGACGTAAGACCTGGCTCTGTGGTGGCTCTCTAGCCTGTGGAAAAGCAACCGGTTCTTAAAGGGCTCGCCAGTTGAACCAACTAAGAACCGGCAATAGCACTGGCTCTGAACTAGCACCTGGTTCCAGCTGGTGGAAACGGGGTATCAGAGCCGTTTGCGTAATTCTGCAAGATTGCAGCAACTACCATTAAAACAAAAGCAGTTGAAAAGAAAATGATGCTTTCAGCGCACATACTTCAAATGTGCTTGAAAAAACAGTGCAGGACAAAGATACCTTATGTGCACTGGGAGAGAGAAAGAAAGACAACCTTTGTTTTTAAGGTAAAAGAGATGATGTTTCTAAGCTGCCTGATTTCTTCAACCAGCGTGCTGTATAACTTGAGAAGCTCTCAGGGCTCCTGAAGGTTTGTCAGCACCCAGATCTGAAGTCTAATGTGGCCTGTTTCTTTCAGTCCCCAAAGGACCCATTATATGGTGCTTTTCCATCAGTTCGCGTTTCCACTGCAGTTTAGTACCACTTTAGAGTGGGCGGTACTAAATTATTCACATGTCATTATAGTCGCGCCGCCTCTACTGCCGTGACTCCTGAAAAACTTTAATTCCGCGTCGCTCCATCACACTCTCACTGGAACCGCTCCTCGGCTATCAACAAGAGGACAGTCTACTTCCTCAACAGACAATGAAACAGCCATTTTTTGGTTGTTAAAAGAAAGGCGTTCATTCAAAACAGTCACGTTTGTTCAATCCTTCGCTGGCTGTGCTGATTTAAATCTAGCGGGTCTGTTTTGTCTCGTGCCGCAAGTTCAATGCCGCAGGTAGTGGTGAATCAGTGATCAGCAGAGTTTGCTCGTCACATTTTGGTAACGGTACGGTTCGCTTGGAACCTCGGCCGAGGTGGTACTAAAAAAAGTACCAGGTACTGTACCCAGTGGAAACCCCCCCAAAAGTGAGCCGTACTGAACCGTACCGTGCCGTACCATGCAGTGGAAAACCGCCAATACACATGCCTGTTCTAGAATCAGTGATTTACCTCTGTGTCCACGGGCGTTCTTCACCACCACGGGGTAACCCAGTGGCTCGGCTTCATCGATCATCTTGCGGAAGTTGTCGTGTCCTCCTGGAGACACACACAGATGTTGGTTAGTGAATATGTAATAAATGTAATTAAAAGTGAGATTTAATTTGAGTGAGAGATTCCTGAGCAAGACGCAAACAGCTCTAATGAAACAAGCAACACTGAGACATTCAATATCCACATGAGAAGGACTGCAAGACTGACAGATTTTTTTGCCACACACAACATTTCCCATTTCCTGGACAGCATTCTGTTCAACTACGGGGCCAGTTTTTCAAGGTTAATGACCTGAAGATGTTTTAGGAGAAACATGACAGCCAAACGTCTGTAACATTGTAACACTTCATAAAAACTTCCCTCATTATCTAACTTTATACTTTAAAACCATTTTAATTTCCCCTTTTAAGAATATAGCAAATTTGAAATCTCGGTACAGTAAATACTAGCAACATTTTCATTAATTGACAAATGACAGTTCATAGCCAGAGTTCAGTACGTCTGGTATTTGTGCTTTAATGCCATTTAATTTTTCAAGTCTATGACTTGAAAGACTTAATCTGAACAAAACAGGCTACGAGCTAAAGATGTTTAAAGGGGGGAAAATATATATAGGTTTAATGGTTTTCTACCTTGTATTTATATTCAAAATGCTACACAACATATGAAATGTATTTGGTAAATGACATGTGTTAGTATTTGGTAAATGACAAACTATTTTCATTTAACACAACATGTCCAAGATTAAGCAAACAGAAGCATATGGAAAGAGTATAAGGAGAAGAGAGAGAATGTGAAGAAGTGGGTGGAAATATAATTTAAGCTCTAACCCAAACCGCAGTAAGTATAACTGCTGGATGTTTCTGTACCCTCTACATGCTGAAATATAAATATTCTTCATTGCTTTTGAAGAGAAGATTCTTTGGGATGCAGAATGTGTTTGGCTGGTTTGAGCTGAGCAGATGAACTAGTGTTCAAAGGGAGGGGGCGAAAGAAAGAAAATGCAGGGTATGTCAGACTGGCTCTGCCAGGAACACGTCACTACAGCAGCTGTAACTGCTGTTATACACCCCCTCCCCTTTTCCCTCTTTCCCTTTCTCTGGTTTTTCATTTTGGTTTTCTGTAGCTAGTCATGAGGGCTTCCCCTTTCATTCTTTAAACAGGAGACTGTCACATAAACAGCTGTTGTCTGTGTGAATGAATGACAAATACAGCGCACACATACGCTACTCTTCAAAAGATCGGGGGCGATATGATTTTTGAAAACATTGAGAAAAAAAAAAAAACTCATGCTCACCAAAAGCTGCATTTATTTGATGAAAAACACAAAACCATAATACTGTGAAATATTACTACATTTTAAAACAATTTTTAAATAAAACCATTTTAAATTAAATAAAAATGCTATTTAAAAAAATAAGTGTTAAATAATGCTATTTTTGTGTTTTTCCTAAGATATTTAATCAATTTAATGCATCCTTGTTGAATAAAAATATTTGTTTCTTTTAAAAATAATACTGCCCCTAACTTCACAACAGTAGTGCATCTTAAAACAATATGTATTTTGTCATCTATACTGGCAAGAATTTCAATATCAGTGCATCTTTGTGTAAAACAAGAAAACCATTTCTTTCTTTATTTTTTTAATTACAGATTGGGGATTGGCGTATTTCAGACATAAAGATGATCTCTCACCGTAGGAGTACGTGTCTGGCAGAGGCACTCCATGCCCGGCGAGCTCTTGGAAGGTCCAGAACTTGTTGACACAGTTGAGGATGGCCTGAGGCCGGTTGACCAGACGACAGCCCATCTTCTCCAGGTGACGCAGAACGGTGATGTCACTGTCCGACTGGACCCATGGGGTCGGAACACGCACCACGGCAACTTGCGGGTATGAGGTAACGATTTCCTGCCCAACCCGCAGACCTGAAAGAGAGAGAAAGAAAGGGAAGATAAATCACAATGCTGCAGCACGGTCAGTGCAGTCTGTGTTTTGGCCGGCACAGTATTGTGTGAAGGGATTACACTCATGTATCTGGGCAACCAATGAGAGCCAGACTTTCATTTGGATGTGTCGCCCCTTTCTTTCTATCACTCACTCACACACTCTCAGTATGACAGATGAGCTGGCCCTGGTTTACCAAACACCACACACGACAGCATCTCTGCAATACTAAATAGCTGATCTCCTTCTGAGAGCCGTTACACAACCCTGCAGAAGGTCGCTCGCTTGCTTGCTTGGCCTCACTACTGCAACGTTCACGCTGACCCACTAACCCAGTTTGCAGTGCTTTCTGCTTTTAATTAAGATGCCAGTTAGGTTTTATGTTCACTTAACACCAGCCTTCACTTAGTAAAATCTAACATCAGTTTTAAAACTGGCACTCATTGGATTTAACTCCACAAATCATGCGTGTTGAATCAGATTATGAATACAAGAGCAATCAAACTTGCATAAAAATGGCAAATGTGTCATTTTGTTGTTTGGATGGAGCAGAACACACTAAACAGCAAACAACTAAAAAAAAAAAAAAACACTAAACAAGAAAGGATTTCAGAGATTACATAAAGGCAAGCACATGTTTGAGCATTCAGGAGATGACAGGAAATGTAAAACAGAGGATATAAAAGGAGCCATGAGAGAACAAGAGAGAGACAAAACATGAGTGCGTCACAGAATTTCTAATCTCTCCAGCTTCTCCGCCATCTTAGGATGGAGCAACACACACAAACCACGACTCAGCATCTTCACTAGCAACTGCTACATCAGCACTCCCTCTTCCTCTCATGGATCAAAGCAGATGGGACATGAATGCATGCAGTTAAAGAGTAAGACGGGACTATACAGGCATAAAGAGTCCGATATTATTGATTCCCAAGAAGAAGTTTAAATATATGACATTATATTGACTGAATAGATTGCTTGGAATTTTCTATATCTTTTTGCCCTGTTCTAAAACCTAGAGAGTTCCCTAAAAAGGCAGTATCCTAGATGTCAATGTCATAAAACCTCACAAGTTACTCTGCACGCTACACAAATAGCACGAAACTCCAAATGCATCATGATCGATTTTAATAGAATTTGACTTTAATGCTGTAAAAAGAATAATACAAAAGAACACACAAATATTGGGTGCACCAAGTCGTTTATAATTCAACCATGAAATAAATATTTACATAATTGAGTGAAATGTTATACAATTTAATATGAAATTCTATTATTTTAACCCCTTAACTGTCACTCACAGTTTTGAGCAGACATTATAGTGCACTATCCAAACTTAAATTTTTATAATTCATGAATGAAAACATTTTGTAACATGATTTTTATGTACCATTTCCATGGTAATGCAATGTCTGATTTTAAAATGGGTTTCAAAGGATGAATTATGAGATTAAGTTTTCAACTGATATATAATTTCTTATGATTTCTAATACGTGATAGAGAAAAAGGCAACTAAGAAGACTTTCTGTGACAAAGGTCATCCTGTTATGATGTAGATTTTTCAGGTCCACTCTTGTCATAAATTAATCTATTACTTTTCCTACATAATTTAACAAAAAAGTGGTAAAATACCCATTTAGGAGTCTTAGATCTTTCCAACGATATATAGTTTGTCATGATTAGATTAGGATTTAATTGTAAAATAGTGAAGTAAACGTAGGCATCCCACAGAGGGGACAGTGACAGTTAAGAGGTTAATATTATAAAAGATAAATTATTCTTGTGACGCAAAGCTGAAGTTTCAGCAGGCATAACTTCAGTGTCACATGATACTTCAGAAATCATTCTAATAGGTTGATTCGTTGCTCAAGAAGCATTTCTTACTAATACTGAATACAGTTGTGCTGCTAAATATTTTTGTAAACCATGGTATATGTTTTTCAGGATTCTTTTATTAAAGTTAAAAACAACAGCATTTTAAAAAAAAAACCTTTGTAATGTAAGTTACTTTAGATCAACTTTGCACATTTTTAGTTAAAACTTCTGAAAATTAGCATATAATTGACATTTCTCTAACCATGTCCACCGTCTTGGATGGTGTCAGTGGCTCACTAGGTTTGAAACTGCACATAATTCGTATTTCAAAACACTGATTAACATGGCAGCATAATTATTTTTTCATTGGTTTCAATCATGTGAATTTATTGACATTTTTTTAACCTCAACCTGTACATATACAGGCCAGCTGTAACCAAAAAGGTACACAGATCAGGCGTTCATACCGGTCTGACTAATTTCCGGAGGAAATGAGAGTCATACACTCACTGCGACAAGAAATCAGCCCTCAAGCACTTGTAAAGGTACACATTTTTATTTGTTTATCTTACATGAATGTGTTAATACAAGACAATCAGGTTTTTCCTGCCTGAGGCTCAATAACTAAATGCATCCACAGACTCAGAATTCATAGCACATATGCCGTCTACCTCCTTCACTTCCCCTTCTGTCAATTCTGCGGCAGCTGTCTCACTGTGGGTTAAGAAACACAAATGACTCTCACACACACCAAATCCAGAGCAAGTGAGAATTTCAGGGTAACCTACAGTGTTAAGCACAGTATAGACACAGGTTTAACCTACTTCAGAGGTGTGCTTTGAGGGTGAGGTGAGCTGGTATTAGATACAGGTAGATAAACAGACAAAACAAACACAAGACAAGTAACCCCATTTAACTGACACCAGAGGTAATCGCACAGGGTCTAGACAATACCACACAATTTCTCAATATAATATATAGTGTTCAAAAATGAGGGGTTGGTACAATTTAATGCTTTTGAACGACACCACATACTCCAAGACTGCATTTGTTTGCTATAAAATAGAGTACATCGTTTGGAATACTACAATTTCAAGAAACTGTTTGCTGATTGAATATTTTAAAATTCAATTTATTCCTTTGATGGCAAAGCTGAATTATTATCAGTCTTCAGTGTTGCATTATCCTTCAGAAATCATTCTAATATGCTGATTTGGTGCTCAAGAAACATTTCTTATTATTATCAGTGTTAAAAATAGCTGTGCTACTTAATATTTTTATGGAAACAGTGATACTTTTAAGATTCTAATGAATTGAAAGTTCAAAGGTATGGCATTTTCTGAAGTAAAAATCTTGTGGAACATTATTAATGTCAACTTTGGTCAATTGGAATCATCCTCGATGAATAAAAGTATTGATATTTTACTGACTTCAAACTTCTGAACAGTAGAATTTGTTTTACTTGATTGCCCCTCCCACCAATTACCATATTTAAAGCCATCCCATTTTCAAAATCATCACAAAAAAGCCAAGGCCTTTCATTCATCAACAACTCTCATATTAACACAAACAATCCAATCTGTGTGCATTAAGGGCTAGAACTGGCATTCATTCCTATATGATTACCAAAAGTCAGTGAATTCACAGTACTGTCATCCAACACTGAGGATCCTAAACCAAGTAAACTGCCTTCCGCATGTGTTTATGAATGTGCATTTTGCTTTTTCCTAGTTAAGATAATCAATAGCAACTACCTCGATCTTAATGCACAATAGATGCCAATGACATTTAATCACTACACCTCTCCATCTTCCTCTATATCTATAAAATCCTCCCAAGGATTTTATTTATATAATGAAACGTCTTGGGAAGTGGTTGATTAAATCGCTCCAGTCAGAAGTTTCACTTACCACTAAACACAGTCCAATACAGTCACATGTGTGCATTATCTGCATGTTTTTGTATTTTTGTTTGTGCATGTGTGAAACTTTAAATTGGTGTTAGATTTCGCATCTCTTAGAGGAATGGACACTTGACATCAAAAAGTAACACGCACACACTTCGCTCACACCATCAATGAAGTGAAAAATCACAGCCAGAAATCTTGAACCCCAATTACCCATTGATTGTTTGATTTCCGCATGTGGCGCAACACACACAGCAGGTGATGAGATATCTATACACACTCTTGCAGTGCCTGTCAACAGGTTCACTAATAGATTTGCAGCATCTTTCCGTTAAATGAGAAATGTTCAGGAATTTTGATTTAAGACGCTGGTCTTTAACTGCAGTGTTTGTACTGACACGAGAGATCATGATCAAGTGTTGACCTACTCCGTTCCATGAGTCTCACGTTGATGATGTAACTCAGCAGAATGTCAGGATCTCTGGGGGTTTAAATCCCAAAGCTGACCAACTGTCAACCACCTCTTAATCGGACCAAGACAGGATCCAGGCCAGCAGATTAAACACACACACACACACACACACAAATATGACATGCCAACAACCTGCACCAGTTGTGCTGCTGTCATGCTCTCCAGACAGCCGTCTACCTTTGCATTAAAGTAGGTCAATATGGTCTCAGTTCCTCTCTCCTTCATTTATCTTGTCCCTTCGTGTCTTCCTGTTAGACTGGCTGTCCTTCATGTTGCAAAGACACACCACTAAACTTAAAGTAGCTGATTCGAAGCATAGCTAGCTGCATTGGTGCATAGCCACTCCCTTTACCTCAGGTCCATGCAAAATGCACTATGTCCCAGTCCCCATCTGCCGCCCCTAAAAGAAATACTGTCACCTCAAAGCAAAACAGCCCCACCCGCCCACAATGGCAACACTGGTGTCAATGACTCAAACCATTGTCTTATGAAACACTTTGCAACTCGCTGTCATCTGGTTATTAAAGGGACAGTTAAGATGAAAGTGAAAACATCACCGTCATTTATTCACCCTCATGTTGTTCCAAACCCCTGTATATTGCTTCCAATAAGACATTAAGCAGAATGACCAACACCATTCACTTGCTTTGCATGGAAAGAAAGATGCAATTAAAGGGAATGGTGACTCAGGCTGCCAGCCTTTAACATTCTGCCTAACATCTCTTTTGGTAGGCCATTGAGGAAAATCAGCTTGGAACAACATATGGGTGATTAAATATTTTTGTGAACTTTCCATTCAATTTAAACAGCATGACCACCACAGATATTTTATTCATATTCTAGTGGGTCCTGCATGCTCCTAATTCACACACTTGGTCTTAAAGTGACCTGAAATCATCTTTGGTATAGAAACCATTGTTGTTTCAGATGGTCAAGTGGTTAAGTATATAAGTGACTATAAAGCTAAACTGGCAAAACAAGATAGATTAATCCATGACTAACAGGATTCGATATAGGTGTGTGTATCTTTAAGCATCCCGGATACCTCAAGTGCATTAGACAATATCTGTATCTTCGGTATGGCCACCAAACCGTGATGTTATTACATCAATAACCATCTAAACGACGGTATAAACATCCCCCGATTGATTTAACGTTTTTAAAAATAGTATTTCAACCGAGGTTTGCACGTGACGAATCGATTATTTCGATTCAAGCCCTTTGTATGTGGAACCTCGCGCGAATGCGTCATGTCATATCATCTCAGTTTCATGTATTGGACCAAAGCTTGCATGTGTGTTAATATAAACACCCAGAAAGATAAAATAAATTTTAAAAATCACTAAATTATCAAGAGTGTCGCACCTCAATATAACGGGTCTTTGTGAACGTCGCGCCATCTGCGCTCGTGGCTTTATGTGTTGATAATGAACGCGCTCGCGCCGCACACTCGTGACTGTCCGCTCATTCGCGCGCACATGGTGCAACAATAAACGCTGATATGAACACATTCACGTCAGTATTTAAATATCAAATATTCGGTATAAGATTACAACAATTTCTCAACGATTTTAAACGGCCTCCCATCCATCGGCTAGGTTGTGGTGGCTGACTGGCTGAAAGTGGGTTAGGCGGTCACCCACGCGCACATCTACACAAAACACTCACACGGTGATGTACATCCGCTCAATGCGAGCGCGCTAACAATCCACATTGACCAGTTATTTAGCCAACTCAACAGTTTAAACACAAAAACAATTTCAGTGCTCGTACAGAAGGAATGCGTATGTGTATGTACGTTACATGTGTGCGTGCGGTTTTTACCGAGCTGTCCATCCGTGATGGTCAGGACGATCTCATCCATGAGAAGATAGCGGAATTCAACATCGTCCTCGGCGCAGCGCTCCTTCAGAGCTCGCAGGATCTGGACCTGCGGGTACTCCTGGCTGATCCGTCGGTCTGTGATAAACCACACCCGGGAGCACATGTTTTGGAGCTCGGAGTGCGGAACTTCGGGTAGCTTGCAACAGGGACACGAAGCTGAAGCCACACAAAGAGCCGCGGCGCTGTTTTTTAAAAAATCCCAGGTAATCCGGTCTAACCAGATCCAAAATCACGCAACAACACACCTAAAATCGATTTTTAACGAACACGCGGTGAGAGGCTGCGGTTTTGCCTCCCAAATAACCGAAAGATGATAACGCGCTCCCCCACTGAGGGGCAACAGTAACTGCCCCCAACACGGGCTAACAAAAACCTCGCTGCGGAACTCGGGTCCTATCGCTCCCTACGATTCAGACTTCAACGATAAAAACGAAAAGAATTGCGACAAAATGGAGAGAGGGCGAATGAGAGGCTGGATGTTGTGATGAGTGATGCCCCTGCTGCTGATCTCCGGCGCTCGCGCCTCGCGCTGCTCTCAGCCCTACGCCTCGGCTTTTCCAGCACGCGCTTTGCGTTTACAACTCTTTCCCTCGCGTTCATGCACGGTCCGCACCAGCCAATGAGCGAGAAGGGCTCGCACTCACATCGACCAATCGCAGGACAGAGTGCTCTCCGCCAACCAATAAGAAGCGATTACAACAGGAGGCTCGAGATGACCGCAGGAGCCAATAGGAGATGCTAGGGGGAGCGAGGCAGAGGGGAGGGGTGACGTGTGCGCGGGTGCGCGCGCTCGCTAGCTCTCTGCTAAGGTTTTTTTTGTGTTAGTTTGAGCGCGTGGCAGGAATTTTAGCGAGCGAGAGGGGAGGGAGTCTCCAAGAGCGCGCGCTGCCCCCGAACCGGTTCAGACCGGGCGCGGGGAGGTTTGGTTTGGTTTAGTTTGGATACCAACGCCTCTCGCTCATGCTACGTGTTGAAACGGTCAAAAAAAAAAACGCTTGAGAGAAGAATCCCCCACCCTGAGGAGGAGGGGAGGGGAGAGCGAGCGCGTCTGCAAGCGCATCCTCGCTCTTTTGTGTAGCTCAACCAGCGTTTTCTTAAGTGTCGTGGCAACCACATAACAACAAAACACTGAAGGTTATTTTCATGGAAAGGCAGATGTCGGATATGGATAGCTTGTCAGTCGTCAGTCTGGATATTTGAGTCAATTTACCACTAACGTTATGCCCCAGAGCAACGTTCATAGCATTGTTTATTTAATTTCTTTTGTGGTTTTAATGCCGAATACATCGGCTCTTTACGTGATGCGTCAGGGATGCGGAACCTTTACTATTCTCATGCGAAATCATACCACGACAAATGACCCACTTCGGCTTTGTTTACACCCTGAGAGGCAGAGAGGGAGGGGTGAGGGAGGGAAGAGAGAACAGGCTTTAGATACATACATTATTGAACCTGCAAGTAAATAAAGGGTTTTCCAAAAAAAAAAAAAAAAAAGCCTTCTCTCAAATGAATCTGTGATCTGTAACGTTCACAGAAATAACACGATGCAGTAAATCCTCATTTCAGCCTAAAGGACTGTTGGTCCCGCCCTTATCTCGACCTAACACGTCCATCAACCCCCAGCGCCAAATTTCTTAACCAATCAGCTTCCAAGAAATGTTTTCAGGGCGGAACATTTATGGCGTGATATCAAAGGTGATACTCGTTATTTCTTTTCTGTCGAAACTGACGACATACATTGCGCAGACTGAATAATGTTTATAAAACTACGACTCTCTCATTTAACTAAAGTGCTTTAATATGATGGACAAATTAAACCTTTCCTTCAGCAAATGCATCGCAAATACATTACTTCTACACAATGGGAACTAGAAGACACCAGTGATGTGGGCGACTGAGATGTAAATTTCGTTGTGATGTGATCGTGAAGCGAGTCGATGCTGCCACCCAGTGGTTATTATTAGTATAGCATCAACACATGCTTTACACCACTGGCAAGAAGCTTTGATTAGCATAATAGCATTCTTACGTAAAATATATAGCATAATGAATATAAATGTTGGATTTTTCTTCATTCTTCTAAGTAAACAATCAACATTCCCATTTACACAATACATTTAAGTAAAAACTCTACCCCTCATTTTTCATCTCACACCTGTTTATTAATTTAATTATTAAACTGCATATGATAATAAACCTTTATTTAGGGTGGTTAGAGTAGCTTAGCACTTAAAATCTGAGTTTATGAATTTCAGTCCCAGATATTTTGAGTAATGGTGAACTAAACCAGTAATTGAGAGGATACTTAAGTCACAGTTCTGGTTTTGCATATCAGTCTTCATGTATGGCCCATTATGAGTAAGAAAGACAAAATTGTTTTTAGTCATATTCAGACACGTAACATGTATTGTCCTAACATTCTATTTGTGTTGATGAGGCTTGTGAGAGCTGTTGGAATGCATCTGAAATGTCAATGACATCCTTCACTTTCATGATGCATAATTGTTTGGGTAAGATAAAAAATAAAATAAAATAAAATACTGATGTGTTTTATATGCTTATCATATAGTGTCTGTTGTTCAGGTTGTTTGGTTTGCTGTCATTTTTTCTTCTTTTTTTGTGACCATGCAATTAGGCAATGAAAATGAAACGCATTCATCAAATGAGCTTTAAAACAGAGCAATTTATTCAATCTTTCAATCACAAGGTTTCTAAAGTATACATATTCAGCTCAACCCTTGAGATGCTGAACGTTATTTTACCATTTCCCAGACTGCACAAACATTTCACATTAAAAAAACTTCTGAAACCTTTCAAGCCTGCAAATCTATTTTGGGTCAAGAATATGAATGCCACAAAGCAATGGAGAGATGTGAGATGGTTAATGACTAAATAGAGTCCAGATTTCTCTCCAGAAGACGCGTTCTGATATTAGTACTGTAAACGCCTCAAATGGGCATGCTTTGGTAACATTTTCAGTCACAACAATCAGTCATAGTGTAAACAATTCAGTGTTCATATTAGCTTTAATGAAATTTGACCCCTTGTTCTAAAACATTACAATTGGCCTAATTAAAAAAACAAGTCTTCTAATTAAAATAATTCTTATTCTGTAACATTGCATCTATTCTTCAGTAATGAATCACTGACCCTTCCAGGCCTTTTGTTTAGTATAATACCATGTTTACCATCAGAATGTTCACTCAGCAGGACACAAATTTGTGCAAATTTAACAATCATCTTTAGGGCTACATTTCAAACCCCGATGGCAAATGCTTTCTTTATTTTTTTATGATTTGTTTTTGTCATTTTTTTTTTTTACTTTATTAGTATAGGATAGTGTAGAAGTGACAGGAAGCAAAGTGGGAGAGAGAGAGTGGGGGCGGGATCAGGAAAGGTCCTTGAGCCGGGACGTCCGGAGCACAACAGCTATATGTCGGTGTGCTGCCCTCAAGGTTATTGGTGCCAACGGCAAATGCTTTCTTATTTCGCAAATAAATATCTTCACCAATGCTTCCCCAACATGTGCATCAAAAAAAATAAGACCTATTAAATATGACGACTCAATTGACCACTAAGCAAATATTTGCAGTAGGAGGATAGCACAAAAAAGTAAAGGTGAAAGACATACAGAGACTTATATTCATAAATATTATTTGTGAGCAGAATATATTTTTCTCCTGCTCCTTGAGGTGCAGATGTTGTCAAGTATGCAGTATGATCTGACCCTTCTTTTTCTTCTCCTGCTGCATTTGTTACAGTACAGAGTCTGATATATAAACACTCACACTATCACTCAAACATGAAATCGCTGGCATGCATGAAGAGCCCAGACTGCATCTATTCAATAAATAAAACACAACTAACACAATCTACAAAAATAGAAGTGAGTAACCATTACAATAATACCTGTGTTCCAGTGAACCCCACTGAACACATCTTCTTTTAAACACAGAATACTTACATTAATAAATAATTAGCAGTAATGGATTCATTGTATTGCAATGCATTTAAAACCAGGTAAATACGAACTACAGCATAAAGTGCATGAGTTCAGGGTTTAACACACCTAAACCAGCTTATCAAGGTCATTTGAAAACCACACACAGGTGTGTTAGAGCAGAGTATAGGAGCTAAATACAGATATCCAGGAATATCGCCACCTGTATTAGCACATCAAACTTTTTCCAGATAGCAAATGTATTTACAAATGGGAAGTTGATATGTTGATGTGTTACTATGTGTAGACAAATAGACAAAAATGGGATTTCATAATGCTTAGAATGTATAAATTATAGTCTGCTGTGTTTGAGACTAAATTAAAAAGGCATTATTTTACGTTTAAATAGTGTCCAATATTTGGATGGATCATATTTACAGATAGCCTTAAAAGAAAACAGATAATTGACATCAATAATCTTTTTTTTATTATTATTATTATTTCTTGACTTGGAGAACAGCAGGGTGCATGATGATGTTGTGACTGTCTGGCTGTTTAAGGACTGCTGTTGTGGTGCTGGCCTGCTGCACACTGCGAGTAATAGGTCCTCCTACTCTCTCTCTCAACCTCAGAGACAAACGGTCCTCTCTTCTGGGCTGTATCTTTATGTCACCCACTCTCTGCTCCATTTTTCTACTTAAAACATGTACCCGAACACCTGGCTCCTGAGAGTTAACCTGAGTGACAGAAGAGAGGACTATCTGCTTTGAAGCCAGCTGTGGCATAAAGCCGCTCTTTAGCTCCATTGGCTTGCCTTTTTTACTAGATTGAACCACAGATGTTGACAGAATGGTAGGTCTTTTAAGCCTAAAATCCTGAGTGGTATCAACTGCTGCGTTTTGCTTAATGATCTGATTCTTTGTTATTGTTTTTGGCCCATGGTCTGACCCTTGTGGCTTTGCGCTCATATTTGCAATTTGCCTGCGAAGGCTCCCGTTGTTCTCCTGGGCTGAAACAATGCTGAGTGTTCTTTTTTTGGAGTTTCTACTGGCCGGTCTCATGGGGCAGCTAAAAGCTACGTGTTTCTTTAAACTAGCATTGTATGTAAACTCTCTCCTACAGTGAGGACATGCAAAAACGCCCAGGTCATCCTGAGCAAAGGCCTTTCTTCCCCCAGCAGGTCTGCCCCTTTGCACCAGCTGAGATTTCTTCTTATTCAGGATACTCATTTTTATCCTGACTGGCGAATCATGAAAGTTCAGTTTTTTTGGTTGGCCGACCTTTTGCGAGAAATTCTGCTTACTATTAACAATCCTTGCAGGTGATAACACCCCATTTTGCGCTTTTGCAAACTGCTTAAGTGGTATAGGGTTCTTTTTAGGAGTGTATCGTTTCTTGTCGCTAGCATTCGCACAAGCTAAGATGTGCTTGTGCAATTCAGGCATGTTGTCAAAGCTCTTACCACATTTTGTGCAACGAATGGCTGTGCTGAAGGTCTGAGGGATGTTGTGGGTGGTAAAGTTGGTGGCCGATGCTGCCGTCGTTCCAGTCGGTGTCCGATTGTGGTATGGAAAAGGAGGCGGTTTGAAACTTGGGTAATGTTGGTTAATGCCTAATCGTACATCTGGGCCTTTTGATTTGACCCCTCCAGATGCCATGATTTTTATTGTTGTGAACAGTTTCTCAGAAGTGTTTTCCAAGGAATCCTTGTCTGCTTTTGAGGTTGTGTTATCAGATTCTTGCTTAATTTCTGTGACTGGAAGGCCTGGGTCAGCCATGTCGGTTTTGGGATTGTTATGGTTTTCAGGTCTTAACTTGCCATGTACTGCTTCGGAGTGTGAGCACTCTTGACCAGGATGGAGATCTCGCTGATGCTGTTCCAAGTTGCAGAGAAAAGCAAATTCCTTAGAACATGTTTTACAAACATAAATTTTACCAATGCCATGATAACTGGAACGGTGCTCCAGCAAACCTGTGTCACTCTCGAACAACTGCACACAAAATTCACATTTATAGGGCCATTCTTTTGAGTGCTCACCTACATGTTGACTAAGAATCTTCATGGACTGGAAGGGCTGTTCACAAACATTGCACATGAAGTTCTTGCAAAAAGGATGCAAGGGAGGTAACTCTTCTTCAACTTTGATTTCCGGCTTAGAACAATCAGAGGACTGAACATTTTCCTGTCCATTCTCATTTCTCTCTGCTTCGGCAACACTGCTGGAAGCAGTGAGGGTCAATGTACCATCTGTAGAGCTTGTTGACTGCTCTGCTGGTGCCGACTGTATGGAGGTTTCAGGCAATAGGGTGGTGTCAGGATTGAGAGGTTGTGGCTCAGGTGAGACATCAGGTTCTTGCTGTAATGCATCGACAGGAATTTTATCTGAGAGACATTGAAGAGAATTATGTTGGAGAGCTGGAAGAATATTTTCAGTAGACTGCACTGCAACTGTATACTCAATAACAACAGTGTTTGGAGGAAAAGCCAAGGACGTGACGTTGGACTGGTTAACAGGCAGAGATGGCGAAAATATCTGTGCATCAGAAGCTAATACGGAGTCTACAACCAATGTTCTTTGAGCTAGTTCGCATACACCAGGATCAGCAACCCAGTGAGGGCTTTGTAAACTCAGTGAAGGGACTGCAGGTATAAGGGTTTCCAGACCTCCAGGAGCAGAGGACCCCCAGTCAGGGATTGTCACTTTCATATCACTCTGTGAAAGATGTACAGGATTATCAGCGCAGTCTTCTACAGACCCTGTGGGTGCTACATTGTCAGATACCACAAAGGCTGAATGAAGAGTTTGAATGTCCTGACTGGGTTCCACTGTGGGAGTCGATAGAAAGGATACAAAAGTTGGAGATGAAGAAGGTGAACACTGAGGTGGAGGGACTGGGGTAGCTGGATGGATACTGACTGGAGCAAGCAGTGGAGGGGTTGGATTGATTGAAGCAGGAGGAAGAGCCAACTCAAACAAAAACTTTTCAGGTTTTGGTGGACCTGCATCGGACACTGCCACAACTGCAAGGTTTGTTATCTCAGGGACACTGAAGACACCTGCAGCAGCTGGAGCTTCAACAGAAGGAACATCTACCCCACCATACTCATTCATAAGCACCTTCTGAAGCATACTAGAGTTCGGTTTACTCTTCCTTAAAGCAGGCTGAGTGAGATAGACTCCAGCTGAGTCACAGTCTAAACTCTTTCCACTAATACTTAAGTCCAGAATGGACTCCGCTAAGGCATCGCTGCTCTCTCGCTTAACCACAGAATTTGAGAGGTCCAGTGGCTGTTGATTACAGGAGTTTCCACCTGTTCTCGATACAGAGCAGTCCAACGGCAAGATCTGTTGCTGCACTGGAGCTCCATCAGAGCTGTTTATGGGTGAATTCAAAGGCTCAGGTTCTTCATTGCCCACCACGTGGCTCTCCAACTTTGACTTCTTTGCTTTTGTAGAATCCTGGTCTTGCTTTTCTATATTCACATCAGGGGTTTGCTGTGGTGAGCTGGGAGGGGAGGTTGTCCTTCTCTTAAATCTAGTTGTTGTTGCAGGTAAAACAGTCAGGGATAAGGGAGGACCCAGTTTTTGGCCATCAGCAATCAGTGCAAATGCCGGTTTACTGCCATCTTGATTCTGAAGGATCTTCTTGAGTTTTGGAGACAGATAGACAGTTTTTTCCTTGTTAAAGGCAACTGTCTCAATGCACTGAGGTAAATGAGCAGTGACCAGTGGAGCTCCGGATGTAGAGGACAGTGTCAAGGATGACAAGGAAGATGAGGAGGTACTCAAGATGGATTCAGACTCTAATTCTGTTTTTATTTGTGGGAGTAAAGGTGGGGTAGATGTCCTGCGTCTGGTTGAGGACTGCCCAGACAAGTCAGAGGTAAAACTACTGGTATTGGTTTCTAATTTAAGAGCTTGTGAAATTTGAGCTGGACTGATTATAACAGCGTTTAATCCAATCACAGCAGAGCCACCAGAGTTCATCTCAATCACCTCACAGTTACTTACAGCACTTGTCGAGACAATTTTCCCATCTATGTAAAAGCTGAGATTCTCTGAAATATTACTGGAGATGTCAACCATGTATTCCCTTTCCTGTTCAATGCCCTCTACACACTGTGAGTTAGCAGTATGGTTGTCCTGTGCCATCTCAACAAGCTGCTGTCCTTCAGGTTCTTGAATGATTTTGACCTTCTTATAAACTCCTCTAGGAAGAAGATGGCGCTCATGGATCCTGCGCTGATGTCTCCTTAAACTAGTATGAGTCCTAAATGCTTTTTTGCAGTACTTGCAGACATGTGAGGCTTTGACATCGCTGTTTTTATCATGCTTTTGTTCACCATCAGCTGCATTAATACTCTTGTTTGGCTCTGGGTTCTGTGAGAGGTTCACCGAGGTCTGCAGAGGTTCTGCACTACCATGCCCATTCTGACCAGCAGGGCAAGGGGCATCTGTGATATCATCCAGCTTCCTGTTTCTATTTTCATGTCTTTTCTCATGCCTTCTACGACTAAACAATGTACTGAAACTCCTTCTGCAGCGACTGCATTTAAACCGTTGTGTGTGGCAGGTTGAAAGGGCATGTGTTTGTATGTGACGCTGCAGGCCTTGACTACTCGTAAACCTTCTCTCACAGCGAGGACAGGGTAATTCACGCTGGGGTTTACTACCAGGGTCAAGGTCACCCTTGGTGTCATTTAAAGGCAACTCAGTCCCATAATCCTGTTTTAACATTCCAACATGCTCAGTCTCACTTGTCTGACAGGTTTGATTTTTATTAGCTAGATTTTGGGACACAGGCTGGCTTGCATTCTGTTTGTCTTTGCAGTCCATCTTCACGTCTGTTCCTTCTTCTATCCCTTTTTCTATCTCTTCCCCTTCTGGCTCCGAGATGCTATGAGGTGCAGTTTCATCACAGTGGGCATCTTGAACCTCGGGCTGCTGGAGAAAAACCTCTGATGGCATACTAGGCCTCTCCTCTTCCACAACTGAAACATATGAACATGCCTGTGACACAATGAAGAATTTTTATTTGCTGAAATAATAAATAAGTGTAGTAATATATCTACTATGTGTGCAATAGTGCCCAGCATATGTGAAGTACATTTTTAAATGTACAAAATGAAGAAAAAATTAACTTACTGTCATTTGATCTCCACATTTCTTAACTTCTCTCTGTAATGTTTCTTCTGGGGTATGTAAAAGAGGCCCCCTGTTTGCTGAGGGGAAATAAATACAGTAATATTTCTTGACAATTTCTATGAAGTAAAGACAACAATAACTTAAAAATAGCAAAGCATAAAAATAGCAACGCATAAGTGATATCTCTATTAAAATGACACAGTTTATTTATCAGAAGTTATGTTTGTGTGCAAGATAATTAACCAGTTGGGTGACAGAGTGCAGTTGCTGATTCATGGCATGCTGCAATTTTTACTAACCCAGGACAAACCCATACACATAAATGCAATCAAATGACTTATTTTCATGTCTGAAAATAAATAAACAAAGGTTAATTAATTAATATAAGGTTACATTAATAAGGTTAAAATAAATAAGGTTATATATATATATATATATATATATATATATATATATATATATATATATATATATATATATGCATATACATAATAATAATGATAATAATAATAAAAAATACATACATCTCCCAAGATCACTTACTCTGCCCTTCAACATATCAATAATGCAAACAAATTCATACAAAAGAAACACATTTAAATTTGTACACATTTGGTACATTTACATTTGGAAAACTGATGATTGTTGTAAAATGGTTGGGTTTAACACTATCAATTTAACCAAATTAAAATGAGCTAGGATGAAATTACTAAATGCCCACTGTCATCATGAGGTTACAATAGACATCTTGATTTATGATTTGATTTGTGATCATGTTAATGGATCTAAAATGACAGGTAAAACATCCATGTTTTCAATTGCTGTTACAACCACACTGGAATAAACATTTGAAGATTAAACACAAAAGAAAGTGAGCATCTGGGGTTTATTTGTAGTCCACCTGTAACACTGTGAAGGTGTGGGTGGGGTCAGACGAACTTACCTAAGCTAATAATAATAATAAATAATCTCATTTTACAGACTCCTCTTAGAGTCACAGTGCGTCCTAATGCTGTAAACTGACAACTTATCAACACAATAGCAACAGAACCAGCACGAGTCATTGTCTGCGATGCTCAAGAAATAACGTAATGCACCCATAACTGCCGCATTCCCGCTGTACATATGCGGGGGAATCGATTTACCATACAGCGGCTGTTTATAATGTCAGGCCTTTTTAGATTTATGCATGTGCGCAAATAATTACGCACTTACACAACATAAGTACATGTTATCATCGAATAGATTAAACTGTTTAAAGCGGGTATAATCATGCAAATATGTCTATTGTACAGTCAGGGCGCACATGTTGCGGGTGTCTGACAGCCCTTTAAATAAAACAAACCCCGTTTGGCACTGTCGCTAAGCGCAGACGAGAAGGTCACAGGCAGAGACACGCGCTTCACGCTAAAGTGCTTCGACATCCATTTAGTTAGTGGCGCCTGTATATCGCTGGGTTTTTACGGCGTAATTACATGCAAAAATAATGAAAATGCACACATGGTTAGTCTCAGTGCTAACTCTCAGACAAAATAAACAATACTGACATCGCGAAGCTTCGGCGAGCCATTTTACGCCACATGATTTTGATTAGGTATGCCCTTTGGTCTCTGCATTAAATTGGATATACCTGTGTATTGCTTACCAGCTTTGTTTTGACGCTTCGCTGCTTGAGTCTGGTGGGCACGCGCAGGACGCTCGCTACTGCAGACTGCACTGATGACAAGGCGCATGTGCGAGATCACATGCACCTGTATAGTTACATGAAATATTACACGTGAAGTACAGGGACAACGGATTGCCGTTTTGCTTCAACTGCATGCACTCAAATATTTTCAGGGAGGATGTTTTATTGACTAGAGATCTAGAAACTATATTTTGTTTGGAATACCTACTGTTGTATGATAAGGTAACCTATTCTGTTAACATTTTCACTTAGGCTATAAATGTAAGGCAGCGGCTATTTGCCCTAAGTGTAAATAGCGATATCCTATTTATACTAAGTGCAAATAGCAATCGATGCTATTTACACAGTGCAAAAAGCATATTTTCTTAGGGATATACACTAAGTGCAAATAGCGATGGATGCAATATTTACACTAAGTGCAAATAGCAATAGATTCTATTTACACTAAGTGAAAATAGCAGTATTTTTTAACGATATGCTATTTACACTAAGTGCAAATAGCTATAGATTATATTTACACTATGTTAAAATAGCAAGATTTTCTGCTATTTCTATACTACTTATTGCAAATAGTGCCAATTATGTGCACCTCAGTATTGTAGTACATTATAAAACAGTACGCAATAATAACGTATTGAGTGTAAATTATAGTTTTCATTCAAATTAGGCTAATAAATGGATGCCACATTATTGGGACAATAAAGCTCTCCCTACACCTACCCTAACCCTACCCCATACTTTATTTTCAACTTTTTGATTATTTCCTTCATTTTATTGAAAATAAATGCCTTTCCGATGCGATATGAGAGTTGAAAAGGGAGAAAAAAGGTGGGTTCGAACTCGGGTCAATCGTGTCAAAAATCACGCGCTTACTGTCTAAGCCACTGAAACTGACGTTAAATGAAGTCTTTTTTCATTGTTGACTATCCCAATCACACGTTGGTGGGCGGAGTTAGAGTAAATAGTCTTTGCCAACAAGGCAGGCTATTTGCACTCAGTGTAAATTAACACTCCGTAAAGGACAAATGCATGAAAACGATACTTTCATATTAGTATATTCCCTCAAAGAGAAACAACAAACTCATCAATATTATCCATTGAATCTAACAGATTGTCATTAATAAATATTTTTAATTTTTTAAGCATATAATTAATAGGCTATAACATTTTATATATTAAAAAGGACATCTACACAATAGGAAATCTTTTATGCAAATTGCCCAAATGCATTCCAAATTATACAACACCCACGATTTGCTGGTGTGTTTTCATCTTCCACTGTGTCATGACAGCCTCACTGTAGAGAGCAGACAATAGATTACTGCAGAAACAAGCACACTTCCTGCTAACAAAAATATGTTCTAAGAACGTTCGCATTCAAAACCTATTTATTTATTATTACAGGACGTTTTTTCTGCTTATGCAGAAATGTTAAAGGACCATTAAATTTGATCATTTTTCAAACATTGTGGGAGTGTTACTCTTGAATGTTCTCAGAAACAAGAACAAAAATGTTTCCGAAAAAATCGTCCCATGAACGATGCATAGACCTAAATGTAGGCTATAAACAATAATGCATACAATTAATAATAATACAATATAAATGATGTTTTTGTAGGCTACTGCTGTTTTGAGAACGTTATTAAAGACCAGATCACTTTGAACGAACATTCTGTCAATATTACTGGAAGAACGTTTCTTCACAACCAGGACGTTAGTCAAAGTTCTGAAAATGTTCCCTGGACTTCTACGTCTACGATCTCGATCCCTAATTTAAATGTAAAATTTTAATATTTTATTATGTGTTTTATTGCCAGTATGTGTGTTCATGTTTATGTATAGACATTCTGAGAAAAAATAAATAAAAATTTAATTCAATGCCTTAATGGTATGACAGCCAGTGCCTAAATATTATCAATAATACGATGCAGTCTGTCCAGTTCCAAAAAAAAAAAACACTTTCTTGTAGTTATAATGAGTGACCACTAGAGGCCGCTGTATCCCAATTTGTACTGTTGAGACATTCTGTGCTGAAAAAGTGATGCATTAATCGAGAGCTCGCATTATTGTCTCCATATCTTGGGATATGCTCACTACAATATGTTTGAGAGGCTATTATGAGAGATATAAGAGAAGGCAATGGATTATTCCTCAAACTGACATCTGATGTGTGTGTCGGTGTATGTTTGCGCATGTGATTGTTTCTGTGTCAACAAGTAGGACCCTGGGTCACATTTTTGTCTAAAGAGGAGTGGGAAACATCAGTGTGCAGTGTGTATTGTGAAATCACAGGTCTTATACGAGCACATGGGCCATCTGTGGAATGTATAGGCCTGCTTTTGGTATCTGTGGTCAGCGAGCTTCTGTTCTATTCAACAATCACCCATTATAGAACTGTCACATTACAATGCATTAATCTTCACCTACTCATCCTTCATCTGCGGGTTGTCCCACTCTTATTCCATCATCTGCCTTCCACCCTCACGCTCTCACCATCGTACTGTGCATTCTTTTATGTTAGAATGCGTTTGTGTGTTAGAACAGCATGTGCCATGCATATTCTCTTGCACGTTAATGAGTGAGATCATGTGTTACCTCAACACCCTGGATCAGTAGATTATATGGATACTGTTGAGCTATAAATCTACCCTCTATCACTTTCATTTTATTTAATTGCTCTTGAGATAATGCCAGTTCCTTAGGAAAGTGCAGAAGATTTTAGTTCTTCATATAGAGTTTCTTGGCTTGAGTTATGTAAAGTTAAACCAAATGATTAATCTATTATAGATACTGCTCAATTTAATACAATCTACAAATTGCTTCAAAATCTCTTTGTGCGTGTCTCTCTCACACATGCAACCCAATGAAAATACATTTCTTTAAACATCAATCAAATAAAAGGTAAATGCTCAAAACAATTTCATAAGAGTGAGAATCTGAGAACTGAGTGTTCACCATTTTCTCACTGGTCTATGAGCACTAGCAATTACTCATAATCCCACAATTTTCTCATGAAACCTCATAATTACCCATCAATCCTTATAAATAATCTGTATACTCACTTTTGAGGTTACTTCATTACTCACCATATTCATTCATTTATTTTATACTCAAAACTGTGTGGAATAAAGTGAGATGTTTCTTGAATCTGTGAAATGGTTTCCATCTGCATGTCCATTGATTTCCAACATAGAAGTGAAGCTGTGAGAAATGTTGTGTGCGGAAATACACAGCGCTGATTAATTTAAGATAATGACTGCATCCTAGATCTAAACAGAGATTGTAAGATCATTGTGGCACCAAAGGGAATTGCAAAAATAACAACTGCTTCCAACTGTTCTTTTTTTTTCTTTTTTTTATCTTTGATTTTTTTTGTAAATTATCTCCAGAAAAACAAGAGGATGACTTGCCATGACTTATAACATACAGTATATATATATATATATATATATATATATATATATATATATATATATATATATATATATATATATATATATATATATATATACAGTTTACTTAAATGAAGTGTTTTCCATTAGATGGATTCACTTTTTAAGACTCATAGGATACACATTGTGGTGTGCTACATGGGGTTACAAAGGGTCTGTCTCAAACAAGAGCAAAAATGTCATTGCCCATTATTTCTTTTAACCATTTCATTCATGTGCTGAAAATACAAACATGAATGCAGAACAATTTACAGGACACTTATCTATCTATGCAGTAGATAACATGTTTGTGCCAACTACTGAGCATTGCCACACACACACATACACAGACTCACTAAACAATGGCCACTTCTGAGCTGCCATTAGTGTCACACATACACAATGCATGTTCCGTCCACATGGCACAAAGAATGCTTAACAAAAGAGAGGGAGAGAGACTTACATATCACAGAACACCAGATGTGAACTAAACAGCCTCCATCCTGACACCCACCCAACACGCACACAAACATGCTAACACATCCACACACACCCAGCATTCAGCTGTCCAATAAATTCAAATGTCAGCCTGGCTCCTGACATCAGCTTCTCATGTACTGTACTTTTAGATGGCATTTAACACACACACACACACACACACACACACACACACACACACACACACACACAGGAATGTAGAACACTTTATTCTAAATGATTACATTTACACACACATATGTTCAATTTACACAAAAAACACAGATGGCTAAAGAAAGATGGCAGCATCATGTTATTTTTACATGGAGATTGGTAGCTCTATTAGTTGACTTTAGCAATCTTTGTTTCATTATTATAGATTGTTTCACAGCAGCTTCACAATAGTATCAAATTCATATTCTGCTGTAAAGCAGCTCTAACAAGTATATTCATTTAGTATACAACATATTCAGTGCGTGCGTGAGTGCACGTGTGTGTGTGTGTGTGTGTGTGTGTGTGTGTGTAAACACACACATATACTGGATATAAATATAAGCCAAGTCAGAAAGTCAGCTTTATTTATCAAGTGCTTTGTACAATAGATACAATGTAAACAGAAATGCAAGGGTGTAAAATATTTTATTTCTAAAAAAAACTATTTTGATTACTAAGTGAACTAATTATGTAAAAGTGTTCACACATGATCACTGTAAGCGGGTCATCTGTAAATGAGTGAGGCATTAAAATGGCAGTGTTTCCAAAATTTAACAAAAGAGCTTCGAATGATGTGTGTAATGTAGAGAACTGTGTTTAGAGTTTTGCAAAAAGTACTTTGTTTTACACTAGCAAACAGAGTTTAAATCTTGTAATGTGCTAATAGTGTTGCAGACTTGGAGTGAATGGTTCCGCTGAGTGGGCCTCAAGTATCACTTTAGTTTTAGTGTCTAAGCAATTATTATTTTTTTTTAACTGTTATGGGTCTCCATGAGTAAACAGAACAATTGTACACATTTTAATAGTCAAAAAAAACAAATTTGGGTCATTTTAGCTGATGCTTTTTCCTTGTTGAATGTTGAAACGTATCTTGTGATTTTCTATCAACACAATTGTACAGAGCATACCTGTCTGAGTGCCATAAATATTCTTTTTCTAAAGTTTGCATTTAATATTTTGGCTTTCGTCACTATATATGTTTGTCTTTTTACTGAAAAAGTTTTAACAAAAATTGGTTGAGTTCATACAGAATGACCCATATACATGTTCCTGATGCCAGGGCTGCTTCCTAACTTCATCTGCACTCTTTCGCTCGGCTGTTCAGACCAGAATACACAGAACAGTGCATTAACACACGTGTGTATGTGAGAGACAGAGAGAAAAGTCTCTCATATCTTAGTGTTAACTGTGGATTATTTGTGTGTGAATCACAAACAAGTGTAAAATACATGTTCACCAGATTGGACCATCAGTGAAGACTGTAAAGATGGAGACCTTTTTTTCTCTGGAGAAATTTCTGAGAACCAGACGATGAAAGTAAAAAATCTCCACTTAACTCTTTGCTTATCATTACAGCCTAAGAGAAATGAGATCCTCACAATAACCATCAAACAAATATACCTTTTTTATATAAGAAAATTTAAGCTGAAAGTTAATATATTAGCTAAACTTATTAAATTAAACTTTTTTTTTTTTTACCAAAGTCACAGAAAGGAATGAAACAAGAGAATGTTTAAAAATCAACTAAGGGAATAACTGTAGTGTTGAGTGTTTCACCTTCAGTATACCAGATGAGTCCAGTTCCTCACTGGTACTGTACTCCCAACAAATATATCACAGCGAGTGGACGGCACCGAGAGTGAGTGTTTCTCAAGACCTGGGGAGTGACCAGAAACACTGGGAGACTCTGCATGTGTGTTTCCAGGCTCTGAAGTAAACATGAGGTTGCTTTATTAGCTCTCCTCCCTTAAACACACTCACATTCTTCTGTGATACACATGTGACATGGTTCACTTTAAGAACACTGTTAGACATTTCAAAGGGTTTTTACAGTAACTTACTGGCAACACTGTTGTCAATAAGTTACTGTAATTAAGATTTACAGTAGCAAACTGTATTTGACTCATCAGTATACTACTGTAATTCATTCATTTTAATATAGATGTCATTAGATTTTATAATTTTTATATAGAATTCATTTTATTTTTACTCTACATAGGTACTACTGGCATTCAATTAAAACAGACACAATAATTACAAAATATCAAATTCTTTATTTAAAACATTGCAAGTATAACACTTACAGACTACAGACTTCCAATGCTGGAACAGTGCATCTTCACCATTTCTCCTGTCTTAGGATGTTTTGCAGTGCATTATGTTGTGTCCTCTGGATTCAACCTCACAAATAATCTTTAGGCAACAGAAACATAATGGGGGAAAAAAATACAAACAGCCAAAAAAATACATAGCCCTCTGCAAAACCCAGGTTCTGCTCCAAAACGTGGTCACCATCTTTGCTCACCATCCACTTTGATAGAAATGTCTTCTCTGAAAAACAAGAAGTAGAAATAGCACACTTTTAAAAGGCAAACCTCATATAGAATACACAAATCTCTCAAAACCATAGCTGTTCTCTTACCATGAATTATTAGTCTCAGGGTGGCTGGCCTGCTCATGTCTTTCTTGATGCTTCATTGCAGTTGCCTTTAAAACACATATATAAAAAATGCAGTAAATCTTAAATTCCATTAAAAACTATAACAAACTAATTCTAAAACTAGAAAGGCAGCTAGCCATAAAACTAGTTTAAACTAGATAGCATACGATTTTATTTTCTCAATAGGCTACATTAACTACTAACACCTGAACCTAATGTTAATATAAGATAAGCGTTGCTCCTTAAAAATCATTTTAATTCGGTAACTTAATTCAACAAGCTGACAAATTCGTTTGAAACGACAGCGCAATTTACCATGGTTAAAGTTCTGTATCTGCCATGTTGATCAGCAAATGTTACTATGGGTTAAAGTGGTGTGCAAAAATTCTCCGGGGCTCTTCCACTTTTGCGGGTTCATCAACAGACAACAATATAGAACCCATTATATATACTATCTACAGTGGATGCGGAAAGTAAACTGATGCCCCGGTATATTTCTGACGTGCAGATGTACTCCAAATGCTTGAGCTGTTTCTGACACGAGGGACAAACGGATTTTCCAATCATTAGGAGCGATGTAACAAGTCCAGTAGTCCCAAGCTGTTGCGGCGTTATAGACACGGTGCAGGGCAAATTGTGTCAATCCAAATGTAAGAAATTAGGACAATAAAATAACCTCAGTATAATGGCGCCAAAGAGATCGTTACAGTAGTATACAGGAATTTAAAAAAAAAATACAGTAAGTCTCTGTATGTGGGGTCTGACGTCACAGAAAATTCCCATGATGCAAAGGGTATTACAGTTATGTACTGTAAAGGGAATTTGCAGTAGCCTATTACACTGGGTGATATACAGTAAATAACTGTGGAAATTACAGAAATGTCTAACAGTGTAATTTAAGTTTAGCATACATGTTTATGTGTGTGTTTAAGACTTTGTAGGATTTTCTGACGGTCTGTGTTCACTTTTTTTGCAGGCATCTATTCTACCTAAGCTGCTTACAGTCCTGTTATGTCACTGAGGTTTTATTTTTACTCTTTGCAAAATTGTGTGTATATTTGTATTTCGGCGTGTGTGCATATCCAGACATTGTTTTGTGTGTTTCATGTGAGTGTACATGAAGGCTTTTACTGGTCAGGAAGTGCCCTTCTCATTAGGAATGTTGAAATCATTGTATCACAAACAAACTCAGACTGTGAGCAGGACGTCAGAGTGGGTCTCCCACTAAAAGAGTCCATTGTTCATAGCTAGAGAGAGAGAGTAGCTGGGCTACATGCCTAAAACCACATTCAGCCTCATACATGCTCACCCACTTAAACACACACGCAGAAGTAACTGTCATAATTTGATTAGAGGGCTTTCTGATTAATAAAGAGAGAATGAGATATTTGTTAAAAATGATATAATTATGGAGTACTATCTCAAGACCAAAATAAGCAAACTACAATTTACTACAACATCGGTGTATAGTGCATATTAATTAATAACATGTTCCACTTATATTTGCCAATTTTCACCGGAAGATTGAGATATGCCATTTAAATTAAACATTAAAAGGTCAAAAATACAATTAAATGTATCGATGTGGAAAAGATCTATAGTACAAAGTTTGTTTACAAAATTGGTGAATTTTTATTTCATGCTGACTTGTGTGCATTATTAGTGAAGTAAAACAGACATCTTTGGAATCTAAAATGGAAAAGTAATTTTCATTTTTCAAGTACAGATACTTGAAAAATGAATGGAAAAAAACTGGTATGGTCCACGTCCAAATGAAAGTCAATGTCCAAATACGTTTTGGGGGCAGCTGTTTGGGACTCTAGTGTTATTTACTCTACTTACCCAGAGAGGTCACTTAAGTACATATTAAGTCATATTTACAAAGATGCCTTTATTCATTGACTCTGCACATCTCTTCCTCTCTCTCCCTTGTCTTTTACAGTCTTTATAACCTAAGGGATCAGAGAGATAGAGAAAGAGAATGTGTGTTTGTGTGAGAAAGAGACAGTGCATGGGCGTAAATGTGTGTGAAAAGCTGGAATGCTGAGTAAAAAGGGGCAGAAAAGTAAACACAGATAAACAAACAATGTTATCTGGGATCCACAACAACACAATATGGCAGCACAACATACTTTGGAACTTTTTTTATTGAAACTGATTGAACAATAAGAACAAAAAAACAAAAAAAAAAAAAACCCAAAATACAAAGACAAACTCTCGGCTTTAACTGGATTCTGACATCAAATGGGAAAATGAGATCATGGAGTAACGGGAAATAAAGAGGAATCTGGCAAGCAAAAAACACAAAATATCGTTGCAAACAACTGCAGTGTCTTCTCAATATTAAACATTTATTCTTCATCATTCAGTGCACCTAATACTGATCTCTTAAAGCAAAGCCCAGGATAGCAACGCTCTCGAACGTCAGAAAGAAACGCAAACCCCAACACTGACAAAAAGAAATGCTAACTCAACTATACCATGCAAAATGTCTGTATGCTGTTAAAATGATGTAGTCCAGGCTGAGGAACATCAGGATTTTAGAATACATGCCAATAGCAGCTGTGCGCTGGAGCTAAGCGGATTGGAACACACAATAAATGATGCGTTCCAGAGGAAGTGATGTCACTTTTGGAATGGGTGACAGTTAAGAACAAGACAGTCAAGTCACTCCGTATTAATGCACTTCAAACAAGTAAATCTCAAGCACTTATTGCGTGCTGCTCCCCTTAACTAATAATTTAAAAAATATTTATTAGTCAATGCCGTTTACACATCTTGAGGACAGAATGTGTCCTCAGCTTCTGCTTATGACAGTTCATAGACTGTTCATAATGCGTCATAGTCCTGTTGGACACATCTGTAGAATGGGGAAAAGAATAATGATTTTGGATTCGCTTTTTTTCTGTATGATATTTACACTCAGTGGAATAAAAACATGCAAGCAAAAGCTTGCTGTTTGGGCAGCTGTTTGTTTGTTTTTGTTTATTAGGCCCTTTACAAATTCAACATTCATTAATCTCCTGTTACATTAATATGCATTAAAGAAAGATACTGTAACTTCCTGTGGCCTCCCACTGTTGGGATAATTGAGGCTTTTCAGGCTAAATAAAGGGACTTGTGGGCATTAGGAAGGTGTTTTTGTGGGAGGGCATCTTTTTCAATAGGAAAGGGGATGGGACACTCTCCTGCTCCCCTTATAGTCCTGGATGGATGGATTGTTTTTAATATCAGAACAATAGTTCAGAACTTCCCGGATTTCTTCTTCTTCTCTTCCTGTCGTGCCTTTCTTTTCAGGGGCTGGGAAAGAAGGAAAGAGGAAAAGCAGTTTAGCACAAATACACCAGAATCAGACACAAACTTGTTTGTATTCATGTAACATAGACCAAGATAAACTAACAAATAAATTATGATTACATAACAATATAAATTAATAGGGTATTTCAGTTGCATTTATGAGTTTCATTCATAAGTTTAATTCAGTAATGATCCAGACATACTTACAATATCTGGAAAGTTTTTTATATATATATATATAGAATTTTAATTCAATTGGTTATTTTTTGCCATGTTTTTTTTTGGGAGCGGGGGGGGGAGGGGTCCACACCTTGTTAGTACCACGAATAATATAGCATGAACAGCACTTTGTTGCTACACTATTTTAAAACAGTACATTTGCAGTATGATTTTCTCTGATTGTGAAGAGCGATGGTAACCACTCGTTTTTGATTCCACACCTAAATTCTGTTTGGCTGGTACATAGGATTCCATAATGTCATCATTTCGCTGTTCAGCTTTCTGATCCTTGAACGGTTCGGTGGAGTTTTTCTCCAATATTTGCAATTTGGTTGGAAACTGGTAGAGGACTTCTTGGAGTAGCAACATAGTTTTGTCAAGCTCTAACGTGTTTAACATTTTATGAGCAACTGGGTTATTAATCCAGGTTATCAATGAAACAGTAAAGCAGTTACAGAGATCAAGATGCTCTCTTGCTTTTGAGGCTTTCGTTTCTTTGCAGTCCTACAACATAGAAACCATTTACTGTTAGCATGCAAAATTTCACCGCAATCGTATATAGAGAACACGTTCCTAAAGCAGCCAGCAACATCTGTTAAACATTATTATCAATACAACATCGGACTCCATTGACTTTCATTGTATGGGCTAAACACACATTTTTCAAAATATTGAAAATGCAAAGAAAATCATATAGGTTTGGAATAGTATGAGGGCCAGAAAATAATGTCATTTTTTTTTATTTTTGGGTGAACTAGCTCTTAATGATATTTATGAATTAATAATTGTAAAAAAAATACTTTTACCTTAAATATGTTATTTAATTTCTTGTTCATAATAATATAAGTACTTACGAGTATTGGCCCATTCTTCTGACCACCAAAATGATTACAGCAATGACAACAATCACTGCAATCAATGCACCGATTACAATCCCCGCCAACTGTCCTGCGCCCATACCTAGAATGAGGAAAATCACCAGGTATCATGACAATGACTGCTTATTCTGAATTCCCGTTCACACCATTAAAGATACTATAATAATAAAGGTCATTCTAAATGTAAAATGTAAAAAAAAAAAAGAAAAAAGTCCAGGTGATGTCCAAAAAATTTTACAGGTGATGAATGATAAAAACATTGACTGTTATCATTCTTGGTGTGAACTCTAACAATATGTGACCCTGGACCACAAAACCAGTCTTAAGTCGCTGGGGTATATTTGTAGCACTAGCCAAAAATACAATGCATGGGTCAAAATTATAGATTTTTTTTAATGCCAAAAATCATTATGACATTAAGTAAAGATCATGTTCCATGAAGGTATTTTGTAAATTTCCTATTGTAAATATATCAAAACTTAATTTTTGATTAGTAATATGCATTGCTAAGGACTTCATTTGACAACTGTAAACTTTGTCCAATCGTAACATACCATACATCAATGGAAAGCTTATTTAGTCAGCTTTCAGATGATGTATAAATCTAATGACTGGTTTTGTGATCCAGGGTCACATATTTACATTGTATGTCTGTGAGCATGCTGTATATCTAACCTTCATCTTCCACTGTTGCAGGCATAGATACAGTCGCTTCAGCTTCCTTAGATTCTTCTGGTCTTGCCTCTGTAGTGACAGCAGTGATTTCAGGGCCAGCCGTCTCATTAGGTCCAGCTTCTGTTGATTGTGCTGTATCTGTTGGGGCTTTTGGGGCTTCTGATTGTATCACTGGTGTTGCTGTGGAAGCCACTGGCACTTCTTCTGTCGATGCAGCTGCTTTTGTAGCCTCAGGAGCAAGCTCTGACGTTGAAACAGCATCTTGAGGAGCTGGTCCCTCTGTCTTGCCTGTGAAAGCAGGCGGATCTGATACAGAATCTGATGTGATATTTGGTTCTGGAGTTGTATCAATAGCTGTTGGCACCACCAGAGTACCTGGTAAAAGAACAACAAAAAGGTTCATAAAAATCTTCTACTAGAAACCCTTAGATGTTACATTTCAACATCAGAGGAGAGAGTGGGATGAAAATGGAGAAATTCCACTGACACTGATGCTGTTTGCTGTGTGTTTTGGTTCTCCAGTGGTTGTATTGGATGGGTAAGCCAGAATTTTCTCATGGCCTGCCGCTAATAACGAGAACATTCCGGCCTTCTCCATCAGCCCAGGAAACACACACTTACACATTCACTTACATTTACGTACAAAAACATTCTGCCACTCCCACAATAGGGAAAAGTCATGCCTTGACTATTCAGCTCCACACTAATGAGATCACTTCCTTTCTACATCATACCTTCAGCCCGACTAATTGTCTCACTTCCTGGGTGGAGCTGGCAATAGCTGCAGAGAAGGAAATGAAGCACTGGAGAAATACATGGCAAAAATGGCACGATTCCTCAGGGGCTGATCTTAGATATTTCTGCATCACTCGCAATGACCTCAGCAACCATTAGAGACACTGCAAAAACTGATCACAGATCTGTGCTAGTGTCTGAGCCAGATGGACTCCACATGAGAAACCTTCTCTTGGCGGTCTGAGGGGAAACTCCCTTTACAATAACACCACCTCAACTGCTGAACTACACACTTTAAAATATCAAACTCAGCATGCATTGCACATCAGCTCTGGGTGAATAGCAAATTACTGTTTCAGGTTTTAGTAATAGTTTTATGAAGCAGATTTTATATTTTACTGATGATTATGTGACCCAGACACTCTCAGCAGTTTGGAATTAAAAGAGTTCTTCGCCCAAATGAAATGTGTCATTATGTACTCATGAGGGTGAGCAGTTTCCCATAAGACTGTCTTTCCTCTGTAGAACTCTAAAAGGAAATTGCTGAAGATTATCTTGGCCTTTTTTATAATTAAACTAATTTTAATATATTTCATTTATATCTTAGCAATATCACACAAATAGCCATATAGATGTTGTTTCTTTCTAATTCTTTGTGAAAATTACAGTAGGAATCTACACCATTTTTTTTTTTTTTTTAGTTTTGAGTTCTTTTTGAAGTTTCTCCTTCATTGTAACTGCATCGAAAGAACAACCAGCAAAATTTGTCCTTATGTAATCCACAGAACGGAGAGTTATACAAGTTTGGAATGACATGAGGTGAGTAAAAGACAGAATGTTCATTTTTGGATGAACTATCCCTTTAATAATAGGTTTCCACAAAGTTTGCTATTTTAAACCCATATTTATATAACCTAATTAACTGGACTCCCAAAATAAAACATTAAAACAAGTTTTAAAAAACTTTTACGTGAGAGGAGAAAATTATTTAATTATAACTGGGAGTCAAAAAAAAAAAAAATAGAAAGACAGACAGAAAAATCTGTCACTGTTACTTTTCATAGTGCCACAATCAAACAAAACAGTCCTGTTAAGAAACATATGTAAGTGTGGGGTGCGGTCAGAGATCACAATGTCCTGTGTGTATGTGTGTAAGTGTCAGTTTGTGTGTTTATATTAATGTTCTTGTTGACTGCTGCTAACAATCAGCTCATTATGTTTGAGACCCCAACAATTAGTTCTAAGTATGGCTCTCTTCCCCTCCAACCACTACCACACACACTCACATAAATACACACGATGTGAAGGGAGGAGAGGAGTATGGAGAAAGAGCCAGCTGTTCTCTCCCTCTCTTTCTTCAAGTTGTACACAGCAGCATGGACAGCTATTGTAGTTATGTAAAGCATAATGTACTGTCAGTCCCTCATTATTGGGGAACAGCGGCGCACTCATTATGTTAACTGACAAACACTACAACAATATTACAGTAATATTTATACTTTAGAAATAATTTTCACTACATTTGACAACTGATACTCAAGATGGTGTCAATTTGCGTTTGTATGAAAGTCAAGCGAGTCTGTGGTGTGTTAAGAGAGACAGTAGTGCCAGTTACCTGGACTAACGGATGTATATCCACATTATTTTTAACGTAAGAAGAGAAAGTGCAGCCATTTTTACCTTAAGCATGCAAGGCTTCTGGTGTGAGTCAGGTTATTTTATGCTGCTTGATATTGCCAAACTGCACTGTAAAAAAAAAAAAAGTTGAGCCAACTTAAAATTTTAAGGCAACCACCTTCAGCAGATTTTTGAGTTTTCTCAACTTGTCGTTTTAAGTTTATGCGACAAAAATTTGAGAATCTCCCACAAAAATAAGTTGAGCAAACTCAAAAATCTTCTGAAGCTGGTAAAACAATTTTTTTAAGTTCGCTCAACTTTCTTTTTTTTTTACAGTGTGGAATTTGTTGTCATATTATTTAAATGTATTATCGTAATCATAAACACATTAGCGCAAATAGTTTTACTGTTTACTGCATTTTGTTATTCTTGTAATTATTTACCTGTTGTGGCTAATGAATTTGAAGTCTCACACATTCACAGGAATTACCTTACTTTTGCATTGAAAAATAAGGTGGATACAACTATACATTGTAAAAAAAAAAAAAAAAAATTGAGCCAACTTAAAATTTTAAGGCAACAAACTTCAGCAGATTTTTTTACGGTGTATTTATTTACCTATTGTGGCTAATTAATCGGAAGTCTCGCACATTCACAGGACATACCTTACTACTGCATTGAAAAATACATGGCCATTGGCGACAGTCCATCCATTTATTCTCCAAACCGCTTGTCCTGTGTAGAGTGGATTAGCAGTGATAATAAATATGTGATATTAGACCACTGAATGCCTCGATTGAGAAACTTCGGCTAGCACACACTGCAATGAGTCAAAACCCACTAAAATAGAGCAGGTATGTGTGTGTCAGTGAAAATCCACCCATTAGATGATCAAATTCAAATCTATGACCATGCCTAAAACAGTTTCCTGACAAAACTAAAACCATAAAAGGGAAAGACATGGACAAGGGGAGACAAATAGAGGAAAAGAGCAGAGAACAAGGGAAATAGAGCAAAAGAGGCCAGTATAGGGTGTATGTTAAATAGGGAGGCAGAATTGTTTCCCTGGATTACAGACAGGAAAGATTGATCTTCCTTTACCATAATTAATTACTCTCAGTCTATCAGATTAATCTCAATCTATTGCTTCAGTGTGTGTGTGTGTGTGTGTGTGTGTGTGTGTGTGTGTGTGTGTGTGTGTGTGCGCGTCTTGTGAGGGAGTAAGATGCTGGAATGTTTTAGTTCAGGAAGAACAAGTGAAGAACATCTCATAAAGGCGAATTCCCTCCTTCACACATACATACACGTCACATGGCATGTCATGAGTGGGCAGTGGAGGACATGGCAAGTGAAAAATCACTCTTATCACTAGAACAGCACACATACACATACTTAGGCTCTCACGCCCACAATCTCCAGGGAACAACATATCTCAGACTAACACACATCCTAATCTAAATACAACACATAGGAGTCCAGACTTGAGGGAGACAAAACTGTATAAATATCCAATTGAGCTCTGCAGTTACCCACAAATCTAGATTCTTCACAATCAAACTCAAAAACATTTGTGAAGTTGACTAATATTTAACACTAAGTTGTTGATTGTGAGTTCTGAAGAGCTCAGTTCAAATTCAGAAATAAAGGATACACTCTAACAGAGGAGTTAATGTTCATTTGGATTCTAGTCTGTTAGACAGATCTGTGTTTCAGATTATGGAGTTTACTTATTTTAAATTGTGTCGAGGTATAACTCAGCACAATAAAAAAAACAGACTGAAATCCTCCAGACAGAGCTCTGATGAGTTTATTTGGGTTGAGGATCTGAATTAGCTTTTAAATTAGCTTTAATATTTTCAGCTAAAACTACAATTTAATTATGCTTTTTCATTTTTATTAGTTTTTATTTTTAAGTTTTAGTAATTTTAATACTTCAATGTCTGGTTTCCAGTGTCATCCGCTTCCAGCTATTTGTATCTGTACAAAACGGCTGGTTTTTCTGCTTGATATTATCTTAATTATGAACAAAGTGGTTTGTAATGCAAAGTGTTTTACCATTTACTGCACTTTGTTATTCTTCTCTTTATTTCCTAATGAACTGGAAGTCTCACACATTCACAGAAAAGATTAAGCAGAACAAATTAATTCAGATTTATCAAAAATGTGTTTGCAGTCTGAAGTTGAATATAAAGTTGATTTAGCTCTGTAAATAAGTTGGGCTGAGTTTGTGGTAGCAGTCACAGACCCTGAGAGAGTTTCAGGGTTCGTGTAGCTAAATTAATGGTCAGTACACCCAATACCTCGATGTGCTCTCTCGTGTCAGTTTACCATTACTCTATTCATAACACACACAACACATAACAAGCTGACTTAGAGACTGAAAAGGTAAAAAGTTCACAGAACAACACAAACATTAATCTATTTCTCTAAAATAATTGTATAAACAATGCTGCATACTAAAAAAAAAGAGTACAGAGTAGAAACGTTTAACTGATGAAGCCCTCTTTTAGAACAGGGAGTGGCACCAACAGACTGGGAGAACGGGAAGAAAGGGAGACAAATGGCAGCAGGAGAAAGAATGAGAGAGACAGAAGGAAGTCTGGAGAGGAAGAGTGTGCGTTGATGCTCTCCTCTGATTGCAGGGAGTGAAGTTTTCCAAAGTTTGAAACTTGCTGAGCATTTTAATGGGATGTTTAGAGGGCTGTAACCGACCCTGAGCAGTGAGTCAGAGGCGCTGCAGTTTAAAAATAACGCACATGCCCCTCCAACCCACCTCTGAGAGGGGTGAAAGCTTGATACCCTGCCAAAGATGGTTACAAGCGAAGGGGGGTGAGGAGAGGGAGAGAAAGACCTACAAAATAAGCGCATACGGGGCGTCTCTCTTTCACTCTCTCTCTCTCTCTCAGGCCTGCTCTGCCCTCAGATGTAACCAGCCTGTGTACTAAATGTTCAAATGATTCCCTTAAATATAGAGTCAGCTCTATTAATACATGTGTAACCCTGCCCAGAGTGAATGAAACAGGGAGAAACAGAGAAATAGATCAGTGCTGACTAACTTAGACCGGTTATAACAATCATTGCAACATTACATCATTTTCCCAGCCTTAGGTCCACATGAAAGAAACACTGTATCAGCACATGCCTGGATGTACGGAGAATGTTTATCGTGAACAGAAGGCACTGAAACATCATATATAGATGTATGTACTGTAAAAATTATTTTTCAAGGTAAATAAAAAAGTCTTTCTACTTCAAAACTGCATGTTCATTTCCTCGCACTCAAAACAGTGTACTGTAAAATATTACAATAAATGAATGATATAAATAAGCAAATGAAAAATAAAATCATGTAAAAATACTGAAACTTAAAACCAAAACACACCTCATAAGAGAACAAACAACATTTAGTGGACATGTAATCATAGAAAAAATTAACTGAATGAATGAAGGATATGGTCAGAAACAGATGGACAGAATGGCCAGAGTGTTTTAAAGAAAGTAGAGCACCCTGTAGTTGTATTTACTTACTTGCTTGGGTAAAGGTACAGAAAGGCCCTGTCAGGGTGACCAGCAGCAGCAGTATGATCCTCATCATGGTCACTGTTGGTCGCGTTTCTCCAGCTGAAACTTTAACAGATTAAGAGGCTCCTGAAAGTGCACAGTAGACTGTGGATGAAATGCTGGCTCACACTCTCAGAAGTGTGGCTAAAAGTTGGTTTGAATGGAAAGGGGCGGTGTGGTCTGAAGCGGCAGTCTGGACAGAGGCACTGAGAGCCAGAGTGAGAGAGAGTAAATGTGCTTTAGTGTGTCTTCAGAGGGTGAGGGGGCTGGGCATTGGCATTAGGTGGTCCTGCCCCTTATGCCTTAAAGTAAATCTCTGTCTATCTGTCTTGCTCTCTCTCTCTCTCTCTCTTACTATATAAACCTGAAAACAACTTCATTATCACCTTTTTACATTCATTTTTTTTATTTGACCATTGCATTTGCTTTTCTCAATAATAATAATAATAATAATAATAATAATAATAATAATAGTCTTATGGAACAGGTTAGATATGCTATATTTAATTTTATGTGAATATCAACACAGCTGTGATTGCTAGACAGTCTGATCAATGGTTTACTGTTGTACTGATTTTTTTTTTTTTTTTTGGCTTTCCAAAAAAATCGAAAATTAGATGTGACTTAAGACAGTACAGCCTATTGTACAGACTGTAACAGTTATGTCTGTCCTTCATAGCCACGTTGTGTAGTAATTGTGTAAAATTAAATATGGCGCACACCCTGACTAAGGTCTATTAGATTATGGGAATTTGTGAATTTAGGATGTAATTATGGACAGATTGCTTATTTTACGCTTGAAAATTACAGTTGTCTACTGCCACGAGGCCGATGTAAAATCCTCCAGCACATCAGTTTATGATTCTGAGGAACTGGAGCGAGAAAAATACTTGACACCGAATTATTTTCAACCGTTAAAAAAGTTTGAAATGGGCTGTGAGGCATTTGTTGGATGTGAATGCTGCCATTTTATGCTTCCATCTAGTGGCTAATTTGTGTAGTTACAGGAGCACAATGCTCCTTCTGTCTGACAGCAGCCAAATTCACTCTCACATATCAACAAGACCACACAGAAAATGTACATTTCTTAAAGACTGAGGGTAGTTATGAACCTTAATAACAGCACATTGTGTAGGTTCATTCCTGTTATTTATCACATTTTAATGTATACAGGCTGTGTGACTTAAAATATTGGATATAAAGTGTTTGTGAACATACATATTTTCTTTCTTCACGTTTTCTCTTTCTCTAGTGAAAATGTGCCCATTTTCCTGGGAACATTGTTTTAATTGATTAAACTAATTTAACAGGGTTTCCCATCGTTTGTAAACAAAAGCTTCTTCCTTAATGACAAGAAGTGGCAGGAAGTGACATAAATCTGGTGTGGAAACAGCTGAAATGGATTTGATGTATTCTTTGATGCTTTGTGGTATTAGTTGGTGCCACTGTGAAGCATTCCATCATTTTAGATAAAACTACAGAAACTGGTATGGTAATATCAACATTCTGCAAGTAACTCTTATGCTAAACTCTCAGTATGCGGTTCCAAATGCATTAATCTCTCTTAGAAAGTTCATAAGATACTGCATAACAGGAATGACTCTTAAGTATTTGAAAGAGATTGTTTAAAGAGATTCTTTTAACTCATCCATATAGCTTCACCTCATCAAAATTTAAAAGACCAAAGAGAGATCATGCACACACATCACACAAAAGATCCCAGGAGAAGGTCTCTTAAGTAAGAGGAAAGTTAAATCAGTTTGGCTTGAAATTAGAGGCAGAAGGGTCACTTAAAGGAAATACTCTTACTCACATAAACACACAAAATATGTTCACACACACACACACACACATTCCCAGGGGCAGTGATCTTAGATGCTTGCAGTATTGCCTGTTCTCCTTTTTCATACAGTAAAAGAGAGAGAGAGAGAGAGGAAGCAAGAAAGAGAGAGTGAAAAGGGTGGAGGGGATATGAATAAGATCAGAACAGAAACCAATTCTATATAACGATATTTAATAACACACACACACACTCACTCATAGAGCCACACTCAGGATGGCAGATGCTCCTCCGAGTCTCTCTCAAGTGAAGGGAACTCAAATACAGCGGACAGAAGACAGTGAGTATCTGTTTTCTTCTGCCTCTGCAAACTTAAATTCATTTCATGTATTGCAGTGCACTTCTTACCTGCGAAGTTTATAAAATAAATCAGTAATAATTAAACCTTATTCTATGATAATCTTTATTATTTTCAATACTTGTACTTGTTTGCTGTAGTTCTGTTTGTTTATTCTTATATTTGGTCTATTTTATACTTATTTTTAATTTGATAGTGTTGGATTACAAATGTATAAAATGTTAAATCTAGGTTCCAATGTAATAGTGTACAAACTGAAGAAGTTATATACATTGAATTTAGCATTTATGGTGAAGATGGTGACAGATGAACGATTCTGTTGAACAAAGTTTGTAGCAAGAGTTTCCTGCCAGTTCCTGTTCTCGTATTGTAAGTCAAATGAGCCAGATGACGGAGACTCTCACCGTTTGTTTGTAATGGCTCTTGGTGCCCCTGCCTCAATCTTTGAGCAGTTATGCTGATTGGATTAGTTGTGTTTAAATGAGGCATGTTGCTATACCTGAATACTTCATTTGCATGCTTTGTTTAAGGTCGTCACCCAGGTGCTTTGTTTCCATTCCGAAGCACTGCCCCCTAAATGTATATAAACTACAATGTATCACTGCTTTAGTTGGACTTGGATGACTACAGCAATGCACAGCGAGTTCTCAAGAAAGAGTAACTTCTGTATGAAAGATATCCCAACGTCTCCTGGTCTCTGCTTCGACGAGGAATAAAAGTTTCCAACAATAGTACTGTAATTCTGTAAATTCCATTTCCTATTGTTTATTTATTATTAGTTGATAAATAGCAATAAAGTTTTATACCAGGCATTATACTGCATCTTTATTTTACTTTTTATACTTTTTTTACATTAATTATTAAAATGTATGAGCATGAGTATGAACATATAATAAATAGCTTATTAGTATTGTTTATTATTACATTTTAAATATACAATTGTTTTCATATTTAAATTCACAATGGTCAAGTTGCTGGATTTATTCTCCAGTTGAGATGCTGTTTGGACATGGTGAGTTTTACTTTAGAGCATGACCTTAAGCCTTCAAGGATACTGTCAAATTAGCCTGAGAAAAAGAAAAAAATAGAAACAGGGTGAGAAACAGAGAGAGAGTGACTGTTTTATTTGATTGCCTAGGTGTGAGTGAGGCAGAAGAAAAACTGCAGAATGTTAATTTTTCACCTTTCTCAGCTTTTCTGAGGATTTCTTTGACTTTTGTGATTACAAATGATGAGGCAGATTATTCCACACACACACACACACTTTGTCTTTCTGAGGCTGCGGTTTCTGTACTTTCTGTAGATGTTGGATGTCAGCACACTCATTCGCCTGGCTGCATTCACTCCACTCGTTTACCCTGCGGGTTTTTACCCCTGAGCGCTATAGGAATACTTCAGCAGAATCCTCTTGGATACATTTTTTGCTGCAATGACAGGGCCTTCTGTCCAGATGTACTCGAGCGCCCAGCAGCGCAGTGACCAAAGGGCAGCAGTTAAACATGACGTATTGCAAGGACCCTCACTTCACTTCAGCTCTTTTAAATGCAACACAACAGGACGTTTTGACATCACTGCAGTGGATTATTTGTGAATCTCCAAAGAACAGAGAGATAGGGAGAGAGATGCATCAGTTCTCTGACCTTTGGTGTCAGCTCTCATTATATCAAAAGCTTTATTTAGTCTGCTTGACACCTTTGTGTTACTCTCTTACACACACCCACACACTTAAGCACAGAAAGATTTATTGTAATTTTACCAAGAAAAGGATGGTATCAAATGCTACAAAACACCATTTCTACTTAATCTGTGTCTTAGTATGATTTCTGCTGGTGTAATGAGAGAATAAGCTTTATTGCCAGGTAATCTAGTGTATGGTTTAATATTTACAGCAATATTACATTTTTGTAATAATTTTTTTTAATACCAGTCTGTATACTATATTAAAATTGTTCACCTATGAAAAGGAAAATTTGCTGAATATTTACTCACCCTCAGGCCACCCAAGACGTGTGTGGGTTTGTTTCTTCATCAGAACAAATTTGGAGAAATTTAGCATTACATCACTTGCTCATCAATGTAACCTCTGCAGTGAATGGGTGCCGTCAGAATGAAAGTTCAAAAGTTTTCATCAAATTTCTGGGAAATATTCGTTTAAGCCTATTTAAACCTTAAACAAGCTAAAACTAGCAAACCAGTTGGGTTAAGGAACCTGACAAAGATGTTTTTACAGGGAAATATTATTAGACTTAAAGCATCTGTGTTCATGTCTTGTAAATCTCTTCACTGCTGTTTGGAATCCCACGGAATACTGAATAAAAATCTTTCTTGAAACTAGCGGTGAGTGTTAAATGACGATATTTCTGCAGGAATTAAATTGTGAGAGAACATTGTATTTTTTATTTTTGTTTTAGCTTTACAACATCATATTTTAAATTCAGGTTTCAAGATGCCAATATAAAAAGATGGAAGAAACTATGTGAGGGCGACCATTAGAGGGCGACATAGATCCTCAGTGTATCCTATACAGACACGCCAATTATTTATCACTAACGAACATTGCAAACACATTTCCATGTGAAAATGCATAGGTCATTTCGTTTCATAATACTTATAAAGCCTAGTTATTTCATTCAAAGCATTTCTGCATTAGCCCAAGATTCCTTCATCAACTAATTTATTTTATTTATTTTATTTTTTTTTGTATTACTCAAAGAGTGTATCATTACTCAGTAGCAGTATTTAGTCGGTTTTCAGTGACGGTGAAGTATGCACACATTCATGTTGTTGCAGCTGAAAATGAGTGATGTGCTTCAAGATTAGGACTGACAGCAGAAGTCAGTCTTGGCTCTCAAACATGCCTATTTCAGCAGAGTCACATCTGATGTTAGAAATATTAAGAAACTTTGCTGTGAACCAATCTTCTTCTTGTTTATAGTCTCTTTGACAGAGCATTCAGTGACATTTATGTCGTCCTCCTCGCTGTCAGCATTGTTTAGATTAATTAACATGCATCTATTAAAGCTCTCTAAAAGATAAGTGGTATAATTTCACTCAAGCATCTGCCATCAGCTAATGAAATGCCTAGAGCTGTAGTGGTTTGTAACCCTCATACAGACACAAGAGAAAAATTTTTTAGATACTGCTTTAAAAATGATCTTTTAAATTGGTCTTGAAAGAGAAAGATTTTTTCCCTGTTTGTTTTTATGTGCGTGTTTGGGTTTGTTCAGGTTCAGATCCAATTTTAGACTATAAAAAACAGTGAAAGGATGACAGTGAAGGATTGTGGTAGAGAAAGATGACTCCAAAGGCAATAATGTCTGTCTGTATTTATGAAGTGATCTCTTAGCGATTCAGAAGATGTTTTAGGGTGTGATAAATCAGTGAGCTGCTCCAGTTGTACAATTTATATGTATATCATAGTTTTTTAATTTATATGCTGGGAAATATTACCGCCTGTTGTTGTGTGTGAATTTGTTCTTGGGTTCAGTGGCAGGTCCACATAAAATATTTTGACTAATTTATTAATGCCTTCACACACGCGTGTGTGCAAAGTCTGTTTTTGGTATACATGAAACATTTTCGTATTCCAGAAACATTGTCATTTGATAATGATAATAATAATAATACGGTAATAATAATAATAATTATTATTATATTTAAATCCATTCCACAAAATTCTGATATTTGAATCATGAATCAATGAATCAGAATAAGATACTTTCATTACACACACATGTACAGTTTCTCACAGAAGTGAGTACACTCCTCACATTTTTGTAAATATTTTATTATATCTTTTCATGTGACAACACTGAAGAAATGACACTTTGCTACAAAAATTAGTAAATTAGTGAGTGTACAGCTTGTATAACAGTGTAAATTTGCTGTCCCCTCAAAATAACTCGACACACAGCCATTAATGCCTAAACCGCTGACCACAAAAGTGAGTACATCCCTAAGTGAAAATGTCCAAATTGGGCCCAAAGTGTCAATATTCTGTGTGGCCACCATTATTTTCCAGCACTGCCTTAACCCTCTCGGGCATGGAGTTTACCAGAGCTTCACAGGTTGCCACTGGAGTCCTCTTCCACTCCTCCATGACGACATCACGGAGCTGGTGGAAACCTTGCACTCCTCCACCTTCCATTTGAGGATGCCCCACAGATGCTCATGCTTGGCCAGTCCATCACCTTTACCCTCAGCTTCTTTAGCAGAGCAGTGGTCGTCTTGGAGGTGCGTTTGGTATCGTTATCATGTTGAAATACTGCCCTGCGGCCCAGTCTCTGCTTCAGTATGTCACAGTACATGTTGCCATTCATGGTTCCCTCAATGAACTGTAGCTCACCAGTGCCGGCAGCACTCAGGCAGCCCCAGACCATGACACTCCCACCACCATGCTTGACTGTAGGCAAGACACACTTGTCTTTGTACTCCTCACCTGGTTGCCGCCACACACGCTTGACACCATCTGAACCAAATAAGTTTATCTTGGTCTCATCAGACCACAGAACATGGTTCCAGTAATCCATGTCCTTAGTCTGCTTGTCTTCAGAAAACTGTTTGTGGGCTTTCTTGTGCATCATCTTTAGAAGAGGCTTCCTTCTGGGATGACAGCCATGCAGACTAATTTGACGCAGCGTGCGGCGTATGGTCTGAGCACTGACAGGCTGACCCCCCCACCCCTTCAACCTCTGCAGAAATGCTGGCAGCACTCATATGTCTATTTCCCAAACACAACCTCTGGATATGACGCTGAGCATGTGCACTCAACTTCTTTGGTCGACCATGGTGAGGCCTGTTCTGAGTGGAACCTGTCCTGTTAAACCGCTGTATGGTCTTGGCCACCGTGCTGCAGCTCAGTTTCAGGGTCTTGGCAATCTTCTTATAGCCTACGCCATCTTTTTGTAGAGCAATAATTTTTTTTTTTCAGATCCTCAGAGAGTTATTTGCCATGAGGTGCCATGTTGAACTTCCAGTGACCAGTATGAGAGAGTGAGAGCAATAACACCAAATTTAACACACCTGCTCCCCATTCACACATGAGACCTTGTAACACTAACGAGTCACATGACACCGGGGATAGAAAATGGCTAATTGGGCCCAATTTGGACATTTTCACTTAGGGGTGTACTCAATTTTGTGGCCAGCGGTTTAGACATTAATGGCTGTGTTTTGAGTTATTTTGAGGGGACAGCAAATTTACACTGTTATACAAGCTGTACACTCACTACTTTACATTGTAGCAAAGTGTCATTTCTTCAGTGTTGTCACATGAAAAGATATAATAAAATATTTACAAAAATGTAAGGGGTGTACTCACTTCTGTGAGATACTGTGTGTATATATATATATATATATATATATATATATATATATATATATACTCTTTGGTAATTCACTTTTTTTTCCACTTAAAGTCTTAAGCATTTGGAACAAGATGAGACAAATTTTTGGGCTGAACTGTCCCTTTAAAAATTCACAATCTCCTTGTGACAAGGAGATTCTGCTACTGGCCTAGATGTGCTGCTCATTAAAGCATAACTTAATTTAAAACTCGTTAAATTAAACAGAAATTAAATCCTAATTAACGTCAACTCAGTCTAAATGGAAAACAGTGATCACTCAGGGACTGTCAGTGTTAATACTGCCATTCATTAAATTGTGGCTTGTCTTTATCATTGTTTGACTATGTATGAATATACATGTATGTTTGTGCTCCTGCAGAGGGTCAGCTTCCTTTGTATGAGTGGAGAGAGAATCTGGAAGATGAAGAGCAGGCAACATTGCTTATCAAAAGAGAAGCACTTCAGAGAGCCATGACACTCATGACACACCTGCAACTCAGTGCACAGGTACAGCCAATCATGTTCCTTTATGCCAATTTAATATACAATATTACTATATATACACACTGCTGTCTTTTAATCAGAAGCAATCAAATGTGACAGCAGAAATTTATCATTTATAGTGCTGTCAAAAGATTAATCGCAATTAATCGCATCCAAAATAAAAGTTGTTGTTTACATAGTATATGTGAGGGTACTGTGTATATTTATTATGTATATATAAATACATACACATGCATGTATATATTTAAGAAAAATATGTTACGTTTATATATTAAATGTATTTATATATAATATGAATTATATGAATATAAATTAGTGCTGGGCAACTATTTATTGCGATTAATCGCATCCAAAATAAAAGTTTTTATGTACATAATATATGTGTGTGTACCGCATGTGTATATTTATTATGTATACGTAAATACACACACATGCATGTATATATTTAAGAAAAATTGGATGTTTATATATTAAATATATTTATATATAAATTATATGAATAAATATAAATAAATATAAATTATATGAATATAAATATATACATGTAAATACAAGTAAATATTTTCTAAATATATACTGTATGTGTGTGTGTCTGTTATATATACATAATAAATATACACAGTACACACACAAATATTATGTACACAAAAACTTTTATTTTGGATGCGATTAATCACGATTAATCATTGCCCAGCACTAATATAAATATATACATGTAAATACATGTAAATATTTTCAAAACATATGCTGTATGTGTGTGTCTTTATGTATACATAATAAAGATACACAGTACACACAGGCTACATATATTATGTAAACAAAAACTTTTATTTTGGATGCGATTAATCATGATTAATCGTTTGACAGCACTAATAATTTACAAATATTACAAAAGAATTAAATTTCAAATAAAATTCTGTTATGTCAAAGAATCCTGATTTTTTTTTTTAATTATTATTATATTTATTTTATTTATTATTCTAAAAAAATGCACAGGAGAATGTTGTTTTGGTCAGTGTGAAAGTGTTCCAGTGTGAGTATGTGTGTGGTTGGACAGACAATTTCCCAATCCCATCTGCTCCTCCTGGCCGAATCAAACCCCGATGAGCTGAAACCTCCCCCCTTTCCCAGACCAGAGATCCATCAGCCAACCTGCCACTCAAGGCCTAGGGGGGGCTAGAAATTATAATGTTGCTGCCATCTTCCTGTCTTCCTCCTGCAATTTTTAATAACCCGAAGCACACACTCACATCTCATGCCGTTCCCTCACACATAAACACATTTATTTCGAGTGAGATTTTAATAGGGTTATAAGGTTTATCGTAACTTGATGATTAAAAACCTTGTCGATTCAAGTATTGCGCTACACATTAATGACCCTCAGTACGAATCAGGGCTAGACGGGACCTAGCAGGGTTCAGACTAATCTCGGCGGTGAGTCCCTGGGGGACTGAGAAGGTCTGCAAGAGTCAATTTGCTATTCCTCATCAAGCCTAACTCACACACACACACACACACACACACACACTGGTCAGTTTGCTCAGGCCCAGCTGGTTCTCAGAGGGCACATGTCACAAATGACTAACGTATCCCATAATGCCATCTGCTTCCGATATCCCAGAAGGCCTCCAACCAATCAGAAACACAGGGTCGCCAAAGAAACACCTGATTGACATTAGAGGGCCGGCTGTTACCATGGTGATGAGCCCAGCTCGGATGAGTGCTTTAAACTCAACAACAAATTGTTTTAGTGGTTGCACGCATATGTGTGAGGTTTGTGTTTAAGAGTCAGTTTGGGATCGGACAAGATGCTTAGTAAGTGTCTCGATAGGTGTGTGCGTGAGGGTCTGGCTGGGCTATTGTGTCTGGATGTGCAAGAGCTACATTAATTGTCTCTCCTCTCTTCATTTTCCTGCTCAGCAGAGCGGAGAGAGAGAGACGGGGAGAAAGGGAGAGGGCAAAGGACAAGGGAGAGGAAGATTCAGAGGGGCATAAAGAGAAGACAAAGAAAACCATAGGAGATTAGACAAAAAGTGTAAATAAGAAAAATGGGATCTCATTCTTTCTCTTAAATCTCATTACAGCAAAGCCGGAAAGTAGTAATTAAAATTAGCATGATGAAAAACTCATTTTCTCAAATAGTGAGGATCCTTCATATCTATAAAATAGCTGCTGGATGAGAGATCCTGAAGGTCTGGCTGTGGGATTTGAAAGTATTTAAAGGGATAGTTTCCTCAAAAATGAATATTTTGTCGTCATTTACCCACCCTCATGTAGTACCAAACCTGACTTTATGTGGAACACAAATGCTAAAATCATTCTTCAAAATACCTTGTTTTGTGTTCCTCAGAATTAAGAAATTCTTTCAGGTTTGGAACGACATGAGGGTGAATAAATGATGAAAGAATGCTCATTATTTGGTGAACTGTTCCTTTAAGTGTTGCAGTTGTTCAAGTGCTGAAGAGGTCAATGGAAACAGTTCCTCCACAAGGGACTTTCGGTGCTGTTTGTGACTGACAATAAACACATTGAGGGAGACAGCTGAATGTCACCCTCGCACACTCTGACAGCAGCCTGGAGGAAGTGATGTCATAAACCGAGGGAGGTGTTGTCAACCGCTCCAGAATACAAGCTGAATGCATGTGCTATATTTCACACAATGTGTTGCTCACCTGCAGTTACATGTTACTGTCTTTCTCTTTAATGCTGGTGTTTTTCTGCTTGATTTATGAATTCATCCATGTGGGCAGCAGTCACTTACAGTTGGTGGTCAGCATCATGCATCCTGAGAGGGGTGTGGTCAGTGAGGGCATTGGTCAGGAACATGGGACTAAATTAACCCAGAAAAAAATGGACTTGGAATGAAATACTGTCTCATTGCTTATACTGAATATCACACAGTATACTTGCTACTATTTTTTTGTTCAATGGAACACATTAAAATACAGCCACATTAGACAAATTTCTGCAAAATTTTGTTGGCAAAAAAGGTCCATTGTCTATTGCCAACAGAGTAGCGATGCATGAAGTCACTTTCAAAGGAAAGCTGTTGTAAAATACTAAAAATAGTGTGCAGACATTCTATATTGAACATAGTCAAGGTCACAAGAACAAAGCCAATTCAATGGAAGCTATATTTAAAATTCAGCCTTTCACTAAAAGCAGGTAATATTGAACAGGCATCCCACTGGAATAGCTGTAAGAGAGTGATGTATGTTAAGCGGATGGTTTCTGTCTTTGGGTGTGGTCAATAATCTTTTAAGCAAAGTCTCACAGAGTTTAATATTACAACATACAGGATTAACATAAAAGATAGAATGAGCAGATGATCTATTGTGATTCCACCCAGATATGACAGGACTGACCGCAGAAGCTCACATTAAAGTGGAATCAGTTTTGTTTATATGGAGGAATGAAGAAGAAATCTTTTCTGTTTAGCAGAAATTAGTGTAAAGGGAATTTTTGAAATGAGTCCTTGGTTCTGGTTCACAATAAAAGCTCTTGAATGTCCTTACACACACACACACACACACACACACACACACACACACACACACACACACACACACACACACACACACACACACACACACACACACACACACACACACACACACACACACACATTCATACCATTCTCCCAAAACCACACTATTCTGCCAACTCAGAGATGATTGAGGTGAAGAATTTGAGTGGGTACATTGGAACAACACATATGCTTTTTCTCTTCCTTTCACATGCGTACTGTAGCCTATGTTCAATTCCATTCAATTCAATTCAAATCACATTTATTTATACAGCGCTTTTCACAATACAGCTTTGCTGAAAATGAAAGTTTCTAAATTATTATTAGTAGCTTATCAGTGGTGACTATGTCGAGTTGATGTCCATATGGCAGAAATGTACAGTAAAAATCATGCAGATAGTTAATGACGTAATCAAACAGACAGTGAACACTATTAACAGCAATGTTGTGATTAAACTTAAAGCTAAATTTGGTAGTTTTGTATGTTGTTTCAGGGTTGGTAGCATCTGAGGCCCTCTGAGGGGTTAATTAATATTTTATAATTGATGCGGAACTTAATATGTCTCACAAAAACTTTGAATGTGTCAACATTATCTCTTCTTCTTCATAGATACAGTCTATTAATTCATACATAAATAATAATAATAATAATAATAAAATAAAAATAAATGTTTGTGGGAGAAGTATGAAGTTGAGAAATGAATGAGTGAGGATGAGTGTCACACAAGACATAAAAACTATAGAGCCTGTCTGACAGTGATGTACTCTGCAGAGGAAGACTGTGGCGAGGGGGTCCTTTAGAGTGACAGCTGCCCCTGATATTCCCTGATTTTAATAAATGTCTGTGTTGACAAAAAGTGGGGACACAACTTTGAAACCTTATGAAACGTGCATGTGTCACTGAAAAACATCCTTGCTGTGCTATGAGATATTATCAAGTGTTGCTTTTGATAAACAAGCTCTTTTTATCATAAAAAACATTTGTATACATTTTATAGCATATGAATGACTGAACCCTTCTCTGTGGACACACTGTTTTAGATGTAGTGAGAAGACAATAAGTGTCATAGATTTCACATAATAATGATAAAATTAAATTGAAGGCTATAATTCTGTTAAATACATTCTATTATTAATCCCCATAACATTTACAATTGAAAATATTTTTATTTTTTAAACCTGATAGCGGTTACAATTGCTGGACAAGTTTTGTCCCATGTCTCAAGAATGACTGATATACCATATCTTACCCTTTAACCCTCACAGAGACCTGCTCACCTTATTAGATTTAAAGCAAAGCATCATTTGGGAGATTTATGAACCTTTTCAACACCAAAGAACACTTCAAATGTCCTCACAAGTAGATTTTCTAAATGTTTTAAGATATTTAAGAGAACATTTTCAAAATGTGGCCTTCAGAAGTGTAGACAAATCTTTACATGCACACACAGAAAAATATGCACATCAAGCAGTCGAATAGACCTTTAAAATAAATATGATATATAAATTAAATTAAAATAATATAGGCCTATCAAAGATGATACTGAAAAAAACTAATTGATTTTTGAACTGAAAAAATAATGAAAAAGCAAATCATTGGTAAAAAGTTAAAACTATTAAGAGAGTGTTTATTATTATTATTTTTTTGTATATTTACTTTTTAAAAATAATAATATTCAAAAATATTTTTTTAATTATTCATTCATTCATTCATTCATTCATTCATTCATTTCCTTTAAATAAATACGTTTAATATGCAAATGGAACGTTCCTTTCGAGAGGTGCCCCCCTCTTTTCTTTCTCAGATGGTACAGTCCGTTTAAAGAGCCGCTCGGAGTCTCTGGTGCGTTGAACTCTCTCCACGAGAGCGCGCGGCAGAAAGAATCGTTTAGTGAAGCGCGCTGTTTTATTCTCTCTTCACATACTCTGTCTCTCACTGTCTGTCTTTCTTTCTGACAGCCACATCCGAACATTAGACAGTATGGGACTCTAAATATCTTTTCTCACCTTGTGGATTTTGGGGGATTTCTGCGCTTATAAAATAGAGGACACTGACAGAATGGGATTTTAGTGTGCTTATGATGCAGCAGGCGATATGACTCGCTCCGTGGGTTCCGTGGATTCTCCCCGCAGGCGAAGATCCGGAGAATGATGGACGAGAACAAGCAGCTCGCGCAGCGGATCGATGGCGCGATCCAGTGCGCGAAGCAGGAGGTGGCGAACCTGCGCGCGGAGCTGACAGTCACCGGCCACAGACTGGCGGAACTCGGCGAGCTGGAAGAACCGGGCGAACCGCAGGAACACCAGCAGCAACAACAGAACCATCACGGTAAGGAACCGCACCTGAGAGTCTGTTTGACCGCTCATATCGCTTACCTGTGCGACCTTCGAGTGAAAGGCAGAACAGATACAAACTCTAACTCTTCCTCCGATTCATTCTAGTGGGTTAGTAAGGTGACTCCCCCCCCCCCCCCCCCCCCCCCCCGTCAGTTTCAGAAGCTAGTGAACAGTTTTAGTATATTTTTGTGTGAACATATCAGAATGATTGTGTTAAGAAAAAGATTGTTTATATTCAACAGCATGCTTTAGATCACTATCAGAAATCAACTTTTTATTATTGTAAGACATATTTCCCCCACTGAAATGTTTTACCTTTTTGATGGCATTTTTTTCTAACAGTTAATTCAGTTAATTGGAAAGGTACAGTGCCAAAACCCATGTGTAGGTAATATTATGAAATGTTACATAACCTATACCAAAAATTCACTGCAGTGCAAATCTAGCCCCAATGTTGTGAACATCTCTGCATTTTTCTCACTTTTAGATCTATCCCTTGCTTAAGACTATAAGACAAAACTATATCCACAAGAGAAACTGTTTTACTGACAACCCAAGTAATGTAATCGAGCACAGCTCGTGTTTCAGGAAATGGCCCTTCCTTTTATTTTCCATTAATGCCGTCAGACTAAGTGTACCACACTATAGAAAGGCTCTCCTGCTGTTCTGTGTGCTGTTGTAGCCGCCATTGATTGATTGGTCAGTCTCGTGATTGTCTCTAAGCTGTGTGGTGTAGGTTGGGATGGCTTCTGTTTGAGTCTCTTGGGTGATCAGAGTGAGTCTCTGTTTCTGATCCACCTGCGCTCACTGGGTGGAGTGGACACCCTGGGCTGGTTTGGGTCATAACATTTAACAGATGCTTTTTATCCAAAGCAACCTATGCCAGAGCCGCCCTGGGATTGTGTGCCTTGCTTAAGGGCACGATGATGAATTCATGATTGTGATTTCCATAATTACTGAACAATCTCAGATAATTACTGATGAACTAGATGTGCCCTGAAGTGACAGTGAAGCTTTGCTTCACCTTAGAAACATGCTGCCATTAATTTACACTTCTATTCTTAGATAATCAAGGTTAGTCTATGTGTTTTTGATTAGCACAAATCCAACTTGCACTGTAAAAAAAATGATGCCGTCAAAACCTGTTAATTGACGTTGCTGTAAAACTGTAAATGGTTTGATATCACATGTAATTTTACTGTACAATACTGTTAAATTTGTGGTTTTTGCAAGTAAAAACTATACATTTCTCAAAATGCAAAACAGTGAATATCAGTGTATCGACTATAGTCAGAGATATCGACGATAGCAGATGTCTTTGTCGATAGTCAAGACGATATTAGGCTTATTCTCCTATTAATGTATAAAACCTTTATTTCCAAATTAGGCTATGCCAAGAGTGCAAAAAGAGACATCTTTTAGACATCTTCTTGAACAGCTTTGAGCTATGAATGAACATGACGAAACTGCACCGACAGCATTTCGTTTTCTTTACAGCACATTAACATAAAACATTGATGCTTAGTCTTCTTCGTCGTTATTATAAAATACAATAAAAAATGCAGTTAATAAGTTATCAGTCTAAAACAGGGCTCGTCATGGGGCGCGCGCTCCGGAGCGCTGTATGACTGATAGCCCATCCGTTTAATTTAACGTTACTCCAAATGTATGAACTTATCTGAAAATACTTTTATCTTTAATGTGTTCGTTTATGTCCAATATTTAGTGTTAAACTGCTGGTCTTTGAAATAAATCTACTTTTAATTTTCACCTTGACTGATTTTTAGACTGATAACTTCCGCGCCGAGGCGGCAAACTTGTCACAGTAGGACGCGCAGTCCTAATAGCGATGTATAACTGCTGTATCCGAATATATGAACTAGCTGTTTTAATTTTTACATTTAACATATTAGTTTTTAAGTATGTTTGAAAGTACATTATTTCGGTTTTAGTACATTACTTCCTCTCTCTCTCACGCACGCGCTGTTTAAAATCACCAAATAGCCTATGACAAGTACAGAGTCTCTCTCTTGCCCCACCCACCCATGTACGATAATATCGTGTATCGGCGATCTCACGGGCTGGCGATATGACGTTATGAAAAATGACCATATCAGATCACTACACTACAGATCATATATGATTATATTATATTTAAAGAGTAAATGGTTATTAGTTGTGAAATATACAGGCACCAATATGCCAGCTGCTGTATTTTTGTTTGATTTAACAGGATCTTTTTTACAGTGTTCTCTTATTATAGGGCTACTTGATTGGTCATTCATGGTGTTCATTTTGTATATTGATTTCTAAACTGTATATTTGACCATTGTGTATGCCAAGGAATTATTTTATATCTGTTTATTTATTTATTTGGTAAGCGGTCGTATAACAAGTGGGATAATGTAAAGTCAGCCGGTAGTTATTGCAAAACAAACCCCTTCTGAATAAATATTACAGGATGTTTAATTTGTGATGATGCCAGCTGACTGTACATTATGCATTACATACATTGCTGCTACATAATAATTTATAAAAGCATATAAAAAGAACATTAATCTTTCCATTCCTCATCATTTCTCAGTAGAAATCCATCTTATAACTGCAGATGAATCCTGACACTCAGAGGATCACTGTGAGTCTTGCCCGCAGCTCTCTCTGATTTCTTTCAGCACTTCATTGAGAGCTCAGCAGATTGCGATCTTGTGTCTAATGTCCCACATCCACTCCAGGAAAGGCACTTTTCGGCCTTGAGTTTGGCTTGCCAAGTCACTTGATGCAATTTATTTATGTGTTCATTTATGCATTTGGCAGGCACTTTTATCCAAAGCGGTTTAGAAAGCATTCAGGCTATATATTTTGTCATTACATGTATTCCCAGGGAATCAAACCTATGACCTTGACGTTGCTAGCACCAGTTAAGCTACAGTATTTCAGTCTGGCCAAGCTGTTTTCAGCTAATCGGGGACTTTGTTGTTGCATTTTGCCACATGTCAGAATGCAGGATGTGTGTATTGACAAAATAATGACTTATCAAGATGGAAAATCACACGGACACATGCGCCCAGACATGGGCCTGTCGGTGTAAATGAGAACAGTGCTTATTTATCTCTTGGAAGAGAGAGTAGCAGTGCAGATGGCCCTACAAAGACCTGCTGCTAATGAATGAGACACTAAACGCATACAAATAAACACACGCACACACACAGTCTTGTCTGCTTGTAGTTAATTTCCCAATTATGGCATTGTATCTACATTAACTATGGGTTTTTATGGGATTCTGAGTTATTTTATTTGCTTAAAGATGATGTTTATGTAGCGTTTCCACACTATAGCCAGAAGAGAATGGGTCTAAGTGCACTTGGCCATATATCTGACTTATGTGATATTGATGTTTCTAAATTGCCTTAATGGCTTGGCTGCATAATTGTTTTGATGTAACAGCTGGTGGCTGCCACGCAAGTAAAAAATCTGGCTATTTGTGTTTATGGGAGTTACACTTGCTTATATACGTTTGAGAATGAGCTATTTAGTTATGATAAATTACTAACCAAGTAATCGTGCTTCTTTAGTTAATCTTGAGAGACAATGCCAACAGAAGGTTGGCTCCATACAGGTGAGCTTGTGTTCATCTTAGATTATGTCATAGGGGCTGTTCAAGTTCAAATTCCCTATCTATCTGTCTCTAGGCAGCAGTGTGGGTTGCTAGGCAATCTTCTCTCATTATGACATCACAAAGGGGAGGACTGATAAGGCAGCTAAAAGCTTTTCTCCTTTCTCTCCATATACGCTCAGACACACTCCAGCTGATCAATGCTTTTAGTTTATCCTACTGACATTAATGAGCTATTAAGCGGGTCATTAGCACTTCAGATTTCGATTATGTTGCGTTGTATAAAAGTGATTATTTTCACAAGGGTGTTTGTCCATGTGCTTGTCTAACTATTATTAAAATGCTAAATGAATCCAGTTGTTTGTATCTCAGCAATAGACAGGTGTTATGTATATGTATATGAGCGTGCTGTGATGGGAGCCAGCTGAAAGCAGTCCTGATCCCTCAGACGTGTGAACTGCCTAATTTAAATGCAAGGCAAAAGATGAAACATCTCGACATATATCCACATCAAGCCTTTGGATTGAAGCAGTCAAGAGCTCAGCTTGCTTTTCCACACCATTTCCACACTCGGATCAAAAGGAATCACCATAATTTAAGATGTAAGGCTTTGAATGGCACTAAAGCAGCATTAAAGGTCAGGCTAAATCACCACCATCAAGTTAGAGACAGTTCCGGGCTCAGTTTTAATCTAATATTATTAGACATATGAGTAGGATGTGCTCTCAACTAATCCATGATACCTAATTCGCTCACTTATTTGATCCGGCTTGAATTCCTGATGGTGCTGACGGATGTTTCACCTGGCCTGTGATTCCGGCTCCTTTCTTGGAAATGATGGTAATTTAAAGTGAAGATGAAACGGAAGTATCAACAAATCTTTTCTTCCATTTTATTAGGTACATCTGAATGTAAAATTATTGGAAAAGAAATAATGTAGTATTAAGACTGGTTCTATGCATCGGTTGCTGCTTGGGTTTTGAGATGTGGGCGTTGCACTCAAAATTGTAGACATATGAATACAACCTTGCAGAGGTGGTCTAAATGATTATAAATATCCTGGAGTCAATTAAAAAATTAAACATATGAAGAGATGAATTGTTCACAATAAATCTATAACATGCATTTAGAAAATAGAAAGAGTGAAATTTCATTTCATGCCAGCTTTAACCTTTATTCTCTTGAATAATGCAGATTCATTATTTATTTATTTTTTTAACTGATAATGGTGCCTCACTCTATTTTCTAATGATGTGGTGTCAGTCTTGTTGATGTTCACTCCCTCTTACCTCAGCAATGATTGTGACTCACTTATTTTCACACCATAAAACAACAAAAAAACAATCTGATCGTGTGCTTATGACAATATGACTGATTCGCTCTTTCATTGTTTTGAAAAGTCTGGTTCACTTGTTTTTTTTTTACAGTCATTATTAAATAATCAGCAAAAAAATTGGTCTTGCCCTCCCACTATTGACCAGAACAGTGAGTGTTTTGTATTGCTTTCTGCTGTAGCTAGCTGTTTTGCTGATTTGCCACTCTTGAGACACAGGATAGTCATAGACCTTTGTGACGTTTCAGGCTGATTCATGATTTCAAAGGGCAGAACTGCTAGTGATGTCATAATTAGTGAAAAAAAATTGGCCAGGCAAATGAATCAACTGATATTTGGCCATTTTGAGATGGCTGATCAAAATGGACAGTAAAGACTTATATTTCAAATAAATGCTCTTCTTTTGGAATTCTGAAATGTGTATATATTATGGTTTCCACAAAAAATAGCTCAATATTTTTCAACATTGATAATAATGAGAAATGTTTGTGAATGAAACTTGTGAATGACGCATAATGATTTTCAGTTATCATCATATTCATTATTATTATCAGGAAATAGCTACCCTGCTCTCTAGATATCGGCGTCAGCTATTCAAGAAGTCATTTCTGTCAACGGCTACCTAGAATATTATTGCTTGTTGCTGGTTTGATGGGAAGGATTTTAAACGTATCCACACACTGCATTATAGAATGCTTAGAATTGGTTGTTTTTAAAGATCAGTTTTGTGGAAGCTAAAGTCTGTCATGAGATCACAAATTGAGAAAATTTTATCTTTTGCTGCAACGCACTCTGCCGTAGGCATCCATTGAGCAATAAGAATCTCAGACATGCGAGTCCAATACCACATTTTTTCCATCCATCCATTTATTTCTCTCTCTATCCCTCTGTTTTCTCCCTTCCTTTTTTCTTTCATTTTTTTTCTACACGTAATACCCTGCATGCTGAACTGATGAACGCTGTAATCATAAATCTTTACTGCTGTGTTGGTGATATGTTTGGCTATCACCGTTCTGAAGGTGTTCAGGTCACCTGACAGCTGCTGCTCCAATGCCCTTGATTGAAGCTATTTACTCCTCAAGAGCATTACAGTTTGTCTGATCTCTGTATGAGTCACTTTGCATGAATGTGTGTGGCTGTATTTAAACATAATAAATCATGAATGTACTCAAAATTCAAAAAATAATTTTTTCCACATCTGCCAAGGATGAATTAAGAATTTACTGGTCATGAATGTTTTGTGTGTGTGTGTGTGTGTGTGTGTGTGTGTGTGTGTGTGTGTGTGTGTGTGTGTGTGTGGCATTACATTAACAGAAAAACATATTTTTGTGGGAAAAAATGGGTAGTTATATTGTTAACGTGCCATATCACCTACCTTAAACCCTAAACGTAACCAATAGTGCTAACAAAAGCAAACATGAGATAAAAATGCTTTTGGTGTGCCAGCATGCCATTTTAGTTTGTGCTCTTTTACTGTGGCTCTTTTACCATGACTTGTGCCCCACATCACAAGTCTAAGTGTTGTACCATGTCAAAAAAAGCCATACATATGTGATGCGAACATCAAAATGAATTAGTTTGCAAATCATGCACTACACTCTAAAGGACAGTTTTACTAAACAGGGCAAATTAGTGCAGGAGCGCAATTCCAAAACGGCGCCGATGGGCATGGAAATTTCTGTGGGTGATTTACTAACAACGCACAAATTAAAGAACACAGACGCAATATCTCATTTACATATCGACCAACGCAATATACGAAGCACAGCGCAAATTAGCGTAGTCACGAATAAACAATAAAGAAAGAAATCAACCACAGTACATTGAAAAGAACCGGAGGCCAAAAAATGAAGGGTTGCAACAGTTTTGATAGACCTGGTATTGCGTGACTCTTAGATGAGGGTTCCCAAGTCGTCTTTTATTTCCTGAAGCAAATTAAAAATAACATGGCTTGGCAAACGATATATTTGGATAATGTGTTCTTTCCAAATTAATTAATAAGCTATGTGTGGAAAAATCCTCTCCCTTCTACCACATGCTCTCTGTTCTCTGCGGTGCCTCTCCAAGCAACTAATTGTATCCATTTTAAATGCAAAATAGTGTAAGACATGCTTTTATTTGGGCATTAAATAATGGCGCAAATTCCAGTGATTTGACGAACACAAATATTAGTAAATCTTTTTTTGCATGATTCATTTGAATACTCTCCTCCCATAAATTTTGCATCTGAAAGGGAAACTCCTATAAATGCATATTCATTAAGGTCAGGCCAAAAATAACTGTGTCCACGCCTTTTCAGCGCTAATTTGTCACTGTGCGTCTTTAGTAAAACCTGACAGTACTATTTTAATGGCAAAAGACGGTTTGCGCTGGCACAAACTGTTATTAAAACTGGCCCTAAAAATGCTGGGTTGGTTCAACCCAACTTTTGGTCAAATATGGGCAAACCCAACTATTGGGTTAAATTTTTCAATTAAATTTTTAGCCCAAAAGTTGGGTTAGTCCATAATCAACCCAAAGTTGAGTTGAAACAACCCAGCATTTTTCAGAATGTATGGTAGGTGTTTTAAGGTCTTAACTTAATGCAAGGAACCACGTAAAAATAAGATTTTATTAATGGATAATCTGTGCAGATGCACCTGTAATCATAATTTGTTTAAAAAGCTATAGGAAATAATCTGTTTGTGGTTTACTGCCACTAGTGTTCATTTCAAATGGAAACGACAGTGAATAGGTTTTTGGAGTTTAGCAAAAAAATGGACATATTTTACCAATGAGCCAGTGCTGTTCGAAATTGTTTCTCTTTATTTAATTAAGAGAATAGATCCAAGAAAGGCAGACTAACAGTCTAACACTTCGATATTTATGTGCCGCTCCTAATAAATATACTGTTCGGCTAGCCTCAAAGAGTTTTTCTTTTCCACTTGCATTCATTGCTTGTTGAGTTTTAATTTTGAATCCCTTATGCAGCACATCCATAAGCTGACTTCTCATTTATCACAGTTACAGTATAACAAATTGGGCTGAATCTCTGTGAAAGTGTGTGTGGGGGAGAGGGTGTAAAGGGGCAGTCTGTGCAACCTTTGCACAGCATAGCTTTAAACTTCTCAATGAACTCACTTTACTCCTATGCCCACACACACACACACACACACACACACACACACACACACACACACACTTACTTCAGAGAGTGTCATATTCCACCTGCTCTGTTAGTATGGAAGATCTAGAGGAGCTGACAGGACAGTTTTGCCTCTCACTCTCTCTCTTTTACTTCTGTAGGGCTACAAAACGGGGGAAAAAAGTGAGTAGCTTCTTTGTCTGTGAGAAAGAGCAAATCCATTTGTTGTCATTCATACTGTGACAGTCATTAACCCGTGGAGCATGTGAGTTTTGCTCTTTGGTATGTAATCTGATCAGCCAAATTTCAATGTGCAGCCATATTTAAAGGTTTATGTGACTTGTGATAGGGTTTCAGTTCAATTTTTTGCTTTGTTGTAAAAGAGTGCAGTTTTGGTTGTTTTATAGTATGTAGCATAGTACTTTGGGTTACAGTTTTTAGCATCTATGTGTGATTATATGTAGTTTTGAATATTACATTTGTGGATTATTTTTTAAAAGAGTATCATCACAGTATGTTAAGAAGTAGATGAATCATAAATGTTTTGTGTTAATGTTTGAGTTGTGAGGGTGCAGTTTGTATGTGTTGGTGTTTGCCAGTGTTCACTATAATGTTAAACACAGATGTCGAGAGCGAGCTTATATCTGTTTACTGTTTGGCATCAGAACGACTGGATGGGGTTACCAGCCAGAAAGAGAGAGAGAGAGAGAAAGTGTGTGTGTGTGTGTGTGTGTGTGTGTGTGTGTGTGTGTGTGTGTGTGTGTGTGTGTGTGTGTGTGTGTATTTGCTATTTACAGCACTCAAAGATGATATGCTTCTGAAATAAACCCTGTACCCTGCCTACCAATGAGGTTTGGGAGGTTACAGCTAGATGTCAAATTCTGTCTGGACAAACTGGAATTTTTTGGTAGGGATTTTATGTGCATTTTGGATCACAGACATTATACTCAGCAATTACAGACTTTATTTCAAACCCAACTTCTTATTTGATGTCCTGGACTAAAATCAATTTTCCAATATTTAGGCTATTAAACCAGAGGTGTTTATCATTGCTGTGCCATCTGGACATTATTTTACTGGGATTCATGATGGAAAAAGCTAGGAGATTTGGGCTGGCAAAGTTGTAGCATTAAATCTAGGAGGTTAAAAAGGCTAAAGGCTTTATTAAAAGTACTGACAGTTTTCACGGTGGTCTCTCTACACTTTAAAATCAGCAGCGCATTCAAATTCAGCACATATCAGCTTGATGAAGGCCTGAAGAGACGCTTGTGAGAGCAACATTGATCGCTTGTCATTCAGGGAATGTACAAGGCCATCAGTACAACTTCAGCTGATCGCTTTAAACAGATCTCTCTTTCAGTGTTATTAAAGGGGTCATATGATGCGATTTCTATTTTTCCTTTTCTTTAGTGTGCTTTGTAGCTGTTTGTGCATGTATAAGAAATGCAGTTACAAAGCTCAAAGTCTAAAAGAGAAGGCTGATCCAGACCGGGCTAAAACGCCTCATTCAAACACGCCCTCACATGTCTACGTCACGATGTGGAAATATTTGCGTAATGCCGCCCAAATGTTCACGCAAAGAAAGAAGGCGTGGTTTCAGTAACCGCAGTAGTGTTGATGCAGCCATGTCAGGGAGATGCTGTGTGTTTCTGTGCGAATGCAAAAGCACTTTATTTGGCCTTCCGGAAATAGATGCAATTAGGAATCATTAAGATTACTTACAACAGAACAGCACAACCCAAATGTTTGAATTTGTACTACGCATTTTATGGACGACAGTTTCGTGAACCTAGGAGAGTACAAGGCTGGCTGTGCAAAGGCTATTTCTAAACAAAAAAATGGGTCAGTTCATACCTTGCTATGACAATCTGGCGCTTCTGAATCAGCGACTGTAAGTATGTTTTGTTAATAGTTTAAGTATTTGATATTGACTGTTCAAATGCAGGGTTTTGCGCCGTGTATAGTATCGTGTCGTGTGTGAGAGAGAGACAGGGTCACACATCATGGAGTCAGCTGTCTTAATCACGGTTTATGTACTGTAAATACATACGAGCACCATCACAGTGATGATGTGTCGTCATGCCACTCTGTTCCCCTTTTGGGCTTGAACTCATGGTAAAACTAAGGACATTATTAACTGTCTTTACATTTATTTTGAAAGCTGAAGCTCGCGATTATGGAAAGGGGCATTACATTTCCGACGTGCGCTTGTGGTGTTCGGCCAATCACAATGCACTGTGTCAGCTAACCAATCAGAGCAGACTGTGCTTGTCGGAAGAAGGGGCTTTGTTGAAAACGACGCGTTTGAGAGAGGCGGGGCATAGAGGAACTACAATAATGTACAGTATTTGAAAAATAATGTTTTTTTTTAACATTAAGGCATGTCAACATATTCTGTTACACCAAATACACAAAATAATGATCTTTAAAATAGCATCATATGACCTCTTTAACTGTGTCACATCTCATTCAGTGCATGGGTTTAACTTGTTTCATTCAAGTGTCTCTTAACTTTAAGCCTTTGTTGTTGTTTTGAACAAGCAAATACAGCAAGCAAGATTTTTATTTTATTTTTTTTATTTTTTTGCATTTAAGAATTCATGCATTTGCTTGGGGAAAAGAAAGTAGGAGCTCCATGTTTCTACATTTGTTATCTTGCCATATATGGTGAAACACTGTAAATGGTTTAACATTGAATTATATGTAAGCTCACTATAAAATACTGACAAATTTATGTTTTTTGTATGTAAAAACTAAGAATTACTGTAAAATCTATGGTGAAAACAGGGCAAAAGGGCTCTCAGAAGTCCCGGTATAACACATAACATTTTATTTTATATAAATAGGCCTAATTTTGTTTTCAAGTCTTTATCAATAATGTACATTAGGGTGTTTTGTGTTACATATTGCATTATTTTAGTGCCATGTGTTGGTGTATAGTCTTAGTCTACAGCCCTATTCAGACTGTATTTTTTTCTCATGTGGACATCTGAAAAAATTAATTAACAGTGAGAAAACTAGTGGATTCGAATGGCAGTTTATTCACAGTGGAGAAGTGAGTTCTGTGATCCTACGAACCTGGGAGAGCGCTGCTCACGTGGCCAGTTACATGATTGTCTGCTGAAAATAAAATTAATTTTATTTACAAATTTATTCATATTTTTGTGTAAAATGTATTTTAAATAATACTTATGTAAAATGTATTCTTATTATTCCAAGCATATTTTAAAATATATAATCCTACTTATTATTTGATTATTTAATCTCTTTATTTAATCTCTTGTTGGCCACCAGGTTTGCACACGTCTCAAGAGGGATTTTGTCCCACTCCTCTTTGCAGATCCTCTCCAAGTCATTAAGGTTTCGAGGCTGACGTTTGGCAACTGGAACCTTCAGCTCCCTCCACAGATTTTCTATGGGATTAAGGTTTGGAGACTGGCTAGGCCACTCCAGGACCTTAATGTGCTTCTTCTTTAGCCACTCCTTTGTTGCCTTGGCTGTGTGTTTTAGGTCATTGTCATGCTGGAATACCCATCCACGACCCATTTTCGATGCCCTGGCTGGCTTCAGTGCTCTGGCCCTGATGGTACATGGCCCCATCCATCGTCCCTTTGATGCAGTGCAGTTGTCCTGTCCCCTTAGCAGAAAATCACCCCCAAAGCATAATGTTTCCACCTCCATGTTTGACGGTGGGGATGGTGTTCTTGAGGTCATAGGCAGCATTCCTCTTCCTCCAAACACAGCGAGTTGAGTTGATGTCAAAGAGCTCAAGTTTGGTCTCATCTGACCACAACACTTTCACCCAGTTCTCCTCTGAATCATTGGCAAACTTCAGACGGGCCTGTACATGTGCTTTCTTGAGCAGGGGGACCTTGCGGGCGCTACAGGATTTCAGTCCTTCATGGTGTAGTGTGTTAACAATTGTTTTCTTGGTGACTATGGTCCCAGCTGCCTTGAGATCATTGACAGGATCCTCCCATGTAGTTCTGGGCTGATTCCTCTCTTTTCTCATGATCATTGAAACTCCACGAGGTGAGATCTTGCATGGAGCTCCAGACTGAGGGAGATTGACAGTTATTTTGTGTTTCTTCTATTTGCGAATAATCGCACCAGCTGTTGTCACCTTCTCATCAAGCTGCTTGGCGATGGTCTTGTAACCCATTCTAGCCTTGTGTAGGTCTACAGTCTTGTCCCTGACATCCCTGGACAGCTCTTTGGTCTTGGCCATGGTGGAGAGTTTGGAATCTGATTGATTGCTTCTGTGGACAGGTCTCTTTTATACAGGTAACAAACTGAGATTAGGAGCCCTCCCTTTAAGAGAGTGCTCCTAATCTCAGCTCCTTACCTGTATAAAAGACACCTGGGAGCCAGAAATCTTGCTGATTGATAGGGGATCAAATACTTATTTAAATTAAAATGCAAATCAATTTATAACTTTTTTGAAATGTGTTTTTCTGGATTTTTTTTTTTGTTATTCTGTCTGTCGCTGTTCAAATAAACCTACCATTAAAATTATAGACTGATCATTTCTTTGTCAGTGGGCAAACGTACAAAATCAAATAATTTTTTCCGCCACTGTAAGAGTATTAGGCCATTAAAACATGTTTTAGACCTCTAATTCGTCATATTATGGCTTTTTATTTTACTACATGTATCTGGTGATTATTGATACATTTTGAGGTAAAAAGCACATTTGTGACCCTGGACCACAAAACCAGTCTTAAGTGTCAATTTTTCAAAATTGAGATTTATACACCATCTGAAAGCCGAATAAACAAGCTTTTCCATTGATGGTTGTTAGGACAGGACAATATTTGGCCGAGATACAACTATTTGAAAATCTGGAATCTGAGGGTGCAAAAAAATCTAAATATTGAGAAAATCACCTCTAAAGTTGTCCAAATGCAGTTCTTAGCAATGCATATTACTAATCAAAAATGAAGTTTTTATATATTTATGGTAAGAAATCTACTAAATATCTTCATGGAACATGATCTTTACTTAATATCCTAATGATTTTTGGCATAAAAGAAAAATAGATAATTTTGACCCATACAATTTTAGCTATTGCTACAAATATACCCCAGCGACTTAAGACTGGTTTTGTGGTCCAGGGTCACATTTAAGTAGTTCAAGTAGACTGGTATGTATATAAACATTGTATATGCTGTTTGTAAAATATACATAAATCTACATTATATACATTAACTTACATAAAAATACACAACAATACCTGAAACATTGTCATCATATTGATGGTGAATTTCTAGAATACACAGTTGTTGTTGTTTTCTTTAAATACCATTACAGGACATTTTTTAAATTGACTATCAGTTGCTGTTTCAATTGACGTAACCTGGAAAAGTATTTTGCACCACTAGTATCTCCTATTTCCAAATTTAGGCCCCTCTGATGACCTTCTGCCTGAAACGGGTATGTGAGTTTTGGGCACTGTTACCTTGGCATCAGTTGCTTAGCAACCCCTGGTCATGTCCTGACTCGGCTCCAGACGTTCTGTCAGAGAGACAGAGGAGTTCTGACCCCTGAATGAGACATTTCAAACTTCATATCCTCATAGAGCACACAAAAGCAATGACAAATCTGGTTGGTGAACCAATTGTATTAATTTAGCCTCTCTCTAGTCATTTTCCATGTGAATTCATGTGCTTTAGAGGATGTCTTTTCAAGGATTTACAAGAACACCAGGAACAAAACTGTTCATATTCTGTATTTAAAATGCCTTAGCTGTGTTTGAAGTTTTGACAAAGACATTTTCCTTCTGCTGCATTTTGTTCTTAGTTAGAAATGTCATTCCTCCCCCTCACTCTTTTATCTTGTTTTTGTCTCTCTGTCTGGGAAACAACACATTTCATCCATTCAACATCGATCTGTTAAACTCAGCATGCAAGAGAGACCCAGAGACAGGACACATTTTTCACTCGAATTGCATTGCTGAGAACATAATTTGCACCAAAAACATTGTATTAAATTTGAAAAAGAAGCATTTTTTCCCCTAGTGGTCTCAGACTTTGACCTCACTTGGTCTGCTATAATGCTTTTACAGCTAAAGGCTTTGACAAAACCTGAAGAGAGAATGATAAAAAAGGAAACTAGACATCTTAGCACTTAGCACTTTAGTGATTTTATGTCACTCACAGTCACAAAATCAATATTTTTCAAGTGCATGTGTACATGTGTGGAAGTGTTTTAAGAAGGATCTTATCATGCTCATCTGAAGGATGTTGATCTTCGGCGCTGTGGCACCTGCTGAACAGGTTCTCCGTCAGTGCAGAAATTAAAATTGAGTGATGGGTGATCAGAGGACACAAGTGAAAACATCTTCAGAGAGAGAGAATAAAGCCGGTGATTTAGTTTTATAAGATTACGCTCACTTTAATTAGGTAAAGAAGCTTTCTAAGCATTGAAATCTATCCTGAAGGCGTTATAAGAAGCATCCAGTGGCTGAGCCTCTATTCTGGCATTGATTTGTGTGTTAAATGCTTCCAGTTCCTTCTGCAGTGAGTGGTGTGATATTTCAGCCGGATCAGAGGTGAGATATTCTGCTGCTGCTGCTGCTGCTACCAGAGGTCATTCAGGCTGAACTCTAGACATTTATTTCACTAAAATGTGAATTTCCAGCCATATGGAGCGATCGTGATGAAACCAGAAGAGTGAATCCTGCTCAAACACATAATGCTCATAAATTCTAATGTTATCTGTCTGTGTGTTTCTCTTTCAGATGCACCAGTGCAAAGACAGAAAGCTTTGACAGAGCTTGGTCAAAAAGGTGATGTTGTTCTTCAGGAGACGTCATTAGATAAAGGTAAGAATATTGTACATGCTGAAAAGCATGTAAGGAAGTCCAGATAAGCACAAATACCCTAAAATGCACCACTGACTAGTGGAATGAAAATGTGTGTGTGTGTGTGTGTGTGTGTGTCAGATTGATAATCAGAGTGATCTATGAGGTTTCGCCTCAGAGATCGAGAATTTTCTTGAGCCGGAAGATGAACGAACGCACACACACACACACACACACACACACACACACACACACATTCTCAACATCAGGCTGCACATTTAAAGAGATAGAGGTTGTTGCAAAATCATAAGCTCCAATCTGATTGTTTGGCTTTGTCTGGGAATTGGGATACACATTTTTTTTTTTTTTTGAACACCAAGGCTGCATTTGTTTGATCAAAAACACAGTAAAAACATTAATATTGTGAAATATTATTTTGATTTAAGATAACTGTTCTATTGTAATATATTTTTAAATGTACTTTATTCCTGTAATGATGAAACTGATTATTCAGCAGCCATTTCTTTAAAATAAAAAAATAAAAAACTTTTGAAAGGTAGTGCATGTTTACTAGGAAAACTCTTTACTTGTTACCTCTTCGTAGCAATGTGCGCTTCTGCAGAAGAACTGTTTACTGGAATTGTGAGCTATGAGATTTTCTAGTAATTTCATCATTGTCTATACAACTTTTATGAGAACTGCTGTGCATTTGAATGAGCTGCCAGTTTGTTTTCTTGGGAGCTTGTTGTTTATTTGTTTTTTGAAGGGGTAGGAGGGACTTTTTGCCTTTATTTTTACATGACAGTGGAAAGTACATGACATGACCCAGATTGAACCTGATTCCCTGTGAGCCGACAACCCTTCTACATCCTGAGTGCGCAGCACAGCTCTGATGCCTCAACTTTACAGCATGAAAAATCAACTAAAAATTTGATTTAATTAATTACATTTAATTAAATTCTATTTAAATGGTTCTTGGCCAGAATAAGACGCAATGTGGACCAGGCATTATGCTGGTGGTCCAGTCTGGCTATGCAAGACTGCACACGTTCACTCTCTACTGAACATGTCAGCAGCCCTTCATCCTCTTTGCCGTTAGTTATTTTTCTTTTTTTATCATACAGAGAGAATAAAGAGAAATGAAGTGGTAGAGAAACTCTACCGTCTTATCTTACAGTGTTTTCTTGGCCTGACTGCAGGTTGACTCTTAGAGGCTCATTTGATTCAGATTCTCTGGTCACTGGCTTTTATGAATCAAAGGTTATAAATTATGAATCAGCTGATTTATCATCTCCACAGAGGGAATGACTGTGGCTGCAGTTCTTAAACCTCTCCTCTTTTATCACTTGTTTATTCTCTTAGTTTTTTTCATTTGGTTCATGTCATCAACTTATGTTGGTACCTGTGAGTTTGTTTATTATACTTCATATAGTGTAAATGCTGTTGTTTCTGTGACTCAAAGACTAGAATAATCAACTGTCAGAAGGTGATTCCAGCCTGCATTTGTTTGTCTTTGGCTACGGTGTGCTTGGCACAGCAGTTAGTCACACTTTACATTCCTTTGTGCAAGTGGGATTGTACGTTTGTATGTGTGTGTGAACTCTGTTGACAGGTGTAATGTGTGTGTGTTGACAAACCATCCTGAGGGATCTGTAAAATTTAGCCTAGTGTTGAAAAGCAGCACAGCTGCAATCAGGCACACAGATTTTGTGTGTGTATCAGTTTTGGTTTGTGAATACCTGAGTGAATGTGAGTCTGTGTGTACATGTGACCCATTGAGCTTTACAGCATTTGGGGTCCCTTGCACACTTTTGAGAGACAGCCATGATACAGCATGATGCTGCCAACACCAAGGTCATGGGTTCGATTCCCTGTGAAGGTACAAACTGAAAAAAGAAAAAAAAAAGTCATACATTTAAAATTGCCTGGCAAATTATGTTTTTTTGTTGTTGTTGTTTCTTTTTTCTTTTCATAATTCACAGACTACTACAAATCTGCCTGCCTTTTTTGGAAAGAGAAATTTATAAACTTCGGGTTCAGTAAGATTTTTAAAGAAATGTATTGTTTTATTCAGCAAGAATACATTAACTGTTTTTATCATTGATAATAAAAATGTCTTGTAGCAACATTTCTCAATATTGCAATTTTTACTGTATTGTTGATAAAAAAAATGTAGCTGTGGTGAGCCTAGGAGACTTCTTTGAAACACACACACACCACACACACACATGTTTGTTTTTGTGAAAAGTGGGGACAACCCATAGGCGTAAAGGTTTTTATACTGTACTTACTGTATGTGCTATTGCCCTACACCAACCCTACACCTAAACCTACCCCTTACAGGAGACTGTGCATTTCAACTTTCCCCCCAAAAAAAACTTATTATACAAATCTATGTCCTGACTTTTCACAAAAACGCGCACACACACACACACTCACTCACACTCACTCACTTACAGACCCTTAACTGTTAAATGGTAGTGTGTGCAAAAAAAGCAACCGTACAATTATTAGGCTTAAGTTATGTATAATAATATTGTTAAGTATAATAATATTGAATTTATTTAAAAATAGTTAATTACAGGATTGTAACACATGTAAAAAGTATATGAACCCACTTTGTCTCCATTAAGAATCTTTTATAGCTTTGATAATTTAATATTACTCATTAGATACCATTTTTAGTTGTTTCAGCTGTTGGGCATATGTGTTTACATTATAATTATCTGATGTGTGATAAATCTGTTTTTATTATAATACAGAGGTTCAACTAAAGATTCAGATCAAAAAGTTGGGTCTGTAAAATGGATATGACTAGTTTTATATCTTATCATAGCCATAATAAAAATCTTAAATATATATATTTTAAATATTATAAAAAGCACTTTAATATTATTTTTAACTATTTTAATATTATTTTTAATTTAAAACTTTAGACTGCGGAAGAGAAATATTGTAACGCTTTAAAATAAGGTTCAATTTATTAACATTTGTTAACTTACATTAGTTAACATGAACTGATGAGATTAATGATCATTTATCGTTATTTATCATTTAATAACGTAATTTAATTTTATACGTTATTAAAATCAAAAGTTTTATCTAATATTATTTAATGGGATTGAGATAAAAAACTAACCATGCTAAATATATACTGTAGGAAAAATATTTCTAATTGTTAGTAAATGCATTAACTAACTTTAACTAATAGGACGTTATTGTAAAGTGATACCGAATTATTTGACATAATTTTTCTTTTTTTTTGTATTTCATCAACTGTTTTTATTATAAAATTTCTCACAGTGAAACGCCTGCAGATCTTTTTCCTGGGCAAAAACGTGATGCTTGACAGTATGTGCTGTGTTAAGTGTCATCTTTCAATTTAGTATGTTACAATGAATTGACACACACAAACACACACACACACACAAACGGAGATACTTGGATCTAAACTGATTGAGAAAAAGAAGTGAATGAAGACAGACTGCAATACCAGGGGGTTCCTGTAGATTATTCTGAGAACCGTGTGTTAGTTGTTGATTGTTAACTTCTGTGTGTGTGTGTGTGTGTGTGTGTGTGTGTGTGTGTGTGTGTGTGTGTGTGTGTGTGTGTGTGTGTGTGGTTTCCTCTTACCGGAATCTGGCAAGTGAGAGTGCTGTGTGTGTGTGTGTGTGTGTGTGTGTGTGTATGGATGTGTTTGAAAAGAGAGTCATTACCTGCTTGAAATTCTGCACCTTGACCCTAGATCCTTCCTTTCCTTTTGCCCAGTGTGTGTGTGTGTGTGTGTGTGTGTGTGTGTGGTATCAGTTGTAGCTCCTCCTATTTAAGCATTTGAAAGAAGGAGATCTGAGGACAGTTAATATCTGTAAACCAGTGGGAGTCGCTCCTAGCAGGTGAAGAGGGAGTTTAAGCTTTTGAATTTGGCGTGCTGTTGGATTCGGTGCAGGAGATGATAGCTGATGTTCTTTTAGTCTGGAGCATTTGACAGTGAGGGATGAGCGGTGAATGTGGGTGAGTAAACGACTGATCGTGAGCGTTTCCCCTCAGGCTAGAGAGAAACGGAGAGCAGCAAAAGTTTCTTTGTAGCTGCATGACTGGTTTCACTGGGAGAGGGTTCATGTGTGTGTGTTCAGATGATGTATAGGCTGATCTGATTCTAGTGGTTTTCAAAGTTTGTTGTTGTAAATGCAATGAGGCATCAGAATGGACCGTTACATCATCAAGCGTGTTTACATTCAAACAGACACACACGCACACGCTCGCTCACTCTTGAGCAGTTAACAAATGGACATGAACTTTAGGCTAAAGTAAATATTTGCATAAAATTTGTTTTTAGATGCTGTTACAGAGGACAATTTCTAAAGATTAAATGGTGTGCATCATACACATGAATAATAATAATAATAATAGTTTTATCTAAAAGGGTATATTTAAAATATTATAATATAGTATTAGAATATTTAATATTTTATAATAATATTTATATTATAGAGTTACAAAATAATGTGCCATTTGCTTTCTCATTTTATGCTTAATACTAAAATCTCTCTTTCTATTATGTGGAGGTGTCACACTGCAGGACTAAGTAAATAAACTTTGAAGTACTCCCACATAAACATTTCTTAATTAATATTAGGTGGTAACCTTGAAAATGCCTTATTTACTTCCTGAAAGGATTTTAGTGAGTTATTCCACAGGATTGGATTGATGACAAAATTGTGAAATCTTTGTTTTGTTTTTTTTGTCTGTCCAGTTAAATGATGAAAATATAAGAGAAAATGGCTTTATTTACTTGTCCTCATCATTCTGTTTAATGTCAAATTAATTTGTAAAAGCTGAAAAAATATGCAGTGATGCAATATTTTGCATCAGAGTTGTTTGCATTAAAATACCCCACCATAAGAAGATGGATAAAACAGAGTGTGGTGGTGGATGTGGGAGTTATATTTATCACACTGGACAGGCCTGGCATCGCTTCATCCCACTGTGTATAAACTGAAGCATGAGCTTTCCAGGACAGAAACGCACACACACACACACACACACACACACACACATACATCACAAGCCAGCTCTCTTCATTATCAAGTCCAAACTTCATGTGTATGATGCAAACTTTCATCTGATAAAAGAAAGGCAACTTTTACTGCCGACAATCACTGTTATTTTTTGAAATGCTGTTTATGGTGCTGTGAGATATTTTAAATCAATGATCATTCCTTCTCTAGTCTTCTCCCTAAGGCTCACAGTCTCATTTTGTGGTTGACTACACTAATAGAATTAAACTCTTCAGAATGTGGCTATCACATCGCTGCCCTTTTCTGTAATGTCCTCAAAGGCCAAAACACTCAAGACTCTTTAAATTAAATGAAAACGTACCATGGAAGCCCTCACATGCCTCTCTCTGTTTCTCTCGCTGTGTTTTCCTTTTTTATTTCTTTGTCACACTTGCCAAAAAATGTATTAATGTCATTGCCTTGGTTAACAAATCATTAAACCAAGTGGCATTTATTTTAAAGACCTTAAGTGGAACTAACAGGAAAAATGATTCTGAATAAAGGTCTAGTGTCCCAATTGGTTTGATATGTTTTTTTTATTTTTTTCCTCTAATGCAATGGACATGGTTTAAGTGTTTGCATTTTTTTGGGCCACTATACTATGCTGAGCATGCATGATCAGGCCTCGTTTCTGCTTGTTTAAATTAGCCCTGATATCCTGTTTTTAAAGGCACAAAAATAGCGAGCACAAAGAGTCCAGGTGAAAACTCATACCATACACTTATATAATATCGAACAATAAAAATTTCCCGTCTGGACAAGAAGCTTCAGGCTAGAGCCAACCGTAACCCTTCACTGAACCCAGCTAATCTAGAGTCGCATCTGCATTCTAGAGGCTCATTTTTGGATTAGTTGATGCAGAGGTCTTACAGCTCTAATCCGTATAATACAGCCTGCCAGATCTGCAGTGTTGTCTTGTATCTGCTGTCTGAAAGTAAACTAAAGCAGATTCTAGAGCTGCATTAGATGCCTGTGTCAAGACTTCAGACTGTTCTGACAAGGAGGAACACCAGGTGTTCAGGATTCTTCACCTGTTTCCAATTCCACATTCAGAGCTAACCGTGATGTGAATATTTATTAGATTGTTGTACTTTTTAGACTCATGTGATCATCACATTGCTGAGAGAATAGAAAATGAATCAGACTTTAAATGAAGAGCTCTGACTGAACTGAACTCTTTAAGAATTTGGCCATGAGCCAGACAGACTCGGGTCAAAGCTCATTATGAATGCCCCCCCCCCACACACACACACACAAACACCTCGCCACTGCTGTTTTTTGCTTTATGATTTTATTCACACACTACTGTACACACACTTATCTCTGTGTAAATCCAGAAGTGCTGTTTAAAAAGTTAAAGCACAGAGATCATAAGGGCAGTTTGTGTTTGTGTGATACTGCTACATATGTGCAGAATCATGTGTATATTTATGTATGTATGATTTTTAGCTTTGTAGATTCGGTGTGGTTTTGTCATCACTGAAACCTCTAAACAATTTACTTGACATTCCATCTCACCCTTTACCTACGCTGAGTTTCTATAGCTTCACTCTGCAGAAATGACAGGAATGCTCTCATGCTTGTGTCCCAACACCTGTTCAGATGATCTACTTGGTTCACATGTAGGAGGTACATTTGCATATTGTGCATGAAGTTGAACCGATAGAAAACTTTGAAGGATTTTCTTCTCATACTTCAAATTATGTACAATAGATCTGGCCCTGGATGCCGACTGGCATTCCAGTAAAGCACTTTAGGCATATTGTGATTTATAGGTATAGTTATGGTTGTGTATAGTGTCTGTGTGATACACTATCGTTCAAATGTTTGGGATCAGTAAGATTTTTTTAATGGAGTCTTTTAAGCTCTTCAAGGCTGTATTTATTCAAGGCAGTATAGCAAGTTTTTTTAGCATTATATACAGTGCGCAGCATAAATGAGTACATCCCCTCTAAAACTTAACAAATTCAGCAATTACTCTTTACTTAGATGACATGTTAGGGTTCTTTGGAGATATAATGTTCCAACAACCCTGCTTGATCAATTACCAAAGAAGAATGTCAAAATTATTCAGCAATATAAGATTTTCTTATAAAGGGATAAAATGTTGTGTTGCAAAAATGAGTACATCCTTCTGAAAGTTACTAAAAAAAAAAACAATGTGTATAGGTTTAAGGCTATTTTTGATCAACAGGTTAGTATATTGAACCAAAACATCTAAAGAAAAGTAATTTCCTGACAATTAAAAGTGTTAAATAGCCCACTAAATCATACTCAGACTTAATGCTGGCAGCAGTGGAACCACTTGGGAGAGAACTGCCAGGTGACTTATTTCTTAGCATAAAAGAGGACAGTGTTACAAGAGGAATACCAAATTATTGTTTTAAGTGTGAAAATATAGCAGAAGTAGCACGACATTCAAAAACAATGGACTTGTGACAAGGCTCCTGAAATAATCAGGTCTTCGCTTTAAGTTTTCATTTAGTGATGATGAGGGAAGGAGAAATAACATGCAAGTGTCTCAGAGCCGGCAAAAGCTATGAAAAAGGAGACACTTTATCTCTCTGAGTATGACGCAGCCTGCAGAAGTGGCATGCATGGTTGTTGTCACCACTGGAATTACCTACTGCAGCCAAGGCAAAATTAACATCTTCCAAGGCCCATATTTACAAAATAGAGACTTCTGGGAATCCATACTCTGGTCTCAAGAGACCAAGTTAATCATTTCGGATCCAAAAGCATCCAAAATGTTCTGGCGTTGTTAGAGGAGGAGTACAGTAAGAAGTGCTTGGTAACTACAGTGACGTTCAGTGGAAGTATAGCTTTTATATAAGGGTGAATGAGTGCTGAAGGTTTGAGGGAGTTGTGCTTTATCAATGCTGTCATGAATTCACACACCACTGTGAGATGTAATACAAAAACTTGAAACAGAAGATGCTACCCTCCCCTCATTCCCTGCATTATTGGACATTTTTTCAGCATGACAATAAAGATGAATTTTGCTGAATTAAATCTAGGGTGTACTCATTTCTGCAGTCATTCATTTAAACAAAATTGGCTAATTTACTTATCTTACAGAAAATACTGGGATATATTTTGTTGTTTTTATTAAGTATATGTTTTATACATTTCAATTTTGCCATCTTTCCATGAATTACATTAGTGATCATTAAGAAAATACATCTTTTATATTTATTCAGAGGGGGTGTACTCATTTATGCTGTGCACTTGTAAATGTATAAGTATATAATAATAACAATAATGCTGCAAGTTTTGTAACATTAAATATCTTTACTGTCACAAATTAATTTAATGCATCCTTGCTATATTAAAGTACTCATTTCTTTAAAAAAAAAACACTGACCCTAAACTTTAAAACAGTATGTTTGTTCATTTATTTATTTTACAGTTGCGTTTAAAATCCACTTGGCTCTTGCCACTTCTAATAACAATGATAGTAAATTATTTAATAATAAGAGAAATTCAGCTGTTTAATAGCAAAATAAATCAGGAAAACATCACAGTGATGCATTATGATGTTAAATTATTCTTTCTCTTTGTCCCTGTCTCTGCAGTGCTGTTGCATGAGGAGGTGGTGCGTCTGCAGGAGGAGGTGTCAGTGCTGAAGCAGGTCAGGGAGATGTTGAATCGTGAGCTGGAGGAGACAGGAGGAGGCTGCTCTGTGGAGCTGCTGTCTGTCTCACAGCTCCGCGTGCAGCTAACACAGAAAGAGCAAGAGCTGGACAGAGCAAAGGAGGCATTGCAAGGTAGGAAATGAATGCTACGAGCCTGACCTTTCACCCTCAGCTCTCAGTCAGCGCTAGCCCTGTCATTTTGAAATAAACAACAGACTTACAAGCCCAATCCCCCTTAAACTAAAAAAGTGCGGTGTTAATAAATATTATGAAAAGAGTGCTTGATTAATTTATTGATTTCATTAATTAATTAATGATGCATGTAGTTTTGGCACATTTTAGTGTCATTTACAATCAGCTTACTATATTATATACCTTATATGTTTAAATGAGTCTCAGACGAGTCATTTGATCCAGTATCATGAACACTTTTGAGGACCTGAAGGTGTTTTGACTGCACCATTTTAAATCTGCTGAGACTGAGATTCCTCAAAACAATTTGGACCTCATCTCTCCTCCTCCTTTATTTTGTCCTGTGGCTCATTTTTCAGCTCTGGAGCCGTGAAATGCAGAAGTAATCAGAACAGCACTGACCACAAAACTGGCATAATATTCTCCATGTTTAGGTGTCGAGGGATTCTGCTCTCCTTGGCCTGACTTTGTCTTGAAATGTTCTTGTCACTTGCTAGATCAGGGAGAGGTAAACAGTTATCCTGAACATCATTTGCACCTAAACAGCTTTGCATTGTAGGTGCTTTCTTATGTGCTCATTTGAACAGTAAATTTACCCCAGTGCTGACTTTGTGTGTATATACAGTATATGCGCGTTCAAAAAAAGCCTTCTTATATCACCCTCTGCAGTATTCGACAAAGGCCTACTGAAATCACTAATGAAAATTGAAATTTTGAAACAGCCATTGTACATTTCTGCTATAGAAATCCATTTAAGTAAAAGATGGAAGGATAACGAAAACTCAAATAACTAATAATGTGATTTGTGTGTGAGCTAATGGAAAAGGAACATCCAATATTTAATTAAGCACAGTTTGGGGGGGAATTGAAGAGCTCTTGATCTTCCAGGATTTACTGATCTGAATGTTCACTGCTATTCACAATCTCTCTCCACCTCCTACCAGGTGTTCCTGTGTGTGTGTGTGTGTGTGTGTGTGTGTGTGTGTGTGTGTGTGTGTGTGTGTGTGTGTGTGTGTGTGTGTGTGTGTGTGTGTGTGTGTGTGTAAAAGGCTTTTTGTGTGTGCCGTTTGGCTCCTGTATAATGAGTCTTTAAGTGGTGGGTGAATGGACTCAATGTCCTTGGAAAAGACGAGCTGCAATTTGCAAGTCAGAGCAGAGGCTACAAACAACCTAAAACAGTCAATTACTGCCTCTGTTATCACACAGTATTAACCACAGCCAGCTGGAGAGAGAGACACCCTGGAAGAGGAAAAAGAGGGAGCGAGAGATAGAGAGAGAGGGATTGGTGTGTGAAAATGGACATCTTGGACATCAAGAGAATGATAGTAATGTGTAAATGGGAATGATTACATGCAAATTAAAGCATATTATGTATTTAAATTGATGGAGACCACAATCCGAATAGCACATGAAAATGATTTCAAATGCAGAACATTTTCAAGCTGTAATATTACTACTACATATAACTGCACTGACAGGTGAATCTCTGTAAGGTCTTTATGAATATGATTTTAATTCATACTATTGAAAGCAGAGCAGAAGGTTGATTGTCAAGGTTTTGAAGCACTTCTGATTTGTCATGGCAAGCAGGGGAGCACAGAACCTTTATAAAACAGCATTTTAGACTGTAAAACATATTGCAAAGTTAAAATGAGTATTTTCATTTTCCGTAGAGAGAATAATTATTGCTTATTTTGTTTTCTCTTTTTTATTTTGGTATGTTTTCTTTAATTATTGGTTCTTACTAAGTATCAGCTAAGGATTGGTGTTGCTTATACTCAAGGTTATGGTTTGTTATAAACCCGTAACTCTAAGTATTAAACATTTGTGCTATGGACATAAATGATACCTATAATCATGTGGCTTGAGGAAAGGAATAATACCTTTCAAATGTTTGGGGTTGGTTAAGATGTTTTAATGTTTTTGAAAGAAGTCTCTTTGCTCACCAAGGCTACATTTATTTGATTAAAAATACAGTAATATTGTGAAATATTATTACAATTGAAAGTAAATTACTTCTGTTTTAATACATTTTAATGTGTACTTTATTCCTGTGACAGTAAAGCTGAATCTTCATTACTCCAGTCTTTAGTGTCACATGAACCTTCAGAAATCATTCCAATATGTTGATTTCATGCTCAAGAATTATATATATAGATATATACATATAATTTTTACAGAAATTTTTATCTACAGTATATCTGTTTTTTTTTTTTTGTCTCTCTTTTTTTGTTTTCCCGTAGCGATGAAGGCAGACAGGAAGCGTTTGAGGTTGGAGAGAACTGATCTGGTGAATCAGATGCAGCAGCTCTACACAACACTGGAGAGCCGTGAGGAGCAGCTACGAGATTTTATACGCAACTATGAGCAACACCGAAAAGTATTTTACATGCATATCTCATGCATTCATACTAGCACAACAGCTTTAAACATGCATAAATTCCCATGTAAACACATGCTTTTTATTTATGTGTTGCAGGAGAGTGAGGATGCAGTGAGAGTTCTGGCAAGGGAAAAAGATTTGTTAGAACGGGAGAAGTGGGACCTACGCCGACAAACCAAAGAGGCCTCAGAACATGCAAGTGCACTCCGATCTGCACTGGACCTGAAAGAGAACAGGATCAAGGAGCTGGAGGCTGAACTGACTATGGTGAGATACACAGAGTTTAGAAAAGCAGGGTATCTGACTTTTTGTCTTCTAAGTGGATGAGTGAGTCTAGAGATATTTGAAGTGTTTGTCTTGTTTAGAATGTCTTCATGTATCTTCAAACGATCTGTCAACTAAGTAGCTAAAAAATGTCAGGGTTGAGTTGTTTGTGTGTGTGTGTGTGTGTGTGTGTGTGTGCTTTTGTTTATGTGTGTGTTTCTTTAACAGATGAGTAGCTTTATGGCACAGAAACTAGAGAGTCGCGTGTTTGTTCGATCTCCAGAAAGACCAGCCTCACCCAAAACAGTGTCGGTAAGATCAGCCAGGCCTGTCACTCAAACCCAAATCCCTCTTTGATTGGCCTGCAATGTTGACTCCCCATCTGATATGCACAATTTGATTGGTTGCACGTGTATTTTGTTTTGAGAACAAACTCATTGTGTATATGGAATGGAAAAAGCATGTGCGGTTCTGTTCCTTCACTGTGAGCGTGAATGTTCTTTGCATGCTCGTTTTGTAGAATGTTTAGGAGCTTGGGAGCCATTCTAAACCAATGATAATGGATAATGTGGTGGTGGTGTTCTTTTTGGCTTATTTTCTGGCATGACTGTGGCTTGAAATGATTTTGAGCTAGGCCCAACATGGAATCTGCATTTTTCAGCATTTTCTGCACCAATTGCATATATACACTTCTGTTCAAAAGTTTGGGATCAGTAAGATGTTTAATGTTTTTTAAAGAGGTTTCTTATGCTTATCAAAGCTGTATCTATTTGATCAAAAACAAAGAAAAAAACTAATTTTGTGAAATATTATTACAATTTAAAATAAGTTTTCTATTTTTATACACTTAAAAATATAAATTATTCTTTGATAAATAAAAAGGTAAAAAGAACAGTGTTAAAAATAGAACATTTGTGTTACAATATACACTACTATTCAAAAGTTTGGGGTCGGTCATTTTTTTCTTTATTTTTTTTAAAGAAATTAATAATTTTATTCAGCAAGGATGTTTTAAATGAGTAAAAAGTGATAGTAAAGACTTATATTGCTGGAAAAGATTTCTATTTTGAATAAATGTTCTTTTTAGCTTTTTATTCATTAAAGAATCAAAGAAAAAAGTATCACAGGTTCCAAAAAAATATTAAGCAGCACAACAGTTTTTAACATTGATTATAAATCAGCATATTAGAATGATTTCTGAAGGATCATGTGACACGGAGGCCTGGAGTAATGGCTGTTGAAAATTCAGCGCAGCATCAAAGAAATAAATTCTATTTTAAATGGTGCTGTCAAAGGATTAATCGCGATTAATTTCATCCAAAATAAAAGTTTTTGTTTACATCATATATGTGTGTATACTGTGTATATTTATTATGTATATATAAATACACACACATATACAGCATATATTCTGAAAATATTTCCATGCATTTCTGTGTATATATTTATATTCATATAATTGATATTATATATAAATATTTTAAATATATAAACATAACATATATTTCTTAAATATATAAATGCATGTGTGTGTGTATTTATACATACATAATAAATATACACAGTATACACACATTATGTAAACAAAAACTTTTATTTTGGTTGTGATTAATCCTTTGACAGTATATTAAAATAGGAAATAAAAATTTAAAATAATATTTCAAAATATTATTGTTTTTTTTTCTGTATTTTTGATCAAATAAATACAGCCTTGATGAGCATAAGAGACTCCGTTAAAACTAGTGCTGTTAATCTATTAAAAAATTTAACCGCGTTAATCACAGTCATGGACTGTAATCATGATTAATCACAAATTTAAAATACTACGATTTACCTGTAAATGTGTTGAAATAAAGAAATGCATGACAAACTAGTTTAAGGAAACAGAACCTTTCACACTTCGGCCAGGTATGAGACATAATCCTTATTATTCTTTTATCATTATTCTTTTGTTTTTATTCAGCCATTATCAGCCTTTATACTGACAATAAAACATTTACCAAGCCACATCGCTTCAATCCCAGTATACATTTACCCAACTATTATCAAAAGTATTTCTAAATAAATGTGGAATTTGGTTGTTTACTGTTGTTAAAATATGCTATTTATAGCCTTTTATATCGCTGCACAAATTAGCATTTCAGATGCACACATTCATTCAAGAAAATCACATACAAATATCCTATCGGAATTGTGTGTTTATTATCTTATATAATCTAGTGGCTGTTGTCATGTTGTCAACCGCCTCTCTGTTCTTAAGTTGCCAGGTATATATTCCAAGTATAATACACATTAGTAAAATTATCTATTTACATTTTTATTTGTCTATATACACATTGGGCGGCCGCGGTACATTATAAAAGTAGCCCAAAAAACTGCAACCCACGGCTCTGTAATTTTTCCCACGACTGTATTTTCAAAATAGCCCACTTGTGCCACTGCTCTGGCAACACTGGTTTGCTGTCCCCTCATCACACAATGATTGATGACCTTTCATGCTGCGATGACGGAAAGAAGTTGGGGACAACCTTATCAAACGATTAATTTGAGTTAAAACAATATTAACGTGTTAAAATTAATCGCATGCGTTAACGCGTTAACGTTGACACCCCTAGTTAAAACACATGAAAAATTTTACTGATCCCAAACTTTTGAATGGCAGTGTTGTGTATAGTCTCTTATGGTCATATATAGAAAATATACAAATAGAAAAGTAATGAACACTGAGAACGAACACATAAGGAGGGAACAAGGCATGTACAATTTTGATGGTTCAATTGTAGACATGTAATATTTTCCACCGAATCCTCTGAGTGCAGATTCTGTGTGGTCCTATTAATAACTTGACTTTAGCTCCAGACTGGCACTACTGTGAAGCGTTTAGAGCGGTTATTCTGGGCAGTACTACACTTTCATTTTCACACGTTTTATATTTGTTTACAACACTCTGTCTGGACAAGGAAGTGGACCGTATTGAATTAAATCTGTTTGTGTGTTGCAGGCAAAACAGTCTTTGGCTACTCTCACGAAGGATGTTCCTAAGCGACACTCGCTGGCCATGCCCACAGAGACTGTCGTCAACGGCAACCAAGAGTGGGCGATGCATGCAGAGCTTCCTCTGACTGCGGCGATACGACAGAGTCAACAAAACCTTTACCACTCAATGGACAGACAGGGTACACACACACACACACACACACACACACACACACACAACACTTACAGCGATGACCTGTCCATTTAAAGATCTCAACCAGAAAGCTGAGAATTACTTATCCTAAATGAGTTAAAGTCAGCCTCCTAATTCTCCTAATGTTTGTGTCTGTCAGTACTGAAAGCATCACCGTGCATGTGCGATGCTGACGGCATCAGCATGATGTCATCAGCCGCAGCCAGGATCAGTCCGTGTCACTCTAAACAACCGTCAGTCATCTCAGATGCCTCAGTGATGGAGGGAGAGAGATCCTCAACGCCATCTGATTCACCACGACACAGAACACACTCCCTCTGCAATGTAAGACAGTCACACACAGCATTTTACTCACTGTGACACTCTTTGCATTGCAAAACACATACACAAATGCACAAGTGTAGTTCAGTAGTGTGGCATGGTTCTGTTTACCTGACACCTAAACCCCAGTACATTTATATGCACAATTACATGTACTCATTTAGCAGACTCTGTTATCCATATGTAAAAATTTGTCATGGAGTCAACAATATTCATAGTATACCATATTAAACAATATTCGTAAGATTTTTAAATGGCTAAATTAGGAAACATGCTAGAGCAGATGTAAAATGCTTAAGTTTTTTTGTAGTACATGGCATGCCTTGGTTGTGGTAAGGTTGTGAAGTGCTTTATAGAAGAGGTGCACAAAATACTGAAGAATTTCACAATATTTTCAATGAAAATGATGTTACCATAACTTTTGTTGCATGCATGGTGCTAATATTCTTTAATTGGTTAAAATTTAAGTAAAAAAATTTCTGCATTAACAAAAAAAAACTAAAAAACATTATTATTATTATTATTATTATTATTTATTATTATTATTACAATTCTATTAATTGTTCATTTAATAATTCTAATATTTCTATTAATTAAATATTGCAATGTTGTAATCTAAAATTCTTATAATAATAATAATAATATTGTTACTGTTATTAACGATGCATTGTGTTTAGGGCTGCAAAACAATTAATAAAAGTATGTTTACATACTTTGTGTGTTTACTGTGTATATTTATCATGTATATATAAATATGTTAGACTTATATTTATATATATAAATAATATAAATTATATATAAGTATAAATAAATGTACATACAATTTTTTTTTAAATATATACATATATGTGTGTCTATTTATATATACATTAATTGATATATATATTTATATATAAATTTACACAGGACACACACATATAGTATATAAACATTTTAACATATTTCAAATGCGATTAATCGTTTTGCAGCCCAATTTATGTTACATACATGTTTTTGATATTATTTCCTTTCTTTAAATTTTAAGTAAAAAACTTTATCTGCAATGACAAAATAACAAACAATATAGGGATTATTATTATTATTATTATTATTTAACTTGTAATAATTTTGTAATAATTCAATATTGTAATTAATACAAATCTAAAATTCTAGCAATAGTATTATTGTTACAGTTATTAAAAATGTATTGCGTTACATCGTCTCTAATATTATTTCCTTAGTAAACTGTAAGTAAAGAAAATTCATCTGTAATTAAAAAATAAAAAATATAGGAACTATATAGGTAGGTAGTAGTAATAATAATAATAACAATAAAATCTATTCAAACTATAAATTAAATTTCAAACCACAGCAGAGCACTCAACACATTTCACATCTTGAGTGGTATTCTGATTCTTTAGCTGTTATTGTACTTTGAGATTAAGATATTATGGCAACCTTCATATGCATCATGCCATGATACAATAGTTTCTCATTAGATTCATTTTTGATGCATCACCTTTGCTTCTACTGCTTATTATTTCTTTCTTTATCCCTGTCTCCAGTCTCTAGAGGATCTAGAGGAGCAGAGACGCAGAAAGAAGAAAGAGAGGATGGGTCTGGGCTCTCTGTCGAGGGTGTTCGGTCGAGGAAAGCAAAGAAAGTCTCTGGACCCCACTCTGTTTGATGGTACTAACACACCTGACTACTACATAGAGGAGGATGCTGACTGGTGATGCTGCTGAGAGCCCCCCTACTCGTTTCTCTGTGTGTGTGTCTCTATCGCTGCCATCTTTATGAGCACAAGCTGACTGTACAATGATTCCAAACTGTGCCGCAGTAGACCCAAACCTGCCCAGAGTTTGTTTGTGTGTGTGTGTGTGAGTGTGTTTATTTTATACCCACTTTAGCATCTCACTGGAAACTTGAAGGACTGCTGAATGTGTAAATAATAGTCATTGTGCACTCTGTGCTTGTAAGTGTTTCCAGATGCCTTTTATATCATTTAACGCTCATTGTCTCAGCTGTTTTTAAACCTGTGTGTTAAACATATTGATGGAGCTCTCCTGTCGGAAGCCAGCAGGACCGTCAGCATGTATGAAAACCCATAAAAGGACATTTGCTTTTTCACACTGTGATCCAAAAGATATCTATTCATCTATCTGCAGCATATTCTGGTATTTGGACATTTGATGTAGTCTGTGACTTTTAGTGAGCAGTGGCTCGTCCTGCCTTTCCCACAGGAGAGTTTTTAACCACCGTTATACACACTAACTCTGACAACTGCCTTCACAACATCATTAACCAGGAGGCAAAAACTGGTCTGAGAACAGTGTGGAAATACAAACTCAGATGACTGGTTATAAAAAAAAAACTTAGGATAGTTGTCATGGATATGATTACTGTACCTTTAATAAAGCAGGGTATGAGACAGAGCTCCACAGTAGTTTCCCATGTTGCTTTGCAAGTGGGGACTGGATACCTTTACTCTACAGGGCCTTTCACCATTAAACTTTGTATTTATAGTCTATTATTTTTATTTTTCTGAAATCAATGCTAGCTATCATTCAGTGGCAGATTCTTACCATTGTGTACATTTCAATATTGCACTGACATGAAATGAAGAATAAATGAGTTTTCAGAGCATGTAGTGTGTTCTTCATCAGCTGGAGATGGAGAGACAGCTCTCGTTTTCCCTGCTGCGTTTGGCTCAGGCTGGTGCTGAATAGCATGGAACTCTAAATGGCATGGAAATGAAAATGGTAATAAGTTATATAACTACAGACTATTTTGAAATAAAATCAGAAACACTGAACAGTGTGTGGCTGAGTTCTTCGCTCTTTGTAATTGTGTTTTGGAACTTCGCCTCCCTGAGCTTGTCTTTGGCTACTTCATCGACTGCCTGATGGCGCTCAGGTAGTACAGAGCATAATTAACTAACTCATTACTAAATATCTTTAACCACATGGGGCATTTATCTGTATGTGTGTGTGTGTGGTTGTTTAATCCATTCGTCCTTTTTATCTCACTTTTAAGTCTTTACGGGGCTCTCAGAGTCATTTTGGCGCAGGATGAATTCTGTGTACATTGTTTTTCTCTGCAGTGGCTCATTAGCTCCTGGTGATGTGCAAACTCCACAGTCCTGAAGCTCTATTAGAGAAGGAGGGGGAAAATGGTTGTAATATATGAATTTGTGTAGATGAGATAAAAACAGTATCTTAAACACAGGCAGACAAGGCCTGACAAGGTGTTCTTTTCCAACAATATTTACTCTTTACAAGCACTTAGCAGTAGCCATCTGTTTTGTCAGTCTTTATTTTACAACCTCTGGACCCAAATACTTAAGACTGATTCTAAGAAAGGAGTGCTTTGTTTTTCGAAACAACCCTATTATTAACCAATTATGGGCGCTTGGGTTGATTGCAGTTTTTGAAGGCGGTTCAGTGCTGCCGTCTACTGGTGAAATGATTGAGAAGACGCTTTAACAGACGCTTTAGTAGCTGCTGTTCAAAAACTATGATGTAAATGGGAAAAATGATTGTTCCAGGAAATTTATCTAACTTCTTATCTAATTAATATATTTTGTGTTTATGGTACCGTATACATACTTGTCTTCACTTGAGAAAACACGGTGGTTATGCTCATAAATTATAGAAAACAAACTCGCATTAAGTCCCGCCCCTCTCCCGTAATCCACCAATCTAGACTCCGACAGTTTATCAAGCCCCGCCCGCCTCAGTGTGAGCCTATCAGAATGTGAGGAGCATCTGGATCGGCTTCAGCAGGTTGAGCTCGCGCGGACGGCCCCCGTGTCCCGTTGGCGTGCAGGAACCGTGCAGGCGTGGCTGGAGGTGATCATGGCCATGCCGATGTACATACGGGCCTGTGCAGACAACGTTAAAAGTGGGAAGGTAGACGTGACTTTTTTAGTATGGTGCATGAACACTTGTCTACACCAGTCTATAAAATAATACCCTAAAATACACAGATCCTATCAGGTCTGAATGCTTTGGGCTATTTAAACAAGCGGTGTTTGTGAATGTTAGAATTAAACATTAATATCTGTGTGTTTTGTTAGGTCTTGTTAGTTCTTACGGATGAGGACCTGGAGTTTGTTTTAGGTATCAGTAATTCAATGCACCGCAGGAAACTCCGCCTGGCCATTGAAGACTACAGGGATGCGGAATCAGGACAAGGGTAGGAAACATATCTTAAGACATTAAAAAAAGAGAACAGAACGGGACAATAATTTCATAAAGAGGACCCCTGCAAAAAAAAATAAAAAAAAATAATTTGTTATGGGACAGTTCGCCCCAAAATTCTGCCATTGTTTGCTTGATCTCATGGTGTTCCAAACCCATAGGGGTTTGAAAAATATTCAAAACAATATTTATTTTTTAAGATATATCAAGATATTTATTTTTAATGAAACCTTGTTTCTGTCTCTCTTTTAAAAGTCCAGGTAACCAAAGAATGAAAGATCCAAAAAGGTCAAAAATGCATCATGAAATCAATCCATACTGTATGAATCAAATGGTTTAAATCAAGTATTGTGAGATGAGATATGATTGCTTTTAATGATGAACAGATTTGAAGATGAGTAAATTATGACAGAAATTTAGATTTTTTTGGGTGAACAATCCCTTTAAGGTCAAGTGATGTGTGACTCCCCAAAAACGTAATTAATAGCATCTTAATAGCATCCCAATGTTATTTTATTAATAGTAAAACGGCAAACAAAACTAGCTTGAATACAAAGATTGCACTTCTAAGAATTTATTTCTAGATTTATAAAATATTTTTCCTTTTCTTTTCTTATGTTGTTTCAGCCTTTCTAAAGCAGCTGATCTGGATCACCACTGGGTGGCTCAGGCCTGGCTAACTGATGTAGGTCTCCCTCAGTATTCCCAGTTCTTCCACACTCACCTTGTGGACGGCCGTCTCCTAAGTACACTCACACGCGCCGACCTTGAGAAGCATCTGCACGTGTCTAAAAAAGCCCACCAGAACAGCCTGCTGCTGGGAATACAGCTGCTACACACACTCAACTTTGACAAAGAGGTAACACACACATACTCATAAACCAGAAGAACAGCATGATGGGAATTCCCACAGGCACTAAACCTTACCAAAAAAAGCAACAACAACCATCACAAACACACACATCAGAATAAAAACATACCCTGATTGTATAAAGGTCTCCATAGTAAGTTAATGAATCTAAACAACAAATACCCAAATACTGTTTTGTTGCAGATTTTGCAGTCCCGGCGATCAGAGTGTGAGAATCAGAACACAGACCCTGTAGTGTGGACCTGTCATCGCATCATCAAATGGATCAAAGAGATTGACCTGAAGGTACCATTGAGAGACCGCAGCAGTGCTAACAGAGAAAGTGTAGGTGTTGATATATGGAAAAACTCAAAAGAAAAACATTTCTTTTCATATAGGAGTTTGCTGACAATCTTCAGAACAGCGGGGTTCATGGTGCCATCATGGTGATGGATCCCTCCTTCAGCTCTGACACCATGGCGGCAGCTTTATGTATTCCAAGCAACAAGCACATGGTCCGTCATCACCTGAATGAAGAGGTGAAGGCACTTGTCAGTGCAGCAAGGTAAGAATGTCTGTTCGTATTATTGTACTGTATGTGTCTGTGTCTAACTCTACAAATGTATATGTCTCAATGAATCAATGTCTCTTTGAATATATTGTTGTATAAGTTCAAGAGACAGTCGATTCATGCAGATTTCTCTGATGTCTGTTTCTGCAGGGCAGGGCTTGATCAGGAAGTCGAACCTTTGGGGACTCCGCCCACACTTCACCGGCAAAGTTCTCTAAGCAGCTCATCACCCAGCTGTCATGACGATCAGCAGTCTTTAAGGAGGGTGAAGGTAGAACACTAAAGCTAAATCATAAATTCTTAAAACTCGTACAGATGCCGCATTTAGACATGTGCCGGTATTTGGTAATACGATATAGCACGATTATGAACATGCACGATATTGTTATCGTGGGCACTTCAAAATACAGTGAACTATTTATTACAAATTGCATTAAAATTAATGCGAAAACTTTTACCAACTGGTTAAAATGCACAACACCGCTGTATGCTGTGCCAAAAAGACATGCACACTTGATGTAAACAAGCCCAACAAGGATGAGAAGCGTAGGGCAGAACGAGTGTATGTGCTGAAAATACACATCCACTCCCAGCAGATGGCACTGATGGAAGAGCAGAAATGCAGCCGTTAACTCGGAAACCCTGTAAACAAAGAAGCTGCACTACTTTCTGTTTCTGAACGGGATTTAAAGGTGCAGTAGGTGATTGTCTTCAGAAACATTTTTTTGTCATGCTGGTTGAAAGTCTCTTCACATCCCCATAGCAATCATTAAGTTAAGTGGTCTAAATGTATTTATATGTATTTATATATTCTGTGGAAGGGGCAGGTCCAAGAAATGTTCGTCCAATCAAAATGTTCGATCCGAGCATTATGAGAGGTTTTCCTGCCTGTCAACGTATGTATTTGCATACCTCTGCGCACCCGGTTCGCGCAGACAGATACAGTTATCAGCGTGTTCACGTACGCTATGCAGACAGCGAGAATGGCAGGCAAACAACAACAACCGGACCTTCCTTCCTGGTATTGTAGTACTGTTACTAACGGTACCATAATATTTTTTCACCGGTGAATGACACATGATGTATTGTAGCAATGTTGTGTGTGGTCGTCTGGTCTGTGTGCGTATATGCCTTCAGGGGGTGTGGCTTTGGATGGTGATTTGCAGGGAGGGTGGGATGTACGTTTTCAGTGCTATCAGGCTAAAGTTAGCATTTTCCAAGATGTCCTACTGCACCATTAAATGTGTCAAACAGCCATTCAGATTTTATTATTTGTGATGTTCATTGCAGCACCGAATACTTGAATATTTAGACTTAATTGGCTATTTATTTTTAAACAATTTTACATTTTAGTCTGGACTACAATGTGCCCTAGATGTTGTTTGAAAATGTTTTGATTCTTTATTGTTCGGTCACACTTTACATTAAGTCTCCATTAGTTGAATGAATGATGCATTTATATAGTGCTTTATTGTACACCCAAAGTGGTTTACAATCATGTTGGGGGGTCTCTTCTCAACCACCACCAGTGTGCAGCGGCCACAGGACAACGGCTACAGGTGGAGAGACATAAAGCCAATCAAGTGGATGGGGATTATTAGGAGGCCATGATTGATAAAGGCCAGTGGAGGGAATTTGGCCAGGACACTGGGGTTACACCCCTACTCTTTACAAGAAGTGCCATGCGAATTTTAATGACCACAGAGAGTCAGGACCTCGGTTTAATGTCTCATCCGAAAGACGGTGCTTTTTGACAGTATAGTGTCCCCGTCACTATACCGGGGCATTAGGACCCACACAGACCACAGGGTGAGCACCCCCTGCTGGTCTCACTAACACCTTCCAACAGCAACCTAGTTTTCCCAGGAGGTCTCCCATCCAGGTACTGGCCAGGCTCAACCCTGCTTAGCTTCAGTGGGTAATTAGTCTTGGGTTGCAGGGTGCTGTGGCTGTGGCTAACATTAGTAGTTAACATTATTTAATTCATTAGTTAACATAAACTGCCAATGAAAAATTGTTTAAAATCATTTATTAATCTTAGTTCATTTCAATTGTATTGCTTTATTGTATTTAAATGTTCGATTCTTTTTGTTCTAAGTAAAAAAGGTTTTAAATCTGTTATATTATTACAACACATTTTTGCAACTTATTTTAATATTGTGATAATACGGTGATAAAATCTTCAGTAATTATCACAATAGGAAAATTCAATATCATCAAATGTCTAGCCACATTTAAGGGTAAAGATTGTGAAAGTTGTCAAGAATATATATATATATATATGCAAAAATATATCACTTTATTGTTATTTAAATTAAAAGAAGGATTGCAGTATTTGTATTCTCTCATCATTTACTTACTCTTGTGTCATTCCAAACCTGTATGACTGTCTTTATTCTTTCGAACATAAAAGAAGATATTTTGAAAGAATGTGTTTTTGTTCATACAATGGAAGTCAGTGGGCTCCAGTGTTGCTGGGTTCCCGGCATTCTTAAGAATATCGTCTTTTGTGTTCTGTGTGTTCCATAGTTTGAAAGGACACAAGGTAAATGATCGCAGATTTTTTTATTTTTGGGTGAACTATTACTTTAAATGTAGTCAGTTAACACTTTATTCTTTGCATAAATCTCTTTGCACAACCAGTGTTTGCTCTCTTTTCAAAGATTTTGCTCTTTAGTTCCTTCAAGCGTAGTTCTCAGTAACAATGCATCCTCAGAGAGTGAAGATTTGCATTATTGCTTGAATAATTCTTAAAAGTCAAATGTTTGTAGCACCAGTGAATCAGAAATCTGACGGATCCATTTTCTTTTTATACAGCAGCAGCTTGGTCTCAGCCCAAAGAATTTCACTGGACGAAAGATCAGTCACCAGAACAGATCCGGGTCATTTCCAAGGAATGGACTTCAGGAGGTCTCGCTACAAAGAGAGCATTGCCCAGTTCGTCATTTTTCTGCTGCTGAGCTCACCAATGTCTGATGAAAAACTTGACACTTTCTTAAAGCTCCCAAATGGGGGATTTTCTTTTCTTTTTCAAGGTGAATGTTGATGAAATCTCAATGAAAGTTCACATTTTCAGTCTCTGGACTCTCGGTTTGCCAGTAGGGGCCTTATGTTGTTGTTTGTGACTGTAGACTCGTTTGTCTCAAAGTGAGACAATGTTAAGAATCCATTTGAAAGGGCACATACACTAAACATTTATTTATCTGTTTAGATTTTGATGAAATTATTGTCATGTGCAGGTAAGGAATGTGTGAGGAAGCAGGGTGAAGTATCCTGACAATTATAACTATGATTTGTGAGAACTCCACAAAGAAAAATGTGTTAAAGTTGGATTTTTTCCTCAATAAAATGAATATTTTCACATTTACGGTGTACATTTTAGAAAACTGACTCTGAGAACATTAGATTTAGTACCACAAAATATTGTAAAATGTTATGTTAATCAGTACATCATTATTTAAATAAATGATTATTGGAATTTTGTGAATTTACCTAAATTCATTTTATATCCAATGTGTTTCACTTAGTCATGTGGTTAAAATCCTGACGCTACAGTAGGTGAATAGCAGGTCCATAACTACTCATGCTTACACAGATTTGTATAACATGAACCCAATTTCAAATTTGTCTCTACTCCTACTTGGCTCAAACCTGCTGCTTTTGTGTACCAACTGTAAATCACCAATCTCAATATCATGCAAACATAGCTATGCTACCAACTCCAAGGTCATGCACATTATAAGCTGTAGCAGGGGTTAAACTAATCATCATAGTAGATGTGCAAAGATCAAAGATATGACTGTTATATGTTTTACGTTGTATGTTTATTAACCTACTTTCTGAAGCAGCATAAAAGGAGCGTATAAATTTTTTTTATAGAGAAAGACAGGACAGCATGTTCTCCATATCAAAATATAAGACAAGAAACTATTTTTAGGGGGTTGAACATTTTTGAAAATAAATTATATATATATATATATATATATATATCAGCTACTTTTCCCCCCTTTTACATTGTTGTGTTCTTGTTAAATATTTGTTCCTCATATTTCTAGTATCGGATACACATCATACCTGCAATTCCCACAGTTTCCCGCACAGGATTAATAAAGTACTTCATTGTACTGAGAAAAATACGTAGTGCATATCAGAGCACTCCTTGTTCCATTTACTGTAAAACTTACATGACGTTCCTTAAAGTAAAGTTATGAGGAAGCACCTTGCCTATATGGTCAACCTTTGTCCAACGTTATTAACACTACCAGAATCGCAACTGCCCATAAAGTAGTTAAATATTGTTGAGCATTTGTTCCGCTCTAGGAATTTATGTTTGGCTGAACCCTGTTTGACATATTTATGTGGGTGATGCTGGTGATTTGATGTGCAACACCCTGACTGTAGAATGGTGTGATAAATAATGTATCTTGAAAAATGTATGAGCAAACTCCATGTCATAAATAAACTCCATGTCAGCTTCTCCACAGTCTTCCTAAAGGTTATCAATAATTATTATACAGTCCAAAAAAAAGGAGTATAAATAAAACTAGAAATATAAAAAGATGAATGAAAATAAGATTAAGACTTGACTTTTTAAACTGGAAACCCTGATAGCCTAGTTTATGATTTTATTTTAAAAAATAAAGTTTTGATTTTCTCTGTATTATATATGGAGTTGTTATTTTCATCACTGTCTGTTTCACTGAAAGTCTAAAGTTTTATGGACCATCAGCGTCAGAGGATGGGGAAGTTTTGCCCCTCAGAATACATGGGCGGGGCAGGAGCCCGAACAGGTCTGTTAAAGGGTTAATTCTGGACTGCAGGGACAGGAAGATGTTCACGTCTGTGAAACTCAAGGCCAAACCGCTTTATGAAATTTAAACTGAGTTTCTTAATGAATGTAACAAATGTGCATCATTGGATTAAAAGTGGTTTCATCCATTGGTCTCCCAAACACAAGGAAGGGATTTTTTCTCGGTAAGATTTATTACATTCCCAGTGAATTTGAAGTTTGACTCGTTTTTCTGGAACTTTTGTTACTGTTTACATTACATAGGGCGTTCGGTTTTTAAGACGCATGTCTAATTTGTTGTTCTAAATGTGTTTTAATACATTCAATCATATATTTTACAGTTTTTACGCCTTACAGTGTGATCATTCTGTTAAGAATCGCTGTTGCTATCTCTTAGCGTTTAACAGGATGTCTGGTCATGTCAAGTTGCTTTAATCTAATGTTTGCGTTAAAGATATTTAACTCTATAAAGTTCGAGATATCTTTCATGTTTCAATTGACACGTATACACGTTCAAAATATACTCAGATTAGATTGTCAAACGTTGATGCTTAAAGGAACACTAAGAAAGAAAACTTTGCTTGTACTTGCCTTCATACTTTTCCAAACTTGCGTGAAGCACAAAAGAAGATTTTTGGTAGTATGTTAAACATGTGACAGGTTTACGGCCATTTACACATTTTTAAATGTTTTTGCATTTTGCATAAAAACTAGGTGCTGGAGTTAAAATAAAATAAAAAAAGTTCGAAACACTTTTGTCCATTCCTCTTGCATTTATTCATAAAAGTGTATTCTGTGTGAAGTCCCCCTTGGGTGTCGTTTTTGAGTAGCTACTGTAAATGATGACATAATTTTTGGGTGAACTCTTCTAAGTTCACTGATGGTGGAATGTGAGTGTACTTTCCCTCTAAAATACAGCTACTATCTGAAATGCTGTCACCGGAGTTTCTGGGCCCCCGGTTGCCCAGAAACTTTCTCCCTGTTACGGTGCCCCTTGTAATGTGAATTTATGTGGCACTGTTTTTTTTTCTCCCTTGTCTAATCTGGCTAAAGTGGCTTTTGTGAGAGAAGGAAATTCCTGCCATTCCCCAGAGAGGATTCACTATCATAATTCTATCTGTCTGCGTGCTTAGACGTGCTAGGTAAATTCTATGTTATGTATCTATTTCATTCATGTATACTTACTAAACCTTGTTTATGCGTGAAGGAAATTACATTTAACAAGTCAGATGTGCCAGGATGAAATTATGTCTGTCCGTTGAGACTTTAAATACTTTGCTGGAATACAAAGACAAAGCTCATGAGCAATTGCCCACATTTTTCCATGCACACAAGATAACTGGCGAGTCACAACTCAAGGAAATAGATTCCATTATAAACTACCTGGCTCTACATGTACAAGATTTACACTGATCCGAGCGCATGACTTAATGTTGCTACCATGCTGAGAAATGATAAAGGGTGCGGTAAAAGCGCTTATCCCAGACCTGCCTGTACAGATAACCAATACCAGGAGCTGTATAGGCATGACACAGCAGAGTTATGATGAGCTTTCTTTAGTGTGTGTTTGTCTATTAAACAATAACACATTGTTAGTAAAGACATTTTTGGAGCTTGGAGCTGCCTGGTTTTCACTCTAACATACACCTTCCAGACCAGAGATGAAATTTCACCGAACTCTCTCACTTCACTCTTGAATCAAACTCTTTCTTCCATTTTTATGCACCTGTAACTAAATCTGAGTTGAAGGGGCACCTGCTTAATCTCATGGAAGGAAGTTAGGCAAGCCTAACATCATGTCTACTGATGTGTGTGTGCACAATAAATATGCTTTGATGATAACCTTATCACTGCTGAAGCACAGGCTGGGTTGCGCTATTTTCATACAGGCTTTATCAAGGGACTGGGTCTGGATCTTGGACGTTGATTGATATAAGACTCTTTTATGATAGTCTGTCTTGATTATTCAATCATTTTTCTGCTGATTCACCTTTGTTTGATTTTCTGTTCACAGAGTGGGTCAATGCTCCAAAAAAGACAGGGAAAATGAGATAAGGTTTTAAGACATTTCAACAGGCACAGGACGACAAACAACATATCCAGAGGAGATTCCAGTCCATGGTAAGGTTTGGAAGCATGTCCTACAGCGATCAGACTCCACCCAGCCCCAGCAGGACCAGCGGCAGTAACTCTGGGGCGCAGTATGCTACTGCCGCGCTGGGCGTGGGCCTCATCGCTCTGGGGATAGTCATGATTGTGTGGAGCGTGGTGCCGGCAGGGTCCGGAGGGAACAGCTCCAAACCTGGCATGGATCAAGGTCAAGTTCGGGAGACTTCATCCGTGGCGTTCGTCCTAGTAGGGGGAGGAGTTGCGCTTCTGCTGCTGTCTGTGTGTCTGAGCGTACGGAACAAACAGCGGGCAGCCAGGGGACAGGAAGCCGGCAGTACACCCGCTAATACACAGGAGGGGGCTACGTGAGTGCATACTGTTACTGTTTACTGTTACACACCCAGGTGCAGCCACATTCTTACACTTTATGATGGTAAACAGGCCAGTGACGTGGCTGATTTTAATTTTTTTTTTGTCCTATTAATGTTTTCAAAAACACACAAAAATATCATACACGCATACAGTGAATTAACAATTCTTTTTATTTGATTATTTTATGATGTCATATAGACCAATTTGGAGTAGATGTCACAGTTACGTCACTTGCTGCTGTGCGCGGTAACAAGTGGAGGGAAAAGGGATAGAAGGGATAAAATTTATGGAATAAGAGACATAATGACATCTTTGGATGTCAGAATCGGAATGCAAATCATATTTATAGAATACTGTCGTCAAAGATGCCATTTGAAGCTGAACGCAGACATTTAAACAGACTGTGGATGAAAACTGCTATGATTACTGTAATTTTAAAGCATAAATTTGATTTAAACAATAGGTCTACACAATATTCACATATGTATTTCATAGGGGATGTATTGTTTTATCCCTATAGTTACAGCATGAAATATTATTTAAACCTATTACTATTAACAATAGTGAGTTTGACAATTCTGTGGAAAAAAAGCCAGAGGTCAGGGATACTCATGATTCTCAGACGAGGGGAAAAGAAAGAATGATGAGTTGTTTTTCCTTATCAGAATTGTGAGATATAATCTCGGATTTGCTAGAATAAAGTCAGAATTTTGAAATATGAACTCAAATTTACCTTTTTAAAAAAAATCTTTTTATTCCATGGCTTCCATAGATTGCTGCTTAAACTATAATTTTCTGCCACCAGATAGGCTCTGCCCACAAAAAATGTCTGTTTTGTAACTGTTTGTAAACAACGAATTGGTCTATATGACAGTTTGACTCAACTCTCCTGATGTCATAATGAAAAAAGCCCCATGCAAACAATGAAATTCTTCATTAAACCTTAAGTAGTTTGGCTTAATCATGTATTACAATGTCTTAGAAAAAGGTTTTAACAAAACTGCTTTGCAGCTGATTAATATTTGAAAAACTTTGTCTGCCAAATCCAACCAACATGCAGGAAAAAAGAAACAGGACTTGATATCATAGAGGACCCCTGCAGACCCTCATGACTGTCTCTGTGTCTCATTTTGAAGGCTGTGCCCTCCGGAGGTCACATTTGTCGGCTGTATGTGTCATCAAGGATGTCTCATTTTCAGAAAAGTAACCATTATAAAGTTGCCTCTTAGTCCCCTTGAGGCATAAATTATTGTATTTTCTTTCTGTCTTTGGAATGTAATGGTTACTTTTCTAAAATGAGGCAACCACAATGACACACACAGCTGACAAATAACCTCCAGAGGACGCAAACTTTGTAATCAGAGACAGATTGTGTGTCAAGGTCAAGAAGTCTCGTCAAATGTTTTATAATTTGGCATGGTTGGTTCAGGTTGTAAAATGTTGTGTGGTGACTCCCAAACAATTACTAGGATTTTGTTCATTAATAACATTTATATTTAGGTGTGCACATTAACATATATTTAAGGTACAAACAAAATACTCTTACACCACATGGCATTTTAGTTTTTGAAAGAAGCCTCCTATGCTCGCCAAGGCTGCATTTATTTGATCACAACCACAGTAAAGAGTAACATTGCTACAATTTTTGTATTTTGTTTTCTATTTGCATATATTTTAAAATGTAGGTTATTCCTGTGACGGCAAAGCTGAATTTTCAAAATTTCATTAAGTCTTACTGACCCCAAATGTTTTGAATGATAGTTTGAACAATAATGAGCTGAATATGCTGTATATGTTCATAAATGTGCATTTATTTTTGCTTCTAGGATGGAACAACTAGCTCAAAACTACACAGTTCCCACTTACGAGGAAGTGGTAATGAGTGGCCAGTATCCCATCAGTCAGTCCTCGGAGCGACACAACAGCATCACCCAGCTGCCAGCCTATGAGGAGCTAGAGGAAGATCAGCAAACTGTGGAAGATGGAATCAGCCCAGCACGCAGACCTTCATCCCAAATCGACCCCAGCACTGGAACGGGCGGCCGAAGAAACAGCCGTCCCGGGCGCAAGCTGATTCCCCTTAAAATTAGGCGCATAAAATCTGACAACCTAAGAAGGAAAAGCTTAAGCGATATTCAGCAGACTAACGTGTTCACCATCGAACCCCTCACACCGCCTCCGCAGTATGACGAAAAGCTCCCTCCACTTGCTACAAATGCACAACAGTGAGGCGTGCTAAAGGTTTACACTAAGAAGGTTTTTGCCTACCTTCTTTCCAAATTACTACTGCACTGAATTTCATATTACTCCTCTGGAACGGATGTGCCACTAATAGCAGCACAAAGGAGGCAGTAGTATGGAAAGGTGGAGAGCCTTCATTGTCTTCCTGTGTTGGCTGAATATTTCCCGTGTTGCAAAAAAATAAAAATAAAAATAAACAAATACTTTAATAAAAAAGTTGCAGCTGACTGGATTAAAATTGAACTGGATTTTTGACAGATGTTTACTGAAGCACTGCTGGTCTTTATATAGGATGGCCTTGTTTTTGCTGTCGAACTTGAAATTCAGCATCCAAGCTGTCCAGACCTTTTTTTTCATAGGATGTCCACTAGAATTTCAGAAGAGATGTGAAACTAAACTGTGAGTCACATCAGCACTATTGCGTTTTTTTGCACTGATATGTGTTTGTGTCGGGTGTGAGTGCATGTGATGTTTTTTTGTAAAATTTCCATGAACTTTGCTTTGGTTCCTGTGTTGGCTTTAACTTTCTGTGTTTGTGTGCAAGTATGGTTGTTCTTAGTGACCTTGTTGCCAGAGTGACAAACCGTGAGGTCATCAGTATGTGTCTGTCCTCATGGTTTACGACACAGAGAAGTTCTTTGACCCTGCAGCTGCCTTATATCACTCTCTCACCAACACACCACCAGACACAGAGAATTTCTTGTCTCCCTTTTTCACTAACTTGGATACACGAACACTCAGTCTTTTCATCCCTTTATTTTTAACTTTTAATGTTGATTTGTGTGAAGACAACTGTGTTTCTCATAGGGCAGCTGTGGCATCTCCATGCTGTGAGGTTCAAGCTCCCAGTCATCTGTCTGCACTTGCGTTACTGCTCTAAACACTCCAGGATTTTCACATTAAGACACACCTGTAGCTGGTTATTAATGAAATCAGTGTTTCTTTTTCTGGAAGTTTTGCTGATGCTTCTGCAGTTTAAGACAGACATGGATGGAAAAATGTTGCTGTATCTCATGTGCTATTTAATGATATGTTGTTTCTTCTTTTTTTTTTTTTTTTGTTAATTCTGTTTATAATTGTAAGCTAGTATGGAATGAGAAATAAAAACAGTTTGACACGTGGATGTATTTGATCAAGAATATTACAAAAAATATATATATATATATATATATATATATATATATATATATATATATATTATGTCATGAGGGATGCTTATACTTTAAAATAGTGAGAGTGAGAGAGGGTGTGGGAAAGAGAATAAGAAACAAATTGATCCCCTAGAGCACTTCCTGTATTTTAGAAAGATCAAAAGGAATAAAAAAAAATATGGGTAATTTCAGAAATGAAAATTTTTTATTTGTTTTGAATCTCTATTCATGAAGTTTGTTACCACAAAAGGAAAAAATAAAGATGTGACACAAGGAAGGATTTCATTTTGGATTCTAAATTCTCTAAAAACGATAAATTTCCATCCTGAACTGATGTATTCAAGTCACACTCTACCCTTCATGTAGTGGACTGTGATTCATTCAGTAACAGACTAAGTTCACTATAAAGATTTATTCATTCTTGTTCACTAATTTGTTCAATGATCCTTGCTATAGAATGAGTGAGTCATTGAATCATTCACTCAACCGATTATGTCAGTGAAGGGCGTATACCTTCAGTAGGTCCAACCAATCAAACGTTCCCTCAGAAATGTACTGGAATGCTATTGGTCGAGCTGTATCCAGCCGGAAAGGAGCAACGCATTCAGGCGTGAGTGAGAGCAGAACATTCAGCGAACAGAAAAACAAGTCAGGTTATAAGTAAGGTTGATTTTGGATTTAATAACTTAAATGCTCAGTTTGGAGGTAGACTGGTATAAATCTACTATAGATGTACTGTTTATCCATAAAACCTACTGCTATTGTCTAAGACCTCGTGAGTAAGTGAATTATAAACTTTCTGAACTGGTAGCAATTAAACTACCATGCCAATCACGCACATTTTAATGTCAGCAGTAACTAACTTTTATTTTACAGGGATTGTGCTGCAGATATTCAATAACAAAGTAATGTTTTTATACATAGACCCAGACTGTAAAGGGTTTAAATGCTGAATACACATGCTACTATTAATAGATGTGAGAATAGAAGTAATTCAACAGTGACTTTCACCCGCACTACCGTTACATGCAGATCTTATGATAAATGTTTAATCTTTCTAATGTTTTGATGCTGGTAGTGTAGTAAGGGAGGAGTTACTTTACCCTAGACATGAAACAACGATTGTAGTTGTCGAAGAAGGGCCCTTTTCCTACATGTTTTCCGTATGTTTTTAAGGATAAAGCAATAGAATCTGTCAGTCATAATGTCACTCAAATAAGAGCTGGTCAGTTTGAACACACCTGGAAGCATTGACTTCTTGACCTTTGACTGGGATAAAGGCAGATTTTGTTAGGAGGAAGGAAGAGGAGCCTAGTCTTGTCAAGATTAAAGTGATATGTCCATGGGGCATGCAGAGATCGTCAGTATAGCAGAGGTGTGAGAAGTTTCAGGAACACATCTCCTCGGGTCCTATGGAAGCCTGTTTCCACCACGGAATAAAAAATCAATAAATATCTCACAATTCTGAGATTTTTTTCCGGCAGTTGTCAGTTTGCATCTCACAATTCAGGCTTGTTTTCTCAGAATTAAACTCACAATTGTTCACTCTGCTTTGGTGTGGCGGTTGGCTGCAGTTTCCAGTTTGTCTGGTTCCGTTAATTTTTATACTCTTCAGCACTCGCACCGGCTTCGTTAATCTGACGTGACTGACTGCTGCAGTGTCCGGTATGTATAAACGAAACATGGTTGAGGGTGTCAGGTTTCTCATATTTGAATTACTTTTATTTAATGACATGTTATTGTCTTTTCTGTTTAGTAATGTGTTAGAGGGTTCCTGCTACAGTGCGTGTGTTTAGTTGAACATCAGTAGGCTACCCAGAAATATGCTGCTGTCTTGTTCCTTGTTGATTTGTTTATTTTTTTTGTATCAGTTTAATTTTGCTTTCATGTATTAGTAGTTTGTGTTCTTTCTATTGGATGGTTCATCTTGGCTTTATATTTTAACATCTGTTTATATAAGGCCCTATCGGCCTCTGTATATTATAGGCCGAATGCCTGGTGACCTTATTCTGACTGTTTCTTTTCTTTTGACCTGTGTATTTTATTTTGTTTTGTTGATTTGGTTTTTGATTACAGGTGCTGTGTGTCCAACAAGAGGGAGGCAGATTTTCCACACTTGTGCGGTGGTGCACTGTTGTGCCATGTTGATCACCAACAGTAATCTCACTGGGTATTGTGTGTCAGTGTGTGCACTGATAGTGTGGTAATTGAAATGTATGCTTCTTTAGGAGTTGCTACCAGTTGGCCACAGCCTTGTATATCCTTTGTGGTGTTTGTGTATTTTGGAGGTCAGCAGCAAGCAGTATCATTTTGAGTTTGTTGTTGCTCATGTGATTTTCTTAATCACATTTAATTGATTTAACAAAATAATTTATACTTTTGTACCCACGTCTCCTGCTCGTTTATTCGGTAGACTTGAACCTGTTTCCTTGAGTAGCACCTGAGGGTGCGTAGTATTTCCCTGGGTGTAAGTCCCAGGGTGGCGTAGTCATCTCTAGTGTTTCTGTTGTGCAACGCTACTCTGCTACACCATTCCAGACAGCGCGTCAAGTCTGACGGGCTTTCATCTGTTTAGAGCGGACCGCGACTCAGAATCAGAGAAATCGCATGGCGGCGGGACATGCTTTTACATCAATGAGAGGTGGTGTACAGATGTAACCAAGTTCAAGAAGATGTGCTGTTCAGATCTAGAAGTGCTCTTCATTAACTGTAAGTCTTTCTACTCGCCGCGGGAGTTTTGCTCGTTCATTCTCGTGAGTGTTTACGTTCCACCGCAAGCGCACATGAGCTCAGCTTTACAGAAACTAGCTGATCTGATCACAGAGACTGCGCAACAACACCCGAACTCTGTTTTAATCATTCTCGGGGACTTTAATAAAGCAAATCTCTCCCGTGAACTGCCAAAATACAGACAGCACATCACATGTCCCACCAGAGATAGTAATATAGGTGCTTCTCAATAAATTAGAATATCGTGGAAAAGTTCATTTATTTCAGTAATTCAACTTACTCAAATTATGAAACTCGTGTATTAAATAAATTCAATGCACACAGACTGAAGTTGTTTAAGTCTTTGGTTCTTTTAATTGTGATGATTTTGGCTCAAATTTAACAAAAAGCCACCAATTCACTATCTCAACAAATTAGAAAAAAAAAAAAAAAAAATTTTAGTGAATTGTTGGCCTTCTGGAAAGTATGTTCATTTACTGTATATGTATACTCAATACTTGGTAGGGGCTCCTTTTGCTTTAATTACTGCCTCAATTTGGTGTGGCATAGAGGTGATCAGTTTGTTGCGCTGCTGAGGTGGTATGGAAGCCCAGGTTTCTTTAACAGTGGCCTTCAGCTCATCTGCTTTTTTTTTTTTGGTCTCTTGTTTCTCATTTTCCTCTTGACAATACCCCATAGATTCTCTATGGGGTTCAGGTCTGGTGAGTTTGCTGGCCAGTCAAGCACACAAACACCATGGTCATTTAACCAACTTCTGGTGCTTTTGGCAGTGTGGGCAGGTGCCAAATCCTGCTGGAAAATGAAATAAGCATCTTTAAAAAGCTGGTCAGCAGAAGGAAGCACGAAGTGATCCAAAATTTCTTGGTAAACGGGTGCAGTGACTTTGGTTTTCAAAAAACACAATGGACCAACACCAGCAGATGACGTTGCATCCCAAATCATCACAGACTGTGGAAACTTAACACTGGACTTCAAGCAACTTGGACTATGAGCTTCTCCACCCTTCCTCCAGACTCTAGTACCTTGGTTTCCAAATGAAATACAAAACTTGCTCTCATCTGAAAAGATGACTTTGGACCACTGGGCAACAGTCCAGTTCTTCTTCTCCTTAGCCCAGGTAAGACGCCTCTGATGTTGTCTGTGGTTCAGGAGTGGCTTAATAAGAGGAATATGACAACTGTAGCCAAATTCCTTGACACGTCTATGTGTGGTGGCTCTTGATGCCTTGACCCCAGCCTCAGTCCATTCCTTGTGAAGTTCACCCAAATTCTTGAATCGATTTTGCTTGACAATCCTCATAAGGCTACGGGTTTTTGTTAAATGTGAGCTAAAAATCATCACAATTAAAAGAAACAAAGACTTAAACTACTTCAGTCTGTGTGCATTGAATTTATTTAATACACGAGTTTCACAATTTGAGTTGAATTGCTGAAATAAATTAACTTTTCCACAACATTCTAATTTGAGATGCACCTGTATATTGGATCACTGTTACACAGCAATAAAAGATGCAAATCACTCTGTCCCACGGGCAGCTTTAGGACTCTCTGATCACTGTTTGGTTCATCTTATACCGACCTACTGGCAGAAACTGAAATCAGATAAACCTGTTTTAAGGACTGTTAAAAGATGGACTAATGAAGCGGAGCAGGATTTACAAGCCTGTTTCTTTCTCACTGATTGGAGTGTTTTTGAAGCTGCTGCAAACGATCTGGATGAGCTCACAAAGACTGTAACATCATATGTGCATTCCTACCAGGACTCATTTAACCTACAACAACGACAAACCGTGGTTCACTGCAAAACTCAGACAGCTCCGTCAGGCCAAAGATGATGCTTACAGGAAGGGGGACAAAGTCTTGTATAAACAGGCCAAATACACACTGGAAAAGGAGATCAGAGAGGCAAAGAGGAATTATTCTGAAGAAATAAGGATTCAATTCTCTTCCAGTGACTCAGCATCAGTATGGAAAGGTCTGAAAGAGATCACCAACTACAAGACACCATCCCCCAGCACTGTGGAGAATCAACAACTGGCAGACGATCTGAATGAGTTCTACTGCAGGTTTGAAAAAACCCGCCCTGAATACCTCTCCACACAACCATTAACACCACCAGCAACCCCCCTCTCCCCCACACCTGCAATTCAGATCTGCGAAGATGAAGTGCGCCAGGTCTTACGGAAGCAGAAAAGGAAAAAAGCACCAGGCCCAGGTTGTGTTACACCAGTCTGTCTGAAATCCTGTGCTGACCAGCTGGCCCCCATCTTCACACAGATCTTCAACAGATCACTGGAGCTGTGCGAAGTCCCTTCATGCTTCAAACGCTCCACCATCATCCCTATCCCAAAGAAATCCAAAATTACAGGACTAAATGACTACAGGCCTGTGGCTCTAACGTCTGTGGTCATGAAGTCTTTTGAAAAACTGATGCTGGCCCACCTGAAGGACATTACTGGACCCTTACTGGATCCTCTTCAGTTTGCCTAAAGAGCAAACATGTCTGTGGACAATGCAGTCAACATGGGACTGCATTATGTTCTGCAACATCTAGACAGACCAGGAACTTATGTGAGGATCTTGTTTGTGGACTTCAGCTCGGCCTTAAACACTATCATTCCAAACCTCCTCCTGTCCTAATTAACTCACCTCCGTCTGACAGTGGATCAACAGCTTCCTGACAGACAGGCAGCAGCTAGTGAGGCTGGGAAAATGCACATCCAGCACTCGCATAATCAGCACTAGAGCTCCTCAGGGCTGCGTTCTCTCCCTACTGCTATTCTCCCTGTACACCAACGACTGCACATCTAAAGACCCCTCTGTCAAGCTCCTGAAGTTTGCAGACGACACCACACTTATCGGCCTCATTCAGGACGGTGACGAGTCTGCTTACAGACAGGAGGTTAAGGAGCTGGCTGTCTGGTGCAGTCTTAACAACCTGGAGCTCAACACACTCAAAACAGTGGAGATAATCGTGGACTTGAGGAGAAACCCCCTGCTCTCCCCCCACTCACGATCATGGACAGCACTGTAACGACAGTGGAGTCATAGAGGTTCCTGGGCACCACAATTTCTCAGGACCTGAAGTGGGACATTCACATAGACTCAATTGTTAAAAAGGCAGAGGTTGTACTTCCTTCGCCAGCTGAGGATGTTCAACCTGCCACAGGAGCTGCTGAAACAGTTCTTCTCTGCTATCACTGAATCCGTCCTCTGCACTTAAATAACTGTCTGGTTCAGCTCAGCTACCAACTCTGACCTCAGAAGACTACAGAGGGTAGTCCGGACTGCTGAGTGAATCATTGGTACAATCCTCCCCACACTTCAAGAACTGTACTCATCCAGAGTGAGCAAAAGGGCTGGCAAAATCACTCTGGACTCCTCACATCCAGCACCGTCTGGTCAACGCTACAGAGCTCTGAGCACCAGAACGGCCAGGCACAGGAACGGTTTCTTCCCTCAGGCAATCCATCTCATGAACACCTGACAATAATTGTGGAACACACACTATTTATAGACTTATACACTTATTTATCTAACACACATACTTAGTCTACATTTCAATTTGCACATAATATGCCTGTACATACAATTGTCAATTTGTATATTTTTATTCCTTATTTACTTGTTCTATTTTTTAATTCTTCTTTTTATTATCTGTGTTTTTTGTTCTGTCACTGTCAGTCTGTTACACTGTGGAAGCTTCTGTCACGAAAACAAATTCCTTCTATGTGTAAACATATCTGCCAATAAAAGCTCATTCTGATTCTTATTCTGATAAAACAAGTTTACCAAATAAGCCAGGTTTATTTCAGTTAGTCTGACTTATTGTCATTTGATTTGGTTCAAAATAAGTCAGACTAACTGAAATAAGCCTGGCTTATTTGGCAAACTTGTTTTATGAAACAGCCTCCTACTGTTACAGCTCCAGAAGAGCAAAGAAAGTCCGTTCAAAAAAAGCTGCTATCTGTAATATGTAATTCATCCAGTAGGTGGCAGTGCATTCACACCAGAGCAATACACTCGAATGAATTACAGTGTAGGCCTACTGTGACACCATAGTCAGTTTTAATCCGTTTTCCTGTGAGAAACAAATGGCATTGTGTATCTCTGTCTCCCAGCCCCAGCAAAAACCCCGTTAAATGAAAAAAAGAACAGAAAGGAACGGGGGAGGAAATGGAAGACAGTACTGCATTGTGGAATATTCAACACTGTGGGTAGAATGTTTTGTCCTCTTTACGTACTGTGTCCCATTCTTTAGCGTTAGCTCACTTGTTTAAGTGTGTGTGTGTGTGTGTGTGTGTGTGTGTGTGTGTGTGTGTGTGTGTGTGTGTGTGTGTAGGATGGTGTGAGGTCATACTGTGTGAGATATGAGCTGCGGTGGGGAATTCAGACACGCTGACCAACACTGTGGGCAGTGGAAGACACAATCTCTCTCTCTGCCTAGTCTCTCTCTTTCTGTAAGTCTCAGAGGAGCATAAAGAGCTGTTGTAAGTACTTTAATGTGCTCAGCGTGATTGCTAGTGAGGAAAACCACACACATGCTCAGAGAGTAAGTTACAGCTTTGATTTAATCTGAGGAAACACCAAGACACTGGTTATAGAAGTAAATGATCACACATTTGATGTTTATTACTGTATTCATACCTGCATATAGAAAACGGTACACTATTAATTTGTGCTTTATATTAAAATGTACATTAAATTTATTCATTAAATATGGAGTGTGCTTTGGGGTAGACAATACATATTGGGACCATTCATATATTTGTGTGTGTGTGCAGTGTTTCCCTTAGGTTTTCAGCTTTTACGTTTTAATTTTTCTGGACTCCTTTTTAATAGTTAAATTAAATTTTATTAATCAAAAAGCATGTCTAGCTAATTCAAATCATGAAACTTGAACAATTTAACATCAATTTATTAAAAGTTTAGCAAAAATTACATGTTTAGGGCCCTATGAAATGTTTAATATTTTCCAACCATGTGTTTTATTGTTACCAAATTCTGTGTTTTGCATGTCTGCTTATTTGAAAGCATAAAAATAAGTTTCATTTATTCTTAAAATAGCCCTATGATTTTTTTTTTCCCTCAGAAATTCTGTGTTGTGTATTGCAGTTTTTAAGGCATAAAACATTTATTTAATTTTTCTTTCATTAATGAAAATTAAACTTTTTTTTTTTTTTGGAAAATAAAGGGGATTTAATATCACAATTAAAAACACTGAAGAAATATTACATGATTATCCCTTAAAAATAAGGCTTTAATAATTTTAGTAGTAGCCTATTACATACATTCTACTGAACAATAGTAATGTTGGCTATTTCTGCCGCAGTGACTTCAAGGTAAACCGAACTTTTATTTTGATGGGTTGCCGTGAATACCTTTACATTTCTGTGTGTATATGATATGATGAGGATAGTTTTACTCAAATGAAACGGTCAAATGCTCATGAAGTGACTCTCGGAGCAGTTCTGGAGATGTTGTTCATGTATTTACGTCCTCATTCACAAGTTCACACATGTAATCAACTGAGTAAAGGTTATGTGTATTTGGCATGCTGTCCAGGGAGAGGGCTCCGAGCTCGGTAAGACTCCCGAACCCGGGGTACTCCCCCTGTCTGGTGTTTAGCCCAGCCTCAAAGCTCTCCCCCAAAAGATGCAATTAGAGCAGAACAGCAGCCAGAGACGTTATAACCCCCCCAAATTTGCAAGGCTTAAGGCTGTAAGGGTGCTGGACGTTGCTTAGTGTACGATTGTTATGGTGGTATCTGAAAAGAGAAATTGGCTTCTGCGGAAGCGAGCATTGCTGTGGCAGTGGGGTAAAAAGGGAGCTTCCGCAGGAGCATTCACTGCTGAAAGAGAAAGGTAAGGGCTCCTGTAGGAGCGGCCACTGTTGCAGCAGTAGATAAATATAAAAGTAGGCTCCTTTGGGAGCAGACACTGCTGCAGCATCTGAAAGAGAATGTAGCTTATGCGGAAGTGGGCACTGCTGCGGCAGTGGGGGAAATACAGATGCAGGCTCCTGTGGGAGCGGGGTGCTGCTGGGATGGTTGAAGTGCAGACGAACAGGGATGGACTGGAGTTAAAAGGGGCGGCTCATGAGGGTTTGGTGGGCTTCCTCGATGTGGGAGCGGTCCGTTCGAATGTAGCTCTTGAAAGCTTCTAACGACCAGCGATCTGCTGCTGGGAAAGGCCTTTTTGAGCCGCCGTGGTGGCTGCACCTATTCTGAAAGATTGGCTAGAAAAATTATCGGCCGGAATACCGGAAAGGAGCAGAATGGACTTGAGATGTTTTTGAAGCCAGAAACAAGTGATGGGGTGGTTGGAGTCATCTGTGAAAAGAGGGTCACAAGGTGATTTGGACTGTGATTTCTTGAGCTGAAGGAAGGTTAGGAGGGCTTGGTATGGGAGTATAGGTGATTGGAGGTTGAAAATATAAATAAAGTGGCCTTTCTATGTTGGGTCTGTCTTACTTTGCTTTATAAAAAAGGAGATGGTTTCGTCATCCAGCACCGCTAGATCGGAAATAGTGGGGTGGTTGTTCGGGTTAAAGCTGGAAGTGATAGTGAGCTCAGAGCATCTAAGAAAGCCAGGATGAACATGCCATTGAGCGTGCGAGCGGTGTGGATGGAATGGTAACCTCTGCGGAGGGTGGAAATACATTTAGTCAAGATTTTTAAGGTTATAGATCGCCTGGTGTCTGGGCGGATGGGATAGGATGGGCTCTTTGAATACCTTTGATGAGAAGGGAGTTCTGTAAATTGGCTATTTGAGGAGATGGTGAACCATATATGAGCTTATGGAAAAATTGGATTCCGCGTAGCCTTTAATGGAGCTGACATGGAGGTTTTTATTAAAGGAACACTCCACTTTTTTTGGAAATAGGCTCATTCTCCAACTCCCCCAGAGTTAATAAGTTGAGTTTTACCGTTTTTGAATCCATTCAGCTGATCTCCGGGTCTGGCGATAGCACTTTTAGCTTAGCTTAGCATAGATCATTGAATCCGATTAGACCAGTAGCATCGCGTTCAAAAACGATCAAAGAGTTTCGATATTTGTCCTATTTAAAACTTGACTCTTCTGTAGTTATATCGTGTACTAAGACCGGCGGAAAATGAAAAGTTGCGATTTTCTAGTCCGATTTGGCTAGGAACTATACTCCCAGTCCGGCGTAATAATCAAGGAACTTGCTGCGGCCATGGTACGGCAGCAAAGTTCCTTGATTATTACGCCGGAATGGTCACGAGCCGAGATCCAAATCAAGCATCTTAGCAAAGGCATTAGGGCGGGGGATTTGGGAACGGCCTGTATTAATGCAGTGCACGGTAGCCTCGTTGTCGCAGTGAAAAACGATGCAGGTGGCGGACCACTCTTTCCCCCACAGAAAGGCTGCAACGACTAGAGGATATAGCTCGAAAAGCACTGAAGATATTAGCGGCTGAGGTAAATCTTAACAGCTGAGGGGGCCATGTAGAAGCAAACCAGCGGCCTTGGTAAAATCCTCCGAAACCGATGGAGGGCGCGGCATCAGTAAATAATTGGATATCAACTGGAGAAGAAATTAAGTCGCTGTAAAAGATAGATAAGCCGTTCCATTGTTTTAAGGAAAGATATCCACAAACTGAGCTTGTTGCGGGCATAAGTCAGTTATGGATATTCGGATCCAGCAGATTGCTTCTGATAACATGTTGAAAATTTTAGGGCTGCTTCTGCAGCCGAAGGTGAGGCGGATGGAAAAGTAAACTTTTTCATGCCCAGATGCCGAATAAATGCCAAAAATCTGGGTGAATGGGCATCACTTTAAAGGCAGAGGTGATGTCGACTTTGGCCATCCAAGCTCCGCGACCCGCGTCTTTGTTTCTCGCGTCCATAGTAATGGCTTGGTCAGTGCCATTGTAATGGAGAGAAAATTCTTAGAGCGGAATAAGGGCGTGTTCACACTTAGCGTCTTTTTTGACTAGAAAAAGTTGACGAGCGCTTTTTTAGTAAAATAAAAAGCTGGCAGTGTTTTGGTTACAAATAGCAGCAGAGGGCGTCTTTTGTTGCTATAACAACAGCTGCAACGGTAGCTATAGCGCTGTGTGCTGCAGAAATGTCGGCTTTTGAAGTTAACGGGGAGGGTGTCGGTTCACAGCGGCGTTTGTGGGAGCGCGACATTATACGGGGAAGGAAACTGTATGGTGCTTCCAACAATTTAGTCCAGGAGCTCCAGTTGGATGATGCACGGTTTCATACTGTTCCTTGTGCTGCGAAATTAGTATGATCTGTCTACTGGCTATCTTCTCCTTTTTTCTTGTTTTTTTGTTGTTATGGAAACGACTCGCCACTCGCTTGTCATTGGTCAGCTGTCAAAAAGGCGCTTGACGTAGGGCGTTTTTTTCAGAAAAGTTAAACTTTTTTCAACTTGAAAAGACTCTCTGAGCTGCAGAAAAAGACGCCGGCGGTGGCGTTTTAAAAAACGCTCAGGACTTTTTTTTAAAACACGGTTTACTCCATAGGATTATAATGTAAAGCAGACGCTGACAGCTTCAAAAAAGACGCCAAGTGTGAACACGGCCTAAGGCTGTTAACGCTCGTGAACGGGGAATTATGCGGGGAAGAGGTGTTCAGAAGGCGCGGGACATAGCTGGTAGACCTGGGCTAGGATGGTTCGGGGCAAGGAGGAATGGATGGGTTGATGAAAGGGCATGTTATAGTGGAGTGGGCTATGGATCAGCAGACCACGCATGAAATGTTACGGCTGCCTAAAAATACCCGATTATGGAGTTCAGAGTCCAAAGCCCCCAGGTAAGGACACCGATTCCACCCGGCCACTCGGATGGCGCATTTGGCAGCGAATAATTTGTGGTATGTGTAAAAGTGAGAGCCCCCGTATGATAATGCGAGCTTAGCGATAATAGCGAGATAGTAGCAGAGCTCGCATCTCCTGTGCGGAAAAACTGAACAGATTACTTCTGTGTAACTGTTGAAAGCAATCGTAAATTCGGAAAATGATAAGGTACGTGAATGATTGTAATCTGTGCAGTCAGTTTGGCAATCTGCAGACGGAGGTGAAATTGGAGACAGAAGGGAAAAAAGATCTACAGGTGCTGGTGATATAATTAGAATATCAACAAAAAGTTGATTTATTTCACTAATTCCATTCAAAAAGTGAAACTTGTATATTATATTCATTCATTACACACAGACTGATATATTTCAAATGTTTATTCCTTTTAATTTTGATGATTATAACTGACAACTAAGGAAAATCCCAAATTCAGTATCTCAGAAAATTAGAATATTTACATTTGAGTTTCAATTAATGACCATCCCTACAGTATAAATTCCGGGTATCTCTTGTTCTTCGAAACCACATTAATGGAGAAGACTGATGACTTGGCAATGATCCAGAAGACGAACACTGATGCCCTCCACAAAGAGGATAAGTCACAGAGGGTCATTACTGAAAGGTGTGGCTGTTTACAGAGTGCTGTATCAAAGCATATTAAATGCAAAGTTGACTGGAAGGAAGAATTTGGGTAGGAAAAGGTGCACAAGCAACAGGGATGACCGCAAGCTTGAGAATACTGTCAAGCAAAGTTGACTCAAACACTTGTGAGAGCTTCACAAGGAGTGAACTGAAGCTGGAGTCAGTGCATCAAGAGTCACCACGCTCAGACATCTTCAGGAAAAGAGCTACTAAGCCACTTCTGAACCAGAGACAACGTCAGAAGCATCTTACCTGGGCTGTGGAGAAAAAGAACTGGACTGTTGCTCAGTGGTCCAAAGTCCTCTTTTCAGATGAAAGTAAATTTTGCATTTCATTTGGAAATCAAGGTCCCAGAGGAAGAGTGGAGAGGCACAGAATCCATGTTGCTTGAAGTCCCGTGTGAAGTTTCCACAGTCAGTGATGGTTTGGGGGGCCATGTCATCTGCTGGTGTTGATTCACTGTGTTTTCTGAAGTCCACAGTCAACGCAGCCATCTACCAGGAAATTTTAGAGCACTTCATGCTTCCTGCTGCTGAAAAGCTTTATGGAGATGCAGATTTCATTTTCCAGCAGGACTTGGAACCTGCACACAGTGCCAAAGCAACCAGTATCTGGTTTAAGGACCATGGTATCCCTGTTCTTAATTGGCCAGCAAACTCGCCTGACCTTAACCCCATAGAAAATATATGGGGTATTGTAAAGAGGAAGATGCGATATGCCAGACCCAACAATGCAGAAGAGCTGAAGGCCACTGTCAGAGCAACCTGGGCTCTCATAACACCTGAGCAGTGCCACAGACTGATGGACTCCATGCCACGCCGCATTGCTGCAGTAATTCAGGCAAAAGAAGCCCCAACTAAGTATTGAGTGCTGTACATGCTCATACTTTTCATGTGGCCAAGATTTCTAAAAATCCTTTCTTTGTATTGGTCTTAAGTAATATTCAAGTTTTCTGAGATACTGAATTTGGGATTTTCCTTAGTTGTCAGTTATAATCATCAAAATTAAAAGAAATAAACATTTGAAATATATCAGTCTGTGTGTAATGAATGAATATAATATACAAGTTTCACTTTTTGAATGGAATTAGTGAAATAAATCAACTTTTTGATGATATTCTAATTATATGACCAGCACCTGTATGTCCGTACCTGACAAAATTTGGTTCCTGATGTTGCTGGATATGGGGAGAGGATCCGAGGTGAGGGCATTTGGCGGAATAGGTAGGGGTGTGGTTGTAGACAATGAGAAGGAAGAGTGAGCATGAGAGAGGGGAGGAGAGAAACGTAGCCGCCGGAACCGCTTGCGGAGGCAGGCTCACGGTTGGGTTGGTTCCGGCAGCGAAAGCTGGAGAAAAGGGGGGAAAGAGAGAGGGAATAGTGGGTGCCGGAGCCTGCGCCATTAGCGGAGGCGGCCTTACACTTGGATTGGTTCCAGGAGCGGGCAAAACGGGGGGAAGAAGAGGGGGAATGGCAGGTGTCGGGGCCTGCGCCATTAGCGGAGACGGCCTCACACTTGGATTGGTTCTGGGAGCGGGCAAAACGGGGAAGCAGAGGGGGAATGGCAGGCGACGGGGCTTGCACTGATAGCGGAGGCAGCCTCACGCTAGAACTGGATGGTGGGGCTGCGGGCCATGGGTAGGGAAGAGGGTTAGGATCCGGTGCACGGCCCAGGCTTGCTGAAAGACTTCTGCTGCTGCCTGATTGCCTGAGGCTCATCCTCGAAGGAGTGGTGGTTTGTTCAGGCCATGAGTACAGAACACTGCAGCCCTGGCTTGCTTTATCTGTGGCGATTTGGTGTGGCGCCCCTGCCTGGAGCGAAGCGTAGAGAGCTTGGAGATCCACCTTGTTCGAACGGCGAAGGACGTTGATGCCGGCACTGATGAGTGCTTGGCGTAGTCCTGACTAGGCATGGGACGATAACCGGTTTCAAGGTATACCGCGGTTTGGAAAATTCACAGTTTCAAAACCACTAAAATTTTCCATTATACCGTTTATGCGGTATGCGCAGTTTTGTTACGTGTCGTCAAAGACGGAAAGTGCAGGACTCCCTCAGTTGTGAGCAGTGAAGAGCGTAACGAGTCACGTGGCTCCTCCCCCTGCGGCTGGTGCGAGCAGTCAGTGAGAGTCACCTGTGTGTAGGATGATGGCCAAAGGAGGCAGTGGCGGCGCCAGGGCGGGGCTTGACGGGGCTATAGCCCCATCAGAAACTTGCTTAGCCCCGGCACAGCCCCACCAAGGATTTCCAAAAGATTTTCCTGTTTTTTTAACTGTGGTGTCACTCATTAAAGGAACACTCCACTTTTTTTGGAAATAGGCTCATTCTCCAACTCCCCCAGAGTTAATAAGTTGAGTTTTACCGTTTTTGAATCCATTCAGCCGATCTCCGGATCTGGCGATAGCACTTTTAGCATAGCTTAGCATAGATCATTGAATCCTATTAGACCAGTAGCATCGCGTTCTAAAACGATCAAACAGTTTCGATATTTGTCCTATTTAAAACTTTACTCTTCTGTAGTTATATTGCGATTTTCTAGGCTGATATGATTAGGAACTACTCTCATTCCGGTATAATAATCAAGGAACTTTGCTGCCGTAACATGGCCGCAGCAGGCGTAGTGATATTACGCAGCGCCTGAAAGTAGTGCCTGGTAGCTGCGTAATAGCTTTTTCGAAGCTGCTGTATATATATATATATATATATATAAAAAATGATAGCTAAAGTTAGGCGTTCATTACTTTCAATTTAATTTAATTTAATTTTTTTTTTTAAGTTACAGTTTACATCTGCTCAAGCAGAACGTTAATGTTATCTTGTGCTTTAGCAAGGTATCTCTGGCTAAAACTAGCTAACCTTAAAGTTAGTGAGTTCATGCTAATGTACAAACCTAAATAGCGGACTGTTCTCTTGTCTTGTACAGTGTAGGTCAAAAACACATAAACGAAGGTCTACATTTCAGTGCCTCTCCATACTAAACTGATTAAATGTGCATTAATTTAATAGTTCCCTGCGATACATTAACCGTGTTGATCCTGCATGTTGTCATCCGCGATCGTGATGACCGACCGTAATATGAGACTTCTCCCGCTTGCATTGTGATCTGTAAACCCTCCTTCAAGTTACCCACCGTATTTATTTTTAAATATTTTATAAATCCCTCCATGGAATATTTAATTCCCATTTAGTGGCCTTCTGTGTCCAAAATTGTGCAAAAACATCGTGAGACAAGGTTTTCGCACAGCAGCTGTCATTGTAAGATAGTGAGCAACTTCCTGTGTTTATCCGAGGGAGCAACGGTAACTAAGGGGGGCGGGACTTGCCGATAGGTCCTCAGAGAACGATCTCTGACATGATTGCTGCGATTGGATGTGCCAATGCTGAAAGTCGAGAGATAATGAAGGTAGGACGTGCTTGATTATTTATAGGGGTTCTCTCTTGCTGATTGGATAAATGGTGTAATTACTAATGATGAATTGGCCGTGTTAATTTTCTGTGCGTGCTCCTTCCGAAATTTGTTTATAAAACATCACTTAGTGAGGCAGGAGATGGAAGCGTCACACGCTTCAGTGCAAGTAGTAAACAAAACTGCGTGTCTGCGCCATTCATAACACAGAGACATGCAGAATTCATATTTAAATAGTCTTTTTGCTGCTTAATATTTACAAATACAAGTGGGGGTGTGCTCAGTTGTGTGTGCATGTACGTTTGTGTGTGTGTGTGTGTGTGTGTGTGTGTGTGTGTGTGTGTGCGCGCGCGCGCATCGGGGCTGAACTCCGCTGTGCGCGATAAAGAGATCGCAAACGGCATGCCGTCTTGTAAATAAGATAAATAACATAAGGCTATTTAGTTTGTTTAATAAAAGAACAAGGTGTTGACCTGTTCTATAGGAAAGGTAACTTTAATTGACTTCTGTTGTGATCTGGCGCTATAGAGAAAATACAATTTTAAAAAATTAGGAGGGGGGAGGAGGAGGAGGGGGGGTGCAGGCGCAGGCCTCCCCCCTAATATAATCAAGTAGGGCTCGCTGCACAACACAAAATCCAGGGGGTGTGGATGGACCCACATCTAGGGGGTGGAGATTGGTAGGTTTAGGGGTGGAGACGAGTAGGTTTAACTATATGTAAGGTAGGAGGAGTTGGATCTGGATCAAACCACGCCCCCTGGATCTTGTGTTCTGCAGCGAGACGCTCCTTGATATAATGGCAGGGGAAACACTGGTGTGTATAGCAAAGGAGCTTGTAATGTTACAACAAATATGTAGCTATTTCAAATAAATGCTTATGCTTTTATTCTGTGAATCAAAGAATACTGAAAAACAAACAAATACTAAGCAGCACAATTGTTTTCAACATACTGTATCTTTGATAAAATAAATGAAGCTTTGGAGAGCATGAGATAGTATACAAATATATAAAAGTGTATATTAAAAAAACATTCACTCTTAAAAATAAAGGTTCTTTATTGGCATTGATGGTTCCATGAAGAATCTTTGACATCCATAGAACCTTTCTATTCGTTCTTTTTAGTGGAAATAGGTTCTTTAGGTTTTTTTTAAATGTTCTTCACACTAAGGAAACAATAGTTCTTTTTAAGAACTGTTCACTGAAAGATTCTTTAAGGAACCCAAAATTATTCTTCTATGGCATCACTTTGACTAAACCCTTTTGGAACCTATATTTTTCAGTTTATATTTTCTGCTAGCTCCATCTCAGTACATCTGCATATTTATTGTGTCGTTTTGTTCATTGTAACCTTTGGAACTTTGCAAGTAACACTCCTCAAACATGCAGTCAGTGAACTCCGTTTTGACTGTCTCGATTCAGCCTTCATTTCACTTGTCTATGAGCTGCTCTCCGTCCTCTCTCTTTGTCTCCCAAGCTTGAGAACAGAAAGACCGAACATTCACACAGGCCTGAAGAGCAGTTTAGAGGGGAGGGCAGCTTTAAAAAGCTCTTTTCAGTTTGGACAACATCCTCTGCTTTATTTTGCTCATTTTGTGTGCACTCCACCTCTCCTGTTCCCTCCATCCCTTTTCATCCTTTGATTTCTTTCTGCCTTTCTTCTCTTCATCCACAGGCTCTTTATCCTTTCTTTTTTCCACCAGGTGACGCACTGCAAACACAATACAGCTGAAGAGGAAGAAAGACGGATGACTTTTGACTGCCGCCTCCTCTCTCTTCCTCCCTCTGTTAAAGGGCAGACATTCAGTGTGTTGCGAAGTGAGCGAGCTGGTGGGTGTTACTAAAGTGTGTGTGTGTGTGTGTGTCAGTGGAGTTAGGGATTATGCGTGTTTGACTGTAGCTCTTCTGAAAAGAGTCAGTTGAAACAGGTGCACCTGTGTTCCTTCACTGAATAATGAAAGAATGCCTGAAAGAGAAACATGAAGAACTAAGAAATTAAGGGGAAAAAGGGGGTTTTGTGAGGGCTTGGTGTGTGAATGTTGCATGAACTGCAAGAAATAATTTTTAAGCAGTATTTTTGTCTTGTTTTCCAATAAAAATATATCCAGACATCATGAAAACAAGTTACATTTTGCTGAAAAAAAAATTATAAATATGAGTAAATAAGAAAAAATATAAATGAGTATATGTCATGAAATTTCTCAATGAAACCAGACCCAAAAAAAGGATTAAGAAAACTATTTTTTGCTGCATGTGTGTGTGTTGTGTGTGTCTTTATCCTGATCACCGTGTGAACCTTGTCCTGTGTCCCCTGTTTATGTTCTTTCTCTTCTTTCTCACGCTTGCCACATTCTGCCAATTTGATATGGTGTTTTTATTCCTTTCGTATGCTCATCTCTCTCACTCTTTCTCTCCGAGAGTATGTGTCAGAGTGTGTATTTGGCAGTAAACAAAGATATGCTTGATTTTGCCTGTGGTTACCATGCCTGCTGTGTTATTGTTCTGGTTGGCACCAACACCAGGTTTTGTTTTCATACTGTTTATGGTTTATTGACCTTTCATAATATGACCTCATTTGAGTTTATAGGATTAAGTTGGTAAAATTAAATTTCATATAATAATATTAATAAAAACTGAGAAGTTAAATATAGTAGGGTCCATTTTGAGACCACAAGATAAAATTCTTATACTTTGCGTTTTTATAGTTTAACATCTACTATAATGCAATAAATGTTTTTCATTTACAAATTATTATCATATCAATTTGAGTGAAAAGTTACATTGAAAAACATACACCGCTGTTTAAAATAGACATGTATTCTTTAATACAGTATATCACATAATAAAAGTGCACTGTATTGTAATCATGGGCAATTAAAGACAGGCTGAATGAAAATGCTAATTAACGCTCTGACAGTAGGTGGTGCTTATAGAACAGCAGAAATACAGAAGTTACCCTGGTTACTCCTCTACACAAGGCAGAGCTGTACAACTTTCTGTTTCTGACACCAGCTTGTCACAGAGAAGAAAAGAAGTCAAACAGTATTTACATGTTTTCTAACAGCCTAAGTTGTTTGCTATGCTGTTTATCAAAGACTTTTAATCATTTGTTTATACTTGTATAGTAAATTTTTCTATTTTAATCTGGATTAAAACATTCCAGCCTATAAAAGATATACAGTAATAGTTGTTCTTTTGTACTTTAATCTGCCTGAAACATTAGTTTGCTTTAATATATTTTTATTGTATTTTTTTTAATTCTTTGTTATATGAAAAAAGTTGCTCTTTTTTAAAGAGAACAACAGTGACATTCTTTTTAACCTGTGTTTGTAATGTAATTCAGTACTACAGTAATGACTTTTTTTTTAACTACAGAAAAATGACAGTAAGAACTTACATTGTTAGAAAAACATTCTATGTAAAATACTGTTATTTTAAACCCTCTGTTCATCAAACAATCCTAAAAAAAATTGTATCACAATTTCCACAAAAATATCAAGCAGCACAACATAGTTCAACATTAACAATAATAATTTGCATAAGTCAGCATATTAGAATGATTTCTGAAGGATCTTGAGACACTGAAGACTAGAGTAATGGCTCCTGAAAATTGAGGTTTGCCATCAAGGAAATAAAGTACACTTTAGGCTTGTTGAGCATAAGAGGGGAGAAATAAAAAAGTCTTGCCGTCCCCAAACTATTTTTGTATTCTAATTTAATTATAAAAAGTGGGTAACACCACAGCATGATAAAATTGTCGTTCAAAGAGTTTTTGTTTTGTATAATTGGGTGTGTTACACGATGACAGTGTCTAGTTGTAGATTTCTAGAGCTGTGTTTTGCTGGAAGGCCAAAGGTCATTTCCATGGAGATGTTAATGTGTAAGTGTGTGGTGCGGTTATGTCTTGGGCATGTGACTTCACCCCGCCCACCTCAGTGACCTCAGCATTCACCTGCCAACCTGGCCAGTCGCCATAGTTACTTACAGCCCATAATAAAGTGTGAGATGACTGAGTAGCAGGTGGCAGGATGGGTGGGATTTCGGTATGTCACTGACAACAGCTCCGAGCGCTGTGCGTATTTGTTTTGAATACAGACAGATACAGGAAGAATTGTGAGAGAAACTGACAGACTCTTTCCAGTGTTTTGGAAGAGTAAGATTACTTTGCTATCCCATCAGCCTGAAGAATGGCCCATAGATTATACAAAATCACCTTACTTCACACAAACACACTTCACGCCACATTGAGTCTACTGCGCTTGGTATTTGTGTAGGTGGGTGTGGGTACAGGTATTTGGTGTGTCGTGTCCATATTGTATGTGTGAGTGAAGGCACAATTGGTAATTTGCTATGCACCATCTGCCTTTGTGTCTATTTTGGCTGCTGGAATGGATGAAGCTCCACACACTGAACTCAAATAAATGGTGTGACGTTATCTGTTTGGCTGTATGGTCCTGGTCTGTAACTCTGTTTAGTGTGACTGAGTATGACCCGGGCCATGCCATAAAGTCCTAAGAACTAAATCTCAGAATGACTTTAGTCCATTCAAGCCCCTCAGTTAAGACTTAAAGGGATAGTTCACCCAAAAATGAAAATTATGTCATTACTCACCCTCCGGTTGTTCCAAACCCGTAAGACCTTCATCCATCTTCGGATCACAAATTAAGATATTTTTGATGAAATCCAAGAGCTTTTTGACCCTGCATAGACAGCAACGCAACTGACATGTTGAAGGCTCAAAAAGGTAGTAAGAACATCTTTAAAATAGTCCATGTGACATCAGTGGTTTAACCATAAATTTTTTTGAAGCTACAAGAATACTTTTTTTGCACTAAGAAAACAAAAATAGTGATTTTATCCAACAATTTCTTATCTTCCGTGTCGGTCTCCGCCACGTGTTCATGAAAGTACCATGACACATGGGTGTGGTGCTGCTGACGCAGGAGCCGGTGTTCTGACGTAGAACGTCCATCTCTCTTACTTCATCGTCTGTATATTCTGGTTCGAATAAGTAAGGCTGGCCAAAAATTGCAAGTCTTCCTATCTGTTAAAATTTTCAGACATGTTTATGAAGACTTTTATGTACAGCGTGCATCTGCCTCTGCTTGTAAACAAGGCACAGCGCATCTGGGTTCTACGTCGGAATGCCGGAAGTATTGTATTTAACCTATCAGATCCATTCTCTGGCCATCATCCCATCAGCTTCCAATACGCTGCCAGTAGATTCTATTTACACCGCTAATAGCTGTACTAGTAACTGCAATATGCATATGCATGTGGAAGACTTGCACTTAGACTGAAGATTTCTGTCTTGTCTCCAGTTTTGATGGAGTTTTTTTAGAAGTCGAGGAAAGAAAATAAGTTAGCTTATTTTACTTTTTGCTACAGCTTACAGTCTCCCTAGTTCTTTCTCTCTCTCTTTCTGAATATAGCATAAGCGGTTATTATCTGATTTGTACTGTTACTGAAGATCAACTTTCACTGCCACAGAAAAAGACTATAATTTAACTTCCTAGGTGAAATCTGGTATGTACTCAAAGTTGCTGAGGTTTTTGTAAGTATTTTAAAACAGGACCATGCTGAAAAGGCTGATGTACCAGAGTATGTGTGTGCATAAAAGGTGACCTACTCAGATTTACACTGCTTATTAGTTCAAACTGCAAGTGACTCGAACATTCACTCTTCAAAATAGGTTCTTTCCAAAAAGGTTCCAGAAAGGTTTTTTATTTATTTTTTTTATTTCAGTTTTTAGTTTCCCAAAGAACCTTTGAGTGAACGGTTCTTAAAAGAATCAAGTTTTTCTTAGTGTGATGAACATTTTAATACTCTAAAGGACCTCTTTACAATAAAGCACCTTTGTGAAATGGAAAGGTTCCATACATGTTAAAGTTTCTTCACAGAGATGCCAATAAAGTATTTTTATTTTTTTTAATGGTGTTGAGAACTAGATATGTTGCTGACTTCCAGTGACATGAGCAACAGCAAAAAAATTGGCATTGAAAAGTTTAACTTAATGCTGCAGTAAATTTCTCCATATTTACACCCATCAATTGAAGCAAAGATGGAGGTCCCATGATTCATCTCCTGTCAGCTACTGTAGTCATGTGTCAGCAAGATGCAGTGCAGTGAGTAATTTCCTAAGTAATTTCCTTTTAATGTACAGTTTGGACCAATGAGATTTCTTAGTGGGTGAGGCAACGCTACAAAAATGGCCTGTTGCTTGCTGTGGCTTCTTAGGAATTAAAAATTCAGATTTAAAAGATGTAATAGATGTCATGTGATGACATGGTGTAATATATTATTGTGTTACTTTCGTTGGAGAAGTTAGCTCATATATTTCCATATTATGTTTAAGAACAGCTGCTGTATTACAGACAACTTAATTCTTGACTCAAGATTTGAAAAAGATTCCTAAGTGAAGTTACCCTGGAGCATTATTAAAGCATTCTATGTGTTCCATAAATTTAGACAAGTTTTTGAGACCATCATTTTCACATATCTCAGGTCAAACCCATACAAACTTTTCCAAAACAGGAACTCCTCGGATCACTGTCAGATCAGATTAGCCACCTTCATGAGCGTTACAGATTCATGATTCTGATTCATCAGCAGCACAGATTGGAAAGGTCTTCTAGCGTTTCCTTCAGTAATGCATTTTTTTTCCGCAGGAACTCATTGGGGGTCAGAGTCAGCTGCTCTCTTACCTGTTTCTCCATGTCACCATCCATCTGTCTTCTCGTCCATCAATCACATCTCCCAGTCATCCTCAGGGTATGCGTAAAGACCAATCGCAAAAAAGGTCAGGGTTATGCAAACACACTCACTCACTCACACACACACACACACACACACACACACACACACACACACACACACACACACACACACACACACACACACTGACTGTGCTCTACTTCCTGTGATATAAGTCATTATAAAATATGAATATGCTGTAGTAGTAGCATTTTATGTGATGATATAGGAGAAAACATATAATACCATTATATTATTTTGCATAGTTTTCTAAAACACTGACATAAAACTTGAATGTCACTAGTGTGTTTTTGTGTTAAGTGTGTGCTCGCATATACACACAGTGTGCAGGTCAAAACGTGTTACCTAGGCCTAAGGTTGGCCATTAGGTTGCTCAAGGTGTGGTTAACCCTGAGCTAAAAGGGTTGTGAGAAACAGTAAAAGGAGCAGTGTAGTTTCACTCCAGAGACTTGCATCCATTACTACAAATCTGAAGTATTCAAAAATAACAGTCTTTGATTTCTTTTGGCCTAGATATTTGATTGTTGTATTACGGCATTTTAAATCCTTCAGACAAGCTCTCAGTACATTCTTAAAACATCCATAAATCATAAAAAAAAAAAATTTTTATTTGCCTATGAGAAAAATGGCTATAACCACCCTTCGAATAAGCATGTTTGTGTGAAAGTGGAAAAAAGGTTGTCCATTGAATATATCTGATCTGTAGAGTGTGTATATGTGTATATATATACACACACACACACACACACATAAATACACATACTGATTTATATCTCAGAGAGGTACTGCAGGTCCTCTGGGCCTCAGATACAGCCTGCACATGTCTACCTGCAAGTGTAATGCGCCACGCTGGCTCTCTCTCTCTCTCACACACACACACACACACACACGCACACAAACACATTGTCCCACATACTCCTTACAGCTCAGAGGCCACTGTCTTGGACTGAAAGAAAGTCAAGACTTTGACCCACTTAAACTCATTATTTTTGTTCTCTTACTCTTTCTATTGATTTCTCTTCCTTTCGGTCATGTTGAAGTAATTATTTTGATTTAAAGGGGACCTATTATGCAAAAATCACTTTTATAAGGTGTTTGAACACAGTTGTGTGGCCGCAGTGTGTGAAAACAACCAGCCTATAATGGTAAAAATCCACCCACTAATTTTGTTTATAATCCCAATAAATCATCAAACAAGAATTGTGTGCGCTCAAAAAGAACAATGAGCTCTCAGGTGCGTTGAACAAAAAGAAGAAAGTTTTAATCCAACAGGTAGATTTGGGAAAAAAGCGTGATACTTTTTCACCTATGCATATGGAAAATAAAAAAACTATATTTTTGATAGACCTTTTTTGGTCTGATTGGATTTTTCCAGTGTGTGGACAATTTCAGCTACCTTTTGTTTATAATCCCAAGAAATCATAAACTGTAGAGCCCTGCACGGGCCTCAAATATAGGCCCTAGCCCTAGCCTGGCCCGTGTCCGACAGCTCATCAGAATTACCAACTCAAGCCTGTCTTTTTTTCCCCTTCTCCCAAAAAAGCTTATACTACTGTTTCAGCTATTAAAATAGTTCAGTTATTTATGTAATGGCAAAGTGATTTATATTTCTTTTCGTTTTTTTATTAAGTTAATTTAGAAAAACCTTTGGAGCATTTTTTGTTCGTTATTAGTTTTTGTTTTTTAAAGTAACAGCCAAGCAGACAGTGAGCTGATCATAGCCTATGTTTGATCAATTTAGCCTTCTTAAATCATCACGACTTGCCTAAAATAAAATCTATAGATATAAAACAGTTCAAGCATATAACAATGTTTAGACGTTAAACCTAGATAAATGTGAGCTGTATCCAATAGTTTGTGTGGAGAAAGTGCGCTTTGCAGGACATGGAGGCACCAGTGCAATCACTTGCAGTTTTTTCAGTGGATACGCCATCATTTTTGCTCATAAAGGTAAGAGTAATACATCATTCGGAACAGTAAAGGGTCTACTTTTATTTGTGTGCACTCACAATATCAACAAAACATTGTGCTTTTATAAAATACAAACAAACATGATGCGCTTTCTGCTCTCTCGTCTTGAACAGGAATGCTTCACATTCACGTGTACACTTACATATAATAAATAGAATAAAGTTAATGCATATTTGGCATGCTGTCTGAGAGGAGGGCTCCGAGCTCGCAATTTTGGCCCAAAACCAGAGTATGCATCCCCCCCACCCCCACAGGTCAGGATAGGAATAGTTGTAAGTCCGGAGAAGGGGTGGCAAGAGGGATGCTAAAACATCAGCTTTAAATTGCTACTTAACGAATTCTTACTATAGAAAGCTTTAAATTGCTACTTAACGAAATAAAACCAATCGAAAACAAAAACTCTTTCGTTAATAATCATAATCTGTAAAGATGCACTTCTCTCTAAAGGCGCGTCTAATGAGGAGATGGCAAGTCAGGATCGGCAACTTCATCCTTGTGACACAGACTTAGAAAACAGTAGTTTATTAGTAAATAATTAAAATATCTCCTTACTATTTACCTCTGACGCATTCATTGTAATTACTTTTGCCAGTGCTTTGCAGCAGGCTTTAGCCTATTGTATGCATTTGAACGCAGAATTCTTCAGCTGCGCTGACAGCACGCATGCTGCTGCTGGACACTAAACACCGTCGAGCCGCTCTTGACAGTCGTGGTAGCATGGTTTCGTGTTGTTTCCACCAGCGCGGCAATTTTTTTTTTTATCACTAATTGATGGATGTCTAAAATATAAAAATAAGGAGAAGCCTAAAACAGGCCCAAGACCCGGCCCGCGTCTTAAGCCCAGCACTAGGGGCATAAAAAAAGTCAGGGCTCATCTGGCCCGGGCTGAAATGCAGGGCTCTAATAAACCATCTCTCAGAACAAGCGATTCCAGATTTCTCCCTACGTGCACATCATTAGAGGGAAAAAGTCCTATTAGAAATCTGCCCTATTAGTATAGACACAGCCCTGAGTGAGAAACGTTTCTTTTCCAAACTGCTTTTATGAAAAAGCTCCTTGACACTCTGTGAGGCTAATGTTGCTAAAGCTACCATTGTCTTTGCCTATTCTCACTGATGCTGCCTTCAGGTGCTACCCGATCGTGAATGTGGTAGTTAAAAATTGCATATGAAAGCAATGTGAGGTCGACCGCTTGAATTTGTCAATCTCATAATCACTAGTGGGACTTATCTTGTGTTATCACAAACTTTATGACACGTTGAGACCAACTACTTTTTATCGCTCTGTGCTCCCCGTCTGTGTAATTCATAAACGTGGATTTATTATGCAAAGTACAATCAGATAACTACTGAGAGTTTCTGATATTTTCAGTGCGCGAGATTGTCCTGTTTTGTTTTTGCTGGCTTTTTAAGCTCCACCCTCTTCTGAAAAGGGGGCTGGGAGCACCAGCTCATTTGCATTCAAAGGGACAAACACAAAAACAGCGCATTTTGGCTCATACCCTAAAAGGACCAATTTTAACAAGCTATAAAAATTATCTGTTGGGTATTACGTTTTTTGTTCTTTTTGATGAAGCAGATATTATACACTTCAGAATTTTTATTTTTAGTTGGATTATCACTGTAAGCAAAAGGAAAAACAGATGTGCACACAAACTCTGTTTTTAAGATTGTTCCAGGAAAAAAACAAACATTCCAGTGAGCAGATCATGGTCAATTTTACAAGCTCCTCCTTTCCTTTTCTTTTTCTGTTCGCTATTTGTGGAATTTTAGATTTGGCCTCTCTGACACCCAAGAGATAATACAGTAACACACACACACAGGAAATATTGTTTGCAGGATATGCAACAGGTACTGAACATAATGCAGACAGAGCAGCTATTACCACAGCCTTCAGGTGTTCACACAACAGGTGTGAACCCTCCAGACAAAGACCACCTTTAGATTCACACACATGAGTAAACTTACAAACAAATGCATCAATATGCAACATAAACACATTCACACTTTGGCATATTGCATTTGTCATCTGCCCAGTGAGTGCAAACACTGAGAGAGGGACAAGACCAAACACAGCCTACCACACACTCGCTCCACGAGCACACACTTGGATATGTGTGCTCATGGTACATGCCAAGGGTGAATCACATGAGTTATAAGGAAACTATAATGTCAGGGTGAATTTAGAAATGGATTTAATGGGTCCTTCTGCCTTAAAGGGCCATAGAGAGAGGGAGAGATGGAAACAGAGGAACCAAAATATCATAGAAACTTGGGGGACACTTTTGGAAACATCTAACACCCTAGCAACTTCATAACCACTCAGAACACCTTAGCAACACAATGAGCAACACTGTGAGCACCACAGCATTGAATTTTGCCCAGACACATTGTAATTACAAACATAATGTGAGTGTTAACCTACAATACGGTTGTGAAATGCAGAAATATTCTTAAGGATAATCTCTCTAGACCTGCCAGCAAAACTGCTACATTTGTCCAACAACGGCTAAACCACCAGACATTTAATACATCCTAATGCTCTAATACTGCCCGAAACAAGCCGCTTATCCCATTATGTGATATAAACCTCACTCTCTTTTTCTTATTGGATCAGCTGATGTTAACACCACCCCTTTGCCTCAGTTATTTGGGTAACCTTCTAATGTAACAATCTGACTGTATTCCAGAACTTGGTGAACTGTATTTTTTTCTTGCATAGGTAGCAGACTTCTAAGACAATTTAACTGTCATGGAACCTCAACAGTGAATCCGCATGCCACACAAATGAGACTCGTTATTGTTTTCATTAGACTTTGGTGCTAAGCTAATGGCTCAGTGCTCTAATAAGCATACAAATGCATCACACAGAGAAATATTAGGCAAAATCTTTTCCTAACAATTTTATCAATATTTTCCCTTACTTTTTAAAGTTCATCTGCTGCTTTGTATTTATGTTCTTCATTGCAGTGAGTGCTTTCTGGAATTCTTCATGAATGTGGCCTTAGGATTTGACCAAAATGAGGATGTCTTATGAGATGAAATAATCAAGAAGCCTACCTTTTGGAACAAATTTTGGATGTCGGAAATCACATGTTTTCTGAGTAGGTACATTCTTTGAATTACTTCACAACCATTAAAAAAGTATGTTATTATTAGTGCTGTCAATCTATTAAAAAATTTAACCACGTTACTCACAGTCATGGACTAATCACAAATTTCAAATACTAGGATTTACCTGTAAATTTGTTGAAATAAAGAAATGCAAGACAAACTAGTTTTAAAGAAACAGAACCTTTCACACTTCCGACAGGTATGATATATAATCCTTATTATTCTTTTATCATTATTCTTTTGTTTTTATTCAGCCATTATCAGCCTTTTACTGGCAATAAAACGTTTACCAAGCCACATCGCTTCAATCTCAGTATACATTTACCCAACTATTATCAAAAGTATTTCTAAATAAATACAACAAAACATTTTCTTGCGTCCTTACGTGAAGTATTATGACAAAATGCATTATGAAGAATAATTGAACCTGTTCTGCAGGTGCATTAGAGCTAATATTAGCATCATGCTTCATAAAACAATTTATGAGATTAATAATACAAAACTCACTTCAAACTACCATTGAGTGTTCCTTTTGCGATCACATGTGGAATTTGGTCGTTTACTGTTGTTAAAATATGCTATTTATAGCCTTTTATATCGCTGCACAAATTAGCATTTCAGATGTACATATTCATCTCAAGAAAATCACATTCAAATATCCTATCGTAATCGTGTCTTTATTATCTTATATAATCTAGTGGCTGTTGTCATGTTTATTTCTGCTGTGTAAAAGCCTTAACATGTGTGCTCTGCTGAAACTCACGTTGTTTGTGATGTTACAACAGCCTCTCCATTCTTAAGTTGCCAGGGATAAATTCCAAGTATAATACAGATTAGTAAAAGGATCTGTTTTATATACACCTCTATATACACCTTGGGCGGCTGCGGTACATTATAAAAGTAGCCCCAAAAACCGCAACCCACGGCTCTGTAATTTTATTATTATTATTATTATTATTATTATTATTATTATACTGATAGATAACCTTCCGCGCTGCGATGATGGGAAGAAGTTGGGGTCAAACCTTATCAAATGATTAATTTTCGTTAAAAAAATATTAACGCATTAATTTTTTTTTATTAATCGCATACGCGTTAACACGTTAACGTTAACACCCCTAGTTCTTATATTCATTCTTAAAAAATAAAGTTTCCAAAAAGGTTTTTTTGCAGCATTGCCATACAAAAAACATTTTTGGTTTCCCAAAAAAACCTTTCAGTGAACATTTCTTAAAGGGATAGTTCACCCAAAAATGAAAATTACCCCATGATTTGCTCACCTTCAAGCCATCCTATGTGTATATGACTTTCTTCTTCCAAACAAATTCAATTGGAGTTAAATTAAACAATTTCCTGGCTCTTCCAGACCTTATAATGACAGTAAATGGCTGTTGATATTCTATAGTCCAATAGAAGTACAAATAAAGTGCATCCATCCATCCATCATAAAAAGTGCTCCACACGGCATCAGGGGGTTAATGAAGGCCTTTTGAAGTGAATCTATGCGTTTATGTAAGGAAAATATCCATATTTAAAACTTTATAAACCGTAATCTCTATCTTGTGCTAACTGATGCACGCATGTTCACGAGAGAGTTTTGTTCCTACAGAAACAGAACCAGAGATGCTAATAAAGAGCCTTTCATTTTAAGAGTGTATTATGAATGTGTGTGGCTTGTACTGTATATAATCTGGATGTACTACTGTACATTCATCATGTTGTCATTGTCATGTGACCTAAGAATCTCAGCAGAAGCTGTATTTAATTCCAGGAAGTTTTTGCCTACTGTTTAATAAATACTATGAATTCGGATATACTACTTTTTTCACAAACTGTATAATGAGGGAGCATATGTTTCAGATGCAGTCTTTATGTAAGGATTTGGAACAGAGCAACTGTCTTCCTCTTTCTCTCCACCTCCTCCTCTTTGGCACTCCATTATGGTGTGATTTCCACCATCAGTTTCATTTTGCCCCTTCCCGGTCTAGTTTCACTGTCACATGAGGGGGGAAGAAGGTGTTAAAAGTGTTACAGTATACAGTAATAACGCTTGCTTGAAGTATATACACTGTAAAAAAAATTCCGTAAAAAAACGGCAGCTGTGGTTGCCGGAATTCTACCGTAAAAAAATACGGAAACAACATTTTAGGGGTTTAACTTCAATTTACAGTTAAATACTGTAATTTCATTAACTAATATAATGTTAATATACCAATCAATTGAAGTACTGAAATCTATTTTGTACCTTTGAAATACACTGATAACCACCAAATACAGGTGGTGATGAGAAAGTCACATGATGAACCAAAGCCCATCACAAGCAGCTTTTAAATAATAACATATATAGAAGGTGCACAGTGTCATTCACACAAACACTAAACACCATCATGGTGTGACTCATTAAACTGAAATATGCAATAAATATTAATTTAACAACATTAGATGTAACATACAACTATAATAAATATAACTGATAAGAAAAAAAACTAAGAAGAAACATAGTTATTTCAAAGAAAAAACATCAAATTCAAACAAAATTTGAAATGCAACACAGGGAATTCTGGGAACGTCAGTTTACGTTTTTCCCCTGTAAATTTTACAGGAACTTACTGTTAACCATTTAACAGGTTTTTACTGTAGCATTTTCACTTTTTTTTTTACCGTTAAAATCACGGTCATTTTTTACAGTGTACAAGAAAGAGGGTTTACTGTATCTTAGGCCCTTGTATGTCTGTGTGTGTGTTGGGGAGGCAGGCCCAAACAACATGACACCCTGAGGGTGCATTCTCTCCTCGTCCTCTTTCTCTCTGTCCTCTATCTGTATTTTCTTTCTCTTTCTTGCACTGATACTATTGAGTCATAGATTAGGAATGGAGAGGCAGAATAATAGAGAGAGAAAATTTAAGAGTGAGGTGGAAAGGAATGAATGAACGTGAAAGTTTGAGAATGTGTTTACCCGTTCAGATTACCACTTAATTACATGTTTACAGTTGTATCCTTTATGCCTTTGGCTGTCTGTAGTACCGTTCAGAAGAAATTCACTCATAAGACCAAGGATACGGAAATAAATATTCATGTATGGGGCTATCAAACTGGAAGAGTTAAAGAGCTGACCATTGTAAAAACCCATATTTATTATTATTCTACATACTCAGACGGACCTGCTGTTTTAGTCAAATCTTATGGAAATAACTGCGAACTAAAGGACACTGTTCTGTTATGTGAGACCATGTAAACACCATTCCCAGTCCTTGTCCTTCAGAACAAGCCCACACCTGTCCAGGTGAACAGAGAGTGATAGAGAGAGGGGCCGAGGGTTTATGCTGATATATGTGCTAATATATTGCACATCCACATGTGCTGCAAATGTTCCCATCAATCTTTCCTCTCCTCGGAGCGCACATTTTATCAATCTCTTTTTCTCCCCTGAGGATGGTTTATTGTTGACATGTTTTCCTCAGCATTTCTGTGATAAGGACAGATGGGAACAGGGGTCAGGTGTGTGTAGTGACCTCTGAATGAAGCTATTTTGATACCTGCATTGTAAAAAAAAAAAAAAAAAAAAAAAAAAAAAAAAGGTTTAGTGACTGATATATGTTTAGTGAGGTTATTCCAAATCCTTTTGACTGACTTTCTTCTGTGAAGCACAAAAGAAGTTTGGAGAAGTGGCTTTTTTTCCATACAATGGATGTCAGTGGGAACTAAAAGTGGATGCCCAATGGATGTCAATTTGGTTACCAACATTTAAAAAATATATATCTTCTTTTGTGTTCCGCAGAAGAAACTGATACATTTTTGGAACCACAGGAGAGGGTTTTCGTTTTTGGGTGAACAATCCCTTGACTCCTTGTTGTTTTGTAAATTTAGATATTTAAGCAGAGTAATTTTAATGAGCTATATAATCTTATTAGGGGTGAAATCATAAGGAATTCCAGTTATTTAATGTTTTCAGTAATGTGTCTTTTGAAATTTAGGAAGGAATATTTGAAAAATAGTGCCAAATGCTAGTCATGCTTTTGATTCACTAAAAAGAACTGCCCTGTAGCACTCATTAGCTCAAGAATCAGACTTCACTGGTTGCATTGTATGTTTTATGCAAAATAATGCAGGAAATATTTTCAGAGTATTTTAGTACAGTGTTCCATGTTCCATGTTCCAAAAAAAACTGAACCAGTTAGGAAAAAGAGCAGTTTATCAATTCCCATCCTTGCTTATACTTGCATAATGATTGATAAAACCCATTCTCTTATTTTCCTACATTTTATTATGTATGCCTTATTTTTCTGAACATTAATCTATTACTGTCTGTCCTCCCTATTTCATTATCATTATTGCTTTCTCCCTCCTTCTTTAGAGACATCTGCCAAGTTACCTTCAACCAATCTCATGCCCACTGTGCTCTGTGGTCATGTGTGTGTCTGTTACATGCTATGAACTAACAATTAATCACAAACCACATTTTAATTTCCTCCTACCCTGTTGAGCAACACACACACACACACACACAATGAGGGTTAAGCACATGCCTGCTCAAACACTCTTCCTTCCGCATAAACACAATATCAGAGCACGCTCACAGAGATTTAGAATGGGCCGTTGACTCGGTTCAGGGCCATGTAGCATGAAGGATATTTTCCATCTCTCTTTCTCAGTCTTTCTCAGTGTTGCTGACAGGTGTGTTGTGGCGGTGAGATCTGGGTATGCCTGAGTGTGTGTGTGCTGTGTCTCTTTACTAATTTGGCACATTGTGTGTTCTCTGTGGTTCACCGCTCAGCCAGGTAATGTTAGACAAGAGCAAGCATTAGCAACAGAGAGTGAAACCGAGGAAAAAAAGAAAAAAAACAGTCTGTGAATGACAGGATTGTGAGATTGAGTATGCCATACTTAAAAGTCTGGTGAAGTCTTGGTATCAGATGCTAATACTGTAGTAATTGTGAATTATGACTAAAAGATTATCATTTTCATGTTCATATTTGTATTTACATGTTACCCCAAGGGTTATAAACTGCTCCATAAAATCAGAGGAAAGTGAAAGGATGATTTGTTGAAGCCCCACCCTCAACTGTAAACCTGACCCTGAAATCTGATTGGCTGACAGGACCAAAAAGAATGGTGATTCAATTACAGGTCTTTTATGTTCATTTGTAGATGATTAATGTTTTGTTTTTTTTAATACTGTCTGTAGCATATGTATAAATTTAATATTTTTCAAATTCTTTAGTCCAGGGCATTACACCTTGGGGGAAAAAAACCATTAAAAGCAGGTTTTTTATTAGTTCATAAAAATGTTTAAATGTTATATTTCATTTTGGTTTGATTCATTATTAACTTTAACTAGATGTATTTTACTTCTTTCCCTACACATTTTGAATGTATTATATTATATTTTATCCATGGTAAAATCCCATTTAAATGTCTTCAGTATTACATTCTATCACCATGTAATTCAGTTCAAGCAGTTCAAGCTTTGTTGGATTCAGAGTGAATCTGAACTGTGTCAAATGAATTGTGAATCAAATGAATCTGATTCAGAGTCAAGCAGTTCAAAGGCAGGTTAAATGGACAATCCATCATTGTGAACTCCCCCAGAGTCTCTCAACACTTCTGTTCTTCTTCTCCTTTTCTTTCAGTGGCTCTTTCTCTCCAGTGACTCAGTCTGTCCCTTTGTGTTAACTCCTAGAGACACAACATGAGCGTGTGTGGCCAAGGACAGTTCAGATGGAGCTCTTTGTTTTCGTCTGTGTGGCCACTTGGTCCTTGCACACCTCATTAGTTGTAACCACCGCTGGTTGCCACAGAAAATGTGTGTCAGTGTGTAAGTGTTGTTCCATTCCCTGATCCTCTGAAATGAGCAGTTTTTGAGGGACCGAGAAAGGGTGGTTAAAAAATAGAGGCCAAGAAACTCTTCAAGAGCTCTGTGCCATTCTCTTCAAGTTCAAACCACAAAATAACATTGTCACGCACACACAAGCGCACTGTAGATATTTGGCTGTGTGTGTGTGAGCAGTTCCTTGAGGCCTTACCAATTCTTTAGCCACATGGCATTCACGGAAATTTAATATCCTGATGATGCTGATGTGTCCTGAATTCTGCAATGTGTAGTTGCTTAAACTTTTATTAAAATATGAACTTGAGTGTGTGTAACTTTGTAGTTATACAATATGAATCGCATACCTTTTATTTACAATTTACATATTGTAAATTTAGATAAATAAATGTACTTTTATTTATTCTTCAAATGATTCAAAATCATAATTAATAAAACCATACTAAAATATATATTTTATATAGGTTAAATAATATTTAAAACATACAAATATATATTTTTAATATAAGCTTATACTATAAATAGACGCTGATGTTGCTGTGAGTTATTAAAAATATTTTGTGTTTCCATTGTGTACTTTGTTTAGTATGCAGTAGTCACTTTGGTATTTTTATGCCCTCTGAATAAAGACTTTTGTGCTTTTTTCTATAATTTAAGCTTGTAATAATGCTGTGATTTGGGACACATACCGTGATTTTGATCTTTTTGCAGATCTTTTTGATCTTTTGGTGGATCAAGAGATGGTGCCGTTAAATATTGTGTAAAATTAAGTGCATGCTTGATCTATAATAACATGTGCTTAGTACCATAATAATGTATTATACTCTATATGTTGCTTATTACAGTTTTAATATTAGTTAATAGTTTCTTACAAAAAAAAATGAGTACCTGCAGAAGTAATGTAGACCACCCCTGAAGACCCCATATCTAACAAATCTCATACCTAATTACACAGATCTGTTAATAATCAACTTACAGTCACCTGCAGCTGCAATCTATGGCAGGCTCATTCCATTACCCAGAGTTCATTGCTGTCCCACATGTTCAATATTAAATGCTCAGTCATTTTTGTTTCCTCATTCTCTCTCTCTCACACACACACACACACACACACACACACACACATGCACGCACACAGCAGCTCCTACTAATGGAAGAGCCAGACAAACATCTGTTTTAACAATGAACAGGAGGAAAGATAGAGGGAGAATAAAGAAAAGGGAAAGAAAGAGAATGAGGAAATAAAGTGAATTTGGTGTCAGTGGGCAAACGGTTTGGAAAAGAAACGTGTTTGACTGTTTAACAGACAGTGAGGGATTTGTATCGGTAAAAGAGGCGGGTGAAATAGGGAAAAATTTTAACTTACCTTCCATCATGTTTGTGTTTGTGTGTGCAGGACTACACTGAAGAGCAGCTGGCATCTGTCTTATGGGCAGCTTTTGATAGCTAATATGAACGTCCGTGTGTGTGTGTGTAAACTTGAGAGTGTGTCTTCAAGAATGATGGTGTGCTTACACTTCATTTTTATTAATGATATGGCACAGCACATCAAAGGGTTTGGGAACGGATCAAACAAAAGTGAGAGAGAGTTGTTTCAGAGCGGATGAAAAATGAGATGAATGATGAAAGAGAAGTTTCTTCTCTCGGTCACTTCATTTCTGCATAGTTTTAGAGGCTTTACCAAAACAAAGATTTGGTCATTTTTGAACACTGTTCACCAAACCAGCCACGTAATTGTTAATAGTGGTTTGCAACAGTGTTTTTGCTTCAAAACCTAGATTGGACATCAAGTGGCAATCCTGCATAAGCCCGGCTATAAGCAAAAACGAACAACTTTGTAAACATGTAAAAGGCTACAGATGTGTAATTTGCTGTCTTTATAGTTTGACTGTTTGGTTTGTCTCTTGAATTTCGATGGTTTCGTGCTCTGAGCAGCCAACAAATTGTGGTCAAAAAAGTGTATTTAACATAATTGCAAATGAAACAATATTTGATGTAATCTTGCTCATATTTACTTTTCTTTTGTCATAGTTTTGAGAATAACATGGTATCTGGCTAATTAAGCTGGTTTGTACCAACTGGCAAATGTATTTGCACTAAAATATATATTTTTTTCATCCTATATGTGACCTTTGATGTCAAAAACATCCTAGGTTACTTATACGGTTAGTTACATTATATCACATTTTTGAATGTATCACTGTTGACTGTGGTCTTATGCTGTTTACTGGTTGCCAGTAATGTGTCATGATGGTCTTTGATAGCAACAGAACAATTCATATGTATTTTGCAAAATGTAACTTGTCTTAAGTTTAACAGTTTGGTCATTTTGATGCAGCATATTAACTACAAATATGGCAAGGGTCATCGTAGTGTTAAAATGAAAAATCCTGTGCACCTGAAATTGTATTATTTACCCACCAGTTAAGAGCCCCTGGTTTAGCAGATATGGCAAGAGTGCAGAAAAAGAGAAGGCACTTTGAGCTATAAAAATCAGAAAGGGTAAATCCGCAGATGGCAGGATGAAAGGAAGAAAAAAAAACAGATTGAGAACAGATTGGGCTGCTTGTATGCAATTCCTTTCAGAGCTGTGAATGAACTGTTTGTCTGTTGCATTATTGTAACTGATCTGATAAAATGTGTGTGTGGTAAGAGAACAATTAGCAATTCAGTAGATGACAATATGTATGATGATGTCACTGTGATGTAAAAGGTCAGACACCGCTAGTCACACAAATGACTGATGCCAGTGAAATATCTCACACAGATTTCACTTCCTCCACTTTTTTCCTCTCTCTTCGTTTTTTTTCGCTCCATGTCTTTAGCTCCTAAACCTTAATATGCACTCAATACAAAAATATTGATGACTCATCTTGCACTGATCCAAAACAAATTTAACTATTTGTTACATTTGCATAGACTTATATACAGTACATAATATGTTCTTTTGTAAATGCTGAACATCAGTGTGTATGTTGAATGTGTACTTATTGATTCATCAAGTCTATCAAAATGTATCTGGGAAATGTGCTGATAAGTTTACGTTGATAATCATTAAAAGCACTAACAGAGTTCAGCTGCAATTACCAAGGCCCTCATACGTGGCTTAAGCGTGTGTGTGTGTGTGTGTGTGTGTGAGTCAGTTTGTGTGTGTCAGGGAAAAGCCCAATGCTTTAAAGTCTCTCGATTACAGTGTCTGAAAAGCAGAGGGAAGTCCCGATCTTTGAGCAAACTTCTGTGAAACAGCAAATGTGTGTCTTTATAACTGCCATAAAATAGGAGTAAAAATCACAGACAGACATCTGTACAATTATGTTGCATGAATATGAAACTATTTCCTGAAAATGAATTTTTCTTTCCGTTTCATTCTTACTGAACTATCCTCTGTTCTCAATCCACATCTCACATCTCACTATTTTCTCTTTAAATGACTTTTTTCTAGCATGGATTTTGTTGGGGGATTTTTTTTTATATAGTTCCAAACGACCAGCACACATCTGTAACAGGAAATAGGTCTGTGGCTTTAAACAGACAATTAAGGGGCATAAACCACTGGGTAGTGTTAATGTGGCTGGTAAATTAAGAAATGGGCTTCAGACCCACTGAAAACACATAAATTAGCAAACTTGGAACTGAAGAATGTAACTCAGTTTGATTAAATGTATTTTAATTGCCACTTCACATTTATCAACTAAAATACTCCACTAGTTTAGTTTGTTTAGGTTTTCACGTTTTTGTGCAAATGGCAAAACTGATTTTTTAACATTTGTTAAATCTCCAAATTATAAACATTGGTCTATACATACTGATGTAAGACTTTCTGAAATGAAATGTGAATTTTAGGATTTGTTCTCATATATATATATATATATATATACACACACACACACAAACGCACAAAACATTTTGGGTCTGTAAGATTTTTTTTTTTTAATGTTTTTAAAGAAGTATCTTATGCTCACAAAGGTTGCATTTATTTAATCCAAAAATACAGTAAAAGATAACAGTATAATTTAAAATAACTGTTTTGTATTTTATTATATATTAAAATATCATTTCTTGTGATGGCAAAGCTGAATTTTTAGCAGCCATTACTCCAGAAATCATTCTAACATGCTGATATTAAGGCTCAAGTTAAGTTTCTAAATAATTATCACTGTTGAAAACACTCATGCTGCTTGACATTTTGGTGGAAACGGTGATACTGTACAGGAGTATTTGTAGAATAGAAAGTTCCAAGTAAGGACCACTTATTTGAAATAGAAATCTTGGAACATTATAAATGTCTTTACTGTCACTTTTAATCAATTTAGTGCTACCTTGCTGAATAAAAGTATTTTCTGTCAAAAAAAAAAAAAATCTTACTGACCCCAAACTTTTGAATGTTAGTGTACCTGACTGGTCTGTTTTTAAACATTGCAGTTTAATAGCTAACACATGTTTTTTGGAGTCTAATTCTTTCATTCTTTCAAGCTATTTGTTGTGGTGGCGGTGGTTATGGATGGTGACTTTAAGGCCTGCCCTCACGGCATGATAAATAACTACAGACTTATACGTTAAAACTGAGTGATGCATACACACTCACATAGATACACTGTTTCCAAAACACACGCACACACTCCAGCATGCTACAGCGGAACCTGCTTTTGCCAGAAACCGCTGTGTCCCTCTTCCACTGTTTTTTTTCACATTCTGATCTCTTCCTCTTTTCTTCCATCACAATCTTCTCTCTCTCTCTCTCATCCTAACTGAGGCAGTAGTGATTGATAAACTGTTTTCAAGGACTCGGCCACGCTGATAGCAAATGTACCACAATGCTTGCAAAGACCTTGAGTCGTGTGTATGTCCGTGAACGCATTCATCAACTTGCTAATAATGCACCATGAAACATCCCGTTGTTGTACTTTGTTGGCAGGTAATCAACACACACTCAACTTGTGCCCAGGCTGAGACTGTAGGGTCAAAACAGGCCGAGTTACATGTCAAAGGTCATTCGGTGGGAACAATACTGGCCAGACAGTCAGCAGTAAAGCAATACACACACAATATAATAATGCATTCGCTATCTGAAGTGAGAGGGGGCTCAGCTCCGCATTTTGAAACAACATCAGAATTCCACTGCGCTTTGTGTGTGCGGAAGACTTTGGCCGGAATGCCTGAATTCCACTCAGTCCATCAGGAATGCTGGCTGAAGCGAATAACAGAGAGAGACAGAGGGATCAAGTAGGGAACATTTTGATTTGATTCAGCTCTCTGACCGGAGGACAGGGTATTAAGTATCATTAATTATCATAATCATCAAGGGATCTGCAGAAATGACAAAATATACTAAATCTCTGGCGTGCTATACTGTGGCTCCCTGTTCCCCACTTCAGCTACAGTTGAGTAGTTTACATTTTAAATCATACAAGTGCATAAGTGAAGGAAGTAGATGGGCTATTCTTATGATTTAGTTGCAACAGTAAAAGCTATTACAACTATAAGAGCTCTTTAATACTTAATAATTAGAGTCTTGAAGTGATTCATGATGCCATTGAATGTACTATGTGATCTTACTGTGATTTGTACAAGAGCGTGGCATTTCCTCACATCAGTTTTTCTTCAAATAACATTCACAATTTAATAAATTGCAGTAGCAAGACTATGTAAACATCTGCTGTATAAGAGATCAGTGACATAAAGGGATGACTTTGAGACTGAGTCATTCTATTATAAGCTAGCCAAACTTACCCTACCCTTTAGTTCACAAACATCTGAGCGGAAAAGCCTTCACATGAGACTGAAAAGTTTTTTTTCCAACTTTTACAAATGTTTATGAAATGATTAAATGGATTTCATAATCTATTTATTCCCGTAATGCAACAATGTGGATTTAGAATGAGTGGTCACAAGAAGCCACAAATTGCAACACTTGTGAGAATGATGTTCTGTTTAATTAAGTTTTAGTGCTGTATATATTATTTATGAATAGGAAACATTTAAATTCAATTAAATTGGTTACCCACACATGGTTTAGTTGATAAAGACATAACATTATATATTAGGATTTGGTTACAGAAATGTATGTACTGCACACTGTAGTTGTATTGTGTAATGTAATTAAAATGTGTAAATGAAAAAAGGAAATTATTCTTGGTATTATTCATTAAAATTAAAGCTAGCATTAATTCTTGTTTTTATGTTGCCTTAAATGACAGGGAATTGCGGAAAACAAAGTTCCTTTGAAGCGAGTAATTTCTGGCTGGTTCAGCTATACACATTAATATGTAGAAAAATGTACTCACAAATCATTAAAAAAATGAAATTGAACATAAAATATTCACCCATTTGGATTATTCTAACCACAATTTTAACTTAAATTAATAAACATAACATAAAAGCATAGCCTATTTATCAGTCAAACATCTTCACAGAAATGAAGTGGGTAACATTTATAATACTAATAAAACTAAATGTGTATACACAATGACCTGGTTTATATATTTATGATCAATAAATCCAATTTGTTTCAATTTCATACATTTTAGCTATTGATTTTTACTTGTTGATATCCATATTTTAATGGATGTTCATGCTGCATTTTGGAAAAAAAATAATAAAATCAAATTGATGCAAATATTTGATCATCTTTTGTTTTTATTTATTTATTTTTAGTTTTTTTAGTGCAATGCACATGTGGATTCAAGAATAGGCAATGACTATTAAAAGACAATTGACTCTTAACTAAAAGATGGGACATGCTATTCATTACTTTAGCTGACGTTTTCAGCATTAGGATTCCTTACATTCATTTTTCTACCAGTGGTATGTCTCCTCTTTATACTGTCTCTGAGGTTAGATGAAGATGAGGAGTAATGGCTGTGTGGAGTAACAGCGCTGATGTGGTAGCAGAGGTCACAGGTTTAATCTCCAGTTACCAAGATGCCCATCATGTTCTGTCACCGCAGTGCCCTTGAGCAAGCCTCTTAACTCATGGTTGTACAGGAATACTTGCGTAATTACAGGAACCTGTCCTTATTGTAGGCCTTCTGTAAGATAAAAGGAAGCAATCTTGACTTGGGAATTTAATGCAAGGTTGGATCTCTCAGATATGAGCCAGGTTAAATGAACACACATTATTTTGTGATTTTGTGTGTGTTTAGTTCATTTAGGGTGGTCCTGGCCTTTATGGCTCTCACAGCACCAGTCCTATTTCTTGATTTGTTTCTCCACCTGGACCATTCAGGCCTACAGTACACACGCACACACAAATGAATGTAGCCTGGAGAGACCATGTCTGTGTATATGTATGTGTTCTCCATCATCCTTCCTTCCTGAGAGGAAAAGAAACTGAAAAGTGGGATAGTAGCAGGTGCAAATGTGTGTGTATACAGTATGTGCTTGTTTCCATTTACACTTTGAAAGGGGCTTTTCAAAGTGATGCCATAGAGGAACTATTTGGGTTCCCCAAACAAACTTTCAGTGAACAATTTTGAAAAGAATCTTTGTTATTAGTGTGAAGAACATTTGAATAATCTGAAGAACCTTTTTCCGCTATAAAGAACCTTTTGTGGAATGGAAAAGTTCTGGATGTTAAATGTTCTTCATGAAATCAGTCCACACAAAATCAGATTTGACCCTATTTACTTGTGAATGATTCAACAGTGCTTGTTCTTCCAAATCTAAAAAACAGTCTTTGTGATATTTCATCCAAATATTGAAAAATGACTTTCCTTTTTTCTCTTTTTGCAATATGGACTAATGGATCATCTTTGCCAATAGCCAAATTGTTTCAGTAAACTCGCATTCAGTCCTGATAAAATAATGTCCTGTCTGCTCTTTTGTGTTTTATTGAATTTCCTGTTTCATTCTGAAATATGTCAAGTTGAATAGGTTGTGACTGGGGTATTCACTTTGAGTTTAATCATTTCTGTTACTTTATTCGTTATTTTTCTTGCTTAAGATATCCAGTTACATTTTAAATCATTCTTACACCTGTGCATGTGTGCTATTGTCTGTTTCTGTGTGTGTGTGTGTGAAGCAAATGGAAAACAAAGGTTTACATTATATGCTGCTGACGACACAAAGTCTCCATGACAGCTTATGGTAAGTATCATATAACATGGACCAGCTCTCTCTCTTTCTGTCTCACTTCCTCTATCTCCCTCTCACAGTGAAACTTGTTACAGAATCTATGATTATTGTGATTTCAGGTACCAAACACCTAGAAGTAGATGGTTCAGTGTGGCTGCAAAACAGAAGGAGGGAAAGAGAATAAAAGCAACAAGATAGAGGAAAAATGTAAGTGTGTTTTAGAGCTTGGTGAAATCATATTTGCTGACTGTTGCCCTCTAGAGTGTCTCATTGGTGCCGTAACGACGCCACTCAGTCGAAAGTGTGTAGTGCAGCTCACATTGAGCTTGTAATAATTGTTATACTAGATTCATTTCATGGATACACTGTTTTAAATATAGAGGTAAAGGGATAGTTCACCTAAAAATGAAAAACCTTATTTTTGGAGCAAAAAATGAGAGTTGTTCTTTTTCTTCCAGTTGAAATAAATGGGAAATGGATTTCCAAGCTTCAAAAAAGGATGCAAAAGCAATACAAAACATCACTAAAGTGATTCATACGATGTGTACGGTATACTTCACGTCATCTGAAGTAATACTATAGCTTTTCTTGACAAACCTCAATTTGAATTTTTATTGACTAACCCTTTTTTCCACCAGTGAGCTGTTAACCACTGTGACCAGGTCATTGAATTTGAGAACTGTATCAGTCCGTTTGTGTGGACGAATAATTTAAGTTGGTTTTGCGAACTGGATAATCTGACTCATTCATGAATCACACATTGTTCATTTCTTATGAACTCTGATAAAAGATGTTCAGTGAATAATAACTTTTCAGTCAGTTCCTCAAACAAACTTTTCAGAAAACTGAAATATTCTTTAAAATTTTGCTTTGTTCCACAGAAAAAAAGTAAGTCATTTTTTGGGTGAACTATCTCTTTAATACTTCACTACCTCATTACGTTCATAAGGTGAGCTAAAGTTGAACCGGAGTCCATAGGAACTCATCCAAAACTAATTAAAACATTCCACCATAACAAAACACTCATCTGATAGTGTACATCCCAGTATTCACGAGAAAGAGAGAGACTTTTACCTCTGACCAGTCTCCACCCATAATAGCCTGCCATCGAGGAGGGAGTGGCTGACTGAGGGAGGGGAAAGAGAGAGAGGGAGAGAGAGAGAGAGAGAGAGGGAAAGCTGAGAGCTCTGCGGTAGCATTAAGCGCAAGAACCAAAGCAGAGAAAGACTGGAAAAAAGAAGGTAGGTAGAGAAAGAAACAAACTGTGGAATTAGGAGCTAAGAAATAAAATAAAGAAGAAAAAGAGAGAAAACTCTGGAAAATCATTTCAGAGCAGGACAGAAGAGACTGAGAGAGAGAGGGGAAAAAAGACAGACACGTGAATTAAAAGAAGTCTTGGACTTCACATTGGAGACACATGTCCATGCGTGGATTGTTGCTGCTGCTGTGATCTGTCATTCCTCCTCACAGCGTGTGTGTGTGTGTTCTGGAGAGACTGAGGAGAGTGTGTGTGTGTGTGTGTGAGCCTGTCGTTCCTCTGGAGTCTACGGGACCATGGCACCTGTCAGGAACGGATGAACTTGAGGCTTAAAGGACTCGCGGGGGAAAAAGAAAGAGAAAAAAGCTGAAAGAGTGAAAGGTAAGTTAGTTTCTCTTCTAGTCATTTTATAGCAATGCTGCGTGTTTGTATATAGGAGTGTGTGTGAATGGTTCTCCCTTTTTAATTTGTGATTAGTGTGGATTCACTTTATTAACCAGCATCTAAATATTTTGATATTTACTTGAATACTTTGAATAAAGGCCGTACAAATAGTTGAAAAAGTGAGAGTGTGTACATGAGGTAGGGAGCCCCCCCAATGCGACAAGCTGTTCGACCTCTTTGTGCATGTGTGTATTTAACATATTGTGCAGTATTTGGATGAATGATACCCTGGTATTGTGTTTCTAGGGCAAATACTATAGTTGAGATCTTGTGTAATACATGGATAAATCATGTTGGTACAGTTAGGAACACTAATTTAGATTGCATGTCTCTCTGTATGTGTGTGGACTGACCCATCTGGACCGTGTTTTCTTAATATAGGATGATATTAAAAGATTAAATGGTCTGTGAATAAGGGAGGGAGAGAGTGACAGATAAAGAATGGAAGAGTGATAGGGAAAGACGTGTTCATTCTGTAAGTGTGTTTCTGCTGAAATATTTACCCTGGTGCAACTCTGACTGTTCCTGTGTTGCTCATGGGATGATGTTCTTTGGTTCACACAAAGAGCAAAAGACTGTTATCATCACTCCATCATCAACATTTTATGATTTTTATATTTTCAACCCCAAAACCATCACAGATTAATGAAAAGATGACAAGATAAGAGTGTATAGTCAAACACAAACAGATGCATTTAGTTCTTTCTTCTTTTTAATAGACTTCTATTAATCTTTTTTTCTAAAGCTATTTCCATAGACTTTTTAAAACAAATGAAAAATGTATAAACAAAGGTAATATTCCCTCTCTCTCTCGCTCTCTCTCTCTCTCTCTCTCTCTCTCTCTCTCTCTCTCTATATATATATATATATATATATACAGTATATATTACATTTATATTTATTAATATCTCTCTGTATGTATATTTATGCCTTAGGGTTATAGGTTAACCGTAAATGAACACAAGCTTCTTTTTTACAATACAAATACATTATTTGTCAATCAGTGAGTTTTCAAACTGAGAACATCCCATATGTCCCAAAAGAATGGTTTTGTCAGAATTTGCCCCCAAACTATAGCGAAGTATGTAAACACACAAAAACACCACATAATCCATACCATGCACTACCCAAAATAGTAATTAGACAAACACTCACATACCTACCCTCACTCAAACACACACATTCTCCACACATGTGTTCACACAGAAACACATTGTGTTTTTGGTCAGCTGTGTTTTTGGTGAGGAGAAGAATGTTGTGTTGTTTTAGTGGCGACTCTGGGCGAGCATTGTGTGTGTGTGTGTGTGTGCGCTTGATGAAATTACACGCAACGACTCATGCACACAAAACTGAAAGGTCCCAGACTCTCCTTTAATGTGCATCTCCAAGTGACTTTCTTTATTTCTCTCTGGCTCCTTGATTCCGGCTCTCAGGATTAGGGGGTGGGTAGAGAGACAGAGAGAGAGTAAGTAAGAGAGATTGAGAGTGAGATGGCTTTTAGCCCGGTGCCTCAGCCGGTGTGGATCGTTAATTGAGCTGCTCCCATAGGGGGGTATCAGACCCCAGATTAATTTGGCTCCCCCTCCTCATGCACGCACACACACACTCATGCTTTCACCCTCACACAAACTCACACTCTCTTTCAGGGCTCTTTATATCCATCTATTAGACCACAGTTGTCAGATGTCCTGTCACTGCTGGAGTTTCTATTCTGATAGGAGATTGCGAGTGGGTGTGGGTGGGTGTCTCTATGGTGGGGTTATTGATTGTTTTGTGGAGTGTAGTACTATTTAACTGTGGTGGGACCTGTAGGCCAGGACTCATTAGGTTGTCTTATAACAAAGAATAGATTCTGTACATCACTGAATGTTTCTGGGTTCCCAAGTAAAGGAAACCATGGAAAATATATCAGGAATCTAACAGGCCTAAAAAGTCATCTACATTTAATAAAAATCATAAAAATAATGGAAAAGTCTGTTGTATATAAAACTTTAAAATATTTCAGTTAGATATTGCTTTGATAAAAAGCCATTGTGATGTCCAATTTGTTGGCGAATCGCTTCAGTTGGATCAGTCACTGAATGATTCATTAATGAGTTAATCTGAATCAAAATCATTTTGATGTAATCACACATGCCTGAAAAGGATGTGAAAAAGTGTGGGAACCCTAAAATGTCACTCAAGTGTCAAACTTCAGGATATTCCCGGTGGATGAAGCAGCCAAACAAAATAATTTCAAACTTCCTTTAAATACTTTTGTTACATAATCTGTTCTCCACTGTTGCAATATTATGAAAGTTACAGGCAGATTAAGACATTTTAAATACTCTGCATTTCTTTTTTTTTGTGGTTGAGGAGACTGGGTTTGTGCCTGCAGCATTGTTTCTAGAACAGCAATGTGACTCAGTGACTCTTAATATATCATTTTGAGATGTTCAGTCCTAATGAAGATGTGGAGGTTGATTAGAGCCTCACGTCCTACCTCATGTGTTCAGATACAGTATAAGGATGCTATTGAAAGGATGAACAACTGTGTCTTGCGGCCTAAAACCAGATAAAAACTATCATGTAAAGTGGCACATGGTGGAGTGGAGGGATAGAGGAGCGGTTTAACTGCTTGTGTTTCTGAGATGTGCAGGATTATGTGAACTCCCTCCTCTTGAGCGTTTGCTAGAAACATCATGCAGATAACTGCAGCCACTCTCCAGAACTACGTTCCAAAAATATAAATCTAACATGGTCACCCTTTTCTCCTTCTGGGCTTGATGAGCAGTAGATTTCAGATTCAGACATGCCGTTCTGAAATCTATCGGAAAGATATTACTCAACAAAGTTGACTGTTCTGACGATTTTTATATAGCTTTTTTTTTTTGCATTTCATATACTACAAACCAACAAGCTGGTTTATATATTGTATAATTTCAAGAAACCATAGGTCAATCGATCCATAAATATCCATTTTGCATACAGTGCTGTATTAGAATGTTGTAATACTTACTTACATCTTTTTTTAGCATTTAAAATGATTGTTTTTACTTAGTTTTTTTTTTTTAGACAAAACATATTGTCAGTTTATTACTTATTGCTAATTAACAGCTTGTCTTCCAGAATTTTAATATTTATACATGAAAAATATTTATACATGAAACGTTTTACACAGACATTTAATAATTAATAATAGGTGTAAAATCATTTCAGTAGCCTAATAACTTTTTCAAGGAGAAAAATGCACTTTTAATGTGTTTTGTTTACCGTAGTCTGTTCACACATACTGTAACAGTTACACTTCATAAGCGGTATTGTAAACTTTTACAGTCTTTTCAAGTCTGAATTAATCTTTCATTGTAGCTTGACCAAGAACAAAGAGCTGATTTTGATTTTTATATAGCTTGCAGAAGTTAATCATTTATCAATAACAGAGCTATCTACTTGTTATCGCTTCCTGTTTTGATTATTGAGTTTTTGAGTATGTTTATGTTGAGTGTTTGCTATTTTCTTTAGAATGTCTGCTGAGAGTTTTTAGAGGATATGAAGATGGCAAGAGAAGAACAGGATCGAGTCAAAAGTGCAAAAATGTTGAACAGGTCAGTTTACCGAAGGTGGGACGGCATACTTACTCTGGAGGAAGAGGGGAAGATGAACAGATAAGGACAGAATGATAGATCAGAAAGGATTAGAGAGCAGTGAAGGAGGTGTTGATTTTTGTAATGATACTGTAGCAAATGATGTGTGTGTGTTTGGTTGTTCAAGCGTTGTACAGGTGTGTGTGTGTGTGTGTGTGTGTGTGTGTGTGTGTGTGTGTGTGTGTGTGTGTGTGTGTGTGCTTGTGCTGATTAAGGTCATTGTGATGGTCTTTTGTGCTGCTGTTGCCACATTTCACTTCTCACATACACACACTTTTACTATACAGTACACACACTATACACAGTTTCACTATAGACTACTCTTCAAAAATGTGGGGTCAGGAAGATGTTTTTGAAGTCTCTTATACTCACAAAGGCTGCATTTATTTGATCCAAAATACAGTAAAAATAGCAATATTGTAAAATATTATTACAAATTAAAATAACAGTTTTCTATTTTAATACATTGTAAAATGTAATTTATTCCTGTGATAGCAAAGCTGAATTTTCAGCAGCCATTACTCCTGTCTTTAGAAATCATTCTAATAAGCTGATTTGGTGCTCAAGAAACATTTCTTATTATTATCAGTGTTTATAATATCACACTTTTTATTTAGGATTCTTTGATGTACAGAAAGTTAAGAAAACGGCATTGCCTTTGTCACAGTATAAAAGCCTTTGCTGTCACTTTTGATTAATCTAGTGTGTCGTTGCTGAATAAAAGTATTAATTTCTTATAAAAAATAATAAAATACTGTTCTCAGACTCTTGAATGGTAGTGTATCTCTCATAGATTGTTTATAGTTTCTGTATGGTGATGATGATATTTGCTAAACCTCAGGTCTAATCATACATAGACCTGTTGATATCAGTAGATTTAAAGTAATTTATGAGCCTTTTTTAATATGTTTCACTATATTTTCAAACATTTAACCCGCAAAAGTACAGTCAAACCTGCGCACACACAAATTTACATAGATTATATAGATAACACACTGAGCCTGATAAACCCTTTCTCAGATAAATGTGTTTTTTGATAAAGTATTTTTCCATCACTATATGTGTATTTTTAAGTAAGGGCTATAGAGGTATGATGTCATTAGACGGTGCCCGCAGAAGTGTGTGTGTTCATATGGGTCTGAAAGATGACAAAACATTGCTGCTTGATTAAAAAGAGGGCGGCATTCCTGAACACATGCTTTTCAAACAGGGAGTGTGTTTGTTTGTGTTGCGCCTGTGAGTGTGTATGTCTGTTGGTGCGTGGCCATGATTAAAGAGTGAACAGATAAATCATGATGACCTGCAAGTTGTAGGATGTGTTGGAAAGATACACATATGAGTTAACGTCAGTGGTATTTTATAAAAATGAGTGAAATATGTTTTTAGAGAATATGAAGATGGCAAGAGAAGAACAGGATTGAGTCAAAAGTGCAAAAATGTTGAACAGGTCAGTTTACTTTGTTTCATTTATTATTTAAAAAGCCCAGCATTTTGTAACAGAATTGTATTTCTGTTATCCAAATAGTTCTTCCACAAATTCAAAAGAATTGCTAAATGAAGCATTAGGGAACGGGAATTGTTAAGAGGCATCGAAACTAAATAGGAAACATTCCTCAGTCTCCTTTTCTACTTACTTCCCAAACGGTTTGTCATTCACGTTCGGCCACACTAGAGCTCTAGGAACTGATTGTAATAGGGGATGGAATACAGCGTGACACCTTTGTAAAAAGGTGCGAATGACTGTGTGACACTGATAGATTTCCCCTTTAATAGAACCGGACTGAGTGTAACTGGACACACAGACAGATTCAGATCCATCGGCTAAAGATGCCACTATATATAGAGAAAGAGAGAGAGAGAGCGACAGAGAGAGAAAAAGAAAGAACGATACATTAAAAAGGCATTAAGGATTATGGGTAATGGAGCAGGCCCGTCAGTGTGGATTAGCTAATGCTCATCAGAGAGTGTGTGTGTGTGTGTGTGTGTGTGTGTGTGTGTGTGTGTGTGTGTGTGTGTGTGTGTGTAGAAATGTGTGCATGAAATGGGGGAGAATGTGTCCCTACATACACCCCTCAGTAGTATGCTGCTCATGTCTGTGTGTGTGTGTGGTTAGGTTGCATCCTAGCTCATTACCCCGTAGTGGTCGACTAAAGTGTGTGTTCAGCAGCAGCTTTTAAATAATGAAAGAAGATAGAAGATATCAGACGTGCACGGATAGCAGTTTGTGTGTGTTGGAAAAATGGAGTCCCAGGATGAGGAGAGATGGGGGTGGGTTGCAGATTTGGATTTGATGCCCACAAACCCCTAACAAGCTACCTGCTTGAGTGTGTGTGTGTGTGTGTGTGTGTGTGTGTGTGTGTGTGTGTGTGTGTGTGTGTGTGTGTGTGTGTGTGTGTGTGTGTGTGTGCATGTGTGTGTGAGAGTAAGAGAGAAAATAATCCTCTCTTAGCAAACTTATTTGATTTCATAAGTGGAACAGCACTCTTCTGCAGTGGACATATTTACATACTGCAGAAGCGCCACAGGAGAAACTACTGATCAAGTGAAATATAATGACTGTGTGTGTGTGTGTGTGTGTGTGTGTGTAGTGTTGAAGGTCCATTCCCTTTGAGATTCTACCCACTAGCACTCTCAGCCGTAGTAAATCAATACCTGTCAATCAAATACACACTCACACACACACACACACACACACACACACACACACACACACACACACACACACACACACACACACACACACACACACACACACACACACACCTGGCTGCTGTACACACCCTCCATGGTTATTTGCCCTAGGGCACCTCAGAGCAGATAGTGGGGCAGTTTTGTCTGTGTATGTGTGTGGAGATGAGAAATGTGGAATTCTTTGGTTTCTTTATTGCTGTGTGGTTCATTAGCTGTCAGATTGTTTCTCTAATTACTCAAATAGTGATTAGCAGTAGCAATTCCCACACGTTTCCATTAACACGGACACCTTCTGGACTGGATGTCAGCTGGTATTGACCAACGCAGTAAATTGTGTGTGTGTGTGTATGTATGTATGTGGGAGACGAGAGCTCGGAGACAATGACGAGAATTCCTGCTTGCATTCCTTTGGAAACTACACTCTCAAAACGTATTTCAGGCTTGAAAAGCGTAAAATGTTTATTTGTTTTGTTTTTATTTTATTATTATAACCTTAATGAATTATTAGTAATAGTGGAGAATATAAATAATTGTTAATAAAGGATAAAGAGTTTCTGTGTCATTTTAATCACATTGTATAATAAATACATTTATTTTGAACTAACTTAATAGTTAATAGTTCATAAGTTATGCAACTTCATGTCATTCCTAACCCCATATGGAAGAGAATTGGGGATCAGTCATGGTCACCATTCACTTTTCATTCTGTGGAAAAGAGTGACTTGGTCTGTGCAAGAAAGAAATTCATACACGTTTGGAACAACGTGAGGGTGAGTAAATGGTGATGGAATTTTCATTTTTTGGGGTGAGCTATACAGTCAGGATCCATAAATATTTCTTACTGGCCTTGTACTGAGTGATGTATTTCTTGAACTAAAATATTTTTGATTTTATGACAATGGAAAATGAACTTTCTTTGCTTGTATATTTTGTCATTGTATCTTGCAGCATCATAAATGAGATGAGCCGGTCTCTGTGTGAAACTGCACCTGTAACAAAAACGTGATTCTGGTTTTAATATTTTCATTTTAGTGCTTTTACATCTGGAATATTTCACATGTGTCACCACCTGGAATTCTAGAAGAAGACTATCCAAGATAAACCCCTCGTGGTACATTTTCCACTGGGGAAAGTCTCTTTTCTTCCATATGGCGATGTACATCCAAATGATTAGTATTCTTTGATGGTTGTTGATAGAATGGAGGCATATCTGAATGAGAGGATGCAGAAAAGTGCGGGATTTAATTGGACTTGATTGGAGAGGTTCTGCATACGTTTTTGATTGAAATTACAAAGTCACATGGATGAATTGTTCACAATACAATTATTAAGATGCATTTAGAAAATAGATTTCATGTCATTGTTTGATAGATTGAATGTCTTTGAGTCACTTGCATTACTTAAGTTAGTGTCACACTGTCATTCTTATAATTCCATTTTAATAACATATTAGTTTACGTCTTAGTGCAGAATAGCACTTTATTTATTCACTAAAGCCATTTCTTCCTTTCTTTATAGGCCATTTGTTCAGTGTAAAATCGCGTTTGTTCAGTTCTCCTGCAGCTGCACTCATTACTGAATTAAACTAAACACAAAGTCTTGAGTGTTCACACACACACACACACACACACACACACACACACACACACACACGAGGCTGGACTCTGTGCTGTCTACTCCCTAGCTGTGTAGATCTGCTTGTCCACGTTTACAGTAGTTACTTGACATTTGTCTTGCCATATGTCTTTAAAGCCTGCTGTTCATAGTGTTTATGTTTGTATATGAGCTTCTTTGTGTGCGTGCTATTCAATTGTGTGTGGGTGTACAAGGTAAAGATGGAGTATATGAATGCATATTCCCTCTGGTTTGTGATAGAGGGTTCTTTATGAAGTTATTCTGTGGATTTTGCATCTGTAAATCTAATAAAGAGTTTCTTTATAGAGCATTTTTTATTGTTTGCAGGCCATTAAATAATTTGTTCCACTACATATAACCAATTCAGGTTTCCTAGGCTTCATTTAGAGGTGATTTTAAAAGTTGTATTTCTTTCTCAGTCTGTCTGCCTTATAATAGATGGGTTCTTGACTTCAGATGAGGAGAAAATTGTCTTTTTGTTTGATCAGAAATGAATTGCAGAGGAGTAGATGGTTTTTAATGCTGTGTGTGAGAGATTTTTTTCCTTGACCTGTTAAGTACATCTTGCTCTGTTTCTTTCTAAGGGTGATTTCCCAGATGGGTGGTTCTTTGGAAACCATAAATGGCCCACCTGCATGGTCCAATCACAGTTTTAACTGACACCTGAGAAACAAGGTGTGTGTGTAAAACCCATCTATCATCTTTTACTGGGGCCCCTGCCTTTCAATTACACTCTTAATAGAGGGGATTTCTGCCTCTTTTGAGACAGCTCATCCAGAGGAAGTGTGTGTGTGTGTGTGTGTGTGTGTGTGTGTGTGTGTGTGTGTGTGTGTGTGTGAGAGACAGAAAGAAGGACACATAGAGTGAGAGTCAAACTTTAAAATTTAGCAAAACTGCAGTAAAACTGACAAGGGATTAAAGGTATTATACAGTGGAGAAAAGCTACAGTTTGTGTGTGTGTGTGTGTGTGTGTGTGTGTGTGTGATGGTCATATTGGGTTAGTCTGGAACTGACACCCAGAGACTCGTGGGTTGAAGACTCAAAACTCCAGCAGTGATCCGCCACTCTCATCCCATCACATTCCCAGCAGAATCAGTCAAGCCGCTGATAATCTCTCACCATCCCCATGAATAATGTTACCGCTGTCTGTGTGTGTGTGTGTGTGTGTGTGTGTGTGTGTGTATGTGTGTGATCATTAGTATCATACCAGAGGCCTTGACAGCTTCCTGACGGTGTGCTGTGGCACACTCACACACACTGTCTCTTCATCCAGTCTCCAGAATCTCTTCTGACAGCTCTTACTGGGAACAGATCTTCAGCCGCTGCAGGGAATCAGGCGCTGTGTGTGAAGGCAGGGAGAGGAGCGGGAAGGAGAGCAGAAGACTTGTCAAAGTGTTTTCCAAATCCACTTCCACTTCCATCCAAATAAGTGTGACCTCCACTTCTCCTAGACAAAACAAAAGTGTGGGGAAGTCGTGGCCTAATGGTTAGAGAGTTGGACTCGTAATCCAAAGGTTGCTAGTTCGGGTCTCGAGAGGGTGTACAGTGCTCCGTCCACCCTCAATACCACGACTGAGGTGCACCAAAGCACCGAACCCCCAACTGCTCCCCAGGCGCCGCAGCATACATGGCTGCCCACTGCTCCGGGTGTGTGTTCACGGTGTGTATGTGTTCACTGCTGTGTGTGTGTGTGTGTGTGTGTGTGTGCACTTTGGATTAAATGCAGAGCATGAATTCCGAGTATGGGTCACCATACTTGGCTGTATGTCACGTCACTTTCACTTTCACTTTCAGAGAGGGAAGGAAAAAAGATTGGGGAAACAAAAAGAAAAGGTTGAAGTCATATTAATCAATGTCATTTTACTTATAAAGCACCTGTCAGTCATCTATAATCCTACCTGGGGGTGGGGCCAGGGATTGACCCCATCTGTGTGTGTGTTATGATGGATTTCCCACCGGTTCCACTCTACTGATGTTTTAGGTCACGGAAAATATCCAGACGGAAGTGGCCTGGGACTAGAGCTAAAACGGTCTCATGAGAAAAGCTGTGTGTGTGGTGCAAAAGAGCTGGAACAGATATGTGTCAAACTTATGATGATGGATTGAGTTTTTTTTAGATGGTCTGTGTTCTAGAAGTAAGTGTGCGTGTATGTGTTTAGCTACTTTGATCAGGGGTCTTGAACCTTTTTCAGGGCAGAACCCCTTAGTGGATAGAGAAACGGAGCAGAGACCCACATTACATTTTTTATAAAAACTGTTTAAAAAAACGGGTATCACTTTAGTATAGGAACCAATTCTCACTATTAAAGGGATACTCCACCTCAAAATGCAAATTTTGTCGTTAATCACTTACCCCCATGTCATTCCAAACCCGTAAAAGCTTCGTTCGTCTTCGGAACACAATGTAAGATATTTTGGATGAAAACTGGGAGGCTTTTTACACTAAATTACACTGTCAAGGCACAGAAAAGTATTTTATTTTATTTGCGTACAAAAAGTATTCTTGGCGCTTCATAAAATTCAGATTGAACCACTGATGGCAGATGGACTGTTTTGACGATGTTTTTTTATACTTTTCTGTGCCTTGACAGTGTTATTTACTTGGCAGTTTATGGGAGTCACAAACCTCCCGGTTTTCATCCAAAATATCTTAAATTGTGTTCCGAAGACGAACAAAGCTTTTACGGGTTTAGAACAACATGGGGGTAAGTGATTAATGACAAAATTTGCATTTTGGGGTGGAGTATCCCTTTCACTAGTTTATTAGCATACCTATTATTAATATTGGCTGTTTATTAGGAGTTATACAGCACATATTCTGCGTGACCATATTCTACATTCCTAATCCTACCCAATACCTAAACTTAACAACTACCTTACTCTTAACTCCTAACTATATTGAGGCAAAACTCATAGTTATTGGTTTGTTAATAACGAGAATTTGACCTTAAAATAAAGTGTGACCAAAAATGTTGTCTTTTAGACCTGGAACTATCATAACAAACATTAAGGATCATGTTAATGTATTTACATACATTGCTATGAGCTTACATTAAATAATAGCCATATAATTTTATTTTTTTTTATTCTAAAAATGCAAAAAGTTCTGTGTGCTATGATCTAGTGTTACTTATTTAATCAGATTTAAATAAACATAAGTTTAAGATAAGTTGTAGATGGCTAAGTAACCGTGTGTGTGTCTTTGTGAATTGTGTTACCTTGTTGCCCACTTCAAAGACACAGAGGATTATGGGTGAAAGGATTTAACTTCATGATAGTTTGACCCTGAGGGAGAGATAAAGGGGGAGAGAAAAAGTAAGAGAGTGAAATAGAGAGACTATGGATAATATTCAGTTTGAGAAGCATGTGGAATGTGTGCAGACCCAAATCACAGGTTCAGAGGGGAAGTTTTGTAAATGTCAGAGGAGAGTGTGTGAAGAAAACGGAACCATGAGAAACAAAACTCTTAAACCAAGGCTGCGATTAGGAGCATGTAATTTTCACCTTCTGAATGTTGGTGTGCCTTTAGCCTAAATTAGCACATTTAACTGTCAGCTGGGTGAGTTATGACATCCTCAGTCGCAAAACTTTAAGCCAGTTGCAGTGGTTCGCGCCTACTGGCCAATCAGATTTGAGTATTATGTTCAGAGGCGGGTAGGTGACACTGCGTTGTCGCCGTGGTGATAATCACCCTCTTAGTTGTGGAATTTGTTTTATGTCATGTTGCTGTGTCGACCACGGTCATGGTGATTAGCCACGGGTCTTACAACTCGAGGAACACTGACCCAGAATCCAACACTGGCACAGGGACATCAGTCCATCTCAGCCCATCTCAGCCCGACACACATACACGGCGCCATCCCGACCTCGCACGCTTACTGTCCACAGATGGGACAACTATCATTCTGATGCTCTTTTCAAGTTTATGGGTCTTTTTTCAAGTTTTGGCACATTTTTGGTCATTTACATTTACATTTAGACATTTAGCAGATGCTTTTATCCAAAGCGACTCACAAAATGAGGACAATAGAAGCAATCAAAAACAACAAAAGAGCAATGATAAAATCGCACTACATGTAGCAAGGTGTTTTTTATATATAATAAATATTTTTTTTATATATATAATAAATAATGATTGAAATACTGTTAAAACGTTATTTAATTGTGTTAATTTTGGACATAAAAAGCTAGCTGTGAAAAGAAACTAATCTTTTTTTTTCCAAAAATATTATAATTGTCATTGATATTACTGTTATTTGCATCACAAAATGTGATTAAACACATTATTTGAGATGTGATGAAAAGGACGCTGGTTGGAAAATTTTCCAGTGAGGCAGAAGTTGGACATGTTCAGTGAATAAATTAAATTAAGTAGTGAAAATGTGAAAAGTGTGTTTTAAGAGATTTTATTTTATAGTCCACCGAGGCAAAAGTGCCTGTACACTGGAGCTGAAATTGCGTCACTTTGTGCATTACATAAGAGAAAAGTGCTCACAGAAAGAACTAGTCCCTTAACAAGCAGTGAATCTAATGTGATACATCAGCTGTTATTGACGTCAGCTGCTCATGCTGACGTAATGCTCATTTGTTGAAGACGTGGGATGTTGCGGTAAGGGACAAGAGTTTACAACTTTCTGAACTCCAGTGTGTGTCTGTGTCTGCTATTCAACATTTATTGGCGGAACACCCCTCATTTATTCCCAAACTTATTGAAATGACATCTTCTGTTGTTTTACAGGGGTACTTTCTGATTAAACCACAGTAAACCATTATATTGCCTTTTTTACACAGCTGATCCTACAAACTCTACCCCAGAAACAACACATTAACAGTACATTGTTTGTGTCCACACACACCTATTCTAACACGCACATCTTTGAGTACGGTATCAGAGTACCTCTTGAACTTGAGGGGTGTAAAGTGTTTAATAGACTTTAAAGATTATACAGTAACACACACATCAAATACACAGCGTTACCATGGTAATCAGAAAACCAGACTGGGGTTAAGGAGCACTATTATCTGGGACACAGAGAGAGAAAAAGAGAGAATACCTCTTTTTGTCCTTTAAGTCCTCAACCCTTCAGAAGTGTTTGCACAGAGCCCCACAACCATGGATCCTTGCCAAACACAAAAACGTGTGTGTGTGTGTGTGTGTGTGTGTGTGTGTGTGTGTGTGTGTGTGTGTGTGTGTGTGTGTGTGTGTGTGTGTGGGCGTGTGTGTGTGTGCGTGGGCGTGTGTGTGTGGGCGTGTGTGTGTGTGTGTGTGTGTGTGTGTGTGTGTGTGTGTGTATATTTGACATTGGTATTGTGATATTGTGCAAAACATTTATCATTTGAAGAGTCGAGCTCTATATATAGTTTATAATAGTAAACCTAAAGAGATTTTTTACATTTTTTCTTAAAAAAAAAAGGTAGTGGATGGTTGCCAGGGTGTTGCTATGTGGTTACTGAAGTGTGGGTTTGTAGTGTATTGCTTGCTATGCTGATGCAAGGGCATTTCTAGGTGGTTGCTGGGTTGTTGTGGGTGGTTGTTATACAATTGCAAGAAAGTTTCCTTTAGATGGTTTTCTATATAGTTTCTTGAGTGTTCTGGGAGGCTGCCAGGGTGTTGCTATGCAGTTACAGTACTAAAGTGTTTGGAGTGTTATGCAGTTGCAGAGGATCTCTCAATAAGGCATTAGAGTGACCCTGTGTAGTTGATAAGGTGTTCTGCTTGGGTGCACAAGCTTTTCTAGGTGGTTTCTATGGCAAAGTTGCGTGCCAAAGTGTAATACTTACGGTTACTATTTTGTTCAAATCTAACCATAAGTGTGACCAATACTCGTGATGGTAGTCTGACAGCTGGTACAATACATTCCACCATCTAAACCCCTTTCTCTCCTAAACTCTTTTCTGTATCCAGCTTTTTTCATCTAATTTAAAGTTCATTCTATCTATCATTCTGACAGAGTGCCTGTGTGAGAGAGCTTTGTACTTGTGTGTATTATTCTAAATGGACTGAGGGCTTGTGGCTGACCTGGGAGATCACAGCAGTCTCACACACACACACACACATGCTGAAACTTGCTGTTTCACTTCTGACAGGGCTAAGAGCTGCCAAATTCATTCTCTGGACTCCATTTGAAGGGATTTGTGTCTGTCTTTGTTATGTGTATACAAAGTTTTATCTTAAAGAGTGGAGTAGTTGATCTAAAACAAGAGCGTTTGCAGCAGTTTTATGTTCACATCTATGTGCCTGAGAGAAAGAGAGAGAGAGAGAGAGAAAGAGAGAGAGAGAGAGAGAGACTACAAAGAGGAGAGGAACTCATGTTAGTGTGCCAGTGTGCCCTTGTTGGACCTACAAAGCCTGAAACGCAGAAGAAAAGTCAGCAAGGTGGGTTGTTTCTTTTCAGTACAAAGACTGAAAACGCTTAACAAAGAATGACATTTCTCTTTGGTCTCTCCTAAAAAAGAACATCTTTTGGTTACCTGTAATTTGTTGAGGAATAGTTCACCTGAAAATAAAAAGTCTCTTATTGTTTACTCATGCTGTCATTACAAAACGCATGGCTTTCTTTCTTTCACGCTTTTTTCCAAACAATTAATCTGCAATACTGGAGCTTTTAAGCTAAGGATTTAGATGATTAAATTAGAAGCACCATGTCAGTATCATTTCCTGATGACACTGTAAAGCTGCTTTGACACAATCAGTATTGTATAAAGCACTAAATAAATAAAGGTGACTATAATGAAAGTAGTTCATAAAACTTGCACACTGTATTCCAAGTCACCTGAGGCCATACAATAATTTAATGTGAGAGCAGACCAAAATTAACATCATTCAATGAAATTTGAATAATTTAGCCATTTAGGTTTTGTATATAGAATCAACTGATTCAACAGTAAATGAATCAGGCATCTCGACTTTTCTCATGAACTCTCATGAGGTCGTACAGGTTTTGAAAAGCACGAGGGTGAGATATTGTTGGCAGAACTTATTTTTTGTGTGAACTACCCCTTTATTTCCCCCTGCATGTGAGCAAAGGCCTTTCCTCACGCGTTTCAATCTTTCTTTTCTCTTTTGCTCCCTTACTGGAGGTTCTGACAGTTGGTCTCAGTCCAGAGGAGCCGCTCAGCAAAACAATCGACTCCTTTCTCCTCTTCTCTTTCACTCTCTCTCTCACTCGTTCTCTCTCTTCAGGATCTCGCTCGCACCGAGAGGCTTATGACACGGTTACCTCCTTCTCTCTTCTTTCTTTCTCTCTCTCTCTCGTTTGGTTTGTTTTGTCTGGTGTTGTCATTGTGGCATTGAGGTCTTAAGGTTAATTATTGTTTGTTTATTTGGGAATCAGCAGCATTTAGTCTGGTTTTAAGGCCTGTGGAGGAGTCTTCCTCGGTGTGTGTGTGTGTGTGTGTGTGCGAACGTGTCCTGCTCCAGCCTTGGCTGTAATGATGATGTACGATTTGCTGCGTTGGCACAGCCTCTTTGCTTAAAGAGATGTGAAGGGCGCTGGGATGCACTTTTCTGCTCTGCTCTTGTATAAATCTCCCAGGATGGGGGGTGTGAACCTTGCTGGATGTACTTGAATGCGTGTGTGTCTCCCTCACACACACACACACACACACACACACACACGGTCCTGCAGTAGCTCATATTAACTGTGTTTATAGTAAATTAGCACAGCTAATCAGTGTGACAGCGCTACAGACAGAGGGACTGTGTGTGTGTGTGTGTGTGTGTGTGTGTGTGTGTGTGTGTGTGTGTGTGTGCGTGCGCACTTGTGTGTGTGTGCGTTTTATTATGAGACTTCTGCTGTCTGCCAGTGTGAATAGTTCCATTATTCACAGCAATAGAAACAGAAAGAGAGGAAGAAAGAACAAAGCCCGTTTTATATTTGGTTTAGGATGCTGCTATATTTGTTACTCTGTGTAAAATAAATACAAAAATCAAGACGCTGGAGGATAGTCTAGTTTTTCAGGATTCTGTACATTTCAGCAGTGCTGTAAAACTGTGTATGTGTGTGTGTGTGTGGGTAAAATCTATATTCAGTGGAGTCAGTAGGTCTCCTCTCATCTTACTGGTGATGCTCACTAACACTTATTAAAATTCCACACTGCAGCAAATGGGTATGTAAAGTATTGGTGTGTGTTGCTAAAGGGCTTTTGAGATGTAACATGTTAAAAAATTGAAATTTATCCCCCTCTGTTTTATCTTCTTTCTATAACACTTATCATTCTCTTTCTTTTCATTTCTAACACACACATTGTTTTGTCATAATGGGACATTCCTTTAACTTAATTTGTTTTTACACCAAGCTAATGATATTTTCTGTTGTCTAACTCTAAACGTAAGCCTAACACAAACCTTTCTGCATGTTTCCATTTTCATTGACATGTTCTTTGGGAAGTTTTTTGGCCATTTTCATTGTGAGGACTGTAGGACAAATATAGGACAAAAAAACCACACGTTTACTAAGATTTTTTTGTTCTGGGGACTTACTTAGTATGGCTAAGTAAACTCACACTCTTGTAGAGTTGTAATCATAAGTTTGTGTATATTTTAAAGTACTTCCCTGAATAAGTTATTTCACATAATTAGTTTACATATGGCCCACAAAACAAAATAATGATTTTACACAAAATTTAAATGCATACTGATATTGATTTGGAATCCTGTGTGTTGTTACTTGGGATATATATAAAAAGGTCTGTTATGTGAAAACTTATTTAGGCAAGTACTAAGCTAAAACAAAATGAAACTTATTTTTAAAATGTTTACCATTTTACAGATTCTGCACAAGTTTGCAGAACAATATGTACATAAATACAGAAACATCTGTCTTTTACTAGCACCTAAACATCAGAAAGACATGGAGAAAGAAACAGAAAGTTGCTCTGTTTCATTTTGGCTGAAGGAGAGGTTGAATAGAAAAAGAACAGTATAAAATAAACATATAGATTCATTTTAAAGTGTCTCTGACATACTGAACTCATACACATACACACACACACGGTCTTACATCCAAAATATGAGATAAAGTGAGAAAATTAAAACCAAGAAGTATGTAAATACGTCAATGTGTGTTCAGTTATCTGACTGTTTTGACTAAGAGGTTGCTGTTTTAGCTTGCAAATTTCAGAAGTTTATCTCAATGGAAGTCTGAATGATATGTTTTAAAATGATACAGTACTGAGTCAGACAGCTCCTCTCCTGTTCTCTCCTCTAATTTATCATTTCTTTACCCTCCACATGCTGAATATGACCTAGTGCAGTAAGCAAGCACACACACATACACACAGCAGCAATTAGAAATTGTTGGTCTGAAATGAGAGCTGGACAGTGTTCTGACTGAGTGGATCTTGGCTTCCACTTTGGGCATTCAGTGAACCTGGACCAGAACCATAAAAAGACCAAATGAAAGGCTCAACAAGACCGAATGCTTTGACATCCAGTTCTGTGTGTGTGTGTGTGTGTGTGTGTGTGTGTGTGTGTGTGTGTGTGTGTGTGTGTGTGTGTGTGTGTGTGTGTGATATGAGATCAGATTTCTCCCTTCTCATCTTAGACAGGACAGTAGCTTTAGACCATCTGCTACTGAAATAAAGCGTGTGAGTGTGTGTGCGGCATATCTGAAATATCATGGCTATTATCAGACTGTGTGTTGTAGGAGTTGGTGAGCAAGGGGTCGGTAAGGACTGAATAGTGGCTATGAAAAGGAGATGAAAAGTCTAACACTTTTTTGTTGTTGTTCTGGTGTCCAGCTTTCTGTGTAGCACGGAAACTCCACATCCACAGCATCACTGTAACAACAAGCAGAACGACTGAGAGCCGTCACTGCAACAGCTGCCACGAAAACCAGCATCCCATTCAACCATCTGTGTGGCAGCTGTCTGCGGTTTATAGCTGATAAGACGTTCCGGTCCTCCTCAGAAGATGATGACGATGATGATGATGATGATGATGATGTGCAGCTCGCTGGTCCTGCTTGGGCTGATTGGCATCAGTGCTTCATCCAGCGGAAGTTCATCTTCCTCACCCCGGATGAAGCTGTCTTATAAAGGTGACGAAACTGGCTTGTATCACATGTACATCTGTGTACATGTGTTTAGGTTTCAGTTTTTAACTCTTGGTTTTATGCTTCTTCCAGATCTCCAGCAGTTTAACGGCATTAAGCGGTTTGACTTGGAGCGTTCGTGTTGTTTCGGAGCTCTGCTATTGGACGAGGAGAGGGGACGGTTGTTTGTTGGAGCGCGCAACTTTCTGTTATCTCTCAGTCTCGACAACATCAGCAAACAGGAACAGAAGGTACAGCACACTCCTTACTCCTTACTTTATCCGTAACGGAAGTGTGAAAGGAAACAACTTCCCTACTGTACTCTATGTCTCTCATCAGCTAATAAAATTTTAAACAAAGGTGTAACCCTGTCAGTCATAACTCGCTGATATACCTGGGGACAGATTCACAAAAATCTTCTTGAGAAAAAAGTTTGTAAGAATTTTCTAAGAATTGCAAAATGCAATTGTTAGAAAGTTCTTCAGGTGTTCACAAATATTTAAAAAATAAAATGACGGATTGTATAGTGGGTACTTCTCAAACACCCTAAAATATGATTATGTATATAATAACATAATAGTAATAATAATCATCATAATCATAATCATATATAGAATTATATTTAAATTGTATATTTTATATACCAAAATAAAAGACAATACAGTAAATTTATTAAAAATATTACTTTTTGTAATTTATTCTAAATTTTAGAGGTCATTGACTGTGATTTGTTATTTTCTTAATTTCTTTGTTTTTCCTTTGCTTCCTTTTTTTGGCTTTTCTGGAATACAAACTATTTTAGCTTTATTCTAAAGTTGGAATAAGAAGAAAATACTAGTAGTTTTATTCTTATGAATGTTTGCTTCCTTAAAGTAAATGTACGACAGAGATATTAGAACACACGAGTTAAATAAGCAGTCCAGTGTTTATAACTGATATTAACTAATTAAATTATTACATGATTGGATTTTTTATAGCTCATTTACACTTGTATTTTGTGCCGCCCACACAATTAGATTGTGTGCGCGTTTGTGCTAGAGATCCAGCGAGGAACCTTTAGCATTAATTTTGTGCAAAGTTAATCCGCCTTTAAAGTCATGCCAGATGATTTATGGTGGTCCAAGCCAACATGCCGATGACAGAATGATGGAGTTTTATTTCTTTAGGAAGGAAAAAGAAGGAATGAAGAGTGAGAGTTGTCGGTCACTGTGCACTGCTCTAGACCTATGCAAGCACACACAGGTGCGGTTAAGGGAGGATATGTCTGGATGTGTGTGCATGTGTGCATCGCCCCTGGACGTGTTTTAAATGTATCTCTGATGGGGTTCTGAGAGAATGTCCCTCAAGCTACTCAACACGTCTAACCCTGCAAAGGTCCTAACCTTTAGCCAAAACTCTTCCTCACTTCTGGACTTTCTCTCTGTCTCTCTCAGATCTACTGGCCAGCGCCTGTTGATTGGAGAGAAGAGTGCAACTGGGCCGGGAAAGACATCAATGTGAGTGTCTGCCATAATCAGATCTTGTGGTCACCAACACACCCGGTTTACACATCTATCAGTACTATCTCTCCTATGAGCTGTTTATACACAAACACACACACTCAGGCAATTAGCACTGCTATCATAAACATCTCTTCCAAACGTCTCCAACATTAACAGACATAAATCAGTGTAGAGACAAAGATTTGAGTTAGGGGTCTGTGGGGTTAATGGAAATACTTCAGAGAGCCCACAAAGAAGATTTACAAAACATATAGAATGTTTTTTAAAAGTTTGATAATACTGGTGAACGTTTGCTTATCTGATAAGCGTTATATATTGTAATACTAGTTTTAGTTTTTTGATGAATGTTATAATAAAGTGTTACTGCTTAAAATCTGATGTTTTTATATTGATGGTCCATAGGTCGGTTAAGACTCTATAAAAGTGATTTAGAGTAGAATAATATATAAGTAAGACTTAAGAATTAAGAATATAATATTTTTATTAAACAAAGATGATTTAAATTGATCAAAAGTGACAGTAAAGACTTTTATAATATCGTAAACGTTTTCCATTTTCAAATAAATGCCTGAAAAATGTATCATGGTTTTCACAAAACTATTAAGCAGCTGTTTTCAACATTGATGATAATAAGAAGAAATATTTCTTGATCACCAAATCAGAATGATTTTTGAAGGGTCATGTGATACTAAAGACTCATAGTTCATGTGTTTAGTGTGTTTGTGTTTTATCTGGTGTGTTAAACGGATATGTGTGGGATGTTTTTGGACACTGTGTCTGTGAATGTTCTCTTTATTGTAAAGGGTGTGTAAGGTTGTGCGATTTCAAAATGTGTGTGTGTTGGGGTTCATTCTGTGGTGGGTAACTGACTGAGGTCAGCTGACAATGAGAACTGAGACAAACACACATACAGACTTTGTTCAGTGCGCTGACCTGTGAGTTGACCCTAATTAGATGTAGGTGTGTACAGGACGGCAGGGACAGAACCAGACCTCCATGAATAAAGACTTAAGATTTTCCCTGGGATTCTCCCCCTGACCTTTCACTTTCTCAGGCTGTCTCTCTTTTGTTCAGTCTCTCAGTCTGAACTCCTGATTTCTCACTCAGTATTGCTTTTAATTTACTCACTTCTCTGCATCTTGCTCTCTGTCTTTCAGTGTCTTTATGTCCTAATTCTTTCTCACTCCTTGTCTTTCAGTCTGTCTGTTATCTGTTAAGCTCCAAAATGAGGGAAAACAAAACAAGAAGCATCATAAAATTATCAAAAAGTGGTCCAGTCTTCTGAATCTAAACAACATCTTCATATAATGAACAGATTGTACAGTAGTCAACATTTGAAGTGGATCAAAAAATTTCGCAAGATCGCATTTTATAAATGTGATGCTAGATGTTCTCTGACTACATGTGGACAATCATACAGGCTAATCATCCAATGATCAGGCTAATAAAAGGTCAAAGTTGAAAGTTCACCGCACGCGTCTCAGCAGGAAATTCACACACATATGCCTTATTCCTCCTGAGAGACATTGTTCATTTTAAAGCTCTTTTTCTTTTGTTGTGTGCTCTCTCTTTCTTTCGCTCTCAGTGTTTCTTTCTTTCTTTTTTCTTTGTCTCGTGGGCTCACTTCAAAGAGTCCATCAGCACGCACACACACACACACTCACACACACCCCTAACACGTCCTTCCCTTCTTGAGGGCTGTAAAGCTCTCGAAACAGAAGCCCTAGTGTGTGTGTACGAGAGGTGGAGAGAAAAGGAGAGACCCCTTCCTGTATAAACACAGTTTGTCAGCAACTTAATTGGTCTTCGATGATTCTATTCCGCCACCCCCACCGTACAACACACATACACACACACACTCACACTCTTCACAGGGTGCGTTAAGCTCAAAGAGAGGCCTTTGTTCTCCACAAGCCCTGTATGTGTGTGTATGTGCGGGTCTGTGTGCGTTTGTGTGCAGGGTTTAAGCATGGCAGGAGGGCACATGTCAATCTTTCTGTAAAGGTAGTGGAGAGGTTACACAAAACACACTCACACGTTTTAAACTAGCATGATTATGCTGGCTACTAAGATACCTTGTTTTTGCCATACTCCAGCATCCTTTCATGCATTGTGATGATGTGTAAAATGTAATTTGTTGGATGAAATCAGATTAGAAATATATTGCTTTCAATAATAATAACAGTATAGACAGAAATGTAAGTAAAAAGGTCAATTTTACTTATATTTCTGTCTATACGGTTTGGTCTTATTACAGATTCATTGCGTGAAGATCTAATCGAATTATATGTTAACTGATTTGCTTTGGGACAGTCCTTCATTGGACAATGGGTCAGTGCCACACTGTCCCCTGGAACCCAAAGAAGAAGTGCCTAATATTTGAAGTTCAGTGTGTGTGTGTGTGTACGCGTTTTTGTGAAAAGTCAGGACATAGATGTGTATAATGACAAAGGTATGACACAGGTATTACAAGGTGAAGGTGACATCTCAGGACATTGACCCATGTCCCCACTTTTCAAAACGCTTATAAATCACTCAGAATGAGTTTTTTTGGGGGAAAGTTGAAATGCACAGTCTCCTGTAAGGGGTAGGTTTAGGTGTAGGGTTGGTGTAGGACAATAGCACATACAGTAAGGACAGTATAAAAACCATTACGCCTATGGGATGTCCCCACTTTTCACAAAAACGAACGTGTGTGTGTGTGTGTGTGTGTGTGTGTTGTGCACAGATGTTCAGTTCAGGGTTCAATCTGCTGCTGAAGGCCCACTGTTAGTCAGAGAGAAAAGATGGAGTGAGGCATAATTACTGTCCAAACAGCAGGAACATCTGCTACTGAAACTTAAGAGACCTCTTCTCTCCTCTCCTCTCCTCTCCTCTCCTCTCCTCTCCTCTCCTCTCCTCTCCTCTCCTCTCCTCTCCTCTCCTCTCCTCTCCTCTCCTCTCCTCTCCTCTCTCTTCTACTCTCCTCTCCTCTGACCTTCTCATCTATTATCCTCTCACCTCTTCATGTTTCGTCTTGTCACTCCCCTTCTCTAGTCATCTTGTGTAGTCATCTCTTTTCTTGCTGTCTTTGGTCATCTTGTCTCTGGTTGTCTCTTCATGACTATTCTTCTCTTCTTGTTTCATCTTGTCTCGTCTCTTCACTAGTTCTCTCGTCTAATTTCTTTGTTGCTGTTTTCCTTGTCTCAAATCTTCTCTGGTCATCTTCTCTCTTCTTGTCTCAAGTCGTCTCTTCTCCTCTCTTGTCTTGCTTTGGTCTTCTTTTCTCTAGTCATCTCGTCTAGTCTCTTCTCTTGTTGTATTTGGTCATCTTGTCTCTGGTTGTCTCTTCTTGACTTAAGTCTTCTCTGGTCTCGTCTTTGGCCTTTCTTGTTTCATCTTGTTCTCGTCTAATTTCGTCTTTGTTGCTGTTTTCCTTGTCTCAAACCTTCTGTGGTCATCTTTTCTCTTCTTGTCTCAAGTCGTGTCTTCTCCTCTCTTCTTCTTGTCTTGTTTTGGTCTTCTTGTTTCTCTAGTCCTCTCATCTAGTCTCATCTCTTGCTGTCTTTGGTTATCTCTGATTGTCTGTTGCTGTCTCTTCTTGACTCATCTCATCTCAGATCTTCTCTTCTCTGGTTATATCCTCTCATCTCACCCTTGTCTCATCTCGTCTTTTCACATCTCATGTCATGTCGTCTCTTCTCTTCCACGTTCCTCTCTTTCGCTGTCTGTGCTTCATCCCTGCATCCTCTCCCTCTACCCTGGAATCCGGATGATCCCGCTCCCTCATGTTGTCGTAGTGATTCCAGGCACTCTGGGAAATGTGGCATGCTCCAGCAAGCACATTCACAAAGGAAAAGAGACACAGAGAGACTGTATGTGTCCATGTGTTTCAGTTGAACAGTCAACGTGTCTTTGTTTTCATGTGTGAAAGAGAGTGCAAGAGATTACAGAGAGTTCCGGGATCACAGCGAGCAGGGAAAGGTCAGCGCTTGTGTCAGACTGTCGTCAAGGATACGTAACACAATGACGTTTCGTTTCTGATCCGCCCCATACTTGGTCCCTAAAGAGACAAACTGAAAAATATGTGTGCATGTTTTTGTGTCTGACTTTGGCTCTGAGCTATTGATAGTCAATCCAGATGTTGACAGTTTCCCTGGCTGACAGATGAACTGGTGAAAGTATGTAAAATATGTCCTTCATAAAATTGATTTGTGCGTGTGTGTGTTGCAGACGGACTGCGTAAACTATGTGAAAGTGCTACACCACTATAATCGGACTCACCTGTATGCCTGTGGGACAGGGGCTTTCCACCCCACCTGTGCTTATGTGGAGGTGGGACAAAAGATAGAGGTAAGTGTGTGAGCATTTGGATGCATGTGAATGAGTTTGTGTGATATACAGCAGTTGGCCAATTGCACTGCTTTATTTTCCTTTTCCTCTTTAGGATCATGTGTTTAGAATCGACCCCTCTATGGCAGAAGATGGAAAAGGAAAGAGCCCATACGACCCACGCCACACATCAGCATCTGTTCTAATTGGTTAGTTCCCACTTTTCAGCCTTCTGTCTTCCATTTAAATGCTGTTACATCATGTCTAAACGGTAACCATTTCTACATCATCACATAGGTGATGAGCTTTATGCAGGCGTGGCCACTGATTTGATGGGACGGGACTTTACAATCTTTCGCAGCATGGGACAAAGGCCCTCCATACGAACAGAACAGCACGATTCTCGCTGGCTTAATGGTATGTAAGAGAGTTTCTTAGATAAAATTAGGCATGTTTAGTTTTTTGTTTTTGCATGAAGTCATCATGACAGAAAAAAGTCATCCTTAAAAGAATAAAAATCTTGAAAAGAAAACATTTTTAAATTGTTTATCTTTATCTTCTACTATTATTTTTAAAGTGCTCCTATTATGGGTTATGAAAGGTTCATATTTTGGGTTTGGGAGTCCCCAAAAACAGGTTGACATGCATGCAAGGTCAAAAAATACTTTCATTGTCTTATAATGTGAATTTATTTTTACCTTACTTGCTCAACGAGAAACTTGCTTTTTCCAAACCCCTTCTTTGCGTGACGCTGATCTGCGGTGATTGGTCCGATTGGTCTCATTTTAATTTCATCATGCCTGTAACGCCTGATAAAGCAGCATTTGTGAGTGCAGTGCTGCTTTGTGTACAGCCGTTACCGGGGAAACAGCTATTTTACCGCTTCAAAAGCCACAACTAGTGGCAAAGAATGAATTTGCATTTTCATTCAGACCAACGCGAAAAGACCAACAAGTGGGCGGGCAGTATGCTAATGTTTCATGTTGACATCAACATGAAAAAGCTTGGGTTTCATTTTAACCCATAAGAACCCGGACCAATTTCTACTTATAAGAAAATTATGGGGCATATATAACAGACCAAATGGACCACTTATAACATGTTTCTGCAGTTGTTTTTAAAATACAACCCCTCCTTGTGAAAGATCTGTAATGTTACACATATGACACATTGGGCGTTTATGATAAATTTTTCATGTTACATATATGTTACTGTACATTGGCCGTTTATTCCTCAATTGAAAAAAGAAATGTTATCTTTTTTTTTTGCTAAATAACACGTTTTTTTGTGTTTATTTGCTTTTCCACAACATATATCAAAATGATTACTTTTCTGGGAAGATAAAACAAAAACATTTTCCAGAAGTAATAGTTTTTGCATTTTATTTGCTTTGCCACAACATATTTCAAAACCACATAACTGTGACCATTACATTTTACAACTCTTTTATAAAATATCAAAATTCTACCTTTTCAGGTATATGGTTTAACCAGAAATTGATTTTTAGATTTTTTTTTTTTTTTTATAAATATTTTAAAGCCAAATTAACATCATGTGGTTTAACCCACATGCAGAAAAAATGAAAATTATATCATAGAAAGGATGAGCATATCCCGCATGCATTTTAAATTTTATATTTTTAAAACGTTTTCTTCCTCCTTTTCTTTATATTGCACACTCTTGTTTGCCATGTGTTTAGATGCATCTTTGTTTTTCTGTTTTTGTATTATGACACTGAGCCCTATGATAATGTTGTGTTTCAGAGCCCAAGTTTATTGCGGCATTTGGTGTTCCAGAGAGTGAGAATCCTGACGATGATAAAGTCTTCTTCTTCTTCAGAGAAACTGCTGTAGAAGCTCAGGGATTTGGGAAGGTTACATATTCCCGGATTGGTCAGCTCTGCAGGGTTAGGAGCAGGATTTATCAGCCCTGTTTTATATGTTTTTGCTAAGCCTAATGGCCATTGGCTGCAGTTTATCATTTTGATTTGAATTTGTGTTTTTTGTTTGTTTTTTTACAGAATGATATGGGAGGACAGCGCAGTCTAGTAAATAAGTGGACGACATTTCTAAAGGCTCGTCTTGTGTGTTCTGTACCAGGCAATGATGGCACTGAAACACATTTTGATGAACTTAGTAAGAACTTGATCTCTCACAGACACAGACAGTAGGTTTATATTATGCTGTTATTGATGGCAATTGCATTTCATTGCTGTCTGACCTTTGTCCGGACCTTTAGGGGATGTATTCCTGCTGCAGACCCGTGACCGAAAGAACCCGCTGATCTACACCGTCTTTACCACCTCAAGGTCAGAGTTCATCAAAGGGTGTGGGTTGAAGGCTTAGCTCACCCCAAAAAGTTCAATTCTGTATTAGTTTACTAATCTTCATGTCGTTACAAACCTGTGTGACTTTTTTGTAGAACACAAAAGTAAATATTTAGCAAAATTGTTTTGTTTTTTTTTTAAAGTAAATGAACTTTCCCCAAATTGAACTTTCATGTGGAAAAAAAGCAATTATTCAAAATATCTCCTTTTGTGTTCCACAGAAGAAAGTAAGTCATAAAATCAATGGCATGATGTTTTTTTTTTTTTTTTTTTTTTTTTGTGCCTTTAAATAATTACTTAAATAATGGATTGTATAGGAAGTATCTACAAAATTGGGCATTTTAATAAGAAAAAGTTGGCCAAAGTACCTGATCTCAGCATTTGTGTAGTCACTTGTATGTCCTTGTACTGAAACATGTGTGTTTGTGTCTTACAGTAGTGTATTTCAAGGTTCTGCAGTGTGTCTCTACACCATGAATGACATTCGCCGGGCATTTTTAGGACCTTTTGCCCATAAAGAGGGACCCAATTATCAGTGGGTTCCATTCCAGGGTAAAGTGCCGTACCCACGGCCAGGCATGGTAAGAACAGTTTCCTTCCATCTCACATTTATAAACAATATTTCCAAAGTTTGGGGTCGGTGAAATTTTCACAAGCAGTAGTGTAAACATCAATGCCATTTCAAAATAAGTTTGTGGGAATATAAATTTGTTTTGTAAATGTTAGTAAAGTAAAAGTAGATGGAGATTGGTCATAAGATTGGACTTGCTGACCCGCGTAGAATGTTGATAACGTGAACGGATTGGGTTTCAGGATTCTACTGATAACTTTCTCTCTTCCGCAGTGTCCCAGTAAAACATTTGGGAGTTTTGAGTCCACTAAAGGTTTCCCTGATAACGTAATCCAGTTTGCAAGGCACCATCCATTAATGTTTAATCCAGTCACTCCACTGGGAGGCCGGCCGCTGTTCCTGCGCACTGGAATACAATACACCTTCACTCAGATTACTGTAGACCGCGTCAACGCAGCTGATGGACACTACGATGTAATGTTCATCGGGACAGGTATAATATTAACTGAACATTGGTGAAACCCTAAACTGTCTTTACTAGTTGTGGCTCTGGTTAAAGCCTCTCTGCGTCTCTCTGCAGATGTCGGCTCAGTGCTGAAGGTGATCTCTGTGCCCAAAGGAAGCTGGAGCAACACAGAGCTTCTGCTAGAAGAGATTCAGGTCTTTAAGGTGAGAGGATTGTGTGTGTGTGTGTGTGTGTGTGTGTGTGTGTGTGTGTGTACCTGGTATTCATCATGTTATGGGGACCAAATGTCCCTACAAGGATAGTAATACCTGTAAATTTTGACCTTGTGGGGACATTTTTTTGGTCCCCATCAGGAAATAAGCTTATAAATCACAAAGAATGGAGTGTATTGAAAATCTAAAATAGCAGAATGTTTCCTGTGAGGGGTAGGTTTAGGTGTAGGGTGATAGAAAATATGGTTTGTACAGTATAAAAACCATTATGCCTATGGAGAGTCCCCACAAAAAATGGAAACCTGTGTGTGTGTGTGTGTGCGCGACAAATTTGTGAACAAATGTGAGTTAAAACCACCACTTAGTGATGTCCTCATATGGCTAAAAATAAATAAAATATAATTAAATAAATTGTTTAAATAATGTTTTTGTTAGTTTGCTAAAACTGCAAAAAGGTTTTTATTTAAAGTTTCATTATTTTAAGTTAGTCTTAGCAATTATTATTCACTTTACATTTAAAGAATATAATTATAATTAAAATTAAACATCTGTAAAACCAACTGTTCTTGTTGCAGGATTCTTCATCTATTATCAGTATGCAGATTTCCTCTAAACGGGTGAGAATGAGAGCTATTTTTAAACAGCATTAGAGAAACACATGAAAGCAGCATGTAAGTAAATCATGTGATGATTTTCTCTCTCTCTCCACAGCAACAGCTGTATGTTGGCTCAGACACAGGTGTTATCCAGGTGCCTCTGCACCGCTGCAGTATGTACGGTAAAGCTTGTGCCGAGTGCTGTCTGGCTCGAGATCCGTACTGCGCCTGGGACGGACACACCTGCACACGCTACCTGCCAAACACAAAACGGTACAGCTTCAGAGATACTGGTTATTACATGGCTTTGTTCATACACATTGTATAGTGGAGTCTAAAATTCTGTGACCATATTCAAAATTCAAAATAAACACATTTTTACTACTCGTTTCCAACTATTGGGCGCCACTGTATTGCACAGTCAGACCTGAGGAATATGCTATGCTAAGGCTTTTCAATATGTTTGTGTGAATGTGCATTGATGTGTGTAGGAGGTTCCGGCGTCAGGATGTGAGGAATGGGGATCCTAATGCACTCTGCTCAGGAGGTAATACTGCAATACCTCTGTTAGACTCTAGGAGGAGCCATTTCTCTGTTCTCACTACTGCATAGTTAATCAGTCACGGTGTGAATTTAAGCAGTGATTAAAATTCCATCAAATAAAAAAATAATTAACATTTTTATTTAGAAAAAAATTGATCATTGACAAATATACTTTTAAATTGAAATTTTAGTTTGTTCTTTCAAAAATTCTGTTCATCAGAGAATCTTGCAAAATGTATCATGATTTCCACAAAAATTTTAAGCAGCACAACTGTTTTTAACATTGATAATAAATGTTTTTCAAACAGAAAATCAGCATATTAGAATGATTTCTGAAGGAACATGTGACACTGTAGACTGGTGTAATGGCTGCTGAAAATTCAGCTTTTGCATCACAGGAATAAATTTATATTCAATTATATTAAATATATTAAAATAGAAAACAGTTGCAATAATATTTCACATTATTACACTTTTATTGTATCTTTGATCAAATAAATGCAGTTTTGCTGTGCACACGTCACTTCTTTCAGCAAAATTTAAAAGTCTTCCAAACCCCAAACTTTTGAGCAGTACTCTATGTAATAAAATATAAAATGCTAAATGCAAAGGCCAACAAAGAAAGGGTTGCATGACATCTTCTCAAGCTAAATGTAAAAGAAAATACAGACTTGCAAAATTTCCGATTACCCAGAAATACCCACTTTCCACGCTGTGAATATAATGCTGTCATGTACAGTCTAAAACTTATAAAACTTGAAGCATTTAAAACTGTTGATTTTAGTTTTCATGGTGTATTCTATAAAAAAAAAAAAGCATAAAATTGTAATATTGTCAATATAGCATTAAAATAATTGTCTTATTGCTATTGACCAGAATATTCATGTCAGTGCATTATACACATTATTGAGCCTATGCAGTTCATAAATTTCAGTGTTCAGTGTCTAATCTCTTATCTGAATGTCTTATACATTGCGATTTTTGCAGACCATCAGAAGCAGCGTGTCCTGGAGAAGAGGCTGTATGCTGTGGATGGAAGCAGCTCCTTCCTGGAATGCATCCCGAAATCACTACAGGCCCAGATTACATGGACCTATCAGAGGCACCCAGAAAACCCACGGGAGGAGGTGAGAGAGAGGAGAGAGTAGGCTGGGGCAGATATGTGGGGTTATTATGGGAAAGACGGATATAGACGGCATTGATAAGAGATGATAAATGTGTGTCTTCATTTAAATTAATAACTTTCATTCTCTCTCTTATCAGTGTGGTTATAACTGATAGTTGATGCAATTATTGTGTGTGTGTGGGTGTAATTGCAGGCTCGTCTAGATGACCGTGTTTTGCAGACCGAGCGAGGCCTGTTGCTAAGGCGAGCTGTGCGTAGAGACGGTGGCGTGTATCAATGTCATGCGATGGAACATGGATTCACCCAGACCCTCCTCGCGATCACGCTGGAGATTTTGCCTTTGGCTGGCTCCGCCCTTTCAGCTCCTATCCCTCGCAGCCCCGCCCACTCCCACGCCAATCACGGGCAGTCCATCAATCAAAAACTGTGGTACAGGGACTTCATGCAGTTGGTGGATCACCCAAACTTAAACACAGTCGACCAGATCTGCGAGCAAGTTTGGTCACGCAAGCACAGCCTATCAGGGAAGAGTGCTCCAGATCCAGCCAGTGAGGCGCCGGTTCATGACCCACTGCACTCTAAAAAGTGGAAGCACCTGAAGGAAGTGAGGAAAGGGCGAAATCGCAGAACGCACGATGGGAGACCCGCCCCCAGAGCTCCACGGAGCGCGGGAGAGTAGCGAGGGATGAGAGATGGAGTAAAAAAGAGACTGCGAGACAGAAAGAAAGAACAAAAACCACTGGAGGTGGACAGATTCTCACACAGCATCTCATTCAGTGACTGTTTATCGCCTGTTCTGCTTCTTATTACCCCCTGTGACGACACTCCACTGCCTGTTATCAGTCTCTATATACTCTACTGCCCTCATCTCCAGTCTGAAGACTCAATCTAGTGCTCCCACGACCCCAATCCCGCTCCCGCCAGCATCTATTACTCCTGATGGTTATCCAGAAACCCACACTCCATCCATCTGAATACTAACACAAACTCAAGAGGTCCTAAAGTCCAAAAAATCCCTTTGAATTGTAACAGGAAAAGCTTTGATCAGAAATTGAAGACACAAAGACGTGCATGCGCTGCGTAAACACAGGCTCTTGTGGACACACATTGAGTAAATCCATGCATACTCTTCTTTGTTTTCATCTGGGTGTTTGTGCAACATGTGTTCTTAGATTAGATTCTTCTCTCACTTTGGCCCTAAAACAGAGACCCTTGACTCACCAGCACCATATGAACATCATCACTCTTCTTTCACTGCTTGAAGACTTAAAACAAAACATTTCAAGCAAACAAAAGAGGAAAAAAAGGAGAAAAACTGTACATTTGTGATCTGGTAAGGTTATATAGCTGCTGTAAGAGTGTTTAAGTAAATGATCTTTTTTTTCTTTTCTTTTTTTCATGTGACCGTAATTATATACCTTGTAAGCGTAAAGGGTTCAGTGAGCTTTACATCTCTGGCAGTTCTGTAAAGTAACAAAGGTGAATTATTTTGAGTTACTAAGTTGTTTCAGGTGTTCTGATTATGTGTTGTATGAGACTGAGATGGACACTGCATTAATGTACAGGGGCATTATGGGTAGTATGGTCTGAGACCAGGTGAGGAAAAACTCTTTTTGACACTTTTAGGTCTAAACTTAAAACTAACCTGTTGAAATAATAATAATAAAAAAGTCAGAAGAGTTATGTATACGTGTCTGTGTAAGAGAGATTTACATGCTTTTTATACAGCTCTGCCATATTCGCCATAGTGTTCTGTGAGCATCATATACTGTAAGACCACAGCTAATGTATTATGTATGCTAGATAATGGGTTAAATCAGGAAACACAGATCCAAGGCCCTCTCTGAAGAGAAGAAACAAGAAAAATGTCTTTAGCTCTCACTCTGACATTTTAGATGAATATTTAATTGAACACATTCAAAGAGTCTAGCCAATGGTCCATTTATTTTTCATTGACTCTTTCTGCCTTTTGAAAATAGCAGTGTTGAATTTGTCAGTAAATGCATGTTTACAAACGTTCGAAGCCAAATTTCTTTTTCTTTTTTTATTGCGTTGCAAAAGCGGTATATGGGAGCGAGTCAGACAAATTCTATAAATTAACCGTGGTAATGTTTCTGCACAAAATACCATAGTTAGGCTACTTTAGTCATAGTCGCTAACTTATAACTGTGGTAACATGAGTATCCACCGCCACAAAAAAAGAAGAAACTGAAAGTTTGTACAGTATTTTGGACTCTACGGCGGTCAGCAAGGTAAATGTATGGTGCTGGCGCAGGAGAGTCTCTTGGTCTGAGCGCCCTCTTCTGGTGTCTGTGGGTAGTTGTGGTTTCTGCTGTGTCGAGGATGAGAGAAACGTGACATTGTAAAATAATCAATTCTGATTCATTTTTAAATTGATGTAAGAATGTTTTGAGCGGAACTGGTGGATTATCATGTGGTAGTATTTATATCAGTTTTCTAAAAGTTGTACTTAATGGTTATTTTTGCATGACTTGAAACGTCTTGATGAACGTTTTTTTTTATACAATGGAAAGACCATGTTTTAAAACTGTCCTGCAAGATTATCTGGTGTTTTCAGCATATATTTATGGCTCGATAAGCTAATGTGTTGTGGTGGTTTGTGATGAAACTGACCTACATGTGTAATGTCCATTTTGATAGAGGAGAAAGAAAACATCCTTGTGTGTATATTTTGAAATCTTTTCCCTTCTTTTGAATACATATTTAAAGACCTAACATAATTCAAAAGTAATAATTTGGGTAATTTAAAAGACTATTCAAACAGCATTTCAAATTCATCTGATTTTCTTTTCTTTGTGACGCTTCTCAGCTTTTGAGAGAGAGTGTAAGAAAAAAGCGGGTGTAGGCTATGTGTGTCTCAATGTGAAAGAGGCTCTGTGTGTTTGTGCCATTAAATATTAGGATTTCTGTACATTGGGGAAAAGTGTGAGTTGCATTTTGTGGACAAGTCAAAGGTCGAAGGCCAAAGTTGACGTGAACACTGTATTATTCCCTGAGTATTTTCTCTGTGGATTGTTGCATCAGACTGTAAATGATTAACACAATAAAACATACAGTTACCTAAAAATAACTCCTCGGTTTTATTTTTGATAGAGCAAGAGTGGGAATTTAAGAAAAAGAAAATTAAGAAAAAAAATGGTATGCAGTAGTGCGATCTCACCACGCGAGTGCGCTGCTGTGCATACTGCGTTTCACATTAGTTGTCCCACTTTGAACAGAATATTTCATTGGGTACGATTATTTTTTAAAGTAAAAAATAAATAAAATAGCATTTTTAATAGCATTAAAAAAAAGAATAAATAAGTGAAGGTAATGTATTGAACATTTCCACATTGTTGCCCAGAAAAATAGAGATAAGAATGAATAAAAAGTGACTTTTTTGGTAGTTGTATTTTTGAATATGCTATAAATACAATATAAAACGACCTCTTCCTACACATTTTCCATTCTGTCTGCTAACTGGTAATGTCTCTTTCTGTGACAGCTGTAATGATTAATGATGCCAATTACTGCTAATTAACCCTTCATTAAACTCCTTAACCTCTCAGACTCTCATTAGAGGTGTTGACTTAAGAAAGCAGGGTCAACAGATCTTCTCACTGACTCACTTATAGATTCTTGCAGTTGTATTCGTTCTTCGTTTCTTTTCTATTTCGTTCTCTCACTTGGCATCAGACCAGAGCAGGAGAGTTTAGAGAGGAGGCTGAAAAAATAAACCATAGGTGGAAGAGAAGATACTAGACGAGAGGAGAAAGATGAGTTTGTACAAGTGGCGTAGAACAATAAACCTCCCTGAACAATGAAAATGAGTTCATTAAGACTTAATTGGGCTTTAGAAAATATTATATTTGTGGGTCTTATTACCAGGGCTGTGGGAAAAAGAAAGAAAATGTGTATGTGGATTTAAACCAGCACTAAACTGTGTAATGAAGCCCCTTGATAGTGATTGAGTGAACATGGTCTCACCATTCATACTTTGGCAGTCTGCATTAGCTTATTCTGTAACTGAATGTTTATTTTCACACAGCTGTGCTGCTCGGTGTAGTGCTATACAGGCGTGGAAACACAGGTATGTCCGATTGGACCTTGATGGTGTTTGTCCATGTTTCTAAACAGGAAGTGGGTCATTGGTGTGCGTCAGTGTTGACCGTTCCTGCAGCTGCTGTGTTTCACAGTTTACAGCAGTTACTTATGCAGACTTCCGCTGTCTGAAAGACTGTTTATCCCTGCGTCCCAATGTGCATACTATCCACCCTATCTGCCCTAAATAGTATTGAAAATTACTAATATCACATAGAATTTAGGATGGATAGTATGCACACTGGGACACAGGCCGTGTCTGCTAAGCTTTTTCGAGTTGCACTTCAGATAAATGTGAATAAATGGGAATTATGCAAGTTTGATTTAATGTATAATCCCTGTCTGGCACAAACAGGTTTGTCTTTGGTCACAAATTTGTGTAGCAAATTACTAACTCCAAATATGAACAACAGCATGCTTAATCTAAACTAACATAGTTTAAGATCAAACTCAGATTTTTCTCTGTGAACATACTTTATACTTTCACATGCTGACAAATAAAACATAAGACTGTGGCAAGGAATGAAACAAAATAAGCAGTCTAATGTCTAATGTAATATAGACAACGGATACAGTTATTACTGTCCTTTATTGTGCTAGCATGTCTCACATTTATTCACTTTCCGATCTATTACATCCAAAAGTGTTCTGTAGAAAGAGACATAAAGTGGTAATTGTTTGACTCCCTTCCCTCCTAAAGTTGAAAGAATCTTGAAAGGTTATTGTAACATTAAACTGGCTGATTCAAACACATTTTTTTCTTTTGATGCTAATGCCAAAGTTAAATGGTTCCCATGCAGCCAAACACCAGTGGATCCACTCAAAATAAAGCAGAAAGTTAACATTTTTAGAGACTTGTGAACTACAGTTTTATGTTTTTGGAAGGAAATGTGTGTGATGTTTGACTGTCATGACCTATGGGCACTTTTTGTAAATTAAGACAAGGCACTAAAATAATAATTAAAATAATTTCAGAATTCCAGAAGGTTTAAATGCAGGATGTTCTTCAGGGATCCCACAATCGTTTCCCAATGAATTTACACATCTTCTTTCATGATAAGGATCATTTTTGAATTTCTAGCCAATCAAATATTTTTATGCAGGTTTTGCAGCTGCTCAATTTTTTCTTTTTCTTTTTTAAATAGGCTTCCTCGTAAATGCAGGTTTTCCAAGACTGTAGGAATCCAGTTTTTTCCAAAAAAGTTTGAGGGGGTAAATTAGATTAAATTATAATTCAAATAGATTTTTAATTGTTTTGGTTCCTTTAAATGCTTTTTTTAAATTATTATTATTAAGTCATCTTGGGCCACCTTGGAAGTTTGCTATGGACCCTGGTTGAAAACCACAGTCCTAAGCTATTGTGGGTGGTTGCCAGAGCGTTACTAATGTGTTTTGAGTAATTCATGTCTTACACCAATGATAAGGCGAGTTATATGACAAAGTTTACTACTTCAGGCCAGGGTTCTAGAACAAATAGTACTAGAAACAGTGATGTTTGACTTAGCAATTAGCTTTTTAACACTGAGAGCAAAACCATGGCACAGTTTGACAGTTATATGATGCAACCGTATCCACCTGCTAACTACATCACATATAAACGCACATTTGGGACTCGTTTAGTTGGTGTTTCGGTTCTGGCTGGGTCTGGTTTATGAATGTCTTTACTGATTTTCATAGCTCTTTTATTGTGGTCTGTTCTCCAGCAGCGATATATATCACAGCACAGGCGCTTGTTCTTAATGTCGAGGCTCGTACTGACTAATGACACTAATGTATGACCTCACTTGAATGGAGTCATTTATAAATTAAGCACTGACAAACACAATCTCAGGAGAAAAAGACCTTTTCAGTTTAGCATGATAAACCAGCACACGTTGGAGAACATAAAAGGAACATCTGTAATGCTGAATGGTCACACCCAATCCCTGGGTCCCGCTAAGAGGGGGTCGCTTCGAGCTGACCTAATCACTCGCTCTCCACAGACCCGATGTGAAACACAAACCCATAAAACTCACTGTGAAATGTTTTTATTTATGTATCATCACTGAACCAAACACAGGTCGGAGTTTTCTGCATGCAAGAAACACTTTTAAATAACATATAAATATATCAGACACACTAAAAACACTGCAATTGTCCTGTGTGTATTTTGTCTACAGATAAAATGTGCTAAAATCAACACAGCTGATTTAAAAGAGAAATTGTGCTGTTGGTATTCTTGGAGGTACAGAACAGTTCCTTTCAGATTATTGTTTTATGTAGCGTTTCAAAAACTGATGACACATGCGGTTCAAATCAGAGCAGTGCTGCTGTACCCATTCACAAAAAGCAGTTTCAGTGCAACTTGTCTTATGCAGTCAGTCATGTCAGGGCATTGAACAGAAAATTATAAGTCAGCTTGTTTCTTTTGCTTGATTTGCTCCAGCGGTTTGTTGATTTTCCCCTGAAGTTCTGAAAAGTCACTGGAGAAAGTTTGCAGCCAAAAGGTTTCTCTCCAGAAAAGATTTATACAGCAATGTTTTCAGAGAAAGCAGTATTTTTTCCAGACCTTTCTAACTACAAATAAATAAATGGTTCAAGTGATACAGGAGTTTTTAGTTTAGATGTACAAAGAAACAAGTAAACTAGAGAAAGTGAACAGTGAGAAAAGACAAGATAGATGTCAAGGCTACTGCAGCTGCTGAACAGCGTTTGGAAAACATCAGCTGTCGAGTTCTACATCTATTAAAAGTTTGCTATATGGTTAAACCTCGGAAATATTTTATAATAAGGTCCAGTTTGTGAGTGATGTAGTCAGGCAGTCGTCGTGGCAAAAATACACAGTTATTCACCAAAGAAATAAATAAATGGACATGACACAGCAATTATATTGCAGTAATATTAAGTCCTCTGAGGTAATTTTCTCTACAGTTGAAAATGGACACGCAAGAAGGCAAAATTTGCGTGAAAAAAGAAAGCGCAAATCTGTGATGTGATATGTAGAGCTAGTTTTAGTTTCAGAGTTGCAATAGACAACAGAATGCCTTGATTAACCAGTCGCATATTCCAAACAGCCACGTAATAACATGAACTAACAACAAACAATGGTCACACTTTATTTTAAGGTCCAATTCTCGCTATTAACAAACCATTGACTATGACGTTTGCCTCAATAAACTCCTAATTTGCTGCGTATTAATAGTTAGTAAGGTAGTTGTTAAGTTTAGGTATTGGGCAGGATTAGGGATGTAGAATATGGTCATGCAAAATATGTGCTTTATAAGTACTAATAAACAGCCAATATGTTAATAATAGGCATGCTAATAGGCAACTAGTTAATAGTGAGAATTGGTCCCTATACTAAAGTGTTAACTGAACCATTTGTACAGCATTTACAAGTTTAGTTTCTACTGTTCATTGATAATCATGTTCATAATAAATTATTGTTAATTTATACAATGTTAAGTATATAATTAGAAACACGTATAAACACGTGTCAAATGCATTGTTATTTCATGTTAGCTAATGCAAACTAACAAATTGGACCTTACTATAAAATGTTTCCAAAACATTATATCGAAAAAATTGAAAGAAAATGAACCCTGTACAAAGTTTCTGAAGCTCAAGATTGCGATGCTCTGTTTAAAGCGGATTAAGAACAATGTCAGTTCTGTTGAAGTCTCAACGGTCGTCAAGCTATGATTCAGTTACCAGAAAACAGTCTAATTAGTCCAAACTTTTATTTCTTTAGAGCTTAATGTACTGGCAGGCTGGGTTTTGTTGAACGCTGCCATAGTTCTCAGTTGAGGAAAAGTCTCTGAGCATTATGCCCAGTTGTATCACAGCCAGACGTATCTTAAATGAATGTATGTTTTTTGGCATCTGTTATAGCAGGGGCAGCGCTCTAGTCAACTAGTTCCATCCTGTCTACCCTCATTTGTTCCAGTAAAAAGGTTTTGCAGCTGCTGAGTTTTTAAGTGAGTTATATAACATTAGCTACGGTCTACTGTGAGGTGATGAGGGCCGGCTGCCATGGTCACAGGAACTTTTGGAGAGGACGCTCAAGAATGTCCTAATTAACACACAGAGAACTCGGACTGTTAAGACACAAAACCTACAATATTTTACAACACCACAAACAAAAACAAGTATGTTTAAGTGTGTGTATAAGAGCATCTAAAATCACACCCACTTTGCACTGGAAGTCCATTTTTCTTCATGTGGGTCTGTGTCTTACTCTTGTGTGTGGAGGTCCCGTGGAGAGCGGATTCGGGATTCTCCCGTGCTCTTCTGGACTCGTGCTTTCCGCGCAGAGTCCTGCGCTTGCCGATATTTGTCCATCATGCTTTTGTGTTTGCGTCTCAGCTTCTCATTACACCAAACACGTTCGCAGTACTGCTCCACCTGCGGCAGGTTTGAAGGACCAATCAGCTGCAAGACGTCCTTGAACCACGCCCTAGCTGGGCCACGATTGACAGAAGCTGTGTTGGCAGCGCACGGTGACCATACTTTATATTTGCTGTCACGTGATAGGAGGTCTGAAAGGGTGTCTGCATGTAAGACATCCAACCAGAAGCGTGAGAGGGTTTGTGAGAATCCGTGTTCCCGAGATCGACACACATAGATGCCTTCATCCTGACGGAGCACACGGCGGAACAACAAACCGTCATCTGTCTTAATGATACGTTCATCTAGTAACACCTAAACAAAGAGGAAATGAGAAATTACCGGATTTTTGTGGGTTCCTTGCAACAAAAAGTTTGAAGGCTTCTCGCCTAATGCAATGATATTTCAACATTTTTAAGTGTCTGAATACTTTCTGGCCCTCTCAAAGACAGTATGAAGCAAAATCCATATGTACTGTATGTATCTTACCTCCTCTAAGTAGTCATCTCTCTGAATGTGCCATGTGACAGTGGCCTGTGGCGATCGAGGGATGCACTCCAGGAAGGTGCTGTTGTTCTCAGTGCCATAAACGACCCGTTCTTCAGTCAGATCTAGATCCTCCACTACAGACAGGAATGCATGACTGTTAATACAGATACTTTACACACAACATGGTTCAGTGTAAGGTCAGTCCGGGATTTTCCACTGCATGTGTTTGTATAAGTATGCACATACATATATAATCCCTTTTCATCACCAACATCCTCACCTTTGGCATGCAAACACTCAAGCACTCTTCACTCACACCTCTTTTGTTCTTTCCTCTCATTCTCTCTCTCCTCTGTGATGAGAGATAGACAGTGATCTGTCTGTTCACCTCTCACTCTATCAGTTCCTGTCTTTAACACCGAACAGAGAGCTTGTCCCAGTGGAGTGAGATTGCCCTTCAAACCCTATTAATCTTCCTGTTAGACGAGCTCAAAGGTGTTCTGAAGTTTCTAACACAAATGATTAAACAATTTAACTTCAAATCTCTGAAGGAATTGCTCTTCTTCTGCACTTTCACATCAGTGAGCTCTTTGACATGTAAATGCAATTGAAGTTCTCAGAGGAGGCCGCTGGTGTTTTGACATTCACGCGGCATGGCTGCACTCAGTTAAGGAGGCTGTCATTTCTTTTCTTCTTTCTTACCGCTGAGGTTTTGGTCCATGCACTGCAGTGCTGGGTTTGCATGTTTGATGTCCTGTCTTCGGTAACGCCGTTTTGTGTTTGGCAGGTAGCGTGTGCAGGTGTGTCCGTCCCAGGCGCAGTACGGATCTCGAGCCAGGCAGCACTCAGCACAAGCTTTACCGTACATACTGCAGCGGTGCAGAGGCACCTGGATAACACCTGTCTGTGAACCCACGAACAGAGTTTGCTGGAACAGAGAGAGAAATAAGTTTTGATTGCATTTTTCCAATGTTCACTTGAGCAAAACGGGGATAGTTCACCTGAAAAACACAATTCAGTCATTATTAAGTCATACATATTATTCCAAACACATATAACACAATAGGAGATGTTTAGGAGAATGTCCTGGCCGCACTTTTCCATATGAAAAGGAATGAGGACTGGTGTTGTCAAGTTCCAAAAAAAAAAGCTTAAAAAGCACTATAAAAGTGGTCCATGTGACCAAAACGTGTCGTCATTTAATAATAATTTTTAAAAAAAGTCAACCAACAGTGTTTGACTTCAAATCTGGTGCAATGAGTGTTGAGACACTATGCTTGAATATGTCTAAGCACAAATCCCTTTTTTAAATTCCAATCAAAACCCTGAATTTGGATTGATTTGATGGTAAGTAAATTACTTTACTGTGAACTGATGTGGCTCCAGGGCTGTCTATGAAGTAAGTGAACTGTCAGTCTGTTTGGCTATAAAGCACCTGCTTCATGATGAATAACAAAGCAACTGGTTGTTTTGCATGAATGTTTTATTGCTTTGGGGTCAAAAAGCATATACACACAAAGTGGAGTCCCATTTCTCCACTCGCAGTAAAAGCCTCTTTGGGAATTTAGTGGAAAATGAATTTATGGTGCTGCTTACGTTACCATGCTTACGTTAATTTGCTGGAACAATATAGTGAGAGTGCATGATGCATGAACTTACCCTTTTCACAGATATGTCCATGGAGGTTATGGGAGTGGGTACCTGCAGAGATAAATATAATGAGAAACAGAACTAAAGGTATGCACAAACACACACACACACACACACACACACACACACACACACTGCCGTTCAAAGTTTTGGGGCCAGTATGATTTTTTCAAGAATGAAATGAACACTTTTATTCAGCAAGGATGCATTAAATTGTTACAGGCTTTTGTAATGTTGCAAACGAATGCTATTGCAAATAGACGTTGTTCATTTTAAACTTTAATTTATCAAACAATCCAGAAAAAAAATTATTTAAAAAACTATGATTTTCACAAAAATATCAAGCAGCACAACCGTTGTCAACATTAATAATAATAGGAAATGTTTCTTGAACATCAAATTAGCATTTTTTTTACATCAAATTCAGCTTTGCCAAATGAGATATTCTCACAAACAGACATATAAATTCACATCTCATAACACCTATACACATTTTTAGGCTCACAGACCTTGAACACCTGCATTTCCTCCAGTGTGATCTCCTCATTGGCAAGAGTGTTACCATTTCCAAGTACGATAACCTTTAGCACAGTCCCAATATCTGAAGAGGTCAAAGATCACAGTTATTCATTCAGGATTGTAAACACACTTGAGCGTTAACTAAAGTGATGACACTCTATCTTACCAGTGCCGATGAACATGACATCATAGTATCCGTCCTCGGCCTGAGTGCGGTCTACAGTGATGTGTGTGAGCCTGTATGGGGCACCGGCGCGGAGCAGCAGTGGTTGCCGCTGTGATGGGTAAATGGGGCGCCACATTAGTGGGTGTGTTCGTGCAAATTGCAGAACAGCGTCTGGAAACTCCAGTGTGCTACGGAAGGCACGACCAGGCTGGGCCGTGATCTTACTGGGGCACACTCCTGGTCGCGGGTAAGGGACGCGTCCTTCGTAAGGTCCCCATTGATAGTCCGGTCCTTCTTTATGAGCAAACGGCCCATTAAATGCCTCACGGATATCAGCCATACTATAGACACACACTGCATAGCCCTGAAACACATTACTAGAGAGAGAAAATATTCTGTTAAACTCAAATTCCCCTGATTTATGCACTCAAAGAAAAATTTGTTGAAAATTTATTCATCTATAGACTAAGCCATTCAAGATGTAGAAGAGTTTGTTTCATCAGAACAGATTTGGAGAAATTTAGCATTACATCAGTTGCCTACCAATGGATCATCTGCAGTGAATGGGTGCCGTCAGAATGAGAGTTGAAACAGCTGATTAAAGCATCACAATAATCTGATTAACAAACAAATTCATCTATATCTTGAATGGCGTGAGGCTGAGTAAATTCAATTTACATTTTTGGGTGAACTATTTCATTACAAATTTCAAACCCAATGGCAATTTCAAGTGTTTAAAATATGGCATAAGTAAGGAAATGAGTAAAAATAAAAAGTAAAATAAAATAAATACAAAAATTCTAAAATAAAAAATTAGAATGTTAAAATAAATAAGAAAAGAGAAAGGCATAAAAATACATGTTTAATCTAAAATGATTAAAACAAAATAAAATATATATGAACAAAGGCTTAAACTGAATGAAATAATAGAGTGCAATCAATATGAGTTGAAGCACAACAGAGTGCTTTACAGAGGAAATGCACAGATAAACAGATGTACTTTCGGCCTGGATTTGAGACAGACCTGATGGTGCTGAATATTGCGTAGATCTCTGGATTGGTTTCATCTTTGGTCCTTAACAGAAACACATCCTCTGCAAGACAAACACATACAGTCAAAGATCACACAAGGGTCATAAGAGATCAAAATGATCTCAAGTTTATATAATATTGTATACAAAAAAAAAAGCTGAGGGCTTGTGTGTGTTTATTGTCTCACCCAGCTGGTGAAAGTGTGTTTGGATGCCGTGAGGTCCAGGAACAGAACACACCAGTCGGGCTTTAATAAATGTGCTCCACTTATTCACAAGAACCCTCTGCCCACCCACATCATTCTGAAACCACATAAACAATAAATCATGAGGCGTTGAATTCACTTCTGGACAACAGATCGGCAAAAAGTCAAATCCCAGTATCATTTACCCCCAGACCACACACAATGATCTCTGGGTAAAACAAACTATCCCTTCATCTCAATTTGTATACTATTCATCCTAAGTAGTATGCAAGATTAGAACTGGTGCATTCCAAATCATAGTACATTCAAACTAGTGTACCAAAAGCACCACACTACATCCATAAATGCTTTTCAGCAAATATTTCCCACAATCCCTAGTGCAACAGAGTTTGTGACTGTTCTCATTCGAATTTTTCATCTGAAGTGGTTTAATTAAGAGGGTCACACACCCCAAACCTCTGTAATCTGAAACCTGTTTATACATAAACATTCAGTTGTAACTTTTCCCGTGGGAACAAGAACAGTTAAATATCAAAATATCTCAGAGAAGTGCCAGTTATGGAGATTATGGCTCAGTAAGGCAAATACTGTTACGGATTCCCAAAAAGCAATGCAGCTGGGTTTACCGTGTCGAAGACACATGGGTGGCGTAAAGGATCCTAAATCTGTGTAATCGGTATATGTGGAAATAATCACCCTCTCTGCAGTGTAAGAGTGTGTGTGAGTGTGTGTATGATTTGGGAATGTGCTGAAGTGAACAATGAATAGCAGTCAAAGTGACAGTAATGTGCGATTGACCCCAGCTCTTTGAACACTGACCTCTGAATGACAGAGGGAGATTTGTACTGCTCCCATTACTCTACAGAGCCTTGTGTGTTAGTGTGTGTATGGGTACTGGGATAAGGGGTGTGTGTGTGTGTGTGTGTGTGTGTGTGTGTGTGTGTGTGTGTGTGTGTGTGTGTGTGTGTGTGTGTGTGTGTGTGTGTGTGTGTGTGTGTGTGTGATTCAGAGGCATGCAAACCATCCAGCAGCTGTGCACATGTGGTTGAAAAAAGGCAAGAGCAATCCAGTATACTGGCCTACTTGTGCCTGAATGTATGTATGCGGTTTGACTCACCGCACATAATCGTCCAATGCGTGTGTGTATGGCTCCTTCATCGTCTCGCTCTGCGCTCTCTGTTGCTCTCTCAGTGAAGAAGAAATAAATTTTATCATCATCTCTGTCTGCACTGTCAGGAATGAGGTGGGCCGCAATAAACCTGGGCTCTGTACATGCACAAACACACACATACACACACTATTATAAAGGAGATCTGATTGTTTGACAATTGCAACATTTATTGTGTTATTTTAGTATTATTTATATAAATTTATTTTTGAATTTCCTTTTTTTTGTTTTTATTTTCATTTAGTTTTATTTTCAAGTTTTAGTTATTTTGTTATGTGTTTTTCTAATATCTAAAAAAAACAAATGTCTAACATCTAATGTTTCTTTACCTTTAATATATTTTTATTTCAGTTTTATAGTTTTACTGATGTTAATACTTGAATTTTTTATTTCAGTTAGTTGCAGAGGCAAAATTTCTAATTTCCATGTATGTTTTTCATGTATGTATTTCAATTAAAAACATTTTTTTTTTAAGTTTTTTTTTTTTCGTCTTTCGTTTTGCTGCTAATAAAATGCATTAATGTCACCATCCTTTCCAGGATAAAATGTTAAAACACATAAGAAATAAGACTGAAATGAAAATTAAGTAATTTTGTACCGTGTAGGATTTTCTGATCCGTCTCTGTTCTCATGGGCGAGCGAGTCCCTAAACCTCTCAAAATCACAGAGTCTCGCCCCAAAAAATCTGCAGTCAGACCAGTGTACAGCTCTCCACCTGAGAGAGGGAGAGAGAGAGAGAGCATTGGAGGTCAGTGCAGAGAACTCAATCTCCTACATGAGAGGAAGGAAAAGTAAACAATTTTCTACAAGAGGCCCCATTGTAAAATGTTTCATTAAATCATGTTATCAGCTTGAAAACCCACCCATACACACATCTCTGTATAAATCTGGTGAGCCCTGATATACAGTCAACAGGTTTTTAAAAATCACTCACACTTGGTCACATAAAATGAGATCATACCATTTTACTGTTATTTTATTATTACTTAAACCCCATTTTTATAATTAAAAAAATAAAAATAAAAATTAGACACACATTGCCTCTGTTGCCCATCAATTATCAGACAGGAACTCGTGTGTACAGTATGTCAGTGTGTGAAAGTATCTCCAAGGTCACTAACATGCAATCTCGAAGGTTACATGCAAACCCGAAAAGTATTATATCTGGCAAAATGTCATGCGAGGAGAGCCAAGACTGTGCTGTGCTGTAAAGACACACACACTGTGAGATGTGTCTGTGCCCCCAAAAGACTTAACACACCCACAAGACCCCTGCAACACTAAACCTGGACTGAAGAACACCTCAAATTTCTCCCATCAGAACAGTCAATCTACAATGGGCCATAATCCCAGTGACAACTGACAAGAAGAAACCTCCACCCAACACACACACACGAGCCAAAACACGCACACAGACAGAAACATGCTCTGACATACTTATAAACACACAACACAAGCATGCTGTGACATGCTGAATGTACACACTGACATGTACCTGTGAAGGTGCTTGCGAAGGGTAGTTTGGGGTCATGGGGACATTTCCCCCTCCCATTCTGTACTGTGGTACGATCCAAACTGAACACATGCTGCCAAAAAAAAGTCAGAAAATTCACATCAATTTCACAACTCAACAATAAACTTTTCTTGCTTGTGAAGAAATGTATTATTTATTTTTACAATGCTGGGATATACTATTAATCATGTTCAGTTTGGGGTATTAGAGACCCCAAGGCCCACTTATTATTTCCAAAGGTATATTTATTGTTGTAGTTCAGTTTAATACTTCCTGACTTTTCCTCACCTTATGAGAACTGATTATAAACAAAACTAACATCTTAAAAATGTCACAATACATTAGTTTGAGATCTTAGACACCACGGATATATAAAAAAATGAAGTCTGAAATACAAACATTTCCTGATGTACACTACTGTTCAAAGATTTGTGGTCTGTAAGATGCTTTTGAAAGATGCTCACCAAGGCTGCATTTATTTGACCAAAACACAGTAAGAACAGTAATATTGTGGATTATTATTAGTCTTTATTGTAATAATTTAATATGTAATGAATTCCTGTGACGACAAAGCTGAATTTTCATCAGTCATCACTTCTGTCTTTGTCATTTTAATATGCTGATTTGGTGCTCAAGAAACATTTATTATCAATGTTTTCTTTTTCAAGTATTATCAACATACTTTTTCACGATTGTTTGATGACTATGAAGATTTAAAAAAAAAAAAAACATTTATTATAACAGTAAGTCTTTGCTGTTGATTGCTTATTCTACCAGTTTGTTGTGCTTTACTCATTGTAGTTTGCGTCAAGCTGACCCCAAACAGGAATAACAGTGTTTGTGTTTAACTAACAAAAATTAGCAACACTACTAACTTTTATTTGCTACAAGTACCAGTAGCATGACTTCACAGTACTTCAGCTGTTTTCATAATACTGTAGAAAACTGCATTTTCCAACAAGTACCAGAGTAGCATTACACAACACTGCATCATTGTTTTTCTTGTCACGGTCTATTATACACACAGCTTTACAGCCAGAAGAGCTGAGGCAATGACTGTGTTCTCATACACAATCCCTTTTCTCTTTGTTATACTGCAATAAACATTCAAAACATTTTAACATTTTTGAAATTGTTTGTTCTGGTTTACATTTAACCAATTCAAATAAACGATTCACTGATTCCTTTAGTTAACTACTGTTATTAGTTATATTTATCATCAACGTTTCTGTTCAGTTCACCCTAATTGATATTTTTGTGCCAGATAAATACAAAATTGAGATATAAAACTGTTCTTCTGTTAAATATAAATGAAAATATTTTTAACAATGTTTATATTCAACAGAAGAAAGAAACCCATACAAGTTTGGAACAACATGAGGGTGAGTAAGTGATAAAAAAAAAATATTCTGGGTGAACTATCCTTTTAAATAGTATCATCTGACTTTGAGTTTCTAGGCTGTACCATATCAGAGATCTAAAATGTAATAATAGTAGCGCAGTGGTTTTTACTGTCATTGATGTTAGACACTGTATGGGTGTGTCCGGTGGTGCTAAAGACAGCTTAAACCTCTGGTGCCAGTTCAGTTACACAATGTAGTATTGTCTGTTTGTCAGACATCTCTGGCGCCCTGTGCGGCGCAGTTAAAACACCTCAAAGGAAGTAAAGAGCAGCTCTATTCAGAATACACACACACACAATATTTTTTCTATCCCCTGCTCTGAATCCTCTGAATTAATGTGTGTCTGTATGTTTTTGCTTTGTATCTTCTCTCATGATCTTGTCTTGACCCTAAGGACCGGCCTGTTGGTGCGTGACCTCTGACCTTAAACAATTAGGTCTCTGATATACATAAGCAAATTAGATCCTCCTGATGTGCATACACAAACACACGAGGTGTGAAGCAGTGGGAGGGAGTGTTTGTGTGTGTGTGTTACCTCTCCACGGTGTCCGACGTTCACATATGCACACACGGGCTGGAAAGCTCCAGTTCCACAGGCCAGTAGATGAGTGCGGTTGAATGGCTGTAGCAACCGCACAAAGTTTGCACACTCCATCTGTACCAAACACACACAGAAAGTGTATTAAAATGTTGGGTGTCTTGGTTGCAAATGAGGGTACAATTTTGATAATTATAGCACGATTACTTACACAAACATACAAACATGTATTTTACACTGGACAACCAGGTTAAACTCATCAAGAGCAGTTTATAATCATGAGGAATTTTGGTATGCGTGAGTGTGACCAATATTTCCCTGGAGTGTTTGAATGGAGAGTTACAAGAATCATCAACATTTTAATGGATCAGAGAAAAAATAGCAAGAAAATGATCCCTACTTAAAATTCACTGAAGACCAATCAGAGCTTTCAACATGGGAAAGAAGCTCTTACGGTCCAATTACTGAAGGGTTCAGAAAGAGGAAGACGTCTCACACACACTATCAGCATGTACACACTCTAACTATGGCCACCTGTATGCAGCCTCATTGACTGTGTAGGGTCAAAATCAGTGGAGCATAAATGAACGAAAGGTCAAGAGTCATAAAAGATGCAGGCAGATGCTCAAACTGCGACCAGATGTTAACCAGCAGGACTGCGAGAGCAAGAGAGATCCAAAGCAGCAATGTACCAGTCACTTTCAATAAACAGAATAAAATTATGCCTGAAAGTTAAAATATATATCAGTGATAAAATATATTGTGCTGATTGTCAATCCCAGGAGGTTAAACTTTATATTAAGCTGTTTAATTTTCCATTCATTTTCTATGAGTTATGGAATTTTTGCAGACGTAATCAAAATTTGGGACAATGCTATGGGTAACACTTTATTATAGGGACCAATTCTCACTATTAATTAGTTGCTTATTAGCATGCCTATAAATAACATATTGGCTGTTTATTAGTACTTATAAAGCACATATTCTGCCATATTCTACATCCCTAATCTTACCCAATACCTAAACTTAACAATACCTTTCTAACTATTAATAAGCAGCAAATTAGGAGTTTATTGAGGCAAAAGTCGTAATTAATGGTTTGTTAATAGCGAGAATTGGACCTTAAAATAAAGTGTGACCAATTTAATCTATTAACCCTAACCTACTAATACTAATAATGAGAGTTAGTTGACATGAAGTTGCAAAGTAACTTAATTTGAGTTAGCAGAACGTCTAAAACGTACTATCAAAATAACGTGTAACCCTAAAATATCCCCATGTAAAGTGCCACCAGTCATTTTAAAGGGAGCTGTGTTATGTGGTACATAAAACTCAGTAACAATTTGTTTTAAGGTATCCTTGTTACACGTTACATGTACTTACCATTATAATAACAATAAATTATGCATAATTACATGCAAGTAACAGTTAGTCAAACACTAATCATAACCATAAGAACATGTAGTTAATTAATATTACTCAGCACTTAAATGTATAATTACATGTAACAAGGACACCTTAAAATAAAGTGTAACCTAAAACTCATATCTGTTCATATCTGTGTGTTGTTTCACCGTTACACCAACTAATGTTTAAATGAAAAACAAATATCCTGTTCAATTCCCTAACACATACTCACACACTGAACAGAGTCATTAAAACCGCTGTGAAATCGCACTCACCTGTCACATCAAACAATACTGTCGGGACAGTCACCAGAGCGTGTAACCATGGCGACACTTCACATTTCCACTTTACGAGTGAAACATGCTAAACACTAACAGATGCAGAGTTCATCTCCATACAAGTGTGTGTGGAAGACCATTAGGGACAGAGGACAGGAAAGATTTAACTTGGAGCATAATTAACATATTCATGGTGCTGAAAGGAAAAAGGGAGAGGCCGAACAAGAAGAAAAAGAACAAGAAACAGAAATGTAAAAGAGAAAGAAAGCAAAGGGGATTTCGAAAAATGAAAGAATAACGGCGTTCTGTGTATTGGGACGGCCTTCTACGGTCGTTAGGTTTAAGAGACTCATGAGTCACACACAAACTTGGTTGGAAGCAAGGCAACAATAAGTGAGTGGATCAAATCTCATTTATGGGCGTTTGGCTTCTTTTCTCCAGTCATCACGCCAACCGCAGCACACTCAGAGTATAGCTGAAGATGGACAGATGTTTTCGTTTGAAACTCCAGATTGAACCACATGAAATAAGGTAGAGAATGACACTAACCAAACATTCCAAAACAAACTACATTTGATGATGTCTGCTGTCATCGGCTGGATCTGGGATATCATGAAAGAACCTGACATATGAAGTATGCCCCCAAAAAAAACACAAAAATCTTGGAACGCGTGATACGCTGACCCAATTTTTGAGTTTGTTGATGTTTTTGGTGAATTCAGAACCTGAACCAGTTTTTCACTCACCTCGGGATCTTTCCCTTTGAGAATACAGTCCTCACGATTCCCAGGCAACGAAGGCCAATGGATCTGGAGATAAAGAGGAAAAGCAGAAGAAATTTATCATCTCATAAATTAAACACACACTAAGCACAGCTCTGTCCAACTCACACCCAGACTCATTTACTTGTTAGCGCTAATTAAACTGCAAGATCCAAACATAACAAAAACAGATTAACATGAACTCAAAATGGACAAATTTTCAATGATCTTTCCCAATGGACAAACCAAGCCCTGCCATTCCTTTTTTTTTCTTGTTCAAAAAGTAATTTCACTATTCATCACAAAATATTATTGCAATTTCAGTTTCATGCCAAATTTAAAGCTAAAGTGAGTAATTTCTGTGCCAGTAAAGTGCCACCAAATGAAATTGCAAAAATAATGGCTGTCTCCTGAACATGCCCCCCTGTCTGCCATTGGTCAGCCAAACAGATAGTCTCAACCCATTGGTTGAGCTGATGTTGCTGTGTCTGTGCACTCAATTAAACAGTGCAATGTTTCGAAAGCGCCACAGTGCCAGAGTTTATGCTCTTCAGGGAAATCAAGCTACAAATGGCTTACAAATTGACGCCACTCATTACGTGGAGTAAAGTGAGTGCGTGTCTCTGAGGGTGGGTGTGCGACAAAAATGCTTTGTGTTTTTTTTCCCATGAATGTCAACAATAAAGATAGATTTATGAAAACAATAACTCTAAGAGTGTGAAAGTCACAAAAACCTATCCTGATGTTATGAAGGATTGAGAAATAAACATAAACCCATCTACTAGGCCCTCTATCTAAATATATAAACAGTGATTGCACATCCTGGCACATTCATTTCTCATGTGTCACAGAACGGTCTGGCACACAACCGCTGTCACGTTCAGACCTCACAAAGACTTTTGAGTTTGTTTCTGCAGATCTGCAAACATATGCAAGCTTAATTTCATAAGTTGCATGGTCCTCTTCAGCAAAAAACTAACAGAACATAACACAATTATAATTATCGGTTTGTGTGATTAGATATATCATTCACACATTAAGATTATATTTCCAACAAAAATATTTTCAAACAAGATAATGCAACGTTAAATAGTGTTCATGTAGCTCAAACCAGGAGCAATGCCAAGGTCATGGGTTCAATTCCCAGGGAAACAATGTACACTTTGAATGCAATTTAAGTCATTGTGGATAAAAAAAAAAGTGCCTGCCACATGTGTAAAATGTAGATACTGCCTGGACTTGTTGACTAATCGACTTCTTTGCATCATATGACATTTACAAATCTTTCTACCGCTTGTAAAATGCCAGATTTCATTGAATTGATTGATTGTTTGAACCTGTTCCAGCCTTACATATGATGAAATCATTAGTGAGTCATTTGTTTTTATTTACCCTTTCAAGCTCTTACACATTTTGACATTGTCTAAATCCGGAACCTGTAATCAACTACGTTACCAAGCATCCTTCCCTTGAATGAAAGCATTTCCTCTTTCCTTAATTAGTCATCACCTATATTCTTCAGGACACTTGGACTAAAAATAGTCCAAATGTGGCTGTCGTCAAGTTGTAGCGACCTAAAAAGTCATTATTAAAGGGGTCATATGATGCGATTTCAAGTTTTCCTTTCTCTTTGGAGTGATACAAGCTGTTTGTGCATAGATAAGATCCCTAAAGTTGCAAAGACTAAAGTCTCAAACCCAAAGAGATATTAAAAGTTAAGACTCCGCCACGCCCTCCTAAAACGACTCATTTTAGAAAAATTTGTCGATTTTTAGTAAAAATCAGCGCGTTTCAGAAAGCGGAGCATAGAGGAGCAACAATAATGTACAGTATGTGGAAAATAATGTGTTTTTTGAACCTCGAACCACTTAAACACATTACATTACAGCAAATACACAAAATAATGTTCTTTTTAGGAACATCATATGACCCATTTAATGATAAAACGCTACAGTATACTATAAATCCATGGTGTGAAGGAAAGGGCCCTGGCTCACTCATTCAGCTTTTTAATTTGCTCCGGATGCACCATGTTTAAGATTAACCAACCTCTATTAACCATGGGAGAAATGCTGCACAGTCAATCCAGGACCAACAGTCCTCTGAAAAGAATTAGTGAATGATTCCTCAAACTGAACTGAGATCAGCTGAAGACTGCAGGTCATGGAGATTAGCAGTAAATACATGCCCAAGAGGGAAAAGGAAGTCTGATCAGGGCTGAGTAATCTTTCCCACTTAAAGAACAACATCATGAATCACTGCTTGATTTCTGTGGCACCTTCCCCTTCGGCTGGGAAGCTTTACTGATAGCATCTGCAGATGTAAATTTGCACATCTAAACATCCTCATTTTGTTTTCTGGCAAAAAAAAAAAAAGGTGAAAAACATTTTCTGCACCTTTTTATTGTAGCTTAATGTTTGTAATGAAATTCTCAGTATAGGTAGTATACACTGCGGCCAGTGGTAGTACGGTGGCCTTACAGAATGTATAAGGGTCTAACAAGGCAGAAAACGCCTGTCCTTGAGCCTAAGGTCAAAGGGTCATAACCTTAGATGTGGCAGCCACTCCCATGCGTCTATCACCATGCCAATGCACTTCCTCTTCCTGTTCATATCCTTTAACAAGGCCACACACAATGATCAGTTCTTTGGAGACTACATACGAAAACAACCACACTTGTTGAGGCTCCAGTGACTTGAGTCAAAACATATTCACATGAACAGAGGCTTTAATTAAGCTCAGACACACACATATACAAAGTTAATTGCACAGGGAAAAAACTGCCAAACCCTGGAGACAAGTGGTACCAAAGCACTTCTGATTTTATAGTCCATTTAGTTCAGTGCCTATTTACACACTGTGGCTCCTCTCATAACTCACAACTTTATTTTATAAACTACACCACAAAAGTGTGACAGTAATATGAAAAGGGCAGCAAACGCTGAACTTGTAAAATCAAGCAAGACCATTTATGTGTTTATGTCTACATGTGGTGGTCTAAACGAATCTTTGTCACAAGTCTGGTCAGTTTATATGAATTTAATGTGTGTTTGTAGACAGCTGTTTTTGTGCAATTTTTAGTAAACATTTTTATGGATGAGAAAAGACAGAAAAAAACCCCACAAAGAAAGTCTGTTTTAATATGTATAATCACATGCTATATAGGCGTTTTCACGATGGTTTTATAAAAATAATTTTATAAATATTATTTTAAATAGCTCTGTTTACATACATACATAAACAAATAAGCAAACAAACAAATTAAATAAGTAAATAAATAAATGAATGAACGAACGAATGTAGATTTGGGATGCTGGTGAGAAGCCAACAGAATTTCCAATGGAGTGAAGTAAATGTCCTTTCATATACCCTTGTGTTCTGAGTGTCTTGGCTATTTTAAAGACACGTTGTCAAGTCAAAGTTCAGCTTTTAAAAATGTAATCTCAAGACACGTGTATTTTTTCCATTCTGTGTCACTTCATCTAGTTTTTTTAAACACAAGAATGCATCATATGTGAACAGGTCTTTACATGCCCCTTACTAATCATGTGTAAAATGTTTCAGCACAAGTAAGTGTCTGTTGATTTTATCTGTGTCTGTAGATAACAGTCTCCAGAAGAGCAGACTGAATAACATGACACCTCTCACTACTCATTCACCTACATCATCACTTGCACTTCTTCTGGGCTCTCACACCTGTGTTCTCCATGGGCAGCTTATTATCTTAACCTTATCGCAATGATAGCACGTGTTACCTCTTTAGCATCATGTGTATGATCCAGTCTCAGCGAGTAGAGAACATCCTTCCCTCCCAGGAAAAGCCTGTCGTGATATTCATCCAAAAACACAGCCGACAAGTGCAGATCTCCATTGAAACCATTGAAAATGGAGGTACGGTTTGTGGCCAACAGATCTGTGGGAAAGGGAGAGAGAGAAAGTGATATGAATTATGAATGACACGACAATGAACACCACATTTCAACCGAAAAATGACAATAAATCTGTATCTACTAGTCAAGGCAGATTTATGAGGAGAAAATGCAGAAATGAGGACACTCATCTTAAATCCAGAACTGCAGGAGAAGCTTGTGGAATGTGACTGATGGGAACTAAACCACTCTTTATCTGTTTCTCTTGTTGTCAATTAACTTTAATTGTGCTTTATTGGCGTGACTATTTGTTGAGTGCTGCAAGTCAAAATATTACGGATCACAAGTTTACATCAGTTCTTTTTCCAGCAGAGGCATTTTTAACCAAACTTGGCAAGACTTTGCTTTCTGTTGAAGCTGTTAAAATCTCAGAATCTTAAACACGGAGTAATAACTAGCTGATACATTTCAGAGTAATTTGAAATGCATCAGCTACGTATTCAAAATAATTTGTCCACAGTGAAAGCATTGCATAACATGAAAGCAACATCGTTGTATTGCCAAAAAAGGCAGTCAGAACATATCTGATGTTTAATATTCAGTAATGTGGAGAAGGATTTTGAACCAATGAGGTTTCATGAGGTTTCAGTCCTTTGTCAGGGCTATTCTGTGCAACACAACAAAAATATAAATGAAGTGACCAATAAAATGTGCTGTTACTCATCAGTCGTCACTGTCAGTTGGGACAAAAACTTTATGTTGGTTACATGAATTTGCCATATAAAAGTAATTTCTGTGTGAGCTTATTGACAGTTAATAACAATTGACCTTATTGCCTGTGCAATTTTGTCAATATGACTGCATCTTAAGGGTATGATAGCATATAACAACAACAAAGAGTGGAAGAATAGTGGAAATTAGACTTTGAACTTTGGCCCTAAAATGAGCTTAAGGTCCTGTATTAGATCATTTTCAGTGTGTGTGAGTGTGTGTTTGTGTGAAAAGTATGTACATAACCCTCTTAGAACCAAATTTGTAAAAAGAAACCAAAGAAATATAAACTAAATCTAAACGAAGACAAACCATTCTACTGTTTTTATAGAAAGCTTATTATAATTACTTCAGATTAATCAAAATCCTAGAAGAATTAAAAAAACATTAACTGATTTTTTTTTTTTAAATAAGTTTTCCAGATGGGAATGCCACCCAAATGCCCCCATTTTTGTCATATTTTGCCCTCATTAAACTGTAGATAAGTACTGAACAGACACACCCCCACAAACACATACTCTTGTTATCTTTCTCTAGTATCCTGAAGTTCAGCTCCACACTCCCTCCACATTCCCCTCATATAACGTGCGACTGGACAGAAAAAGCAGCTGAAGGAGGAATGAGGCCTCGTTGAGAGGGTGGCACGCGTCTAAAGCCACTAATGGGGCGCCGATGAAAAGAGCACAAACAGAAGCCAAACAGCGAAGCCAAACGTTAAACCACAATTATAAAAACGCACACACATGCAACAACAACATTCACAATCCACTTAAAACTCGCAATCAATTAAAACTCTTTCTCAGCCATTTAAGGAGTTTACCAAAAGACTTTTGGATTTTAACGATCATTGGCAACGAGGTCAAAATATATTCAAACACACTTCTGGGGGTTGACATTGTGTGAGGTTTTTTGATATAAACCTCAAATAAACTCACAGCTGAACAAAAGAGAAAGAGTTTTGTTCTTTCTTTATTAGAGTGATCTTGCGTGCAAGCTTCACAGTGATATAAAAAAACTTTTAAGGGTTTGGTTTCCAGAAAACAGACTCCAAACAGTGCAATACTGACAAAGACAAAATAACACACATATACAGTCAAAGAGCACCGATATTTGTCATTAAACGGATGCGTTTCATCCAGCAGCTACATATAGGAACTGTAATTGCAATGAAGCCCTGAGGTAACCTGCGGTTTAGTGCTCTACTCAAGAGCACAATGGTGGCAGACAATCTCAATAAGTCATGAATCAACCCTCCACAAATACACGCATATGAAGACAATTACCGCTAAATAAAACAGACATATACATCTGAAGAAATTTAGAGTTACAACTTCACATTCTTTTACCTTTTGTTCTTTTAATATATTTTAGAAGAAATGGAAATCATAAGGAATGCTCCTTCACGGTTTCATCAAAAATTATGTATTTTTTTAGTATGCTTACCACTGGGAAAGAAAATTTCAAATAAATAAATAAAACTAATAGTTTAAAAAAATGAACTGAAAACTGTTCTTGAGCAACACAGCCTTTTTTATACTACTGCCAAACTCATAATGTGTATCTTTAATTACATGTTCTCACATGAACAATCAGTCCAAACTACTGATTCACTAAGCCATGCATGTTCAGGGCTTGTTTGAACTACGCTTTACAGTTTTCATTTACAAAAGTATTTGTCTGTATTACAGAAGAGGACATGCAAGAAATCTTACTGGATTTTATGCGTTGTAAACGCCACCTGCTCCAAGGTGAACATGTCTCACATGCATACACACACTCTTACAGTGTATAGTGTAAATTACACAGGTAGTCTGGAATCTTTCCCGTAGCTGTGTAAATAATCTGCTCTCTTAAAATAACACTTCACAATCACCAATTTAACGACATTAAACGTGACAAAATGACAACCTGAGACTACACAGAGGTTTGAGTTGGCAAGAGCTCCCTCTATAACACACACACACACACACACACACACACACACACACTGCATCTCTTGTGGTCATCCTCCAGTGTGACAGTAAGAGGCTGTATGTGTGCCAGTAGATGTGTAACACTTTGGAAAAGAACTAAAAATGTAGCATTGGTGTCAGAATAAATGACGTAGTTACAAACAAGTGTTCAGGGTTTGCCTGGTTAGCAGAGGCTAGTTATAAGATGTCGTAACTCCGCCATCTGCTGTCAAATCATCTTTCAATAAGATGAATGGGAGTGCTAATGGATGCTTTCTCCAGGTATTATGGGCTTCAGAGGTTATACTGTACAACACACAGACACGCCTGATAAAGATACAGTTCTTTTCATCTGATGCATGTTTTCTACAAATCCTACAATCTTTAAATTATTTAGCTTATAATCACATCTGTTGTGTGCGAGATCAATGAGAAAAAGAGAAGGATGAAGAGATGAGAAAGGCTAAATAAACGCAAACCAGAGTTTACAGGGTGTGTTGAACTGCAGTGACATTGTGCTGTAGATACAGCACAGAAAATTTATACCCTTACTCTCTTTCTTCTAAACTCTTTTTCTTACATCAGTAGGCTTTCTACACAGTGGCAACCCACCAACTTTCTAAACAACCATTAATAACACACACATGCGTGTTGGCATCTGGCCTACCTTTTAGATTTTCGCTTACTGGTAATGAAGTGAATGTAAATGGAAGAAGAGAGAGGTCTTGCGTTAGAGCCGACTGGGCTGTTTGCCTTAAGGATTGCGTTTATGCTCATTTTTTTGTCTAAAGGGTCGTGTGTCTGTATGTGATTAAGAGACAAAGAAAGAGAGAGATAAAAAGATAGAAAGTGAGAAAGGAAGTATGAATATGTAATGTATGAATACATAACCCTCAGGAGGAAACATGTCCACATAGGAAGTTAATCATGCTCTCCGCTCTGGTGTAGACAGTTACATTCATATATAACTTGTATGTACTTTATCATGTGTGTGTGTGTGTGTGTGTGTGTGTGTGTGTGTGTGTGTGTGTGTGTGTGTGTGTGTGTGTGTGTGTGTGTGTGTGTGTGTGTGTGTGTGTGTGTGTGTGTGTGTGTGTGTGTGTGTGTGTGTGTGTGTGATTTCAGTATCAGGTTGATCTTTTGGGGGCTTCGGGCTGATTCTGTCTTCAGTTGCATGGTGGAACTAATTGATTACTGGCTGGTGCAGCGAGCAGCAGGGGAGAACGTTCACAGAGTTGAACATCGATAGGAAGATCTCATGGTGTCTTCCCCAGGCAGCGAGAATAGACAACGTTAAGAACTGCACACACACACAGCGCCAGAAACTGCCTTTCTCAGATAACAAATTTAATTAGACTATGTCATCATTTCACAGCAGGTTATGACTTAAACAAACCAAGACATCTAAAATTCACTGAATACCTTCAGTAACATACACAAAACACTCTTGCACCGCTGTTTTATAATATATCCATTACTGATCAAATGTTTGGGCTACGATTTTTTAAAATATTTTTGAAAGACATCTCATACTCAGCAAGGCTGCATTTATTTGGTCAAAAATACAGTAAAAACATTAATATTGTGAAATAATAATACTATTTAAAATAATTTTTCCAGTGAATGCAAGGCTGGGTTTTTTCAGCAGCAATTACTCCAGTCTTCAGTGTCACTTGATCCTTCAGAAATCATTCTAATATGCTGATTTGGTGCTCAAGAATCATTTCTCATTATCAGTGTTGAAAACATTTGTCCTGCTTAATATTTTTGTGGAAACTGTGATCATTTTTTCCAAGATTCACTGTGAATAGAAAGAAATGTGACCCTGGACCACATACGTCATAAGTAGCACGGGTATATTTGTAGCAGTTTCCAAAAATACATTGTATGGGTCAAAATGATAGATTTTTCTTTTATGCCAAAAACCATTAGGATATTAAGTAAAGATCATGATCCATGAAGAAATTTTGTAAATTTCCTACTGTAAATATATTAAAACTTCATTTTTGATTAGTAATATGCATTGGTAAGGACTTCATTTGGACAAATTTAAAGGCGATTTTCTCAATTCCAGATTTTCAGATTTCCAAAAAGTTGTATCTCGGCCAGATATCGTCCTATACTATTCAACTTTCAGATGATGTATAAATCCCAATTTTGAAAAATTGACCTTATGACTGGTTTTGTGGTACAGGGTCACAAATTAGGATTCATGAGAAAAGAACAGCATTTATTTGAAATAGAAATATTTGTAACATTACAAATGTCTTTACCGTCACTTTTGATTAATTTAATGGATCCTTGATGAAAAAAGTATAAAAAATTCTTACTGACCCCAAACTTTTGAAAAGTAGTGTATGAATAAATAAATAACAGCACTAACTGTGAAAGTTTGGACACAAATGACTGAAATTATCTAAATGATTATGCTTATATGCTTGCTATATTTTTTTTGGTAATTTTTTTTATATAAACATTATTCATTTTGTTGACACTATATATATTTTTTAAATGAAAATATAGTAAAATATATTATTATTATTTTAAATATGGTTTTTAACATATAGTGAAGGGAAAAAAAGGCAAAAGTACCCAGCATAAATAAGATCTCTGCTGCAACCCAAGAAGCACCTCATGAAGCGAGTGTGCAGATCTGGAATCTAGACAAAGGATTGTGACTTTTGCTTAAATTTAATCCCTCTTCTTAATCCCCAAACATCCATTTGTTTTATTGAATAGTTTTGATGACTTAGCTATTATTCTAAAATGTGAAGAACAGTAATAACAAAGAATGAATACATGAGTTCAAACATTTGACTGGTAGCATATACATGTTCATATAAGTAATTCTCCATAGTATCATAGTATCTGTTCTGTTTCCCCTAATTCTCTCACTCTGCCTCTGCCTGTCTGTCTTCATTTGTCACACACACTCACGTTACTTCAGGGCAAATCCAGCTACACCAGCACTTACTGGTAAACTCATAAAAGCCCCACTCCCCCTCAAACCCACTTTTTGTAGCTTATTTTCTCAGCGTTCCTTTTGTCAGTCTCATTCTTTCAGTCCCTCTGTCTTCTCCTGCTCCCTGGCCTCTCCTGAACCCCTCTCTCCCCAAAGCAAGAATCAGAGCGTGAGGGTTTAGATAAACCCCTCTGGACAACAGCCATGAGAGTCAGTACCTTCCCTTCTGTACACACACACGCACACAATGAGACTCCAGTAGCTAGACAAAATGCCTTGTTATGGCTACACACACAGACTCGTTTACACAATTAGCAAGGAAGAAAGAGAAAAGATTCTTTCTCACTCCAATAATCTATATGGCAGTGGGTGACATTCATTCTGTCCACACCATTCCTTCTTTTATTTACCTCCATTCATTCTTTGCTTTCTCTGACACCTCTCTTCTTTCTCCTTTATTACCCTGATCCCTTTTAGCAGCCATGTTTCCATATGTTAGCGTGTGTGTATAGAGGGCAGCTGTATTTGTGCAGTGTGCTTGAGACCATTACAGCTGCAATTAAGTGTGTGCATGTGTTCCTGTGACGGCTCCCAGGACAGTCATCAGCTCAGGGGTTAAAAAAATCAAATCATAGTTTAAGTGACCAGCAGCTGTTGCGGTCGCTATCAGTGCGTGTGATCACGTCCAGGGCTTGTGACCTAATTGCTGTAAACTGCGAACTCCCCTCAACCCAGGAGGAAACCGCCACAATGCTGCATTGTTCTGCTACGTTACACTGAAAACTCTTGACTGACGCCACAAGGATGGAGGGAATGTGTGTTTTCATTAAAATTCCACCTGCATCCATTTTGCACAGTACAAAGTATTCTTGTCTCCTGTTTGTATGTACTGTATCAATACTGTACTTGTATGAACTGTATTTGTGCCAAACCTTGAGCCTGAAATTAATTTCCTCAATAGGTCTCTGTTTTGCCCACCTATTTTTTTTCCTCATTCACACACCATATATTCTCTGTACTCCGCTTGGACCAGCACGCAATCTGTATGTATGTATATATGTATATGTATATGTGTGTATATGTATATGTATATGTGTGTATATGTGTGTGTGTGTGTGTGTGTGTGTGTGTGTGTGTGTATGTATGTATGTATGTATGTATGTATGTATGTATGTATGTATGTATGTATGTATGTATGTATGTATGTATGTATGTATGTATGTATGTATGTATATATATATATATATATATATATATATATATATATATATATATATATATATATATATATATATATATATATATATATATATGCCTCATCTGCATTTTTTTTGGTCTCTTTTTTCTCATTTTCCTCTTGACAATAGCCCATAGATTCTCTATGGGGTTCAGGTCTGGTGAGTTTGCTGGCCAGTCAAGCACACCAACACCATGGTCATTTAGTGCTTTTGGCAGTGGGGGCAGGTGCCAAATTCTGCTGGAAAATGAAATCAGTATCTTCAAAAAGCTGGTCAGCAGAAGGAAGCATGAAGTGCTCCAAAATTTCTTGGTAAACAGGTGCAGTGACTTTGGTTTTAAAAAACACAATGGACCAACACCAGCAGATGACATTGCACCCCAAATCATAAAAGACTGTGGAAACTTAACACTGGACTTCAAGCAAATTGGGCTATGAGCTTCTCCACCCTTCCTCCAGACCAAATGAAATACAAAACTTGCTCTCATCTGAAGAGAGGACTTTGGACCACTGGGCAACAGTCCAGTTCTTCTTCTCTTTAGCCCAGGTAAGACGCCTCTGACGTTGTCTGTGGTTCAGGAGTGGCTTAACAAGAGGAATATGACAACTGTAGCCACATTCCTCGACACGTCTGTGTGTGGTGGCTCTTGATGCCTTGACCCCAGCCTCAGTCCGTTCCTTGTGAATTTCACACAAATTCTTGAATTAATTTTGCTTGACAATCCTCATAAGGCTGCGGTTCTCTCAGTTGGTTGTGCATCTTTTTCTTCCATACTTTTTCCTTCCACTCAACTTTCTGTTAACATGCTTGGATACAGCACTCTGTGAACAGCCAGCTTCTTTGGCAATGAATGTTTGTGGCTTACCCTCCTTGTGAAGAGTGTCAGTGATTGTCTTCTGAACAATTGTCAGATCAGCAGTCTTCCCCATGATTGTGTAGCCTAGTGAACCAAACTCAGAGACCATTTTGAAGGCTCAGGAAACCTCTGCAGGTGTTTTGAGTTGATTAGCTGATTGGCATGTCACCATATTCTAATTTGTTGTTAAATGTGAGCCAAAATCATCACAATTAAAAGAACCAAAGACTTAAACTACTTAAGTCTGTGTGTATTGAATTTATTTAATACACAAGTTTCACAATTTGAGTTGAATTACTGAAATAAATTAACTTTTCCACGACATTCTAATTTATTGAGATGCACCTGTATCACATGCACTTTAAACATCTAATGAAAAATCACATGAAAGTGAATAAAATTGGCCTCAGCATTGAGAGTTTACTTAAAAAAATGTGTATTTAATGTTTCAAATATTCAATTACACTTTGTGAAAATTGTAGAACAACGATGCAAAACCTATTGTAGTTCATTCATATCTGTGCATGTTAATGTACTTTATCTGTATACCTTCAAAGGTCTATCCTTGAACATGGATTAAAGGTGAAATGGCAAACCATATATTCTGCAACTATAGGTCCCTAAAGAACCACGGAACCTTTCTTTTACACAAACTGAATAGAAGAGTGGGAAAAGGTTCTTCAGATTTTTTTTAATGTTCTTTACACTAAGAAAAAATGGGTCACTCAAGAACTGTTCTTTGGGGAACCAGAACTTTTTTCTAAGGCATCACTGTAAAAACACCCTTTTGGAAAGATTTGACTGAATTACGTCCTGAAATATCTGTAAACGGGGGGAAAAAGTCATGCAGATATTTTGTTTTGCCAACCAAAAAAAACTTTGAAGCACTTTCTGCCAGTCCATGTTTTTGCACATTCATAGAGCAGCCCATATATGGGATGCAGGAAGCTGAGAGCATCTGAGAAGCGGATCATTCAAGCTCAATGCCATATTCAGCTTCATAAGCAGCTGTTATAAGCAGTTGTTGGTTTGTGGTGCAAGAATGATATTTTGCTACATGCCACTGCTCTGCTGCATCGTCTCTGATTACAATATTCTCAATGGCACAACTGTATGTTTGTAGGGTGGGATTTTGGAAAGAGAGAGCATGTCTAATTCAGTGGCTAGTCTGGCAGTTCCAGTTCTAACATCACCTTTAAAATTGAGAGCAATTCCTAATCTAGAACTGCGATCTCATGGGAGAGTTTCACAACATCCATCTTACAGACATGAAACTCTGTGGCCTGCTCTCTCAAACAAACGGTTCCAGGGAGCTGGGAATATTTAGGGAGTGAGAGAATGTGAACGAAACACAAGAATCATCAAACATTCTTTTAGTGACAGATTCTTTACCCAGAGCTCACAAACCAAGCACAAACATCTGGGCAACGCTACAAAAATAAACTCATTAATTAATTCATGTAAACTAAAACAAACACAGATCCGCCCACCTCTGCGTCTCTGTTTATGTTCAACCATAAAATAGAAAAGTGTGCCAGTGTGTGTATATGAATGCATGCGGGTGTGAAAGTGCATGAGGGAGGAAAAACCATGTGTCTCCTCCTAAATCAGCACACACATTTCACAGAGCAGAGGTCAGAACTGACCCACCAAAAGACCCCACAAGATCCACACACACACTTACTGCCCAGCTGCTGGCACATACAGGCCGTCCCTCATATCCCATTCAAAACATAACATGCTCCCTCCAGACCAATCCATACAGCTCTGACAGCTTGATGAGTGGGCGCTTTAGCCTTTTTAGTAGGAAGAATGATCAACATGCGTTCTGAGGCCCGGCAGTTTTGAAAATCTAAATATATGTAGTACAACTGAAAGGGTCTCTGATCATTATCAAGGTTAATAGCGCGTCCACGGAGAAGAACACAGGCCGATTACATGCAATCAGAGCTCCATGCAGGAACTGGGTGAGCATTAGATGACCGCATTAAACTGCACAGATGCGCTTCAGTCACGCACTCAGACCGCTCGAGGGAAACCGGACACCCAACTTTTAGCTCAGCTTATAATCATTAATGAAAAGAGCTCATCAGAGGCACCGGTAAACAATTTATACAAACTACTGCTTCACATTCCTGTCGCCACCTTAAGACTTGTTCTTTGAACCCTACCGATAAATTAGAGTTACACAAAATTTCTCTTAAAGGGCTAATTCCCCCCAAAATGAAAATCACCCTCAATTTGCTCTATGCCTGTAACAATTTCTCTCTGAAAACAAAAGAAGATATTTTGAAAAATACCAAACCAAATGGTCCCCTTTGACTTCCATGGTAATTTCTTTCCATACTAGGAAGCCAGTGGGGACCAGAATAAAATTTATTTATCATTTGCTCACCCTCATGTTGTTACAAACCCATATGACTTTCTTTGTTCCATGGAACACCCACACCAAGCCGACGCCGACAAACTAGTGGCAACGAAAGCAGACTGCGGGGTCAGCTCACGTCGGCAGCATCTGGGTCCAAAGTTGCCCTGACACACCAAGCCGACGCTCGACACCTGGCGGCCAAGTGGCAGGTCAGTTCTGCACCTTTTCTCGCGCACTGGTTCGCCAGCTGAACAGCCAATCAGAATGATCAGATGGCCCAGACGGACAACATGTCGAATTTGGCCGAAAAAAAGCCGACGAGGACCAACTTCAGCCGACGGCGCAGAACACACTGAGAAAACTTAGTCAGCCGACGAAGAAAAAAAACAGTCAGCTTGGTGTGTACCGGGCAGAACTGTAGGAATTTTACAAGGATTGAAAACTAATAATATATATATATATATATATATGTGATTCCATAATTGGAGATACATTTGGCATTTCAGAAAGTTAACAAAAAAAAAAAAACTGTTCACTAACAGAAATTCTTTCCAGTATCTTATTGAAAACCTATTAAATTTTAATAATTTATTGCTTGCCAAACACAAATTACTTTGTTTTTTTTTTTATACTTTTAAATTAAAAAAACAGATGTCTTTATGGTATTGTTTGTCAACTCTGTAATGGACAAATTAGGCAATGTGCAGAAATAACAATAAATCATAACCGGAAAAATCCTTCTTGTTTCATCAGACAAACAATCCTTACATTCTAGCACTGGAAACTGAGATAATATTTCACCTATGTATACCTTAAAAAATAAAAAATAAATACCTATGTCTTCACAGGACTGTCCACTTGGAGCAAGTATTTTTCATCTGAAAATGTATTATAAACAATATCCAGTAAAAAAAAAAAAAGAAGAAAAAAAAAGTTGTTGAAATATTATAAAGGTGCAACAATATCTCAATAATGTTCATAAGATTTTAAACAACAATTTTATTGTTTTTTTGTGAAAATAGTTCATAAACAGAGTTGACCATTTAAGTAACAGAACTGTAAAATAACAGAATTGACAGAATTATCCGGTGGACTGTCAATTCTTTTACACTATTGTCAGCATTGTTATTCTACCTTGGTAACAGAGTTTGACGGTAACATAATTGACAATTTTATTTTATTTTTGACAAAAACTCCGCTTGCTGGCATAAATGTTAAGAGCACAGGACACTAATGAAAACATGATTAAAAGACCTTTAAATAACCCAATGTGTGATCAGTAATAAATTCTGTTTTCCTTTTGATATTGTGGTAACACAGTTGACATTCTACAAAATAACTGGTGTAAGAACTTTTTAGATTAAAATATTTTCTCAGAGAGACATCACATACTTTTCAGTGCTTCAGATCTGATCAGTGAGGGAAAGTGACATCATTTCCTGTATCTTACACAGTTGTGGGAGATTATTCCACCAATTTAAAGGGAAAATATGGTACAGTAAAAGAGTTGACATTTATGGACACACATTTTTTTAAGAAAAAAGTTAATTTTAAATAATTTAATGTTGTAGAATTAAGTGAGTGACTATTTAGGGCTTTTATAAATAAAATGAACAAAATGTTACCAAAAGAAAAGTACTATAAAATATTTTGATTACACATTGATACATGATGGAAAAAATACACTGACTAATTCGGACAACAAGAAATTGTGATTTTCAGCTATTTACCTTTTAAATAAATTATTATATTGTTATGGACTGTAACATCTTGTAATTCATAACAATGAGTAACAAATTATTAAAATAAAAAATATAACCATTTGAAAAAAAAGCTGAAAAAAATGACGACTTCGGACGCCAAATTATATATATATATATATATATACATACACACACATACATACAGGTGCTGGTCATATAGTTGCTCTGATAGTGGCCTTCAGCTCATCTGCATTGTTGGGTCTGGTGTCTCTCATCTTCCTCTTGACAATACACCATAGATTCTCTATGGGGTTCAGGTCAGGCGAGTTTGCTGGCCAATCAAGCACAGTAACACTATGGTCATTGAACCAGCTTTTGGTACCTTTGGCAGTGTGGGCAGGTGCCAAGTCCTGCTGGAAAATGAAATCAGCATCTCCATAAAGCTTGTCAACAGAAGAAAGCATGAAGTGCTCTAAAATTTCCTGGTAGATGGCTGCGTTGACTGTGGACTTCAGAAAACACAGTGGACCAACACCAGCAGATGACATGGCAGCCCAAATCATCACAGACTGTGGAAACTTCACACTGGACTTCAAGCAACATGGATTCTGTTCCTCTCCACTCTTCCTTCAGACTCTGGGACTGTGATTTCCAAATGAAATGTAAAATTTACTTTCATCTGAAAAGAGGACTTTGGACCACTGAGCAACAGTCCAGTTCTTTTTCTCCACAGCCCAGGTAAGATGCTTCTGACGTTGTCACTGGTTCAGAAGTGGTTTGGTAGCCCTTTTCCTGAAGACGTCTGAGCGTGGTGACTCTTGATGCACTGACTCCAGCTTCAGTTCTCTCCTTGTGAAGCTCTCCCAAGTGTTTGAATCGGCTTTGCTTGACTGTATTCTCAAGCTTGCGGTCATCCCTGTTGCTTGTGCACCTTTTCCTACCCAAATTCTTCCTTCCAGTCAACTTTGCATTTAATATGCTTTGATACAGCACTCTGTAAACAGCCACACCTTTCAGTAATGACCTTCTGTGACTTACCCTCTTTGTGGAGGGTGTCAATGTTCGTCTTCTGGATCATTGCCAGGTCAGCAGTCTTCCCCATTATTGTGGTTTCAAAGAACAAGAGATACCCAGAATTTATACTGTAGGGATGGTCATTTATTCAAACTCAAATGTAAATATTCTAATATTTTGAGATACTGATTTTTGACTTTCATGAGCTGTAAGCTCTAATCATCAAAATTAAAAGAAATAAACATTTGAAATATATCAGTCTGTGTGTAATGAATGAATATAATATACAAGTTTCACCTTTTGAATGGAATTAGTGAAATAAATAAACTTTTTGATGTTATTCTAATTATATGACCAGCACCTGTATATATATATATATATATATATATATATAAACCCGATTCCAAAAAAGTTGGGACACTGTACAAATTGTGAATAAAAAAGGAATGCAATAATTTACAAATCTCATAAACTTATATTTTATTCACAATAGAATATAGATAACATATCAAATGTTGAAAGTGAGACATTTTGAAATGTCATGCCAAATATTGGCTCATTTTGGATTTCATGAGAGCTACACATTCCAAAAAAGTTGGGACAGGTAGCAATAAGAGGCCGGAAAAGTTAAATGTACATATGAGGAACAGCTGGAGGACCAATTTGCAACTTATTAGGTCAATTGGCAACATGATTGGGTATAAAAAGAGCTTTTCAGAGTGGCAGTGTCTCTCAGAAGTCAAGATGGGAAGAGGATCACCAATTCCCCCAATGCTGCGGCGAAAAATAGTGGAGCAATATCAGAAAGGAGTTTCTCAGAGAAAAATTGCAAAGAGTTTGAAGTTATCATCATCTACAGTGCATAATATCATCCAAAGATTCAGAGAATCTGGAACAATCTCTGTGTGTAAGGGACAAGGCCTAAGACCTTTGTGGAATGCCTGTGGTCTTCGGGCCCTCAGACGACACTGCATCACTCATCGGCATGATTCTGTCATTGACATTACTAAATGGGCCCAGGAATACTTCCAGAAACCACTGTCGGTAAACACAATCCGCCATGCCATCTGCAGATGCCAACTAAAGCTCTATCATGCAAAAAGGAAGCCATATGTGAACATGGTCCAGAAGGGCTGTAGTGTCCTGTGGGCCAAGGCTCATTTAAAATGGATTGTTTCAAAGTGGAAAAGTGTTCTATGGTCAGACGAATCAAAATTTGAAGTTCTTTTTGGAAAACTGGGACGCCATGTCACCCAGACTAAAGAGGAAAAGGACAACCCAAGTTGTTATCAGCGCTCAGTTCAGAAGCCTGCTTCTCTGATGGTATGGGGTTGCATGAGTGCGTGTGTCATGGGCAGCTTACACATCTGGAAAGGCACCATCAATGCTGAAAGGTATATCCAAGTTCTAGAACAACATATGCTCCCATCCAGACGTCGTCTCTTTCAGGGAAGACCTTGCATTTTCCAACATGACAATGCCAGACCACACACTGCATCAATTACAACATCATGGCTGCGTAGAAGGAGGATCCGGGTACTGAAATGGCCAGTCTGCAGTCCAGATCTTTCACCCATAGAAAACATTTGGCGCATCATAAAGAGGAAGATGTGACAAAGAAGACCTAAGACAGTTGAGCAACTAGAAGCCTGTATTAGACAAGAATGGGACAACATTCCTATTCCTAAACTTGAGCAACTTGTCTCCTCAGTCCCCAGACGTCTACAGACTGTTATAAAAAGAAGAGAGAATGCCACACAGTGGAAAACATGGCCTTGTCCCAACTTTTTTGAGATGTGTTGATGCCATGAAATTTAAAATAAACTTATTTTTCACTTAAAATGATACATTTTCTCATTTTAGACATTTGATATGTAATCTATGTTGTATTCTGAATAAAATATTGAAATTTGAAACATCCACATCATTGCATTCTGTTTTTATTCACAATTTGTACAGTCCCAACTTTTTTGGAATCGGGTTTGTATATATATATATATATATATATATATATATATATATACACACATACATACATACACACACACACACACACACACACATATATATATATATATATATATATATATATATATATATATATATATATATATATATATATACATATATAAACTTTCTGTAACTTATGTAGTTAATAAAACTATATTTGAAAACACTGTTGCAACCTTCCTTATGTAATATGAAGAAGTAAAACTTAACTCATCCTCAGTCACCATTTACTTTCATTGAATCTTTTCACTTTCTTTTCAATCTTTTCCATAAAATGAAAAATGAAACTTAATGTTATTCTAAATGTGCCATAACACCAGCAAATTTTACAGCAAAAAAAGGTGACTTGTCTATTGTCGGGACGTATGAAGCTCACCTAGCAACACACAAGTCACTTTCAAACCAAGCAGCTTTCTGTTGGTCAACGCAGTAAATCCACGTGACCGAAATCTGTGTGGGGAAATGTTTCGCCCTCACACAAATTCGAAAACGGATTCTATTGAAATGATTGTATATCACCTACAAAAATTAGCTGAACAACGGTAAATGAGACCGCAGCTTAACATATTAAAAAATGCGGGTTTGGAAGGACACGAGGGTGAGTTAATGATGACAGAAGTTTAGTTTTTGGATTAACTATTCTTTTAATAATATCAAAGTAGCAGCGTGTAACAACAGAGGTAAAACATCTCAAACTCCCTCAGGCCACTGTAACATTCTCTTTGCTCTTTATAAATCCGGTAATAAGAGTCATAGTGCGATAAAAGCGCTAACTGTCTCGCGCACAGCGGAGAGCCTGACCGCGGGGAGGTGAGCGCGCGCCAGGAGAGCTCGAGGCATGAGGATTCCGGAGTTTTGGATAACAGCTGAAACAGTAGCCCGGAGTCCTGACGTAGCTATTTCCCACAGCTTAAAAAAGACCAGCCACAACATCTCCAGAGAAGCTCACTGCCACGCAAAGACGGAAACGGCACTGTAATCGTGCTGAACAGAGCGCTCAGATTTGAATCTGATAAGGTCACTGAGGGACTGAGGGCGCAAAGCTTTAAAAAGGTTCAGTATGCAAAGCAGGATGTGTGGAAAGCAATATAAATGCGAAAAGCGACAAAAGGAAACCGTTTACTGGAAACATTATTCTGTCCATGAGTAGATTACACTGCAAAAAAAAAAAAAAAAAAAAAAACCTTCCTTGGTAAAGCCAAAGTGACAATCCTCAGTGAATAGGTTGCACTTTTTTCATTCACGATGAAGAAAATCGAGTTGACATAGGCTACACATTTAAGAAAAAGAAATTGTGACAAAAAAATTTTTTTTTAGCAAATTAACAAAACAAATTTAGTTGATTTAAATATTTTACAGTGCAGCATTTCTATTTATTCATTAGGCTACCTACAGTAGGCTACTTTTCTGCATAGTACATATAACAGCTCACGTTCTGTAAATGTCCTGAGCTTCTGTTAATGCAAATTCATTATGCGATGAACATTTTTCTGTTTCTGATTGCCAATAAAGGTGCTACTGCATTCTGCCACCACACACACCTGTATATTGTGTAGACTTATTCACACACACGATGAACCAAGGGATGGCAACATTGACCTCTTAACACTCAAGCGGTGAAAATAAACAATCAGTAATCTAGCTACTGAAAGCACTGGTCCGTCTCTCCTCACAGTAGCGGGATAAAGCTTAACCAGTCATTAGATGGCTTTTGTGTTCCGTTTTAAAGATGAGCAAAAAAATAAAAATGAATAATTTAAAGTTAAACTCATTCAGATAAAGGTAATTGAGTATGCTAATTTACCTTTGTATGACAGGCGAAGGCGCGGCACGTTCAGTTTAGTGCTGGTGCCGAGCGACAGGACCACCGCCACTAAAACCAGAACCGGTAATTCCATGCTGAATGGACCACTTTCAATGAACCTTTCTTTACTCTAACGGTTATAAATACTTCTCTCAGGGCTGTATCCCCTTATAAAAGGTTGAACTAAGTCCAGACGCAAAAGATGTTGGACATCCACAGCTGAACCCGAGTGGTGAGATCCCAGGTCTCAGGTTAAGCTCGAGTCGCTCGCCTCTGCCCCTGAGTGATATTTTCCCACACAACTCCAGCTCGAGTGCGCGCGTCTCTCTCTTTCTGTCTGTTGCTCCCTCGCTCTCTCTTCAGTCCCGAGAAACACCCTCCCCGCCCTCTCAGCGTCTCGAGAGCGAAACGGGCCCCCGGTACTCGCCTGTCACTCGCGTTCAGTTCCTCTCACTGCGCTCCTTGGTGCTATCACTGTTTCTCAGAAATATTTCTGTTTTTACATAAGTGTAGGCTATACTTCAAACGCATTTCCAAACAACGTTTCAGTAAAGTTAGTTAAAGCGCCAAATTGACTCCCGCGAACTTCGCTTGAGGAGGTAACCATAGCAACTGCCGGTGGCACGAGCGCTTTCCATTCGGCTGAACGAGACGAAACTCAAATTATTATACGCTGACAGGAATAGCTTTTACAGCTCGACCCTGAAAGCTATTAAATAATTCATACACTATCCATGGCAGGTTTCCAAACAAGTTAATCAAAATTACTGCATCTGTAGAGGAACGCCACTGAGAGAGAGGAACACAAAACACTGATTTTGAATTATTATGTAGTCTACACTGGAAATAGTTTATATCTCTTCATTAATCATACTAGCTTAAAGCGGTTAAAAGCTACCTAAATGCATAAGAAAGTCTGGATGGATTATAATCATTAATCACCACATTCTTATATAAACCATAGAATAGTTAGCCTAGATATTAGCATGAAATCATATGTCATATAGCCTACTGAAATCATACTGTGTTATCATGCATTGTAGCTGGTTTTACATGGTTTTTAGTTGGACTACGCTGGTCATTTATGGCCATTGCATCTTTAAGATGTTACTTAAACATATTTAGCTACTAAAAACATAAAATCACTGTCCCACTGTATCTCAAAAATTGTTCAAGTAAAATACAGTGCCTAATTGTTTAAACACAGAAATTACATGAAATAGTGTTTCAATATATTTACATTGAGGAGGATTGTTGCATCACAAATATTTCAAAGCTGTAAAGTATGTCTTTCTAGTATCTTGGACATTTTCACAATAAATAAAAATGTATTTCAGCTTTCTTGCAGTACCACAGATTCATTTATCTTTGATCTGTGCATTCGGTCTGCCCATAAGTGTTTGTGCTTGGATGTTTTGCAAGACTATTCTGATTATTTGACTCCAGAATATGTAACCTAAGGACGCATTCCATGTCTCCCTTGAATCTGCCACTTGGCACTATTGTTGCGGCTTGCTGATTTTAATTAACTCGTGGGTTACACTGGGGAGGTGGTTTCAAAAAAGTGTCTTTTGTAAAACACGTTTATCTGCCAGGGGGGTCTAAAGAGGTCCTGATACTCTGGGAGCGTTTAGACGCTGCAGGATCTTTTGATCAGGACAATCAAACAGAGAAAGAGGCAGACGTCATTAGTGCATGATGTCAGCATACCACTTCCAAAGCTGTTCCTGTCATAGCAACGGGTGATTAGAAATGACCATCGAAAGGGAGAGAGAGAAAGAATTTGTATTATATAGGGAAAGATTTCAGACATAGTATGACTGTTTGCCAAGTGCAAACTGTCTGGAGTACTAGAACCTGTTTTAACAGACTATTAGTTTATTGTCTAGGACATTTTGTAGTTAAAGTCTGTAAAGACTACTCAGTCATTCCATGTCCAAACACAGCAGCTCACGTCTAAATATACAGAAGGATTCAGGCAATGATTTAGACTGACAGCCAGTATGTTGGTGGGCTGAGAGAACAAATTTGAGATGGTGTGTGTTTCAATGGGTTGAGATTCCAATTCTTTCTTCGCCTCATCTCCACGTTTTAGTATGTTGTGTACTAGGGGTTGACCAATATGTGTTTTTAAGGGCTGATGCCGATACTGATTATTACAGATCAAGTATATATTCTGAACTGATATTTCTGATGTAAAAACTAAAATTGATGTCAAAATTAAGAATAACAAAGGCTCTGACAAAACTTTCTTTAAATGCTTTTAAATTATTTTCTCCGCAAATCGGTTTTGAAAATGACCGTTACCGATAACCATAAAAATGCTTAATATTGGCGCCGATAATCAGTCAACCCCTATATTGTACATCAATAATGATTCTGTATGCATGTAATTTTCTTTATCAGTTACACTTTCTACCTACCAGGTCTCATGGCATAAACGTACCTGGGTGCACTTTTTAGTGAGATGCGAAATACGTACCAATAAGTACATACCACTGCAGTTTCCAAAAGAAATGAACACTAGAGGCAGTAAAACTCTGATGCCTTTTATTCCTTTTCACACAAATTTACAGTTTCGATTAATAAAGCGTAATTTTCGCACAATTATTTGAAGAATATCATGTTATGACTTCAAAACAATATTAATGTGCTGGGAGATTTGAAAACTGATGCTTTTGAACGTTAGCATCACACATATCCAGCTTCAAAATAAGAAGTTCAAATAGCATGGTTGCATCAACAAATGCGGTTTTATATCAGTTTTGCATTTGTTAACACTATCGGGTAGGTTTACGGTTGGGTTTGATGTAGAGCATATTTCCAACACAATAGAGCATTAATTTTTATGGACAGTCCCTGGATATTTGAATTCTGAACTGCCACAATATGTACCTGAAGCAACGTAATAAAAACACAGCAATACATACCTATATCAACATAATAAAAACGTGCCAGGGTTTACGTATTGAACCCGTGTTTTAGTGCCACTCAGTGGACATTTTTCTTTGAACCTGCGACGAAACATGCAGCATGGTACGTAAAAACGGTCTCGCTAAAAAGTGCACCCAGGTACGTTTATGCCATGAGACCAGGTTGCCTTCTACACACATACACACACACAATGTTTTTTTTTTTCACAAAAACTATAACTTAATTGACATCTAATGGAAGACAGCAGAGAAATTATTCAGTGATCCTTCTATACAGAGCTTTTCACTGTTTGGACAATTACAAGGTTAAAATGAATGCTAAAGTAACGCAAAATGTTTTTGAACCTGATAAACATGATGTTGGTTCTCTCCAATACCTTATCATCTTTTAACTAACTTAAAAGTTAGGTGATTTCAGACCACAGAAACAGAGAAAACTGCAATGAAAATACTAGAAAAGCAACAAGTTGTTTCATCAAAGAGCGTGTGTGAACCACCTGCTAGACATATGAAATGTGAGGTAACCACAAATCCCTTCTGGGGTTTGACCTTTGACCCATGAAGAGGAAAGAGGTCAATTATAGAAAGTCTTGATTGTACTGTGACCTCTGACACAACACTCATTCTCCTCTCTTCCTTTGCTCTTTTTCTCATTAGTCTTATTTTCCTTTTGAGGATATTCCAGTGTATTTGTCATCCCACCCTTTCCTCTTTTCAAGCTATTTCTCATGGACCGATAACAGTTGTGACAATGAATACACATGGAAGCACACACATTTACACAAACAATTCCCTGCCAGCTTGCTAAAAGAAATAGACAGATACTGTAATAGCGGTGCATGTATTTAATGAAATGAAATGACTGGACATCTCAGAGCTCAGGGGCTTTGTGTGCATGTGTTTCTAAGTGTAGGACTTGATAACAGATAGATTATCAGAGGAAGTCTCCAGAATAGTGTGTATTTATGGCATATGGCCAGTTAGTTACACAACAATTTCAATCTTCCCTGGCCAATAGGAAGATTAATGAACGGTTTCAAATCCAAAACTACAGTACAATTACACCCTAAATTGTGCACCCTGGCTTATATTTCTGAACACATTCACGCTCAAGCCTCTATGTGGAATGTATTTGTGGATTTGGGCTTGATATGGGTCTGTTTGAGTTTTTAACTTCTCTGAATTTGAGAAGGTAATTTGATAACCTGAAACTCTGATAAGGGTTTTGTATAAATGTGATTAATCATGAAGTACTGATAACATGCTCCAGTTTGCAGTCTGGAGAGGGCGTAATGCTTTGCAGTGATTGGTCAAGCATGTTAGGGTCATGTCCCTGACAGGGATGATCATAATGACATTGTCCTCCTGCGCATAATGACATTGTCCTCCTGCGCATTCTGACTGCATTTATGTGTTTACCCTCAAAACCCCAGTGCTCATAAATCATAACTGTCACAACAGTGAGTGTGTGTGTGTGTGTGTGTGTTTTGAGGTAATTGTGTGGCTTTGAGTGGCCTGTCAGTCTGTATGTTTTCAGGTGTGTGAATGTGTATTTCTGAGAAAAATGGTTTAGCATAAATATTTAAGTTTGTGCACATCAGTGCCCCTTGTGTTTAGTCTGTTGAGCCATGAATGTATGCATGGTTTTAAAATGTGTTTTTAATGTGATAACAGCTGAATACTAGACATTCATGTTTACCGTGGTGCAATAGGCTAATTACTCACCAACAGCTAGGCTGTAGAGCATAGGGACACACACACACACACACACACACACACACACACACACACACACACACACACACACAGCTGAACATACTTTTGAATATGCTGATTATCCTCAAGACTAAAATGTCTCTCACATCCAGATTCCTAGATATATAAAAAAAGAAAAAGAAAATGTCTCTCACTCATTTACAAGCTCATTTAAAGATTGTTCAAACTACCGTTCAAAAGTTTGAGGTCTTTTTTGAGTAATTAATACTTTTAATCAGCAAGGACACATTAACTTGATCAAAAGTGACAATAAAAACATATAATGTTACAGAAGGTTTCTGCTTCAAATAAATTCTGTTCTTTTGAACTTTAAATTCAACAAACTGTATCGTTTTCAACACTGATAATAATAATTGTTTCTTGAGCACCAAATCAACATATTAGAATGATTCCTGAAGGATCACATGACACTGAAGACTGGAGTAATGGAAAACTCAGCTTTGCATTCACAGGAATAAACTAAATGTTAAAATATATTAAAACTATTATTATATTTTATTTATTATACTATTATTATATTTTATTTCACAATATTATAGTTTTTATTATATTTTTAATCAAATAAATGCAACTTTGGTGAGCATTAGAGGCTTCATTTAAAAATAACTACACAAATAACCCTAAACTTTTGAATGGTTGTGTGTATATATACATACATATATGTGTATGCTCATGCTTCTAAACCTGTGAGAACTGAAAATTTGAACCTTTTCCCTCTTTTCATCCTTCATTCTGTTTTTCTTTTATCCCTGTCCTCTGCTATAACCATGCACAGAACAGAATCCAGAGGCAGCTGCTCAGTTTGAACAGAAATTAGTGAATGAAAGGATGAAAAGATTTGCTTTGCCTGCTCCCCAGCCTGTTTACTCCCTCTATTTCCTCACATCTTTCCCTGGCTTTATTTCAGTGCTGTTTTGTGGTCGATCTGGTTGGTTTTGGCTTTGTGAGGTCCTCTGGAGTCTGTATCAGCATCAGCAATTCTGCGGTCTTAACTGTTAACACAGCTAAAGTTTGTGTAGAAAAGGTTCAGTAGCTGTTTAACAGAATAGCTCCCTCATGTCAACCCTCTAAACCCGTATGACTTCCATCCACAGAATACAAAAGAAGAACATTTGAAGACTGTTTACCATGCAGTTTCAATAAATGAGGCCTGAAGTTTTCCAAGCGGACACAAAAGCACCATAAAAGTGGTCCATTCCAGTCATGCAGTATATTCGAAGTCTTCTGAAGTCATATGATAACTCTGTGTAACAAACAGACCGACATAGTCAAACAAGGGATAGTTCACCCAAAAATGAAAATTGTCATCATTCATTGTTCCAAACCTATATGACTTTCTTTCTTCTGTGGAAAATAAAAGAAGATATTTTTAGAAATTGGACATCAGTGGTCACCAAAATTGTTTGGTTAAAAATATTCTTCTAAATATCTTTTGTGTTTCAAAAAAGAAAGGAGGTTTGAAATGGCATGAGGTTAAATATCCCTTTTAACAATTTTATAAAGTAAAGCACGCTAAATAAAAAAAACAAGATCCGTGTGTGTGTGTGTGGGTGGGTGGGTGGCAAGTCAGTATATGCATTTCATATGTGTTTAGGGTGCGTCCAATTCATTTACTAAATTAACCCCCCCCCCCCCCCCCCCCCACACACACACACACACACACACACACACACACACAAAGTTCAGCAACATAACGAATGAATCACATTGATTTATAATGCTACTAAAAGCCATTGCGGATATCCAACCAGAGGATTTTGGGTGTGTTAGTGGGTGTGTTCATGGGAATGCCACATAAAATGGTGATATATGTCTCAGTGTACGGATGTATACAGCATAGCAATTGAACAAAGCTGGGCTATGCTATTTTAATTTGAGCACACTGAATAAACATTTGGAGATCATGAAGAGGACGTCTGTATATGTGTTTGTGTGTGTCCATCTATGTGTGAGGAAATGAGGGTGTTAGAAAGGTTTTATAAGGCTCTGCTACTCTGTCTGAACCCAATGAAGACCAGACCTCACCTTAATCCCGCTTTTATTTTATACAAATACCTTTCTCTCGGCTTCCCTCCATTTAAAACACTGAGATTTATTTTAGATAAGTGTTTGACTCCCAAACCTCCACTAAAAGAGCCCATTTGCCCCCAATGAACCTCTAAACCGCCCCAAAACTCCACGAGACCCTTGATAATGATCCAAACTTTGGATCTGCCACACCTACTGTATCAGCTGCCAAAAGCCCACTCACCAGACCACCTCCTTCTTCATTTATTTTTATATTTTATTCACTTTGATTATTGTCGAATGTGTTTGACTTAAAGAGAGAACTACAATTAAGACTAGAACTCGGCCGCAAAGCCAATAAGATTTTTCATTGACTTTTGGATAATTGTAGTCTGCATAAAATATGTTTTGTGATAATCTTCACAAATGAACAAAACTTTTATGAATTCTGAAGCCTAAAAGTAATCACCAGAAGTAAAAAGCTAGACAATAAACAAGCTACACTACTGTCACAATCAAGTTTATGACAAATCTATTATTCTTTATTGAAAATCTGCAAGTTGGAAAGTTTGAGTTAGAATAGTTTACAAGAACACCATTATAAACACAACAAGGCTATGAAAGCAGACTAGTGAATAGATGAGTTTTCCTTGTTTAATGTCCCTGACTTACAACCTCTGTAGTCTCATTTAGCCACTTGTTAACAATCGCCTTTTTTAAGACATGTAAAAGTTTTTTTTTTTTTTTTTTTTTTAAATCAAGAGTGTGGTATTATTACTCTTGTATTTTATGCTGTAGAATATATTGTGAAAATGTTATGAGCTTGTGTTAATCACAGATCTTATTTCAGGCATTTATTCAAATACCCATTCAGAAAACCCAATGACTTTAGGATGATAGAACCAGAGGTGCTAAAATGATCTCTCTTTAACTGGGTTTAAGACTCATTCCTGCAGCACTCTATAGCACCTTGTGAGAGTTTGATATTAGCATTTTGCAAAGCTCATTATGTGATACCCTTATACAAAATATTGGGTAAAATAATCATTTTTAACATTTTCGTTTAACATTTTGGATGTATTTTTCCATTGAGCATGTCACAGAATATTCTAGGAAGAATAATATGATACTGACAAACATAACACAAATTTTCATCACTTCATTCAAACCTATATTACTTGCTTTCTTCTGTGGAACATATTTTATAGGATGTTTCAGCTAATAATGGGTCCAATATGACACTGGCCTCTACTGACTTCCATTGAATTAAAAAACTTGTGTGTGCTCCACAGAACAAAGTAAGTTTTATGGGTTTTGAATGACATGAAGGTGAGTAAATGGTGACAGAATGTTTATTTTCGTGTGAACTAACTCTATTAATTGATCAGTAGGTTTTGTAACGGAACATATATTACTTGTTTTAAATAACATAAGGACACCATTCCTCTCTCTTTCCAATAAATATACACAGTCACTCCTTAACCTACACACACAGGTCCACTATAAGTCTGTTTCCTGTCAAGAATCTGGGCGCTTTGCCTTAACGTCTCAATGGAAATACCAGTGCACTTTCTACAAAGCCTTCTGGACACACACATGCAGCCTCGGGCTAATTTCCCATTTCCATATGGCGCCTGGTCTTAATCCTTCGGTGTGACTTTAAGGCAATAGGTCCCATAGGCAAACACACACATACACACACATGCAGAACCATGCCGTATACACCCCCAGTTGTCCACCAACACAAAGAGGTCATTTATAAGTTGGACACACATAGTTAAAGTATTGGCAGTTTTGTTTATAGATCACAGTTGAAATGGTCTTTGTGCCACCTGGACATTTACTACCAATTACCACCAATTACCCTCTCAAACCAGCCACAGCAGGGACTTCATAATCAGACGCATAAACGCACACTGCGTCTATTACATGCATTCACACATGCATTAGTCTATGGCTGGTATCCAAAAAATACAGGCTTCTTAAAATCAGCAAGATATTAAGTATTATTAAAATGTATTAACATTTCTAAACCTATATGACCACATACAAATCTCAACAGTATGAACAAATAAACCACACACTTTCATTTGCGCACACACACTCATAACAGGCAAAAACGGACATGCACACACTCTTAACACAGTAAAGGGTCCAGACTCCCCAGAGATGAGAAGATTAGCCAGAGCCAAACCACTAATCTACACATGCGCAAAATACACCTAACACACTTGTGCTGCTTGACAAGCAAAACACTGAACGACAATCACCACCAAAATCCACAGAACCACAAACAGCCAATCGTTTCACAACTTACCGAGCACTGACTAACAAGGGTCATGAGGTCATAGGTTAAAACCACATAACCTCCTCGAGGGGAATTGTGTTACCTGTGGACAAAGAGCCAGAGAAAGACAAAACCTGTGCTATCAAAGTGTGATATATTGAAGCAGATGGTTTGTACATTTTTCAAATGCAAAACTCATGACATTGCACTGTGCTGCCAAGGCTGAACAAGTTAATCCATTGCACTGTAAAAAAGTTGACAATTTACCATTGCAACATGCTGCATTGTATATTTTAATAAAAAAGCAATTAATCCTGCTACGTACAACACATATGGCCTGTCCACATTCACTCACGCTTTGACTTTTGGCGTGGACCCAGTCAAAATCTTGCATTTCCATCGGCAGCCATTGATCAAATCAATCTTTTACATGGCAATGGCCCAGCAATTACAAACGCTATGTGACGATGACCCAGCAACATTCCAGCAATCCTCTGGCAGCCGACCAGTTATCATCAGGAGGTTGGCATAGCATCACTGGCGTTCACCTGGCAACCAATGACCTTTAGACTTACAGATATTTTTCCTCATGCACCAATTCCCAGGCTCATACTGAGTGAAGGAGACAGGCAGACTGACACACTCACACACGCACAATATTAATCTTACACACTGTATTAATCTTCAAGTTTGTGTAGTTTGACTTTTCCTCATGAAGTTCATTCTTCATACGCACAGCTGTGTGGATATTAAAGCCTTATTGTTCACACACAGACACAAGTCAGTGCACATGAGGCCTCGGCCCTCTGTCTTTCATCTGTTTAAACTGCTCACTCCTTCGTGAAAACAAATCTATCTGTCAGCTATACAAAGACACAAACTTCAGGACATCGTTCACCTCGAGCCATTACTTCAAGACTTCCCTAGAGTCCAAGCAAAACCTGATTTAATGGCAGAGTTAGCAGATAAGGTCATCTCCAGAGAAACAACTTAGCTTAGCTCATACGATTATGAAGGCTGCTATCATAATCTATATAGTCTATATGTTTACCTTTCTAGATCGTCTGATTGCTGCATTATTCTTCTAGTCAGATTTTAAAATATTTTCAAGTATATTTACTGCTGACAGAAGATTTTCTTTGTCAAAAAGGATTTTACTTTATCGGGCTTAATTTATCTTCACTTGATATTTTTAGTTTTGTGAAACTAAGAGTCTTTTTTGTCTGCTTTTTGTCTCCATATTCATTTAAGACAGAAAGAGAAAGATGGAGATAAACCATTTTACAGTTTCACTAGAATACATTAACAATTAAAAGAAAGAAAAACAATAAATCAATGAATACATTTCTATTGTCTTTTTTCCAATAATATATTTATGAATATTGGAAAAGTGCAGAAGAGTTGTTTTAAAAGAATATTGTATATATTGAATTAAATATTTTTCTTACCCCACTGTTTTAAGCATAAACCTCACTTAACAAAGAAAAAAAAATAAGCCTTTTGGCAATGGGGTAAGAAAAATAAATGCAGATAAAGATATTCTCTGATAACTTATCTTACACAATTTTTCTTCTTGATCTTGTTTTAATGACTTTGATATTTTTACTGGACAACAAGACAAAAACATTTATGAAGAAAAGGCAGTGTAGGCTGCGAGTATGTAAGTGTTTATGGGTAAGGGCTGAATTAGTTTATGATGGATGACACAAACCATCACCCCCTCATTCTAGTCCATGTGTGTTTGTGTGTGGTTCCTCAGTCCACAAAACAAGATAATCTAGGAAAAATGCTGTGGGAACATTCAAACACACACACACACACACACACACACACACACACACACACACACACACACACAGGTATGTCTGATGTTCTGGAACTAATTTTCTGCCGTTGCAAAGGGAGGTAATCTACTGAACACGCTATTTCCACATCCACAATCAGCACAAATCACCATCACGATAACAGCCTCATTCCCACAGCAGAATGAGTGAGTGATTGAGAAAGAGTACGTGAACAGAGGGAAGGTGAGGTACTCCGTCCTCTAAATTTAAGACAATCTAGATTCCAAAACAGGAGCATCAACCTATCAACACTGACACTCAGCAACTCATCATCTCAGCATCAAGCGGCAAGAAACAAGATGTTTTATGGAGGAACATTTTCCTGTTAGACACATACAGACATCCCTTATAAATCCCACTAGCAGAATGGATTAATATGCATGAGGATGAAAAAAGATCTAGAGTTAACACACATACTTTATAAACAAGTCATGCATCTTTCTGTGTGGCATCAATGACAGTTCCCTATGGAAGCTTATAACTTTATAAAAAGTTTATAACTCACAATTCTGACATTTTTTCATCTCAATGTGTACATTTTGTCTCAAAATTGCGATCAGAATAGCAAGTAAAAATCTGAATTGTGAAATAAAGTCACGATTACCTTTTTATTTAATTTTTTTCTGTAGCGGAAATAAACTTCCATTGTTCCCTTTGCACTATAAGAAATTGCAAGATAAGAATGTTAAAACATTTTTAAAACTGATCTAGTGGTAGTTTTTTTTTTTTTTTTTTTTTGGAGGGGATTGAAAACCTGTCCTAATAATAACAACAAAAATTGTATTTAAATAAATCAGGGAAAATGGCAAGTAACCTTAATAGGCAGTGAACTTTATAAATTAAAATAAAAGTAAAGTTACTTTAAAGTAACTTTTTAAATAAAGTTAACTGAAATTATTGTTAATGATTTAAAATTACTATAGCATAGGTATGACATGTAAATTTATTATTATGCACATTATATGCTATATTGTTTGCATGAATGATTTCTTCCATAATGTTTCAGATACTTTTTGACCTACAATAATAATGCAATGTTTTCATTTTTGGGTTGCTTTTAAAATTCACCTGCCTGAAAAATCTGTTTGATTGACACTTCTGTGTAGAGCAATAAATGATTGTGACAGTATGTCATATTAATATATTTTAGTACAAATGTAAGATACACAGGTCACAAGTGACTGGGCAGTACATCGCTTCCTCTTTTAGTCCACTGACTGTACAAAAGTCAAAGGTCAAGCTTGTATTGTCAATTGCCGATGTTGGTGGAGAATTGAGACTTCCTGATCACGTAAACTTGTATTGTTCAACTAAAGAGGGCCACACCTCTGCTGGTAAACACACACACACACACACACACACTTAACGGTGTGACTGATAGAGACATCAGACAGAAAGCAGAGAAACAGACAACAAAAGAGCAAAAAGATACAATCCAGAGTTTCATAAGTTTCACATTATAAACGTCACATACAGACCACCTCAGAGACACAGACTCAGAGAGAGAAACAGATTGGACAAAGGAAAGCTATTGAGGATCAAACATGTCTTTTAGCTCTCAAAAACATATACAGAATTCACTCAGCAGCAAAGATGAGGATTAATCTGCCTTTACAGTATTGAACTGCCAGTCAAGATGATCTGGGTTCTTATGAGTGCATCACACACACACACACACACACACACACACACACACACACACACACACACACACACACACAGTAATTTCTCACAGGACCCTGCAGCGTCCTTCACGCTGTCTTGCTCTGTCTCACCCCACAGACACTGATTGTTTATTAAAGGCCAGAATAATTCAGTCTCTAGCCTGAAAAGACAGACAGAGGGAAGGAGGGGGGAAGAAAAGTGTAAGAAGTAGGACTGGTCCATAAGGAATGGTAGACATGGAACCTATGGAGAGTTTACCTCAGTCAGACTAGCACAAATCACAGGAAATCACACATGATGTTGTGATTTGACATCCCTTCAGCCCTTGAGACTGAAGCTCAGAACTCACTGCAGTTCCTGTCAGCCTTTCTTGTGAGGTTTGGCCAGGTTTAAGATTTTTCTCCTGACTGAAAATAAAGAAATAATTTCTTATTTTTTTTATTTAAAGAAATAAAACACAATATTGTGAAATAATATTACAATTTAAAATAGCAGTTTTCAATTTTAATATATTTTAAAACAATTTATTCCAGTGGTGGCAAACCTGATTTTTTTTCAGCAGCCATTACTCCAGTCTTCAGTGTCACATGATCCTTCAACAATCATTCTAATCTGCAGATTTGGTGGTTTTATGATTTGAAAAAAGGAAAAGCGAGAAATTTAAGAATGATTCATCTAAATTTGTGTTTGTACTGTTGCTGGGTTTGTACTGTAATTATGAACATCGTGTGCACTGTTTGCACAGTTTTGCAGAAGCGTTTGGCAGGCAGATGTGTGGGTTTACACAACCGCACAGTAGGAGAGAGAGAGGTGGGGTGGAAGATGCAGAAAAGGTCCATGTGCGTGTGTACTTTGCGATTGTGTTTCTGTTTTGTTAATAGTCAAGTTCCGGATGAGTATGCATACTCACATATGCACAATTCCCTAACTGATCCCCTGCAGGAGTCGCTGCATGTGCTCAAACATCTCACACACACATACACACACTCCTACTCGCTGGTCTCAGTGTGTCAGTCAGCCAAATGTTGCTCTCCCTTGAAGGAGAGACAGAGCCTCCATCATAGAGGGAGGGATTTACACGAGAAAAGGAGGAGGAGAAGATTACTGAGGATGGAGGGATGAGGGAGAGAAGGACAGGCTGTAATTAAACAAATCTCGATGACAAACGAGCACTCTCACTCACTCAGCACTCCCTTCTCAAAGCCCACAAACACACCATCATCACAACCATCCTCACACATCCTCCCTTCAGCAATCACGTCTGAAAGAATGTAGAAACCACATTCTTACGGAAAGCCCATAGTTCATAAAAACGTAAGTACTGTAACCCATAATACCTTACAGCCTCATAATTCTGTCTCTTTCGTGTTTGAGGAACATCTCATCTCACCCTGGGCCTGTACCTCTGCTCCCCAGCTTTATTTAAGATAGGAAAGAAGCATTCATCTCATGGCTAGTTGAATAACGTGCACATTCCTTTTGGGTCCATATGCTTTTTTTCTGTGAGGATTTTTTCCATACTAAATTCAATCTCAATGACTCTGATTAAACCAGTGCTGGAATTAGACACCTCAGTTCTGGGTTATTTCACTTCTTTGGAACATGATGAAATTTCTATGAAACATTATTGTCAAATTTTAATTCCAGTTTTAGATTACACAACAGTTGTTTGTCTTTCTAAGGCCGATTTCTTTTAATGTATTCATTCATAATAAACATACTTTTCCAACACTTTTTGCATACTTTTGTACTGTTTGAGTTTAAAATTTGCCTTGATTTCTTTGTGTGTCATCCCTAATAATAAAAGTAATATAAAATAAATGTATTTCATACCAAGTATAATTCAAATCTATTAAAATATTTACTGACAAATTGTTAGATGTAATTATAATTAAACTTTATTTGGAGTTCTACTTGTGCACAATGCACATTTCTTAATATTAAGACTAATGTGTTTTAAAGTCAATATTGCTGAGGACTGTATGATCTTTAAATAATATCGGTCTTTAAATGCAAGATATTTAATTATATTTGCAATAGTTCCACTTTAGCACAATCAAATATACTTAAGTACAAAATTTTGGGTTCCAATTTAGCAAACTTAACTTAAACTTAAAATACCAGTTTAGTACACTAAAACTACAATTGCAGGGTATTTTTTATTAAGTACATAAATATGTAAATGTATTTGTAATCCTTAGCATGAAATAAATGTATTTCAAATACATTTTAGTATATTTATTTTTCACTAGGCATCTCCTTGATAAAGTACTCTTACAAAACTTGTACTGTATGTGCAGTTGAATGGAAACTGTGCCTCAAGTGTGGGACAGTTGTAATTAAGATAAGATAAGAAGATAATATAAACTTTATTGTCCCAAAGGAAATTTGTGTAATAGTAATATAAAATGTATTTTATATTACTTTTATATTTTATATTTAAATGTATTTTATATTATTATATTACTTTTTTATTAATTAAATAAATTAATAAAAGAAAACATCAATGTGCATGTTAGTCATCTAGCCGTAATGGATGGATGGACTGCCTGATGGATGGACAGATCTTATTGCAAAATAGGCTATTGGAACAGTTTAAAGAAGAGAAATATGCTGATTGTATATCATTAGTGTGGTTTGGGTTATAGAGCTCATGTATCTTGTGATTTAAGCTTTGGCCGCTGTGAGAACTTCCATCTGCACAACTCTGTCCAAACACAGCCAGATCACATCAGAACGAAAAAAAAAAAAAAAAAAACACACAATGAGAATTGTGAACATCAACAATCTGTCTGCTCAAACCTCTCCACCTGAAGATGGAGAAAGCATATCCTCTATTCTGGTACCTTAGCCTCGTGTCCTATTGCTTTTCCATCTGCTGACCCTTACTCACACATATCTGATTATAATCAAAATCCTTTGGCCAAACACTCACATGCCCGTGCGCACGTACACACACATGGACAGACAAGAACGCAAGACATTTGTGGAGGGGAGAAAAAAAAAATCAACAACAACATAAACACTTCCATGAACTCGCCAACATGGATTTATCAGTGCCGTAAATAATGAGCTTACTCCAACCTATCAAAATCCAAGCCAAAAGATGTCACTTGTGTTAGACATCCTACTTTTACAGATGAAACATGCTTGGCCCATATGAAAAAAATAATATTTTATCTTTTCTATAGACATTTATGTCATCCTCAACGTATTGGGGTTGCAGAGATTATTATACTTAATATACAGGAATATAGAGAGTATAGAAGTGAGGTGAAAAGAGAGAGAGAGAGATAGAGAGAGAGAATGCAGGTGAAGTGAGGTCTCTGAGGTGTAAAGGGTCTGGCCTCTCTCAGGACCTTCCAAAAACTCCCACAGGCCTGTCAGAAGCCTGGGGCTGTAGTAGAAGATGTCCCAGGGAGAGAGTCTGACCCTAGGCTGCCCTCTGGGCCTGAGCAGGGGGAGGGGAAGCAGGGTGCTTTTGTGTCTACTGGCTCAACCTGTGTGCCCTCCATCCGCACCTTTGATTTATCACTCCCAAAACTCCCTTTATTACCTTCCTTTATTCATTATACTCCCTCATGAGTATTTAATTTCATCCCTCTGATACTCCATTCATTTCTGCCCAGTTTGCAAATTCATTGTGGTTCTCTCTCCTTCAAACATTCCTTTCCATTCAAAATTATTATAAGCATTCCACATTTTTAAATTCTACAGTCCACTCATCAATGAATTCACCCTTCTACAGAAATACCATGGTAATGCCATACAGAACAGTGCTGTTAACTGAAACTAAAACTACTTAAAATCATTGGTAATTGAAATAAAGCTGAAATAAAATATAAATATTAGAAGAAAAATAAAACAACTTACAACACTAAAAAGAGATATATGTTGTTGTGCAACTAAAATTAAATAAGTAGTAAAATGAATAAACCTAAATTAAAAATAAAGCCATATAAATATTAAAGAATAACAAAATTACAAAGTTTTATCTAAAATTAAATTAAAAACCCTAATGCGCATTCAAACTATAAAATTTAACAGTATATAAATAAAAAAACAACACTGACACAAATTTATATTTAAAATTGGAGTATTATGTAAATTACTCTGTATAAGTACCATATACCACATGCTAGTGGTTTTAGTGGCAAAACCATTTGAAAACCATTGCCAAATACCTCCACAATAATTTCTGTCTTTATTAAGTTTTTTTTTTTTCTCTATTTGCTCATGTCCCTTTCTCTCTCTTGTAATTTCTCATATAAACAAACAAACCAGTGAAGGATATGTAAAATGATTGTCAGAGAGACAGAGAAATCCATTCAGCAAAATACGAAACCGTTTTGGAAAACAGGAAACTTATTGTTTTATATTTTGCACATACCAGGCCAGCAGCAGGATACTGTATATGTGCTCTATTTAGAGCTAGTGCAGTATCGTGTTCTCAAAGACATAAAGAGCTCAATCAAACCACTGACCATCTAACAGAGCGCACAGAAAATCAGAGCCAGACTGCACCCAGGACTGTATTTGGTGGATAAGAGTTGGTAATTATAGGTAATTTAAGCCCTTTGTTATATTATAATAAAATAATGCATGCATAATTGCACACTGAGAGAGAGAGAAAATGTGCTAAGAAAGTAATTTCACTGTTTCCTTAAAATTCTATGTGGCGTGAAATGTCTGCCAACACCCACACACACTTCACATAACACATTCCACAACACTATATCAAATTATGGTGCAATAACACATACTCATACCCATGAAATTCAAACCCCTTCAAAAACTCACATCAACCGTTAAGCACATTTTTTGCTCAATTTCAAACCTAGTGAGCTTCCTATGGAGCTTCCAAACTCTTGTTTCCCTGTATCCCTGTGTTTCTGTGGCGAATTCAGTGAAAAAAAGAACACAAAATGGCAATTGAGAGAAATTCTGTTTATAAATAAACTTATTCACTTGATATATTATAAAAATGATGCCAAGATATGGATGAGGTGACACATGCATAACATAAATAACAAATGTGCTCCATAAATTTAAAAAAATTGTAAAAATCAGTTCTGTGTAATTAAAAATGGTTTAACATACCCAATACTTGTGTGTGCTACATATTTCTATGCTTATTAAAATGTCTTGTTTTTAGCTTAGCTACATGCTAATACTAAAGTTGCAATGAAACAGAAGTAATGACAGATCTTTTCATCTGCACTGTGATGTAACAACGTGTAACAAATTATAAAAAAAAAATGTAGGACAAGAACTTGGTTCAACGCATCGGTTGTTGATTTGATTTTGAGATCAAAACTGAAGGCAGACTTTAACCTCAACTGCAAACTGAAGAGTGTATTAAATCAGTCATTTAAGAGGTTTCATGAAGGTTAAGATGCTGCTTTAGAAGGCAGTAGTCTATGTGAGCAGTCGCCAGTGAAGCAGCACACTATAGGTTTTGAAACAGTTTTTGTGTAATCACTGGAGCCTTTGTGGTTAAGTGTAGATTTATGTCGATTTGGTTTGGCATGGCAGCTCGCTTTCACCACAGTCAATCAGTCACACACACGCACTCACACTGGGACAGGAACACATGGTGGGCACATGCACTTGAAAGAAGTGCATTTCAGCTCAATTCATCTTGATGATGGGGAGACAAAGAGAATGAAAGAGAGAGCGGAAGAGAGCAAAGGGACAGATGACATTGTTAAATGAAAGGTTTCATTTCCATGTAATTATTACTCGTCCTGTGTGACGGCACTGGAGTCTTGCTGAGGATGAACTGTGAATTATAGAGTGAGTGTGTGTGTAAGCAAGTGTTGTAATTCAGTCTGGCATGAGTTTATCTCTGTGGTTTCCTTACATGGGGTGCCCTATTAGTCTGACCCCTCCAATCACAATCTAGCCTGGGATAATTATTGGGGTCTGGGGGGTGGGGTCAACAGCACAGCCATTGTCGTGGTGACAGGAGGACTGATGTTATCGTGACATCACACAAAGAACAGAAGTGCACTCTGGGAGAGGCACCTGCAACGACAGTGCAGCACATTCCACAGCCATCCTGTCTCCAATCTCATGCACACACATCACTCACTCGACTAAAACCAACCTGAAAAATGAACAGAGTTTCATATAAACACATTAGGGAGTATTCCATCACACTGTATCCCTTTACCGCTTCACATCTCTCCCTCTCTCTCCCTCTCTCACACACACACACACACACACACACACACACACACACACACACACAAGGTTTCAGTGATAAACCACTCTTAATAATTTTTCTCTTTTACTCTCTTTCAAGTCTTTTGAAAAGCATTTTTATAGATATCTGGGGTACGGTATCTGCTAAAGCACATAAATATATTCATTTACAATAAAGCGATTAAAAACAAATGTGTTTATTATAGTGTCAGTCCTTAGTTACATGTCAACATTATAGTTGAGATTAAACAGAAGTAGTGACAGATCTTTTCCGCTGCACTGTGATGTAACAAATTGTAACAGATTATTAAAAAAGAGAAATGTAGGGCAAGGACTTGGTTCTACACATCGGTTGTTGATTTGAATTTGAATGGTACTCAAAAGAGAAAGCAGTTGAACACAAGCTTGCCAGGGTGGATTTAAGTGGAAAGTCCCTGCATATGTTACTAGAGAGAAATATGACATTTTCACAAGACAAATATAACAATATGCAATATAAATAATAATAACAAAAAAAATGAAACATGGAAAAAATGAATGATGATGAAGCAGTGTTATTAAATGCATGTGTTAAGACATTAACTTTGGCAGCGTTTTGATAAATATTATCAGATGAATATCATTGTTTTTAATAAGCTAATTTATTCGGCTCATTGTGGCCAGTCTGTTCTCGCTTTTGGGAGAAAGAACAGACTAAGAAGTAAAGAAGTTCATAAATAAAACAAATTTGAAAGAAGAAACAATGTTATAACAAATAACTAGTGCCTCTTACTTGAAGTGAAATGAAACATTATTTGCAACCCATTTTAATTCTGTAATGTGACATAATTGAGAGTAAAACAGGATATACAAAACATATAAGGCAGAACTGATTGGATCAGCTGAAAAGCCATTTTAGAGGTGGGGCAAGTTATTACATTTTGATGAAAGATTACAAAGGCATTTTTTATTTACACTGTTGAATCATTCAAAATAATAACTGGGGTGTGTTTTAAGTAAGTTGATATATATAATATCTATGATAGAGGTAATAAATTATATAAATACTGTTCAGTTTCTCGCACAAACCGATCGTTTCGTGTCTTAGGACATCAATGTATTGTCACGAGCCGCAAGGTTTAATTTGAATTTGTCTGTGCATGTTTTTTTTCTCTCTCGAAGATTCTGTGCCCATTGACTGGCATTATAGGACTGACAGACTACAACGGTTTGAATTAAAAACCTTCGTTTGTGTTCTACTGAAGAAACAAAGTCACCTACATCTTGGATGCCCTGGGGGTAAGCAGATAAACATCAAATTTTCATTTTTGGGTGAATTATCCCTTTAACTTTAAACAATCACTTCTGGCCAACCTATGAATCCATAATAATGCCTCTTCCATTGAAAAATCTTTTGCTTGTAAACAGTGCTTAATCTGTGCATATTTCTCTTCTGATTCAAACTAGATTATCACTTCACAAGATGTTAACCAATGACTGAAGTCATGTGGATTATTGTGATTTTTTTTTTTTATCAGCTCTCATTCAGACTCTCATTCTGTCAGCACCCATTCACTCCATTGGTGAGCAAGTGATGTAATGCTAAATTTCTCCAAATTTGTTTTCGATTAAAAACTCATTTACATCTTGGATGGCCTGCAAGTGAGTACATTTTCAGCAAATTTTCATTTTGGGTGAACTATTACTTCAAACACACACACAAAACAACATTTCTTTCATATAAGGACATTCTCCTGTTTTTCTTCACACATGGCAAACATATGAGTGACCCCAAGCATCCCTTTCTCTTCTCCTTCTCAACCTTTTGTCCTCTTTTTTCCGCTCGGTCTCTAAATGAACTAGTTCTCACTCCCTGAGCGTTTCACTGTTTCCACAGCAGGTTGCCTATCAGACAGTGTGTGCTCAATGGCCTGTCAGTTTGAGCACCGTGACCCGCTCTCTGTAAGCCCAAACCACCAATCACAGCTTTCTTGTTACATCTCTGTGAATCTGTCATCCTATTCTCTATTCTCCCTGTTGCCCCGATGATGACGCCTTCAACTGAGGTGTGGTGACCTCTGCAGACCTGAACTTTACTGCAGTTTCCAATGAGGGGCCTCTCTGCTTTCTCTCTCTCTCTCTCTCTCTCTCTCACACACACACACACACACATTCCCATGTTTTATGGGGACATTCCATAGACATAATTTTTTTTTTGTTATTTTATATATATATATATATATATAATTTAAAAAAAAAAAAAAAAACATATATTCTATATGATTTATAGACTGTTTTCCTCATGGGAACCAAAAAATGTCCCCACAAGGACAAGGATTTTGGATATTGCCAACTTTGTAAACCCCTCCCCTCATTTTTCATTTGAAGTACTTCATTAAAACATTTTTAAATTTGGAATATTATTTCTATTTCAAATAAATATATAGTTCAGTCATGAAACTCTAGATGGGTTGTTAACATAACTGATGATATTCAACGAGGTAAACGACTTGGCACAAGCTGATTGGTTTATGCTGCATATGCAGCCAATGAGCTTACTGCCTTGCATTTATATGGCTGGCTAGCATTCACTTGAGATTCCTGCAGCGCACTTTCAGAGTTTCTCTGAAACCCTCCACCTTCCCCAGCTTCACCTGTATAGATCTGCTATGGGTTATTTTATATGCTATTTTTGCAGCAGCAGTATGTCTTAAATACTCACGGCACCGTATATTGGCAGTAGCAAGTTCCTGTACTTGCTTGCAGCAGCAGCAGCAGCAGCAAAAATCTACAACTACAGCAATAACCAACAGCAGCAGCAGCGTAGCAGATCTATTCCGCCAAGACCAAATACATTATCACTGTCATATCCATCACCATACTAAAATCTTCAGAGAGTTTTCATGATTGAAACACTGTTCTTTTTTTGATGAAGTTTCTATTCATCAATGAATCCTAAAAAACACTTGTATCACAGTTCCTACAAAAATATTAAGCAGCACAAATGTGTTCAACACTGAAATGTTGAGAAATGTTTCATGAGCACCAAATAAACCTTAGAATATTAGAATTAATAGAATGAAGGGTCATTGAAGACTAAGTAATGGCTGCTAAAAAAAAAACTTTGCATCAAAGGAATAAATGTTAATAATATTTTTAATCAAATAAATGATAAATGCAGCTTTTGTGAGATTTACTTCAAAAACGCTGAAAACTCTTACTGACCCCAAACATTTGAAACGAACAACATAAAATAGAGCAAAGCACTCGTTTAGAGCATTCAGGGCCTGGTTACACTGAATTATGGGTATTGTGAAAAATATGCTGATTTTTGAAATACCACCCGCAAAATGGCATGACTATTAGTAAATGCACCCTCAGTAATCTAAGAAACAATTGTGCTAGTGATAGAAAGAAAAGGCCTGTATTAGGGCATATTTTGGCTGTCTCTTGGAAATGTTTGACCTTCAGTTAAACACAATGAAACACAATGTGGGGAAAAACTCTGTAAAGCACAGAAAAACATCAAAAGAGAAAAAGCAAACTAGTGCCACACAGATCCAGGACTGTTTGTGTTTCAAGGAAAAAACTTATTTGATAAGAGCAGGAAAAACTATGTGCTCATTTTAAACAGAACCAATAAACAGAATCTTTTATCAGTATTCAAAACACTTTCACACGTTATTTGTGGCCAACTATTTTCAAATAAAGGCCAAATCTCTTTCCCTTAAGCAACTCTATTGTATGAACGGATATTGACTTTACACAATCTCTCTAATGCACAAAGCTGGTCTCAATACAGAGTAAAAGAAAGATAGAGAGACAAAATACAAACCAGAGAAAGACAAATTAGATAAATCAGACAACAGGCCAAATCCAAACTATTCACAATAAGCCCAAACCCCTGTCACTAGATGTAAATATTAGAACACATACTATTACAAACAGGTGTTTAGCAGTCAGGAAGACTGTCTGTCTGTCTGTCTGTCTGTCTGTCTGTGTGTGTGTGTGTGTGTGTGTGTGTGTGTGTGTGTGTGTGTGTGTGTGTGTGTGTGTGTGTGTGTGTGTGTGTGTGTGTGTGTGTGTGCGTGTGTGTGTGTGTGTGTGTGTGTGTGTGTGTGTGGGTCTTCATGCTAGAATGGGGCTCTCTAGAAAGCTCAGTGGACCCTGAAACACTCAGTGGCCCCAAAGCAATCATCATAGAGAAAAAAGACCCCCAACATTACAAACTCCTGAGCCCAGTAACCCTGAAGAGAGCCACAGGCTGCAAGACCTCCATGAAGGAACTGGGCGTCTCCTTCCATCTCGCCTGAACAGAGAACAGAAAGCAGAGAGAGGGAGAGCAAAGAAAAGTCAAGGAAAAACAGAATGGATCCAAAAATAATGGTGAGGGAAATGAGGGGATGAGAGATGAAGAGATGAAAGGAAAGACGGAAGGTGTGCTGAGTGAAGCTGTGAGCCATGGGATGTGGTTTCAAACATCTGAATCAGAGAAAGTAAGAGAAAGCAACGTTAACCAAGCAAGAAGGAATGACATCTCTAGAAAGCAGTAATACAGTCCAGCTTTACCTATCTTCCTAACACCTTCCATCTGGCCATATTTCAACTCTCAGTGTAACTGGTTTCATCATGACAGTATCCTGTCAAAGAATGTGTTCTTAAAGTGAAAGTTCAACTACAAATGAAACTTCTGTCATCATATCCTCACCCTCATGTTATTCCAAAACCTGTATGACTTACTTTCTTATCTGGGACACAAAAGGAGAAAAGATGTTCACCACAAAAGCAGCAGCAATGTCCAACTAATAAGTGAATTATTTGTTCGAATCTGATTTTTTTCGATGAATCAATTTGTCCAATTCTTAAACCTGGCTACAATGAGTCATTCACCAAATGCACTGATCCAGTTGACTCAATGATTCGTTCGCAGCAGTTACAGCTCACTGGAAGTCTGTCTCTCACACAGAGCTATCATATATCTTCAGAAGACTTGAAATACAGTACACACTAGTCAAGTAGATCACTTTCATGGTGTTTTGCCTCTTTTTTTGAAGCTTAAATACTTCGGTCCCCATTCATTGTAATTGCATGGAAAAGCGCAACCAGCTAAGTCTGGAAGAAAGAAAGTCAAAGATTTGCAGCAACCTGGTGCTAAGTAAATCATGACAATGATTACATCATTGACATTGTGGAGTTAACTATCCCTTTTATAAAAGTAGTGCTCTATTTCTCTCTCATAGACTCTGACCAGCACTAGAATTTCCCGTCAAGATCAGATGGCACGCATGGATTGTGGTGCAGCAAGGCTGTGGAGTGCTGCCAAGCGGTATGTCTGTGATGTGGTCATGCACTGCTTATCTGAAAGCCCTAACAAAAACAAGCGTGTAACTCATATTTCTCCGAAACGGGTGCTACGGTAACCCTGCTAATTAGCAGCATTCGAAGCTAATCTACACAAATGCTTTAAAACTAACAAGCATAAAATAAAGAACCGCGCAAATTCACCCATGAATTCCTTTCCAACATAAACACATTTCCAAATATGCTATCTTTTATTTTCCATTACAAACTCCACAATGAGTCCAGCATTATCGTCAGGTGTTTCATCTCAAGACTGTACATTTGAAAAGTTAATATGAGAGCTTGAATTACTTAAACAGGATATTCTGTGACATTCAACAAGGAAAAACATCCTGAAAGAGAGCAAGATCTTGGTTTTCATGGTCGTATAAATGACAAAAACTTTCTAAAGTTTGAAGTAGCCATATATATTTTCACAACAATTTACTTGCAATGTCTATACACTCTCAGGGAAGGCCCAAAAGCTGTCACTAGGGTACACAGTTAGACAATTCTGCAAATTATTTACTGTATATAGCCCAGTATAATATTGCAAATTCACTTTACAGTAAATAACTGTAATACCCTTTGCTTAATGGGAATTTTCTGTGAAGTCAAACCCCACATACAGAGGCTTACTCTATTTTTTAAAATTGCTGTATACTACTGTATTTCCCGTAACAGCCTCATTGGCGCCTTTCTACTGAGGTTGTTTTATCTTCCTCATTTCTTACATTTAAATTGATAATTCATGGTAAGAGAACAACTATGGTTTTAAGAGGTTTGTGTATTTTATACGGGGCTTGCTTTTTAAAAATGTGTCATTTCTACTTCTTGTTTTTCAGAGAAGACATTTCTGTCACTAACAACGTGAATGGTGAGCAAAGGTGGTGAGCCACGTTTTGGAGCAGCACCTGGGTTTTGCAGATGGCTATGTATTTATGTGAGAATAAATCCAGAGGATACAACATAATGCACTGCAAAATGTCCTAAAACAGGAGAAATGGTGAAGATGCACTGTCCCAACATTGGAAGACTATTTTTAACTGTTATACATACAACGTTTTAAATAAAGAATTTGATATTTGGTGTATTTTGTTTTATTATTGTGTCTGTTTTAATTGAATGCCAGTAGTATGTATGTAGAGTAAAAATAAAATGAATTCTATATAAAAATGATCAAATCTAATGAAATCTATATTAAAATGAATGAATTAAAAATAATCCAATTCATCTGTACAATTCAACTGTACAGTAATTTACTGTAAAACAGTACAGTTTGCAAATGTAAATCAAATACAGTTTGCTACTGTAAATCTTAAATTACAGTAACTTACTGGCAACATGAAAAAAATGAAAATTCTGTCATTAATTACTCACCGTCATGTCGTTCAAGACCTTCGTTCATCTTCGGAATATAAATTAAGATATTTTTGATGAAATCTGATGCATGCGTCATAGTACGGTCGTGAATGTGCATCGAAGACTGATACAGAAGAGAAGAAGTTGTTGAATAAATGTATTTTTGTTTTCTTTGCACACAAAAAATATTCTCTTAGCTTCATAAAACTGCGGTTGAACCACTGATGTAACATAGACTATTTAGCGATGTCCTTACTACCTTTCTGGGCCTTGAATATGGCTGGTGCGTTGCGGTCTAAAGTTGAAGTTGAACTAGGGTCTTACGGGTTTGGAATGACATGAGGGTGAGTAATTAATAAAATTTTCATTTTTGGGTGAACTATACCTTTTAGATCCGCTGTCTGTTAGAATATCTACAAGGTTGCAGTGTTGAGAGAGAGTTTCTCTCTTTGTACAATGCTGGTTTGTGCTCTGCTTTTTGTGTCTGGGGAGGAGACGACAACTTGGATAACTCCAAGGTCAAGGATCATAACCCCCATCCCGAGTCAATGCATGAAGCGCCGTCTGATTTTAAAGACTCTCTGGCCCTCACATTCTCTGTGTGACAGTAGAGCATGAAACAAGTGTCTCCCTCACACACACATAATTAACCTGAACCCGACACCAACATTTTCATTGCTGACAGAAAGACAAACCAGAGATGCATGAATTATGAGGATGTCAGCACAGGCGATGCACGAGTATATACTGGAATCTATGTGCGCATGCAATGGAATGATTGAGAAATGCTGTGATATCTGAAACTGATTTCACAATGCATAAATGCTCAAACTAAAATGTTATCATGTAATGACTGATGCACAGTCTATGCACAAATCATTTGATTCCTTTAAAAACTCAGGTTTAAAGGGATAGTTCAACCAAAAATTAGCATTGTTATCATTTACACACCCTCATGTTGTTCCAAAGTTGACTTTCTTTTTTTTGTGGAACACAAAAAACAGATTTACTGAATATATAGTTATATGTAGTATATAGTATATATAGAATGCAATACATCATGACTCACTTTGATGCTTAATAAAGCACCCCAGAGTCTCGCACTTAATTTTCCAAGTGCTTTGAACAGTTTTGGTGTAAAAACTCTTGCTATATTTGATCAGTTTTAACAACAACAAAAAATCCTTATATTTTCTTTTGTTGTTTTAATGCTACTTGGCAAACCAATGAAAATGAGCATTTCAGTCTTCAGTGTCACTTAAACCTTCAGAAATCGTTCTTATAGGCTAATCTGATGCTTAAGAAACATTTCTTATTGTCAGTGTTGAAAACAATTGTGCCGTTTAATATTTTTGTGCAAATAATTTGTTTTTAATAACTCTCTCTAAAATATCAGTACATATTCCAAAGTCTTTCCTCCAAACCCACGGCCCCCTGTGAATCTCTGCTATAGGTTAAAGACCACAAATAGCTGCCTAAGTAATGTTTGCCCTCAGTTTCTATTCAAAAGACAGAGAACACACACAAACACAAAAGAATTTCACTCCCTTTGAGCGCCACACCAAACAAACCGAATGGTGATGTGAGAGCCGAGGCATTTCTTTCAAATCTGAATCCCATAGAGGTGTGCAGTGTGTGTCCTTGGGGCCGGCCATGATCTCAATGGCTTCTGGGGCCTGCTATGATGTGTTTGTGTGAATGTATTCACGAGCATGCAGCTTCTGTTTGTGCTGGCACATGTGTTAATGAGAACGCAGTGTGTGTGTCTGTGTGTCCATGACCGTGCAGTGTGGGATTTCGGTTTGAATGGAGCGATGAATAGTGGATTATGCTGAAAGAAGAGAATTGAGAGAGAGAAAGAGGCAAGACAGCGGGTGAGAGCGACAGACAATATAGCCACCAGCCCACTTCCTGTTTTTAACTGATCAACCAAGCAGACAATTGCACAGCGAGATACAGAAAGAGAGAGATCAGCTTGTCAGATGTCCTGTCTCGCTTTTCTCTAGCTGCGATGAGCATTTAGTTCCAGACGGTCTTTGTTAAGCTTCAAAAGCAGATAATTAAACCATTAACCATAAACCATCTGGGGCAAAGCATCACCTCTACATCCCCTCGTTCCGCCTTTCTCTTTTCAGGACGTCCCCTTTCTCACCCATCACCATTTTCCTTCCCTCTCTCTTGCTCCTCAGGAGGCGGCTAATTGAGAACACATTGGTTTGTCTTTGCTGTGGTTGTTCATTCTGCCTACTGATTTATTAGAGCGAGGGTCGCTTGACAGGGCGGTAAGTGAATCGACGGGTGTTAGCTGGTGAAGGAAGGGGTGCATCTTTTTATGAGTGACCTTTTTTATGTTCCATTCTGTTTTAATCCTCCCTGGCTTTCTCTCTCTCTGTCGTTCTCGTTTCTGCCTTGCTTGGGTATCTGAACTGCTGAAAGAAATGTGTTTTTGGGGGACAGCAGCGAGACATGATTGAGAGAGATGGGAACCCACTAAACAGGCACCAAGCCAAATCCAGATCTCTGTATTTTCTTATAGATTTATCATAGCTGACACCATACTGCAAAAACACTCTGCCTGCAGGCTTTAACTTCACCCAGAGATTGTGTCATACTATTTCCTTTTATTTGCAAATTTCTTGCTCCTAAAGCAGTAGTAATTTACTTCATAATCATATTCCAACCTCTCTCTGAACCTTAGAATTAAATGCCCTTTGCATGTCAATTGGATATAATTAGTGCTGCCAAATATAACTCCTTCAATAACTCCTTTTCCAAAGCCTGTGGCAAAACTACTAACATTTCACACCGAAATTCATATTGAGCTGTTTTTGCAGTCTAACTTCAATAAATGGTCTTGATAGACTCGGAAGACTTTTTGAGGCATGCAATACATTTTTCATAGTACAATAAATATAGATGATCTGATATTAAAATTCTAGCCATACAGAAAAGTCAATCATCACTTTCATGTTATTACTGTTAAGCGCTAAATGGCAGATATTACAATTCTTTCTTATTTTGTCTAAATAAATTAAAAATAAAATACTACAAGGTATTCGTTTTAAAATTAGAACATTAGAATACACAGTATTAGAAATTGATATTTCTTTTGAGATTTGCAGAAGATTATATTTAACAGTTTTTAAGATTAAACAAAGGCAAAACACTACAAGCAAAACTATTGTTTTTTTCATGCACTAGTCAATTTTGAGAGTTTATGTTTTCGACACACACATAAGTGTGCGATGGGCCCCTCACTGATCAGAGTAAAGCAGCACTACACGAGCTGATCGAGTAGGAGTGATGGAGGTCTGGAGAGGGAAGAATAATCAGGGATTTTCTGCTATTGAAAAATTGGCAGATGAGGAGGGATGGAGTGAATGAGAGAGAAAGGCTATGGATTCAGTTGAGAACCTCTTGACTAATGATGAAGTGTGTACATTAGGTGAGTTGGTGTGTAGAATCAGCCTATAGAAACATACAGCACATGTGCAGTCTGACACTGAACGATAGCATTTAGAAAAAAAACAACTTCAGAAAGCCTCTGAGTCCCTCAAACACAGTCTTTTAGTGAGGGGTCTTCTGAATCGTGCAAACATTCCAACACTTCCTACTAAAACAACAGAGCTGCTACCGTTACAAAACTGTTAGAACAACCAATCACCAACTTCAACCCAAACTCCCATCTTACTTTATCACAGAGCAGCAGTGAAATCTGGGAAATGTTATCCTAATAGACACTAGGAAGCATGTTTGCAATAGCTACTCATGCTATTTCTGCTTTATGCAGCATGCAGATTTTGTTCAAGCATGAAAAACTTTCATAAAATTCTAGATTTGCCTAAACAATATAAATATAAATTCTTAATATCATGTTATATATGAACCATTTTAACATGCTTCTAATTCACGACTATTATTTGTAATAATAATAGACATTAAAAATATTTATATTTAAAATATATTTTTATAAATAAAATCTTAATTATCATTATATGAACCATTTTTAACATTCTTCCAACTAACTATTTTATATTTCAAATTGGATTTAAATTACAAAATAATACTCATTCCTGACAACTAGATGCCTGAAACAGATGCTGCTTCACTTTTTTTTTTTTTTTTTTAATTTTTTATAAATAACAACAGAGTATGTTCTGTGCAGAATGCATAGTAGTATCTGTCAGGATAATAGGATAACAACAAGCTGGGATACATATTACTTATCTTAAGTACATAGAGCAATATGTGCATTGTAAATGAGGGCTGAAGTAAGTTAACAGTTCTGTAAGCAGTGCTTCGACTTCACCAGCCATTCATTCTGAGAGCTGTGGCTATTTAAATTGGGATTACAGTGTAATTCCTGCAGATCTGTGATCAGGAACATGTGGAAAACATTACAGCCGGCCCGTCTCTGTTTGTTACTGTGATTATAGTCAGGCCTCTGACTGAAAGGAGATTACGTTTACACTCATTAGAAATGTTTATCAACCTAAAAACTTTTAAAATTGTAAATCAATGCAAATTTAACTGCATCATGGTTTATTAGATCCAGGGAGTTTTCTAAATGCTCTGTCTTTGCTTCAGTCAAAATATTTAACTCCAAAACAACACACACAAATACACATACGACAGGGTTGGTGCCAGGGTGAGGATTAAAAATCTGGGCTGGCAACCAAAGTTTTTGGTTTGAACCCTAAACTACAGAGTTGCTGAATTCCTCCATCTCCCTCAAGCACTCATTTAATAACTAGAAACGGACACAGAGAGACATATCCTACCTTCCGGCTGTGTAAATATAAAGAGAAACTCTGTCATGTATAGCCAAAAACATCTAGTATTGGATAAGAAGCATCCTCTGGACTGAGAAAGAGATATAGGAGGGAAAAACATCCCACCACAATAACTGCTCAGCCTGCAGGGGCTCACCATGAAGCCAAGGGCAGACAAATAAGTGATCTACTGACTCAGTTAAAACAAACAGAACAAAAGAACTGCTATTAATGCAATCATAATTACACAAACACAGAAAATTAAATTTTTATATCAAGGCAGGGTTTTTATAGTCTGGATAAGGCTGGTCATAAAGTGCATTAATTACAGAACTAAACATCAAAGACTCTATGTCATTCAGACACCTGATAGGAACCTGTGTGTGGGTAATTTAGAGCAATTAAGTTTGAATGTGAGCAAATGTGATCGAGTCTTAATAACCAAGTGATTACATATTCATTTACTCCATGTCTCTTAGAATAAACCTGCATACAAATACAGAATAACATATCATGACAGATCACGGCTATGATCTACTGGTACTGTTTATGCAGTATACAATACTGTGCACAGGTATATTTCATGGAATACCCAGAGGACCAACTACATTTCCCAAAAATATGCAAATAAAACAAAACAATGCACAAAATAAACATACACTGTTTTCTTCTAATAAGGGGGCATTATCAATAATACATCTAAAAATTTCATACACATTAAGGATTATTTGAGTCAGTTTAATAAATTTAATGTGATTGCTGTGTCAGAGACTTGGCTTGATAATGAGAAAATACATGAAGTTGAATTGGAAGAGTATAATTTGTTTACGGTAAACAGAGTTAATAAAAAAGGAGGAGGAGTTGCTTTGTATGTTGACTCAGCGTTAAGATGTAACATGATTAAAAGTATGTCAGTGACTATAGAAAATCTTCTGGAATGTGTAACCATAGAAATCGATATTGAAAGAGCTAAAAATATAATTATCAGTTGTGTCTATAGACCACCAGGAACGTGTACGGATACTTTTATGAATAAATTATTTGGTATGCTCGATAAATGGAATGAGAACAAGGTACAAATTATATGTGGAGATTTCAATATTAATTTGTTCAATCCAAATGGAAATAAGAGAATTACTGATTTTACTGACTCATTATATAGTAAAGGTCTATTTCCTGTGATTACAAAACCTAGTAGAATAACTAAAAATACTGCTACATTAATAGATAATATATATATATACAAATGGAATTTTTTTTCCAGTTTTTGCAATCCTTCAAAGATTATTTGATAAAACAATAGGTAGTAGGATGAATAGTTTTAAATTAATTCGATATAGAACACCAACAATTATTGCTGCTCTCAGTGAGGACTTAAAGAATCAAAATTGGAGTAAGGTTTATGCAAGTAAAGATCCAAATAGTGCTTATGATGCTTTTTTGTCCATATTAATTGAAAAATATGAAAAATATTGCTTGTTTAAGACTGTAAAGAAGAAAAAAATGAGGATAAACCATGGATTACTAAGGGAATAGAGAAAAGCATGCAAAAAGAAAAATGCATTATACGGGAAATTTATAGCGACTAGAACTATACACGCGGAAAATAAATATAAGATATATAAAAATAAATTAATAAGTATTATAAGATTTAGTAAAAAGGATTATTATAATAAGTTATTGGACAAGCATAAGAATAATATACAAACAACATGGAAAGTACTTAATAGTATAATTAAAAAGAATACTGGAAAAGTAGATTATCCAAATTATTTTGTTAATGATGATAAATTAAGTATATATAAAATGAATGACATTGTCAATGAATTTAATGAGTATTTTGTAAATATTGGGAGCAATTTAGCAAAAGTGATCGCGGAGCAAAGAACTGGGGATAAGATAGAGGAAATGAATATCTCCAGTAATGATTATTCAATGTTTATAAGGGGAGTTGATGAAAAGGAAATACTAGATATTGTTAATAATTGTAAAAAAAAATATTCCTCCGATTGTAATGATATTGACATGTCGTTAATAAAAAATATTATAGAACATATAGTAAAACCATTTACACACATTTGCAATCAGTCCTTTTTAACAGGAATATTTCCAAGTAATATGAAAACATCTAAAGTTATTCCTATTTTTAAAAATGGAGATCGTCAATGTTTTTCCAACTACAGACCAATTTCTCTTCTTTCCCAGTTCTCGAAGATTTTAGAGAAAATATTTGTGTGCAGGCTAGATGGTTTTATAGATAAACACAAATTATTGAGTGATCATTAGTATGGTTTTAGAGCAAACAGGTCGACCTCAATGGCCGTGATGGAACTGGTTGAAGAGATTTCCTCTTCAATGGATAATAATGATTATACTGTGGGGGTGTTCCTAGACTTAAAAAAGCTTTTGACACTATTGATTATGGATTATTAATGATGAAATTGGAGAGATATGGTATAAGAGGAAAAGCTTTTGCTTGGATAAAAAGTTACCTCAATGACAGATATCAATTTGTACAAATTAATAATGTTAAATCAGATTTATTGAAAGTTACTTGTGGTGTTCCGCAAGGTTCGGTCTTAGGCCCCAAGTTGTTTATACTGTACATAAATGATATTTGTAAAGTGTCTAAAGTATTAAAAATGGTTTTGTTTGCTGATGATACTAATTTATATTGTTCTGGGAAAATTTTGGAACAGCTTCTAAATACAGTGGAAATGGAACTGAGGGTTTTTAAAAAATGGTTTGACGATAACAGACTCTCACTGAATTTAAGTAAAACAAAGTTCATAATATTTAGTAATCGACAAAGTAACAACAAAGTGAAATTAAAGATTGATAACGAGGAAATAGAAAGAGTGTATGAAAATAAATTTTTGGGTGTTATAATCGATCATAAATTATGTTGGAAATCACACCTTTTTCGGTAACTATGTATTTTTATTTACTTTGTGATAAGTTGTCTGTGATGACCGGAATAAATTATTATTGATTGATTATAAAAAATAAAAAAAATACTACAGTCTATATTTCTTCTATTTACTTCACCCAATTTATATTCTGTATTGCATATTTCATGATTTTTTTTTGCAATACTGTAAATCAGAGCTTGCAAAATTTCAAAATCCCTGGTAGCCCTTTGGGCAAGGCATTCTTCAGATTTTGGTAGCCCAAAAGGAACTGAAATATCCCTAATAAAAAAAGACCTCAGCTGAACTTCACTGCGGACACAGCCTACTATGTTTTGTTTGTTTAGTTTTTTTTAGAGATCCTGTTGTCACTGATGTGCAATGAATCTGATAGTTTGGGCCACGAAGGATCCATTTATTGTATCCTTGATGGCCTGGGAAGCGACGTATGCATTTCAAGGCTGCATTTGAAGAAGGGTTTGAAACAGGACAGCCTTAATTGCTCCACTGTGATGCATTCAGTCTTTGAATGCAGCCTGCAAAGGAGGCAGCCTCTGAATTGGGACACAGTCAAAGAATAAAAAAAACAATATATACTATGTACCATATTTGAAATCTTTATTGTCTAATCCATGTTTACATGCTATTTTTCATAATAGCAAGGATTCAGCGTATCTTTATACTAGTTTTCTATTCTGAACATAGTCCAATTCTAAGTGAGCATATACAAAATCAGACTGTTTGGAATTTTTTCTTTGCTCACTGGTGAACATCAAATTGTTGAATTGCTGGATTTGTTGTTGCTTGCAGAACACACACACACACTGTTTCAGCACCCTGTCTCACCCTAATGCCCAGCCATAACACTCAAACGCTGACAGGAAATGTCAGTTCTTTATAAGTGACCAAATATTCTCCAGCTCCATCACTCCCAAGAAACAACAGTTATATTGCAAAATGGTGGAAGGGAGGGAGCAATGGAATGAGAAAATGACAGAGGAAGGCAGAGAGGAGAGTCACTGGAATATATAGGTGTTGGCCATGTGTGTTTATCTGAGGAATGGAGAGAGAAAAGCAAAGCACAAGAGAGCGTGTTAAACACATTTCAAGTTAAGTGGCGACGCTATTAGCTCAAGTTGTTTGGTGACAGTTTTGCCCTTTTTACCCAGTTTACTCTCTGACCGATCACCTCCCCTGCCAGGGGCAGCTAATGGACTCATCCATTACACTGACAACTGAGCAGAGCGCTGCGGACCGGCCCACGAATGGAAGCATGGGGGAGGAAAGGTGAGATGAATTAATGGTTTTCAGCAGCATGCTAATTACCCCAAATGTCTATTAGCCTCCGGCCCCCTGAACACATAAACACAAACACACTCTTCACACCCTGAGCCTGTAGTAATGTTTTCAGGCTTGCACAAACTCACACAACGTATCACTCAAACTAAGTAGTATCGCATTTCCTATCCAACACACTAAATCACAAGCAGGTGGAAATGCTCTTGTTTAATGTCCTCTCACTCTAATCCCATCCAGAGCCTTCTGTCTAAACACACTGATAACCACACACGAGCAGCCCCACTACTTGTATACTCTTTCATTAATGGGTATGACTGGTCAGTTCTGGCCCTCCTCATTCACCCTTACCACCATCTATTAAACAAGCTCTCTTTCTCTGGATTGGACTCTTTTACAGTCTTTTTACCCTTTTGCTCATTTTCCACATTGTTATGTCAACAGAGACCTGGGGACTTCATGCGAGTCTGCAGGGAATTTAGTGAGACTGAAGAAAAATAGGCTTTAAAAAAATAAATAAATAAATAATAATAATAATAATAATAATAATATATATATATATATGTGTGTGTGTGTGTGTGTGTGTGTGTGTGTGTGTACTGATTATCCAAAACTATTACTAATTGCTTCCGGTAACTGAAATGAAATAAATATTAAATGCTGTATTTATAAACCACATAGGTTTTCCTTTTCAATATTTATTCAGTATTCAGTTGACACTTGTGTTAACCTTTTAAACATCGTCATTGTTACCTAAGACTATAATCAAAACAATTTAAAAGTGATTTTCATTCATTAAAATAAAATATAATTCAAAATGCAACAAACACTATAATAATATATAAATAATACTACAATACCACTGCTTTTATATAGCTCGTTGTTTAATATTTCAGACTTCAGAAAAAAGTCTTTTGGCACTGGTGGCTTTGAACGGACCTAGAAACTAGTTTATATATGATGGACAATGACAGACATCCTATTGAAACAATGCAGAGGCAAGCACATATTATAGTCCAATAAATGATCTAACAGCCAAAAAAACGTGAAAATCTATGCTAAAAAATAGATTTGTTTTCTTTTGGGTGGACACTGACCACTACTCACAGCAACACCGTGGTTTAGCACACCTTTACTTTGGGCCTGTGGTAAGGTGAGCCAGTTTGTGTTGTTTCCTTTTTCTAATTAATAGGTGAAAACAAAACAGAGCAGAGCTGTTTTATCAGTTTGAAAATCTACTTTAAGATCAAAGAAAACAACTTATATAAGACTAATGTCCAAAAGCAACATGAACCAAAAAGTATAACAAAGATGTCTGAAGGATTTAATTTATGCTGTATTACTTTGCCAATTCAAATAGATTCACTGCTTCAAGCTGTGTTATACTTATGGCCGTTGATTCAATGTACCCCAGGCCTACTGGATCTTACCCAACTCCCAGAATTCTGGGGGGGGAAAAAAGCTTGAGAAAAAGCATCAGATAACTTTCGTGTTTTCGTTTAGTTGTCGCATCACAGCTCATGAGAGCACCAACTAAGCTGTGGCTCATTTTACCCCAGTGTGACCTTAAACCTACTCAGATTTTTCTCCCTACTTCCTCTAATCGGCTTCTGCTTTTCATCTGCTTTTCACCCCCTGGCAATGATTTTCTGCTTTTTGGGTGTTTGTGTTTATTCTCAAATTCAGCTTTGCTCTTTAATCTTCCTTTATGAGCATGTCGTTCAGCATCTAGGCAGACTGAGACAGAGAGTAAAGACTTTTAATGATATTTGACCTGCCTAAGACCCAGACACCTACACCAAACCTGATCAAAGGGGAAATAATACAGACCTTTCTTTCTTTCTTTTCTCTCTCTCTCTCTCTCTCTCTCTCTCTCTCTCTCTATCTCTATCTCTAAAACACACACACACGCACAAACACACAGTGGCAATGGTCTCAGGTGACCTGTTGTGTTCTACTTCTTTCTCTGTGGGTCATTAGCAATGCAATCTTAACAGGACATAAAGCAATCTGCCCCCTGAGACCGCCAGAATATTGAAAATCCACATGCTACAATTGGCCATAAAACACCGTAACATAAAACTGGCTGGTACTCAACATGCCACAAATGGCAAACCAGAATACCTAATAATAAAATAAAAAGCGTTATAAACAAAGTTCATGATAGAAACACAAGAGGTGAATGAATCTGTCAAAGAGGATTTGGAGATTAAGTGTTCAAAGGACAAAAATATTCCAAACCTATGAAACAAAGAAATCTTTGAGGGAAATACCTTTCTTAAGTGGCTGCAAGTGAAATGGACACAAGAGTCTTTTAGACATGTGAGCTGGTACAGCTTAAACCAAAGCGGTGTACAGGCATTGGCCAAAATAAATATCACACAGTTCTGTCTCGTATCATGTTTATAAATATGGAATGTTGAAGATCTCTATAGATACATTTCAGAAACTAGAAAATAGCTTTTTGTTCTTCTCTTCTGCTTTCCATCCTAAATGTACTTTTTTCATAATCAAACTAATTTAAATCTACAAACGATCACCAAGTATTTGTATTTAAAGTCAAACAGGTTTGATCTAAAAATATTGGCAAGATCATTAGTCCATTAAAAACAGCGAAGAGTAAACATCTCACAAAAGAGGGTGAATGTTCAGATATTGACTCTAAAAAGAGAAGTTCAGTATCACAGTACATGAGCTCTGATTTCTAAACATAATGATTTCATCCTTTGGCATTTGACCCCTTATTTTAGCAGTGTTAATTTAACATGGACTGGTCTGTCCCCTAGTGGACAGTGACCTGTATAACCTTTAACTTCAGCTTCAGTGCAACATTCATGGACATCTACAGTTTTGGCAAGAATGTCAAACACAATATGTGCAGACAAAAAAAAAAGCATTGATGAATATTTTCATATGCGTTTCTGAGAAATGTTGCGTCAGTTTAAATGTTCTTTAAACCACAGAACGATGTTGAGGAAGCAGTCAGACTGAGTGTTGACTTTAGACAGCGAATGACCCTCATCACTGTACCACAATAACCTGAGGGACAGACAAAGAGAGAGAAAAAGAGAATGTGTGTGATAAAGACAGGAAAAAAGAAAGAGAAGGCTGTACACTTCAAAATAGTGATTAGTGGCTGACTGCAGTGGGTTTTTCAAAAGCAAAGAGCAAACATTGCCAAATGAAACCAATATTTATTTAACTTAAAACTTACTAAAACAACATACAGTTTCATAGATTTGGGGTCAGTAAGATTTCTTTTTTTATTATTAAAGTAATACCTTTATTCATCAAGGACACATTAAATAGATTTTTTTTTTAAATGACAGACATTTATGTTACAAAATATTTCTATTTCAAATAAATGCAGTTCTTTTAAACTTTCTATTCATCACATCCATTCATAAAATATTTTAGAATATATTCAAATATAACAGTTATTTTAATTGGTAAAAATATATATTTTTTGATCAAATAAATGCAGCCTTGGTGAGCACAGTCGACTTCTTAAAAAAATCTTTCTGATCCCAAACTGTATCATACTCTGTAAAAGGAAAAGTTTATTATCCATTGACAAGGTTGTTGTAGATGCTATTATTGGCCAATACCAACAATCCCAAAATGTCCCAATTTAATCAGTCTAGTCTATCACTATAAGTAATATCAGTGTAATATGGGTGTTTATTAAATGCAGGTGTTTGTGTGTGTACCTGACAGGTGTATTCCTGCTCTTGAGTGCTCTGTAGAGCTCCAGACCCTGGTGAGGTGATACTCTCCTGTCTCTCCCACCCAACATCAACAACACAGGAGCACGGATCTAAACACACATGTACACAAACCATATTAAGATTCACTATTTAGATCTTAAGCTTATGCTACCCAAAGACATACTATATACTAAATCACTATTCCTGTGTTTGTGTGTGTATGTGAGTGAGTGTGCACCTATCTGACCATGTTATGGGGATAAATTTGCACCCAGAAGTGAGATATACCTAACAAAGCCTCCCAAAAACAGCTTTTGGAGATGTTCTCATTTGTAAAACAAGGGTATAAAATAATTGTTTTTTTTTTTTTATATATAAATGTAGACATTTTTCTGTTAGAGTTAGGGTTCAGTATTTATAACTAGCTGTGTATAAAAATAGAAGTGCAATGTACACATTTAGATTAGGTTAGTAAACGTGTATGTGTGTGTGTATACCTGTGCAGCGTGTATTATGGGTGACTTCTCCAGCATGGAAATGAGGGACTGTGATGTGGGCAGCCGGTCAAAAGCATACTGAATCCCCACAGAGGAATATCTCCTGTAGGGACAGCATAAGCACTTAACAACATTACAGTCACCTTCAGCCACTGCAAACACTTTTTCATCTTTAATAGCAGGGTAATTAACAAATGTAAATGTTAGTGTGTTACCAGTCTACAATATCACTGGTTCCAAGCAGTGTGGCTGCGTTGATCACAGGGTTTCTTGCTGCACAAGCTCTGTAGAAATCTGAATACTGACCAACCAGGTGGCAGGCCAGAAAACCACCATGAGAGCCACCCATCACTGCCACCCTATCAGGATCAAGGGTCGTCTCATTCTGCAAAGTGCACAACACTGCCCTCTGGACACAAAAAAAAAAAAAAAAAAAAAAAAAGACAAATGAGCTCATTTTTCCTCAATATGCACACATTATTTGTGCATATACACACATGAACATCTTTGACGTCCTGACTGCCAACGTTTCCAAGTAGAGACTCTATGCCATCTTGACCAAAACCAGTGGAGCCCCTGTAGTTCACTGTGACACACAACATCATACTTTAAATCAGTGCTCATTCTCTATTTTTTTGTTGTGACAGGAACTAGAATGCCACATATACACCCTACCCATCAGAACAGCAAATCCCAGTTTGGTTAAAGCAGCAGCTGTGGCGTTCCATTCAGCAGCAAAATGAGCATGAGGACCACCTGCACAGACAAATACTTTACTGATCACTTACGTCTGAGAAATAATACCATCATGATCAAAAAAACTGTCAGTCTTACCATGTATATTCACCACTAGAGGACTTTTCCTTCTCTCTGGAAGATTGTATGGCTTCAACAAAATTGCTCCAAAATTCAGTCCAGCTATATAAAGTAGAGAGGAGGAAAGAGTAAAATCACAAAGAAATATTGTTGGTAGCAGCTGTAAAATGTGATGATACATCCATCTTACTCACAGAACTGATGGTTCTCCTCTTGAGAAGGGGGTGTGATCAACATGGGCTGCCAATCAAATCCCTCATACACATCTGCTCCGCCCACATTACAGAGGTGCATGTCCTCAGCCTGATCCACTGATGAGAGGAAGCCAACTTTCTTCAGAAAACAAACAGTGTTACATGTAACACAGTTCTTTCAGTGAAAGATGACTAGTACAGAAAAGTGTGTGCATGTGTGAATGGTTGTACCAGGCAGGGAGGTTGATTTGGAGATGAGCAGCTCATCATCATCAGGTCTTTTTGTATTGTCAACAGCTGCACGCTCCCGAAATCATCTACCAAACACACACACACACACACACACACACACACAGAATTAATGACTGTCACAATTGGCAAGAAACATAGTAATGATACTGACAGTAAAGTGACCAAATGGCCTTAGAATATCTTTCCTCCTTACGGAGTCAGAGAACTCATGACATCACTCCACATTTACACTACCTAGTCTTAGCGCATCCAGTCCGCACACTTGTGTGACTCTTCCTGTGGTTCTGTCAACTGAGAACACAGCCTAGAAGAACAGATGGTCCGAATCACAAAATCGTAACACTAAGGTACAGTTTCACAGGCAGGGCTTAGACTAAGCCAGGATTAAGCCATAGTTCAATTAGGACATTTAAGTAATTTTTATAAACATGCTTACAGAAAAAAAAACATTACTCGGGTGCATCTTGAGACAAAACAAAGGCACTGATATATTTTAAGATGAGTCAGTACAAGTTTATTTCAGTTGAAACAGCTCAGACTTACATTTTAGTCTAGGACTATGCTTAAGTTTTGTCTGTGAAACCGAGGGGTAAGAATCAGAAATTCAGAATCCACACAGTGCACAAATGGGAGATATACAGGTTTTCTCTGCAAGATATTTAACAGTGTCCCAATTTTTTTTCTTTACTATTTTGGTCAAGCACTGGTAATTTTTGTGTATGTGTATTAATGTTTTGTTTACCTTATTGTTTTCACAGGCACTGCTAAAGAAGATTCTCTCATTATCTGCAGACCAGCATTGAGATGGCAATGATTCGTATATACCAGCAAACTGACCTGTAAAGGGACATGACATTGCATCTATGTCCACTGTGAAAAGCGCTATACAAATAAAACTGACTTCATGTCACTCTTCATTGTGTATGCATGTGTGTTTTCATCTAAGTACCTTTTTCTGCTCTCCTGACCACATCTACTAAGACCGAAGTGCTTCTGTTCTTCATGTCATACTACAAGACATAAAAAAAGAGACAAAAAAAGAGAAAGTAGTCTAATAAATAGTCTGATTTTGGGTCAGTAAGATTCATCTTATTCAAATACGTCTCTTATGCTCACCAAGGCTGCAATTGTTTGATTGAAAATACAGTAAAATTGTGAAGTATTATTCACTTTTATTTTAAAGGGGTGGTTTACTGCGATTTCACTTTTTTCATTTTAAATAGTGTGTAATGTTGCTGAAAGTTCAATGTAAGCGGAGATATCATCTTTTAAAAATCAGGAAGTTTAATGCCTACAAAAACGACTCAAATGGGACTACAACGAGATACTTCCCGGGTTGCATACGTAAAAACCCCATCAAACCCCTCCCTCCGGAAGATGCAGAAAAGGGGGCAAGGCCATGTTCTGTGGCTTTGTCGAAGGGGAAGAGTTATAGTGGAGAGTTGTAGTCATGCCGTCGAAACGGTGTTATTTTCACCCAGCTGTCAGGTCTTCTGTGTTCGGGCTTCTTACGGACGATGTACAGGTGCTGGTCATATAATTAGAATATCATCAAAAAGTTGATTTATTTCACTAATTCCATTCAAAAAGTGAAACTTGTATATTATATTCATTCATTACACACAGAATGATATATTTCAAGTGTTTATTTCTTTTAATTTTGATGATTATAACTGACAACTAAGGAAAATCCCAAATTCAGTATCTCAGAAAATTAGAATATTACTTAAGACCAATACAAAGAAAGGATTTTTAGAAATCTTGGCCAACTGAAAAGTATGAGCATGTACAGCACTCAATACTTAGTTGGGGCTCCTTTTGCCTGAATTACGGCAGCAATGCGACGTAGCATGGAGTCGATCAGTCTGTGGCACTGCTCAGGTGTTATGAGAGCCCAGGTTGCTCTGATAGTGGCCTTCAGCTCTTCTGCATTGTTGGGTCTGGTGTCTCTCATCTTCTTCTTCACAATACCCCATAGATTTTCTAAGGGGTTAAGGTCAGGCGAGTTTGCTGGCCAATTAAGAACAGGGATACCATGGTCCTTAAACCAGATACTGGCTGCTTTGGCACTGTGTGCAGTTGCCAAGTACTGTTGGAAAATGAAATCAGCATCTCCATAAAGTTGGTCAGCAGCAGGAAGCATGAAGTGCTCTAAAACTTCCTGGTATACGGCTGTGTTGACCTTGGACCTCAGAAAACACAGTGGACCAACACCAGCAGGTGACATGGCAGCCCAAATCATCACAGACTGTGGAAACTTCACACTGGACTTCAAGCAACATGGATTCTGTGCCTCTCCTCTCTTCCTCCAGACTCTGGGACCTTGATTTCCAAATGAAATGCAAAATTTACTTTCATCTGAAAAGAGGACTTTGGACCACTGAGCAACAGTCCAGTTCTTTTTCTCCACAGCCCAGGTAAGACGCTTCTGATGTTGTCTCTGGTTCAGAAGTGGCTTGGTAGCCCTTTTCCTGAAGACGTCTGAGCGTGGTGACTCTTGATGCACTGACTCCAGCTTCAGTTCTCTCCTTGTGAAGCTCTCACAAGTGTTTGCATCAGCTTTGCTTGACTGTATTCTCAAGCTTGCGGTCATCCCTGTTGCTTGTGCACCTTTTCCTACCCAAATTCTTCCTTCCAGTCAACTTTGCATTTAATATGCTTTGATACAGCACTCCGTAAACAGCCACACCTTTCAGTAATGACCTTCTGTGACTTACCCTCTTTGTGGAGGTTGTCAATGTTTATCTTCTGGATCATTGTCAAGTCAGCAGTTTTCCCATTATTATGGTTTCAAAGAACAAGAGATACCCGGAATTTGTACTGTAGGGATGGTCATTAATTGAAACTCAAATGTAAATATTCTAATATTTTGAGATACTGATTTTTGACTTTCATGAGCTGTAAGCTCTAATTATCAAAATTAAAAGAAATAAACATTTGAAATATATCAGTCTGTGTGTAATGAATGAATATAATATACAAGTTTCACTTTTTGAATGGAATTAGTGAAATAAATCAACTTTTTGATGATATTCTAATTATATGACCAGCACCTGTAGTTCATCAACAACGGTTAAAATTTATGTTTGATTATGTTCCTGACAATTACAATCCTAATTTAGCTCTCTGTGCTGCGCATTTTATGGAAGACAGCTTCCAGAATCTACACGAGTTCAGTACCGGATTCACACAGAAACTATTACTAAAACATGGAGCAGTTCCAACTTTAAAACCAGAGGCAGCAGTTGTTGGGCCACAAACTGTAAGATTTCATAATTTTAAATGTATTTGCATGTATAATTTCAGACGTAATGTTTTAGTTTTATCAAGGACGTAAACAAATGCCAACTCTGGCTTTAGTAGCCAGTTAGTTAAATGCTATTTCGTGTGTCTATGACAAACGCGTACAAACATTTTGGACCCGAATTTGTAATTATGTACTAATTTGGCAAAAGTATTTTCCATGTATACTTTATGACGTAATTTTTCGATTTGATTAAGAACGTAAACACAAGCCAACGCTGTTTGGTTAGTAGCCAGTTAGTTCGATGCTATTTTGTGTGTATAAGACAAACGTATACAAACTTCAAAAAATGGTATGTAATCACAACAGCAAACTTCCGTTCAGAAACGCTTGTAAGAGCCGTGCTTGCGGAAGTTCTGCTTGACTCTCTTCATTACCGCACGTGCAGCTGCCGCTCGTGAAGGTAATGGGCGTGACATTTCCACGCAATGTGCAGTACGCAGTTTAGCCAATCACAACAACACCGGCCCAGCTGACCAATCTGAGCCCATCGCCTGCTTCTGAGGGAGTGGTTTCAGAGAATCAGGAAGTCAACCGGTCGTTCAAATGACAGAGGAGAAAGCGGCTTACAATAAAGGTGAACTATATGAAAAATAAGGCGTTTTTTAACAAACGAAACACGAAGACATGTTATATTGCACCCCATAAACGCAATCAAGCAAAGAAAAAAAGCAGTAAACCACCCCTTTAATATGTTTTCCTGTGATGGCCAAGCTGAACTTTCAGTAGCCATCTGCAGTGTCACATGGTCCATCAGAAATCATTCTAACATACTGATTTGGTACTCAAATACATTTCTTATTACTATCCATTTTGAAAAAAGGTTGTTCTTAATATTCTTGTGGAAACCATGATACATTTTCTTAATGAATAAAGGTTCTTAATGAAAAAGAGTTCAAAACAACAGCATTTATTATAAAGCAATTTGTGTATGATATATTGAACTGTAAATGTTCTCACCAGCATCATTCTCAGGCACTGACGATGTGGTCCAAACACCTGTCCCTGCAAGTATACGATCCAGCACGTGTCTGGACTTATTTGAGGGCTTGAAACAGACACACCTTCAGCTGACAAGCACTCTGGCCAAGACAGGTCATATTGGACAAAGAGAGGTTACAGGACCTACAGGTTCTAGTTTCACAAAACTGTATACAAGTCAAAGCCCAAAGAGTGAAGAAAAGGCACATAAAAAGGTGCTTAAACATAGACCCTCCTATAAAGATACTTACCACAGTTTCCTTTCATATCCAGGTAGTAGAGAGCCGATCTGGAAAAAGAAAGAAAAATCAGAATTAATGATCTAATACAAGCATCTTATTAAATACTAGCACTTGAGGGATTGTGAGATTATTACTGGATCAATAGGAAAAAGGAAAAAATTATAGCTGTTGAAGCTATCTTTAACTCCACCCCTCACCTACGATTAGAGCAGAATTTCAGGCCCAGTCTGAACGGCTCATTCCATTGGCCCACAAACAACACGCCCCTTCCATTAGGTGCCCACAGAGCCTTAAGAAAAAACAAGGAATATTTTATAATTCAGTTGAATTTGAGATTGCTGATATAACATTTCCCATGCATGGCATAACATAATTAATTATCCATTAGACAAATGAGAATTGTAATGTACATCTGACTCACCTGTCCTGGTGATATATGCGGAGGGATGCCAGCATATACGATAACTGCCCCTTTGTTGAGATCAGCCACACACAAGACGGGACAACTCTTACCCACCAGACCTTCACCCCAGTCTTCAACATATATGTTCTTATCCTGAGAAATGCACACGACTTCTTCAAAAACCTTGAACGCATATCTTCAAATGTCTAGCCATAACGGTTACTGTATGAAAGCATATGTGGGAGAAGACATTTCACCTGTTCCTCAAGCAACACTAGTCCACCATCCTCATTGGCTGATGCAACTGATGAATGCGCTGATGGCTCCATCCTCTTTTTTTCAGCCACATAGAGCAACTTTTTTTCACATGGTGACCAGGCCAGACATGCAAACTGAGCTAATGATATACAAAGAAACAAAGTACACACAATCAGACAGATATCCTTAAACAATGATCTGGGCTCCAGACTGAAAAAAAAAAAAAGACCTGAAAGCCACTGGCTACTAAAAAGAATCATAATTTTTTTCAAATTACAGAATGACTCGGCATAAATGTGTATCTTGAACTACACAACCATTCAAAAATTTGGGGTTGGTAACATTTGTAAATGTTTTTTTTTAAATAAGTCTCTCATGTTTAACAGCGCTGCATTTATTTAATCAAATATACAGTAAAACAGTAATATTGTGAAACATTATTTCCATTTAAAATAACTATTTTCAATTTAAAAATGTAAGTTATCTTGTGATGGCAAAAGCTGAATTTTCAGCAGCCAATGTTTCAGTCATCAGTCATCTAATACTGTATGATGATTTAGTGCTCTAGAAACATTTCTTATTGTTATCAATTTTGAAAACAATTGCTTTGCTTAATATTTTTTTGTAAACTGTGATACATTTTTTTGAAGATTCTTGGATGAATATAAAGTTCTAAAGAACAGAATTTATTTATATAAATTATATATGACTTTCTTGTCAATTTTGATCAATTTGATGCATCCTTGTCTCCTGAACCTTAAGTAGACCTCAAAGTTCTTGGTTCATTTCTATTAGACAGTTAGTGATTTGAAACCCCTGGTGGACAACAAAAAGTGTTTCTTACCATCTTCATACACTTTTCCATGTTTATTTAGAGCTGTAAGGTCCAAACTTTTCTCCAGACCATTTTGGCCCCAAACCTACCAAATGAAAAAAAGAGGATTAAGAATCATACGTTAATAATTCAATATTTAAATATCAAAGATAGCCATTACCTCCACGTACTGATGTCCTGCGTCCTCCCGGATGACAGCTTGCAGAGTCCCAGAAGGAGAATGGCTGCTGAGCAACCTGAAAGTGAGAGATGCATTTTGATGACAAGTGTTGTTTACTTGTAATCTCTTGAGATACATGAATATCTGCATATCTGGATATCTGCATCTCCTACTCCTTCTCTATGTGTGAGCTTGTTCCAGACGGCAGCACATGCTCGATTGTGTCGTGTTTACACAGTAGAGTCCATCTCTGAGAGAAACGCCGTTTCACCCCTCTCTCCAAATCACACTGACTCCAACCTGCAGAAGTTGAAAAGCAAGCATCATGAAGTCATATAACTAATTAAATAGAGAATATACCATAAAACCACATGACAGAACTCTCCAATATACTTACGGGTCAATATGGTGATACAACGCTTTTCATTGGCAGTGTCCACCAGCTCATCAGCGACCACAGAGGCAGAAATGGGCACTGGAAAGTTGATACAGTGTCTGAACACATCTCTGATTTCACTCTCCATTGCAATCTGAGACCACAAACATATACACTATGAGTCAACATAAACAGAAAACAAGCATGAACCTGCCTTTCTTGTGGGCTCACACTGTAAAACAGCCCTTTTTTTTTTTTTAGAGTCCACTGACTCATATGAACTTATATATGAATCATATAAACTACTTAAGTACATACTATCTCACGTACTATAGCGCTCAGCAGAATTCAAACTTTCCATTTTTTTTTTTTTTTTTGGTATGTAACGCAACTAATTAACAAATAGCTAGAGTTACACATTTTATCAACATTTAGCGATATAAAATAACCTATTTTTATTTCACTGGTGTTTCTAACGCTTTGATAACGATATTACGCTTCCAGTGAGCTCATTAAAAAGATGTATTCTGTCAATAATAAAGCAACACGTTAAAAAAAGAGAGTGACCAGACGTTAAAAAGTAGCACCGTTTACGTTTGCACCTTAAAATAGATGTGGGTCAGCTGGGCGCAAATGAAATCTGGCTAAAACAACAACAACACAGACGCCACTGCAACGCATGTCACCAACAATAATCCACACCGGTCCAGCGAATTGAAGAGGACCGTCGTGACAGAAGAGTGAGATCGGAAAAAATCGCTGGAGTGTCGGTGAGAGCCGATGTTTCATCCGCGGACAAAGCACTTTCGGTGCGGACGCATCCATTCTGCGGCCTCTGAGGGGGGTGTTTAGGTTTATTCATCACACTTTCGACACTGTGGTCTTTATTTACCTGCGCCAGTATTGAAGAACTCTTGCGTTTACACATAATAAGTATCCATAGTATCATGTACAAAGTATTGAGTTTTGCTGCGTGTAAAATCACGTAATAATGTCCTTTAGTTTCCCGTCAGTTTTAAGATATTGCGATTCCCTTTTGGCTGCAACGTTTGTGTCTATTCATCTTTAGATTGAAATTATTCAGGATGTTTCTGTTACTATTTATCCTTAGATTGAAACTATTTAGGATTATTATTTATATTTATAAAAATTATTTATATTATTTTCCTATTATTTATATCTGAGATAAGTCAACAAATAAGGGAATAGTTCCCCCATAAATCTGTCATTTACACACAATCACTGAAAACCTGCATGTTTGGAATAATATGAGACTAAATAAATGATGACAAAATTCTCATTTTGGGTGAACTGTCTGTTTAAGGCTGTATTTTAAAGCAGGGATTCCAAAACTTTTCTGTCAACCAAACCCTTTTGACAAAAATATTTACCCCTGATATTTTAAGTTAATATTTTGATAATTTAACAACACATTTGCAAGTTCACAGGCCTCTGATGTCAGTAACTGGTCACATGACATGTAGGTAAACAAATAAATTACTTATTCGTTTTTTGTTTTTTATAACTCACAAACCCAATGCAGTTCCCTCATAAACCCTGCTCTAAAGAGTAAAAAAATCTGTGAAACCTCCCAAAAGATGAACTTCTCTCACCTTCTGTTGTTGTCGCAAAGGGAGTCTCTGTTGTTTTGGGTTTTTCACCTGAGCAAAGGCAGGTTTCTCCTGGTTTGACACTTGATCTGGGTGCTTCCTTCTTAAATGCACCTGCAGATTCTTCCTGTGCAGCATTAAACCACAGAACGGACACAGATCTTGTGCATCGGATCTGGATTTTTGTGGGAGGGTGCTTTCAACAGATGTGTGTCCAGAGAACATCTCATTTACCAAAGTCTGTATGGAGAAATCAGCCTCTATAGGATGAGGATTGGCAGCAGAATTTGAGACGGTGGTCTCTGTATCATTATGATCCACTACAGAGAGATCTGCCACTGAAGGATCTCCTTCATCCACTGGGTATACAGTTGGGTCATCTGTTCTCACCTGATCCTCCATAGTCCCTCCTTCACCTGAGATTAAAGAGAGTAAGAATATCAAACAATCGGATCAGAGGACATGGATATGCACAAGACTCAACTGCATTTCATAGTCTTGTTGTCAGCCAGCCAGACTGACAGAGAATCAGACTTTTGGCTGGAACACACTGCACAATAAAAAAAATAGGCTTTGTATACGTTTACATAGAATAACTGGACATCATACAATAAATGACTGAGGATCACAAATGACCAGACTTTCAAGTCTGAAGGCAACAAAAGAAACATGCATGACAATTGATGTGCTCTAAAATCGACTCAAATTATCAAACATGATTGAAATCCTGTGACTGGATGGAATGACAGCCTAAACTAATTTTGACTAAAATCATTTTTGTCACTATGATCAAACAATGACTGAATAAAAATGTGTTTAAATCTGTGCCTGATAGTACTTCGGTCATTTGTCACATTGGAAATGAAAGGTCAAAGTCAAGCAAATTTTATTATGTAGAATATTTTCTGTTTGATTAGACTCACCTGTGGAGTTTTGGTCTGCAATCTCTGAATCACTGGGTCCCTGGCTCACTGTCTCCTCACTTATAGCCTGCCAACAGCACAGGGTGAATAGAGATTTGTATGTTTATAATATCAATTTCTACAGCTTGTCACAAATTTTGACACAACAAGGCCTCAAAGATTCTTCCAGTCTTGAGTGTCACATGATCCTTCAGAAATTATTCTAATATGCTGATTTGGTGCTCAAGAAATATTTATTATCATTATTGTGCTAAAAATAAGCATTATTTATTATTTATTTTTATTTTTTAAACATTTTACTAACCTCTTTTGAATAGTAGTGTATATAGATACATAAAAAAAGAGAAAAACTAAACTTACTCTTTTAGGGCACAAGTATTGCTCAATGTTTGCTTTTCTTCTCCTGATTTCCTGAGCATCTTCAGAGATCAGATTCTTGTGTCCTTCACCGACAGGCATCTCATCAGTACTGCCAGCCTCAGATGCAGTCAGATGAAGATCTGGGGCAGGTGAACTCTCACCTGATTTCAACTCCACAACAGTTACCTTGGGTTTTTTGCTCTCACACATGGCCAAGTGTTTTAGAAAACCATCTTTCCTCATAAAAGTGGATGTGCAGCTGATGCAGTGAAAGTGTGGAGCAGTTCGGCACTTTAAATGACATTTAAAAATGAAGAACTCTAGTGAAAAAAAAAAGAGGAAAAGGGTCCGCTGTTAGATATCCATTTAATACTAAGACTTACTATGTTTAAAATTCTATGTTTCAGTAAATTTTAATACTTAAAGGAACAGAATAATCATTTATTCTTGTGACTTCATTGCCTGGGATACTTTGAAGTAAAATATATCCATTTAAATGCTTGTAATTTCTTACACACATTATTTAATACTTGCCCTTGTGCCGTATTGCTCTTCTTCTGTGACCTTGTAAATGTTTTAAACATTTGCTTTTGATGGTAGGTTTGAACATTTCAGGCCCACAGAAAGGACAGTGGTACAAGGAACAGCAGTCCACGCATCTCTGGAGAGTCGGCGGCTCCTCTCCCCGCAAAATAGTTTTGTGTAGCTATGAAATACAAACGGAAAAAACATCCACACCGTAAAACACCTTAACGTGTCTCCCGATGATAGACATTTCAGACAAGCGTTTTGTACATGAAAATCTGACTTATTGCGTTATTATGAGATTTTAAAAAGATAAACAATGTATGACAATTACATTTGCCTACACCAAATCTATCTGAATCTGCATTCAAATAAGGAATTTCAATGTCAAAATCTTTAAAGTGCCATTTATAGCGAAATTATTGTCATTATGTGGCCAGGCCCAAAATATAATACGGGGGAGAGACAATGAATACTTTTCAACACAAACACTCTGAAATAACAGCAGATCCATTGACGGACTCCTCCAGCCACGGGCCGATTAGCAGGTCTGCAGCTGGTCACGTTTTGACGCCGCATCAAACTGTCACTCACCTGTAGCGTTATAAGCTCTTTATTTTGATAACCTTGCTTGTTCATTCATGACACAATGCGAGTTCATAGAGCTGCCCTTATTGTTAAGTATGCAGAAATGTTATAATTTACCTCTGTATGTTGACTTGAATGGCTGAACATTTTAGCCAAACTTGTTATGAGTCTGTTTGGTCTAAAATCTCGCGAGAGTACCCACAAAGGAGACGGGCAGAAAGCGTTTCAAAATAAGAGTTACAAAACATGTGCATGACCCTAATGAGTTACTATAAAATGAAATATAATAGCAAACGAACACCGTTTAAAATGACTGTATCAAACAACACATTTTAATGATATGTAATCAAATAACCAGGCTGAGATTTGTAGTGCAGTTCTAGTCATCACACACTTTCCTCATAATCTGTGTTTTTAATGAAAGCCATGTCTTACTACAAATACATTTGTGTCTGTCAAAAAGACTTCCAACTCTGTGAAGGATAATTACATAATTTATTTTGTGTTTTGTCTTCCAAAATCCTGCTGTTGCATACAGTACACTTGCTTCAAAGAAAACTTATGACATGGTTTTTCATATTTTGAAAGAAATTCAAAAGAAATGTTGAAAGCATGATCTAAAAAGGCTGACACGAGCTTGGGGTGAAGGTACAATGATGTAAGAACCTTAGTTGACTGCATCACACTGAGCCAAAAAATAAAAATAACCTTTTCAGAAGATGAGTAGAATTAATATGTAAAACATGGTTGATTTAGTGGCAGTGAGAGAGGTTTAACAAAACGGTCAACACTAACTCTGGTAATCTGCAGTCAAAGATGTATTTTCATTTGTTTGCATCATCAGATCATAGGTGCATCAGCATAGTCCACTTATAAAATGCATATAGAAAAACTACAAAGAATTAATTTTTCTTGGCCTCTTTGTTTGTCACAGATCTGTAAAAAGTTGATGTTTCAATAATAAAAATTCTCTTTTTTTCCAAAAAACACTTGGAGGTAAAACAGGTTTCAACAGAAAAGCTGAATTCAGCCTTACAAGAGGTTGTTATATTTCATGTTGGTTTAATTGTAGGATTCCTAGCTTTCACAATGTGATGTTAAATAAAAACACAACACCGCATACACACGTGTGCACACACCCAGCCTTTCACACTCACACTCACTCAGACAGACAGTCACGCATGTCCATTGTCAAGTCACTGGCTTGGCAGTATGTCAAACTATAATTTCAAGTGAGCCATGGGGATTTTAAGGATGTAGTGTTTCTCTCTGTCGCCTTCATCCTCACATCACATCGGCACGTTTGTCCCTCACTTTGTTCCTTAATTTAGTGCGGGCTTTGAATGCAGCAGAGTTAAACAGATGCTGTGAAGAGACAAGCCAAAGTTATACAAATATGCACACAAAACCTTAATGAATGAAACAGTTCTGAATTAATTTGCATTTTATGGCAGACAGTTTACAAAATCAATTGACTCTGCCTTCACGCTGCAAAATAAGACTTCTTGTCATGTCAGTGTCACTGTAATTTATTACATTTATAAGCGAAAGGTTCAAAATTACCCTCTCTGTGCGGGAGATCCTGCTGGCTTTGACAGACGCATCCAGGATGAGAGGAGGTCCAAGTCCAAAAATATCCCTCAACAAAGGATTAAACTACAAAAAAAAACAAAAAAAAGACAAACTCATTGTAACAAACACTACAGAACAGTGGTTCTCAAACATGGGGCTGGGGCCTGTACAGGGTGCTCAAAAAACCTCAAAGGGAGCCTCAAGATGACTTTAAATGATTTAAAATAAGTCCAAAAAATGCACTAAAATAAGGAACAATAACTACAAATGGTCTACAAAAACAATCTTAAAATACCATAAAGTATTTTATAAAGAATATACATTTTTCTAGTAATGACAAGCTCTAAAATGTTTTACAGTGGAAATTGAGAGCAATAAATACTTTTAAAATCTTTATCCAGTAAATCACTGACATCACGTAAAATTATTTTTAAAATCTTGTGCATAGATTCAAATATCAATTATTTAAATGACTTAATTGACTGGGGGAAAAAATCTGAATTTTTATAGTACTACAGTGTAGTGTTTTTGGCGGCCTGTTTTAATTTTAGTCTAGTCTTTGTGTGAAGCTGTCATTTTAGTTTTTATTAGTTTTAGTCACGCTCATACTCTTTTTAGTCTAGTCAAGTTTCAGTCAACTAAAAGTCTGAGCATTTTAGTCTTATTTTAGTCAGAATTATCCATGACTATATTCATCTAGTTTTAGTCGACGAAAACTGATGACATTTTAGTCAATGAAAATTGTATTTTAGTCACTTTATAGTAACGCAATTCTATTTAACCCAGTCAATATAGTATAAGCCTGAGGGGGAAACGTGATTTCTACCGAGAGGAACGCTAGAGCCCTGCATTTCAGCCTGGCCCTGACTTTTTTTTACGCCTCAAGGGCCGGGCCTCTGTCTGTGAGGCATGTATTCGCTGACTTTCGGTTAATTTTTGTGAAGCGCTCCTGTTCAAGACGAGACGGCGTATCATTGTTTTCTTTATTATATAAAATTATTTTCTATATTTTATAAAACATTTTGTTGATATTGTGAGTGCACACAAATAAAAGTAGACCCTTTACAGTTACGAATGATGTATTACTCTTACTTTTACGAGCAATAATTAATTACAGTGTAGATCTCCATAGCATCCGCTCTCCGCGCACACTACTGATGCAGCGCACATTTATCTAGGTTTAACGTTTAATTTTTATGCTTGAACTGTTTTAGTATATCTATAGATTTTATTTTAGGCAATTCATGATGATTTGAGAAGTTTAAATTGATCAAACATGGCTATGATCAGTCTGCTGGTCTTCCACTGACCGCTTGGTCGTTACTTTAAGAAAGAAAACTTATTTAACGAAACAAAAAAATGCTCCAAACCATTTTCTAAATTAACTTAAAAAAACAAAACGAAATATAATCACTTCGCCGTTAAATACAAAACTGAACTATTTTAATAGCTGAAACAGTATAATCTGATTTGGGAGGAGGAGGAAAAAAGACGGGCTCGAGAGGGACTCGGGCTGGTAACTCTGTCAAGCTCTCAAACACGGGAAGTGAGACACAGGAAACAGAAATACTGCAAAATAATAATAACGCGACTAAATGAGACGAAATAACGTTATAACATTTTGTTTCATCTCGTTTTGTTCAACGAAAATGAAGAGACATTTTAGCATAGTTTTTATTTTGTAAACCACATTTAGTCTCGTCAACAATATTGCATTATACATTTAATTATAGTCATTGTCACATGACCAGCATTTACGTAGCGTCTCGTCTCGTTTTTGTTACGTGATAAAGATTAGTTGATGACAATATTTAGTCATAATTTTCGTTGACAAAAGCAACACTACTACAGTGTTATTTATGCCAATCATGATGTCAACGGTGAGCTGCAATTGGTCCTCCTAACCTGTAAGTGGTGTCTGACTCCAGACTCGAGCACTTCCTTAAAGGCATCATAAATCCTGCGGCGCATCCAGCCATCAATGTAGATGGCCTCAATCCCAAACTGAATCTTCTCCTCTGTGAAATCTTCATTCTGAAAATAGGAGGGAAAATTTGGTCAGATGTCAGTAGATTTTTAAAGAATAATCATCTAAGACAGTCCTGGATCAATTTGGCTTATTAGCCCTGCATGCAAAGTTGCTATAAAATATTTCTATGTAATAAACTGACATGTTATTTAAAAACAAAAAGGCATGACTTGTGGTTCTCCATTCACCTCAATGTAGTGCAGCACCTCTCTGAAAACTGAGCGCTGTTTCCTGCGGTCATTTTTAGCACGATGTTTGTTTCCATCAGTGGCCAGGTTCTTTAGACTGTCACACAATGCCTCGCAGTCCTCATACTCAAACTCCTGAAACACCACAAACATTACGTACACTGCCATCGTCCTGACACTCAAACCTATTCAGCATTACACAACACACACCTGATCGATGTCCCGTCCCAGTTCATACAGCAGAGCGATGGTCTCTCCCACAGCAATCCTGAAGTTCACCTCACTGCTTTCTAAACACGCATGTAGACGTGGCAAGTGGCTAAAAGACAGACAAAGAGAGAGATCATATTACAGACAAATAAGTCTATCTATTCAATCTGGGTGTTGTCACATGACTTTTTTCTCAACTCTGATGAAGGCATTACATAAAATATTATGTCTTTTGTATTCATTGTGGTTTAGATATCAAAACCGTTTTAGATTGTGGCTTTGTAACAACAAAAAGGCCCATACACTATAAAAGTGAAAATACAAGAAAAAAGGTGTGAAATAATAACCACAGCTTCACAGAGGAATGGCAAACATTTCGTGCCTAAGACCACCTTCAACGCCAAATTACTAAAGGGCAGGTCATATTTACATTTATTCATTTAGCAGACACTCATCCAAAGTGACTTACAAATGAGGAATACAAAAAGCAATTCATCTTAAAAGAAACAATAACATGAGAGGTGCTAGCAATACAAAGTTATAGAATAATAGTACAAGCTAGAACAAGGAGGGATATAATAAATAGTGAGGGCATAGAAAGAGACGTTTTTCTTTTTTTTTTTTTAATTGTTCAAGTTCTTTTTTACAGATGTTCAGCGAGGAGATATGGGTAGATTTGTGGGTCCAAACATTATCGAAACAAGCATTGTAGCTGACTACAAGCATTGTAGTCCACAGTAAAGCTTTGCTTCTCTGTTGTCCTTTATCACCTTTATAGAGTGCAGGCCATTATAGATGTGTTTTTTTTTTTTTTTGCAATTCAAACTCACTGGTTCAGAATGGTGTTGATACGTGACGCAGGGCAAAGGGTGCAAAGCAGAGCCCAAGACTGAAGCGCGGCGCTATGGAGTGCAGGGATCCCGGCTTTGACAGAGGGCAGAGTGCCATCACCCAGGGGATATGCACCCACAAACACACTCTCCAAATGACCAATAGATTTTAGCAGGTCCTGAAAAAGACAGGAGGAAAAAGACAGATGATACTACTATGAACATGCAGATCTATAAATATTCATATGCAATTTACAAGATCTGATCATACCTCCACATCATCTGAGGCAGACACGTAGCAGCACATACCCAGAGCTCGAGCGCACTGACAAAAGGTGAGATAAGTAAACAATCCCATTTTAAGTGTTAATGGAATCGAACAAATAAAAAAAGTTTATAGACACATACTGAGGCATCAACTTACACTCTGTCGAGCTGACAGGCTGGCACAGCTGTCAATCAAAATGGAACTGAGGACAGGGCGGAGCATCTTAAAGCCCTCCTCACCTTCAACTCCACCCCCGAGCTGCAAACACAAGAGAGCGCACACTGTAGCAGCAGCGGTCTGCTCCTCTCCTCCACCTAAAGAAAAAAAAGACACTTAATCAAGTCAGTTTATTTGCAAAGTAAGAGAAACCAGTCTTGAATTTTCATATAATAAAAGATTCAAATAAATGATAAAATTTTATATAATATTTTAAAGGGTTAAGACCTCCGTTCATCTTTGGAACACAATTTAAGATATTTTTGATGCATTCTCAGAGCTGTCTGACCCTCCCAAAGACAGCAATGGAATTAACACGATCAACGTCCAGAAACATAGCAAGGAGATCAGTAAAATAATTCATGTGACATCAGGGGTTCAACCATAATTTTACAAAGCTACCAGAATACTTTTTGTATGCAAAGAAAACAAAAATAATATATAGTGTGGTGCGGCTGACACAGAACAGCATACAGTTTGCGTTCAGTGGATACTCACCAAAATGGCGCTACGGTGACACGGAGGACACGAATTGTTGAATAAAGTCATTATTTTTGTTTTCTTTGCATACAAAAAGTATTCTCGTAGCTTCATAAAATTACAGTTGAACCCCTGATGTCAAATGGGTTATTTTACTGATCTCCTTGCTACGATTCTGGACGTTGATCATGTTAATTCCATTGCCGTCTATGGGAGGGCCAGACAGCTCTGAGAATGCATCAAAAATATCTTAAATTGTTTTCAGAAGATGAAAGGAGGTCTTACAGGTTTGGAACGACATGAGGGTGAGTAATTAATGACAAAAAATTTATTTTGGGGTGGAGTAACCCTTTAAAGGAACACTCCACTTTTTTTGGAAATAGGCTCATTCTCCAACTCCTACAGAGTTAATAAGTTGAGTTTTACCGTTTTTGAATCCATTCAGCCGATCTCCGGGTCTGGCGATAGCACTTTTAGCATAGCTTAGCATAGATCATTGAATCCTATTAGACCAGTATCGCGTTCAAAAATGATCAAAGAGTTTCGATAGTTTTCCTATTTAAAACTCGACTCTTCTGTAGTTATATCGTGTACTAAGACCGGCGCGAAATGAAAAGTTGCGATTTTCTATATTATAACTAGTTACCTAGCTGGGGACTACTTTCAGGCGCTGCGTAATATCACTGCGCCTGCTGCGGCCATGTTACGGCAGCAAAGCTCCTTGATTATTACGCCGGAATGAGAGTATAGTTCCTAGCCAAATAGGAACTTTTCATTTCGCGCCGGTCTTAGTACACGATATAACTACAGAAGAGTCGAGTTTTAAATAGGAAAACTATCGAAACTCTTTGATCATTTTTGAACGCGATGCTACTGGTCTAATAGGATTCAATGATCTATGCTAAGCTATGCTAAAAGTGCTATCGCCAGATCCGGAGATCGGCTGAATGGATTCAAAAACGGTAAAACTCAACTTATTAACTCTGGGGGAGTTGGAGAATGAGCCTATTTCCAAAAAAAGTGGAGTGTTCCTTTAATATAAAGTAATCGGATATAATGCAACATTTACTTTCAGACCACTGCCCTCAATCAAGTTTTATTTTTTACCCTATATGATAAATTTACAGTTTGCTTTTGAAAGAAGAGTGGTAATAAATTTCTGACAGCTTTGGAGTGTAGAAGAACGCAGACTAGTTTGTTTTTAGATCAAAATTCATGTTTTGTTTTTTGCCTTAGTTTTTATTGATTTATTTTCATTATTTTAATTCTATAAATGTTATACAAGTTATCTTTTGTGAATAAGTAATACATACATGTCAGAAACTAAGTACAAGCACTGTAGGAAAAATTAAAAATAAATAATCTAAAATTAATATAAATACTTTTTATCCTTACAGAGCTTGTACTTTCTTACATATATGGATTACTTACCTTTTTTAGATAACTCTCCCTCTCACTGTATCCAGCAGATTCACTTCAGTGCTCAGAGAAAACAAACACACATGAAAGACTGCAAAACCGGTCTCTGTGCTCTTAGTTGTAAAAATATAAAAAGTGTCCCATTGACCTTAACGTTGATGTGTGAACACAAAAATTAAGTTCTAATTCTCACCTTTCTTCAAGCTCCTTTCCAGACAGTCACTGATGGTGAAACGTCTCTCTAACAAAAACTCATACACGACTCTGGAAGAAAACGCCAAGCGCAGACTTTCTAGTCCAGCCAGACGGGTCTTGGCACTGAAAAACATAAAAGATAAGAGTGAAACAGCTGCAAAGCTTATTTAGTTTTCAGTAACTGTGTGTGTGTGCTTGCATTGTTCACTGTTGCGTGTCAGCATATTGATACCTTTTGTCCATCAGATTGTCGATGCATTGCTTCAGTTTGTCTTCCGTTTCTTCCTGAGCAGTTTGTTCATCTACCACCTCCCCTGCACAGCACAGAGAGTCAGTGTGTGGATGGGTTGTTTTTTTTTTTTTTGTACTTTTTGCATGCTATATATATTTGTGATAAGGTTTGTGCATGTATGATGTTTTTAATTGTCTGTGTACCTGTGCCCTCCTCTATGACTGATGCACTCTCACTGGCGCTGCTGTAGTGACTGAGAACCTCTGACGCCAAATCATCATCACTCACACCAGACTCACCTCTCACCCCATTTCTCCCTAAAACAGTGAGAGAGAGACATGATGAAGAGATACACAGTAAACATTAGTTTAATGGTTTATTTAAATAAAGGATGGGAATGATTATATATTAGTCAGATGGATGTGTTATAGAGCGATTGTGCGTTTTAACTGTCCACAAAGTTCATGTACCAGAACCTAAACCATTTTTACAAAACCAAATATTCACTTCAGTGCTCAAAGAAAACAAAAACACACGTAGGATTGCAAAACCAGTCTGTGCCCTTAGTTTTAGTAATTTGAAGAGTCTCCCATTGACTTTAACTTCAACTTAAAGTGTGACTATACAGAAAACCAAATGAAAACCTCTTTCACGCTCACATATTCACTTCTCAGCAAACCAACAACCCAGAAACCTAGATCTCTGAATTGGGTCAAAGTTCACTGTGGCCTCTCTCAAAGAGATACATACATATAAACACACACACACACGTAATTATCAAGGAACTTTGCTGCCGTACCATGGCGCAGTGATATTACGCAGCGCCTGAAAGTAGTCCCCAGCTAGGTAACTAGTTATAATATAGCTGGGGACTACTTTCAGGCGCTACGTAATATCACTGCGCCTGCTGCGGCCATGTTACGGCAGCAAAGTTCCTTGATTATTACACCGGAATGAGAGTATAGTTCCTAGCCAAATCGGACTAGAAAATCGCAACTTTTCATTTTCCGCCGGTCTTAGTACACGATATAACTACAGAAGAGTCAAGTTTTAAATAGGACAAATATCGAAACTCTTTGATCATTTTTGAACGCGATGCTACTGGTCTAATCGGATTCAATGATCTATGCTAAGCTATGCTAAAAGTGCTATCGCCAGACCTGGAGATCGGCTGAATGGATTCAAAAATGTAAAACTCAACTTATTAACTCTGGGGGAGTTGGAGAATGAGCCTATTTCCAAAAAAAGTGGAGTGTTCCTTTAAGCAAAAACCAATTCAGAATAAAGTCAGAAGACCATTATAGAACTAAAAAGGACTCAAACTAAGAGTTCATCAATATCTCATCAATATGAATGTGCCATCCCAATAGACTTTAAAATGGCAGTAACAATACATGCATCAGCATAACAAGACATATCAGCAGGAATGAGATTGGAAGCAGCAGTGCATTCAGCAGATGATGAATACCATGTGGAGGAGGGGTCTGGAATGGTCTGAAACTTATAAAAAAACAAATCTGAGACAATCAACAGTAACCTCAGACTTTGCAGAGTCAAAATGTGGATAGAAACAGTTAGTCCAAATATTTTGACTGAGTTCCAGTACTTTCCAGAAGCCGCATCACTCAGTAGAGCTGAACCTGCAACAGACTGGACACATGTGATTCCCAAGCAGCAGGGGGGACTTCAGCATTTAAATTCCACCATGAAAAGGTCAACTGACTACTTTTGTTAAACATCCCAGTTTCTCTATGATTGCTCAAAGAACAATGAAAGACAACTACCTTAGTGAAAAAGCTTCTTGGTAAGACAATAACAGCCTCAAATCATGATAATGATAAATGGTTTCCAGTTTAATAGGAGTAAAAAGGAGCACATTTATGGTTTAGTACCAATAAAGTAGTAGTTGACCTTTACTGATGGGACTGTGGATGTACTTTTGACCAGAAGAAAAAAAAAAAAGTTAGGAAACACTGATCTAGAAGTCTGCTTTCACAAGAAAGCAGAAGTGATAGATGCTTCTAGGGCATTTTGGTTCTCGAGTCATGAAAGGCATTAGACAAATGAGAGATGTAAACAAATACACATGAATGCATATTCACTGTCATGCAGTTCATTAAATATTAATGGGGTGAGAGGGATGAGGTCACAATCAAGATCAGGTCACGCTACCTGCACGTGACAGGGCAGTCTTTGACAACTGCAGCTGAAGCACTTCCTGTCGAAGTGAGCCTGCTCAGTGAACAGGAGGAAGAGACTGATTAAATCAGGTCTTATATCAGATCAGTTTGACTTTTCAAACATTTAAATGTAGGACAAAGCCAGCTGACAAGAAATACTACTCATGCACTTTGAAGTTGCCTCAAATGACTGTTCCAAGGGTGCGTTACCCAAAAGCAAATATGGTCGCAAGATCAATCGTTACCAATAGAGTTCAATGTAACTGACAACAATAGTTAGCTAACTACGCTTTTGGGACTGGTCCTGCTTTTAGTCAGGACCAGTCCATTTTTCAACTTGTGGACATGGTGAATTCTCATTCTGACAAGTGCAGCTGTGAAACCACCTGAAACCAGTTAAGACCAGCAAACCATCGTATGCTGGTTTAAACTGTTTTTTGTTTTTCCCGTTTGTTTTGTTTTCAGCATGACATTAACACATAAGTTCATTAAGAAGATTTGACAGTCATTCAGAGAAATAACTCTTCAGCACTCGCCGCAGTCAGTCCTGTCACAAAAGAGACCCGGGTTTTTTTGCCATGTTTGCAGCGAGTATCATCAAACACCGGATCTGATTTGACTGGCGGTACACACGCACGAGGAATGCGTGCTGACGCTGCGCGTGAACTTATCAAAACCTTTTTCTTTTTAAAAACGGAAACCCAGTCTTCGGATTGAGACAAATAGTTGAATGCAACTTTTCTAATTAGTTGAATGAATCGTATCTAATCATGCAGCTCGCGTGAGTGGCTCGGAATGGGAAGGTTTTCGCGACTCCGTGACACTTGGGCTAAATATACACGAGCAGGCATGAGCTTCACCTGTCATGCTACAGACTCAATAACCCTGACAGTCAATCAATTTACTTCTATCCTTACTGCTGATATAAAGGGCAAACACGGTTTCTAAAATAATAATTGTTAAATATTTTGCTTATTTTGCATTCAAGTTTTTAGAAGACTGGCGCTTAGGCAAACTGTATGAAATGGTTGCCGCCACATGACCAAATCAAAGCTGTAATGCATAAGTTCTATATTTTTGCTTGAAATCGTTAAGTAAATAAATAGAAGAAAAAATTAAAATAAAAAAAAAACTCAGTTTCCAGCTGCTCTAAAATTTGTCACCCAAACAAGCATGGCATGTAGTCGTATTTTTAAATGTTACTTAATTCTATTGTTTAAGCATAAATATGCCATAATATAGTGAGGTTTATGCTTACAATTAAAAAAAAAATCTTTACCAATGGTTTCAAAACAATAGTTTTAAGTACCGACAAATTCTATGAAATCAATTATTCGCAATTATGCAAGTACAAATCTTGTTCTAAAGACATGTTGCTGGAAGAAAAGAAAACTATTGCTTGATGATATTTTGTCGTGTGACCATGATTAACTTATATAGTCTGTGACAGCAGGAGGTGTTAAACTCACCCTTACTCGAACTGTTCCCACCGCGTTTCCCCTTTTTGCTTCGTGGCATTCTGACAGCCGCTCCAAAACACCGAAGCCCAAAAGAGACAGATTATACAGAACAAGAACCTGTAGACGGTCAACAGTTTATCAACAAGAAGAAGTCCAGTCGAGAAGTCCTTCCCAGAGTATCAAAATACTGCGATCTGTTCAGTTTGGCCCCACGCTATAGGCACCACCAATGAAAGGTGCGCCTCGCACCGAAATCAAAATACTTAAAATTCAGCCTTTGTTTTAGTATTTATTATCTATGGTTGTCCCCAGGTAACCGATATCTAATGCCAGGTTGTGATGGTAAATGTTTTTGGAAATGTTTGGGACGGAGTATCGTGCACGTTGCTGCTCCAGATTCCACCATCTTCCCATCGGTAACTGCTTGCACGCCCGGCACGCTCCTCCTCTACGGCTCACACAGCAGCGGAGAACTATGGGTAATGTAGTTCGCTGTATGATTCCGACTGAGGGCCTCTGCGAGAGACGTAAAATTGAGAACTACAATTCCCACAATGATCAGCGATTCAGAACTGTTTGGATTGCTCAGTCTGCAAAAAAGTTACAGCTTTATAAACTTTTCTGTATGAAAACAATAAGGACGCTAAACAGAACTGTCATTATACCGCGACTTTTATGATTTTATGCTGCTAGTAATTCTCATTGAGTGAGACGGTGGTACACGTGGCCGTCAGGTTTATCAACACCGGTCATAGAACCCATTCACTCTTTAACAAGTTAATAATTCACTAAACAATACTTATTTTACTATTTATTAACTAAACAACTATTACGACTCACCATGAAACGTTACACGCAAACTAAAAATAATAGCCAAATTCACTCTCTGCCAATATAGTCCAAAATCTAAAATGCTATTATACTCAAGTTAAAAACTTTATTTTAAATCACAGCCCACAGTACAAACACAAACTGTACCAAATTGTTGACTGCTGATGTAAAAGTGTATATACTTTAAAAGTCTTATTTTGGGGAACAACCAATCAAGTAAAAGTTTATAAAATTATATAGAATAAATGTAATTATTTAATCACATCCCAAAAAGAACTATAAATGGAAATGTTCTTTTGGACAGAAAGACTTCAGTGATCACTCAGCAAAGTGGTCTAAAGCTAATGACATTAACAATACTACAGCATGACAACCTACTCCTGAAAAATTAGGCACTTCTCTAAAACAGTTTCTCTCATTCAGATTAGCTTTGTTAATTATTTTATCATTGTACATCATAAAGCTATGACACTAAAACAGTACACTGGCATAAAATGAACCAGGTATGTGGCAAACTTATTAAAGGAATCCTAGTCAGTAGTCTTTAAAACAGATGTCACCTTCCCACATTCAAACTAACATTTTAAGTGCTCTGTTAGACACACGCACGCACGCACACACACACACACACACACACACACACACCCCAAGTGGTCCTTTCCCACATTCTGAAATTCCATTTGATTTGAATTTCTAGTGAAGTGGCCAAAATGTTGTGCAAAAAACAGAATGTCCTGGAATGTAATTTAAATGGAAGTAAATTATGTTTGTGTTTAAAGTTTGCATTTGTGTTTGCATTATGGAATGCTCAATGTTGACGTGTCTCTCAGGCTTTACATAATCTCTAATGTTGGTCTCCATTCCAGCGGGAATCCAGTGGCAGTGACCTCCACTGCTAAATACTACCAGACAGATCTACGAGAGACCCTCTCATAAACACAGACGCTTTTATGATCAGTACGTCTACTGGCCCATGTAGTACTTGGTGGGCACAAATGGCATCTTGCTGACCACTGCTGGTACTGCTTTCTTCCTCACTTCCACCTGGATAGATGTGCCCACTTTACTGAAGCCAGCTTCCACGTAGCCCATGGCAACATTCTGTTTGAGGCAGGGGGAGGGGCATCCACTGGTGACCTCACCTTAATTAAAGTAGAGTTTGGAAAGACATGAGGGTGAATAAACAATGATTTTGAACTATTCTGTTAAACACAAATGCGTTTGTTACCTATAACCCTGCCATCAGATGACAGGATTGGTGTGTGCTGTCTGACAGGTGGTCCAGTGGAGATCACTCCCACTCTTTTTCTCTGAGTCTTTGCCTTTATTTGTGGAACAATGATGTCAGCACCAGGAAAATCCCGTGCCTGTCGACGACGCTTACCTTAAAACACACACAAATACATTAGCATTCAATATACACGCATGGGAAGAGATATTAAGTTTTGACGCACCTATAGTCCAAACAAGACTTGCTTCCACAGGTGTAATGGTCTCATCGATGTCATTGCCGTAGAGACAAAGTCCCGCCTCCAGCCTCAGACTGTCTCTGGCACCGAGACCAGCGAGTTTCACCTCACTATCGGCTAACAACTTTTCAGTCAGGGAGACAACATCTCCACTTGGTACTGAGATCTGAATAAATCATATGTAAATACAAGAGCATAAAGACCAAGACATGCCAAAAAAACACACACACACACACACACACACACACACACACACACACACACACACACACACACACACCAACCTCCCAAAAAGAAAGTTAAAAAAACTAGCTAGTTTAGTTTAGACTCATCTATCATACATATCTAACAGTTCTTACACTGTAAAAATATGAGATTTGTGCTTCTAATGATTTATAGTCACGAGACACAAAAGTTTGGAGTCTGTAAGATTTTTAATGGTTTTAAAATAAGTCTCATATAATCACCAAGGCTGCATTTATTTGATCAAAATACAGTAACAACAGTAACATTGTGAATCATTATTGCAATTTAAAATAACTGTTTATTCCTATGATTGCAAAGCTGAATATTTATTAGCCATTCCTCCAGTCTTAAGCGTCACATTATCCTTCAGAAATCATTCTAATATACTGATTTGGGGGCTCAAGAAACATTTACTTTTATTATCAATGTTAAAACAGTTGAGCTGCTTAATATTTTTGTAGAATCCACAATATATTGTTTTCGTTGATGAATAGAAACTTTAAACAAACGGCATTCATTTGAAGTAGAAATCGTTTATAACATTACGACCAATTGAGTGCATCCTTGTTAAATAAAAAGCATTAAGTTAAAAAAACTCAAACTTTTGAATAATAGTAAATAATTTCAGTATAGTTGTCATACATTCAGATGGAGATCACACACACCTCAACTCCATCCTCCCCTGTATATCCGCAGCGTGTGATCCTGCAGCCCTGGATGCCAAACACTGGGGTCAAAACACTGGTCATAAAGGTCAACTTCTTGAGGTCATCACCCACACCTTTCTGCAGAACCTGGGCCATTGACGGACCTGCATACACATTAATAAACATATGATCATTGCCAAAACGAATGCCCCAAAAATGTACATAATGCATTTAAATAATACACACACCAATGTATTCTAAAACATAAAGCAGGAATGTGGACAGTATAACCATGCAAGTATACCACAGACCCATGACTTACCCTGCAGAGCAATGAGACTTTCTTCCATGAACTCCAAATCTACATCATGACCTGCTGCTTTAAACTCCTGCAGTCTGGCCTACAAACAAACACACATACATTTGAACAAACACATGCATAAGCAAATAAATATATATAATAAAAAATTATTAACAGACCGACTGCACTAAAAAAAGTCAGATTTTCACACAATAGTATGATTAAAAATAACTGGATATGAAAAATGTTAAGGAATTTTGATGCCCCCTTGTGGTGTTTAATGGGGTTAATATTTTCAGTCATTATACACAAATATTTGAATGCTTGTTCAATCAGAATCAAGTAAATGAATATGTTTAATGATCATTAACTGTCACTGGCCTGCATATGAGCAGAGTCTTTGTCCGCACAACCAGCATTGGAGACAACATACAGGTAACCCTGATCTGTCTTGGTCACAATCAGATCATCCATGATTCCTCCTTTAGTGTTTGTAAAGAGGGAGAGAGTGCCCTAGAAAAAGAAATGTTTTTTTTTTATACTAAAGTTGTCAGTTATTAGAACTCTCTCTGTGTGGGTGTGTCTTACCTGGTTGTCTTTTAGTTCAGCGATGTCTCCAACAATCAGAGACTCTACGAACTTCACTCTGTCTCTACCAAAGACTTTAGTCTATGAGGAGAAAACAGCGAATATTTACCAGACACACTTCTCTCAAAATAATAAACAGCCTGATGTCGAATTTTAAGCTGATGTTTTACTTAATTTCAAAAACACGTATTGAGTCAAAACAAATCATATGAATTAGTCTACATACAGTACATTAAATGTCTAAACACTGACCTGCAGCATGTGACTGACGTCGAAGATGGAGCAGTGCTGGCGTGTGTGCATGTGTGAGTTAATGTGACTGTCTTTGTACTGCACAGGCATACTCCAACCTGCAAACTCCACCATTTTACCACCCTGAGCCCTGTGGAAGTCATACAGCGGGGTCTTCTTGAGCCCCACCTTGATACAGAGAAAAATCAATTAAAAAAAAACCTGTTGTATAAAGTTCATATTTATATAATACAGTCAATAATATAGTTAATAATAATAATAATAATAATAGTAAAACAGTACAGTACAATTGTATAGCTTTCATTTTTATGGTATCTTATATGTTGTTCAGAATCATTGGGCCTTTAATGATTAGATTCTGCAGTAAATAAGATCAAGTGTGTGTTATTAAATCAGCTGGGACCTTTGACTGGCTCCTACCTATGAGTCTGCCCACTTTTACTTCCCATGAGGCCACATTATGCTATTTACAGTTTACGAAACCAGTCCAAAGTCAACTAAGTAGTCTGAATGAGAGGCTAGAACACTATCTGATCCACTGAGAAAGTGTGTGTTTGAGGCTTGATCTTTATTACATCAGGTTTCACACACTCAGACAGGTTTAGGAATTCAAAAGAATTCAGTGCCTTGTGACTACCAATGATTGAGTCGAATTATTTTATCACTATCATTGACATTGTTACCCATGTAGTTTTAAAAAAAAAATCATATTAGGTGAGAGATTATAGTTTTAATTAATTTGTCACTCCACAGGACCACTGAAAATGAACTAACAAAGAAAAAAGACTTTTAAAAAAATCAGAGCAGTTGCCGAATCTAATATTTACAATTTGGCTTACAGATGCAAGAAACTCATAATCTGCGCGACTTGAGTGTTGTCTACGTTACAGGGTGTTCTCGTTTTGCTAGGTGAAGTGAACATTTTTAGGGAGTAGCGAACACTGCGTAGGAACAACATGAATCGGACCGCAGCTTGTGTGTTTCAGAGATTCACACACAGTCAAAGCCGCGAGGACTCTGTACGGATGGGCGCTCTCGTGCTCTTAATTAGCGCAGCAGCTCGAGCGCACAGCGCGGCAGATGCCCGTGTTTCTCCTGCATGAACGACACCATGAGCCATAGCAGAGCACTAGATTCAAAATCATCTCAGTAGTCAAGGCATTATACTGAAATGCACCAAGTGAAAACTTTACTTTCACGAACTTTGCAGGAAATTATCTTTAGCTTTTTGCAAAGACCGGTTTATTTTAGGTTGTTTAACGTTTGCATAGATTATGATGTTTTTAATGATCCCAGTTCCGTGCATACCTCTGTGGAAACTTGCCTATCCTGCCGCCCCGTTGCTCCCAGACCGACAGTCCGCGTGGCTTCCCTTGGAAGTCGGTTACAGAGTCCGTTTGCAAAAGCCCGAGCGAGCATTTTACCTTTCGTTCAGTTTCACACCAGTTGTTCAAAAGCCCAGCGCAGGCACTGACAGCTCGGTTGGACTCGACTCTCACTCTCGTAATTCTGCTTTCCCTGCAAAACAAGGAGCATAAATTCAGGGAATCCTGGGAAATGTAGTTGAAATTCCTAACGTACACGTGCTGTTGAGCAACTCCCCACAGACACTTCAACTAAATCCTCCGACTTTCCTTTTAGACACGCAGCGCAAAAATTAAGGATGTGTTTTGTTAGGAATATAACAATTATTTTAGTACTTTCGAGGAACAAGTATTTGGTTAGAAATTACGCTTTTATCCAAATAAGTGACTTACATTCACAATACATTTAGATTTTTATAAGTTCAAGCATTTACATGAACAGATAAAAATGTGTATTTTGAATGCAGTGTAATTAATAAAAGCTATAAAAATTCAACTTTATCATTTACTGCCTCCAGTAGTCTGTTTACAAATAATATATGAAAAGAGAAAGTATATATGTATATTTTTACAAAAGGTGTGTTTAGAGGAGACATTTTAATCTACTTGTCCCCTATATTATATAGCACTACTAAACAAATAAAAAAAGCAATATTTTCAATTCTTTCATATAAAAAACTGATCTCAACAACAAAACGCATAATGAATCTTTGACTAGTCATTTAATATAACAAGTCAGTATACACTAATTTAATTTTCATGAACATATAGTAACACTTTATTCGTTTTTCTTTGTGGATCGTCATAAGAGCCTAATTTTCGCGTTCAGTATGGCCTTCGTTCGCTCGAGAATCAGATTACGCTGGTCGCACTGCGTGCAGTTTTGAGCCACCCAAAGGAACCGACTCATACGAGTCATTCGTTCAGGAATCGATCACACATAATCTGAAAAAGAACCTGTTCTCAGTTCCCAACGCTGTCTAGCTTCTAAACAATTTCGCTTAGTTTGTAAGAAAAAGTAAAAGGTTTATGTCGTAGTTTTTATATTACAACAGTTGTTAAGTTAAGAAATAATGGAAATAAGAACACATTCCTTCTATTAATCTGCATATTAAGCCATTTTCTTCCAGTATAAAAGTTTTAATGCCGGTATCACAATATACACAAAGTCTTCATGTAATGATTGTTTGGCCCCAAATCTATAAATAACCGTTCTTCTCGTCCATGAGGCAGCAGCTATTTTGGGTCTGGGGATTTTGAGCTGTGTTTAGGGGTAGAGGTGCCAGGCGGACGAAACGGACACAGATCGCTTCAGACCGTGCGAGAAGACCATTCGGTTTCACTGCGTTTTCTATAGTGTTTATCAACAACAACGACGACGACGCACAGACGTCTACTAGCGTTTGATGAAAACACAATCTGAGGGTAAGTAGCCTATACACGGGCACAGGCATCGACAGTTAGCCACTAAGAAATCATTTTCAGTTAAATTAGTGTGTATTTGGGCCATAGTAGAGACATCGAACAGTTGATATGAGATCACCTGCTTCTGATTTTACTTCAGTCTATTCAGCCAAAATTCATCTGACTATCACCTGATTCTGGGATGAGATGTTTGATGCATGAAGTGCACTGTTTACTTTCTTCATCTGAGATATGTAAGGGGCTGAAAAGAGTTTTTTTTTGGTGGTGAACAGTACCAAAAAACAAATGTCCATGTTTATTTAATATCAAACATTGGATATAATCACTTTTGTTTCCAGACTTCAACTGGTTTTCATTCATGCATTAAAGTTGGCATAATGTTTGAGATAAATATAGCTGTTCAAAAGCAACAGCAATATAGACTCACACTTGTGTAAATGCAACACATTTTACATCAATAAATATGTGCTTTAACTGTAAAATGTAATATTTTTTGTTTTTTTCCTTAATTTAGCATCCAATCATTAAAGGATGGGGATGGGAATAGTTATTCACATATCTACAGTAAATGTCTTCTGCTGTCTTCTTTTTTTTTTTTTTTTTTTGAGGAATAGTTCACTCAAACTTATAATACTGACATAATTTATTCACACTCATTTCATTTAAAAACATAGGGCTGACTTTCTTAATGGAAACGCAAAATGTGACAAACTGAAGAGTGTTTTCCTTGCTCTGTCCCATGGAATTACAGTTACTGGATGACTTAAATTTCAGTCTGTTTCTCACATGAAGTTATCATATGATTTTTTTTTTTTTTTTTTAAATGGCAATATAGTGCAGGAGCTGTGTGGACCACTTTCAGGGTGTTTTTTAAATCCTTTTTTTAAGCTTAAAAGCTCTGGTCTCCATTCATTGCAATTGCATGGAAAAGTGAGACCAGTGCAAAATTTCTTCTTTTGTATTTCATGAAAGACTTGAAAAACTTGAGGAGGAGTAAATTGATTTTTTTTTATAATTTTTGAATCTTTGACTCAGGTTCGCATTCTCTGTCTGTTTGTCAGTGGTGGGAGTGATCATGAAGTCCACTCCTTCTCCTCCTCCAGCGTTTGTTCGTGTCAGCGAGCGAGACCTGACAGAGATTGAGCTCCATTCCGTCGACTCCATCAATGACCTGCACCGCACACACTCGGAACAGCACAGCAAAGGTATTTCATCATGTCATGTACATCATGTCAGACTTTAAAATCCTCATTGGTTTCTATAGCATTCTCACCCACTTTTCACTGGCAGGTGTTCAGCCACCCCGTCCACCACCTCCTATCTCCAATGGGAATCTTCAGATGCAAGATCAGGGAGTTGTCTATCAAACAGGTCAACCAGTGAGAAGGCCCTGTGTGAGCAGACTGAATGACATATGCACTTCCACTAGGCGGCACTATTTTTTGGCATGTGCAGCCATTATTGCCTTCCTCCTTACTCTCATTCTTATCTTCAGTTTTTTAGGTGAGACAATCTGTTTGTTAAAGCTGAAATTAACATTTTAAGACTAAACTGAAAGAAATTTTTTGGCTTCAATGCAAGTCAAGGTCCATTGAAAGCTTTTGTGGCATAATCTTGTTTCAATGCTTTTGCGTTCTCTTGCAAAATAATCACATTCCCAGTTGTTCTCTCGCAAAGGTGTTGCAGTCCCCGAACAAAACTTAGTGTTAATTTGGTGTTCCCTTGCAAAAGTGTCCAACCGAGAAACTTTGCATGCTTGTTGCAAAAGTAACATAGGGCCTCCGTAAGCTGTCAATTTGTCTAAATTGTCGTTTTTGAAGCTGGAATACATTTCTATGCATTTCTGTGCCTTACTTTTTTTGTCATTATTGTTTCCACTTGCTGTGGTAATCATCATTATTCCACTGATGCGTTTTTTAATATATTGATTCCAAAACATTCATTTGGAGGGCCTGCGGAATTGTTGTTTTATCAAATAATGTGTTTTCTGTTATTAACCCTCCAGTCCAGCAGAGCAGTGCTCTCCACACACTTTTGGAGATGGTGAAACAGAAAAAGGAAACCGCTGACGAAATCTCCCAACTCTTACAAAAGCTGCAAAAGCTGCACATCAACCTCACAGAGCAACGACCATAACAAAAAATCATTCTATACAGACCCACAGGAGAAACATTACTGCACTGTGACAACACTGAGAGAAGATTACCGATTACTTCACATCAATGTGTGATTGTATGTCTTAAAGGCTTCTATTACTTTAGTGGAATCCATGATCTTGCTCAGAAACATTCACTTAGCCTCCTGATTTTTGTGCAGTGTAACTGGAAAATAATGTATTAATTAATGGACTTTTCACCAGCATTGTTTTCTACACTTCTATGGTTACACACTATTTGACTTGCTATATTAGTTTCACTAAAGCAAATGATAATACGAAACAACACTAAGAAATATGGAAAGAATGTGAATAATCATACCTGTTATTATATTTTAATTCATTGTTATCACTCCTACAAACATTAAATTGTGCTAAAAATATTGTGAATGTGCAAGAACATTCACTATGGTGAGCTTTTTTTGAGTGATTGCTGAATGATTGTAAATAATTATATAGACTAACATTCTATTTAATAATAAAAGGGAATTTTAAAATAAGAATAAAAAAATAAATATAAATGAAAATGTTCTTACATTTTGTGGGGTCCTGATTTTATTGTGAAAGATATACATGTGCACATTATACCAAATAAAAAAAAATAAAAAAAGTTTTTGTAATCTTGCATCAAAAAATACAACAACTAGCTTCCTGAAATTACATTACCTTTTCCACTGTGGGGTTATATTGCAACAATCTGGTTCTGGAAGTAAAAACCCTATTCATTTTCTCAACAGGAGGTTGACATTACTCATGATTCTGCAAAGAAATCTCCACCAATCAGAAAATCAAAAGCCAATCATGATAAAAGATTTCTTAGGGCTCATCCGCTCCCAAAAACCAGTGCGAATAAAATAACAGTCTTCATATGCTTACACTACTTTATTATTTAGATACACTGTTTATTTTGTACACTCTTGAGCACTGGACTTTGTCCGATTTTCAAATGCTTATTTGCTTCAAATCAAAATTTGTAATGTGATTCACCAAACCAACACAGTGAGTAGCTTTGATAACAGTGATAACTTTTTCAACAAAGAAGTTTTAAAAATCCCCACAGTGAAAATGAATGGAAATCAGAAAAACATATCAGTTCTTAGGAAGTTTTTTGCTCGCAGTGTTCTCCTCTCCATCCTTCATAACAGACACACTTGAACTTTGACCTCATGTCATTGAGAGGAAGAGCTTCATGGGTACCATGTAGAGAGATCATGTAACCTGAGTGAGGGTCCCGTCGAGCGCAGCGTCCCTGGTTGTTACACATTCTCTTACTGCAGTTCCTCACACCGGCCTGCAGGGCGGCGACATACTCTCCTAATTCTGAGCTAATGTAATCACGCAGGAGAGCGCACTGCCGCTGAAGAAGGACAGAAATGTATATTATAGCTGCAGCAATGAGTAACAAGATATGTACTAAATCTAATACTGAATATTATGCATTTAAGCATAGGTAAATCCAGACTGTATAAATTCTCACACATACAGTTAGGCCTACTGACCTTAGACTTTGCAAAACTCAGCTCGCCCCATAACACGACTCCAGCGGCCCCTAAAGCAGCACTCTCACCTAGTGTGTGCTCCAAATCCGTCTGAAACGATACACATATATGATTCAGTTTCACAGAAGAATGTAGTTTTAAAAGTCAGATCAGCCTGAATTAAGACACTCTAAGCTTGAAACATAATCGATTAATGTATCTGAATGTTTCTGTTGTTATTGTCAGATAAAATTAAAACATTTCTGTTAATTGAATATTAAAATCAAATAAAATTATTAGATGAACAACTTAAACTAAAAGAAAATTAGAAATGTTGCCTTGGCAACTAAGTGAAATATGTTTATGCTAAAATTACAGAAATAAAACAAACTGTTAAAAAACATTTTTTTATACATTTTTTTTTTTTTGCTAAGGATTCAATTTAACATGATTATTTTAATAAATATTAAATAATATTTTATTATTATTAAAAAATGTTTTTAAAAATGAACTTTAATTGACTCTATCGCCCCCTTGAGAAAGGAGGTTAGTTATCTCTACAATAACAAAAAATGCATATTTAGTAAGTACAGCAATGCATTGGCCAAGAATTTGCTAACTTGCATTGAGCATGATTCTGAGCTAAAGGAGAACCAACCGCTTAAAGACGAAGATGAGGTGACTGTTCTGGGCACAAGCTCAGAACTAAACCCCTCCTCTTTCAGGATCTATTCTGGGTGGAGGTGAAGAGCCCACTAATGCACGATAAGCCTGGAGCTCATGTGGAAATTGTCAAGAGGTACCTGATTCAGAAACGCCAATGTGTGTGTGAACGCCACTCTGGCATAGGGAAAAACAGGAAGTGCTTCAGTGCCAGGTGAATGCTGGGATGCAACTCGGAAGGCCTCGAGTACACGGTGTCTCACCATGAGTTGAGCGTGTACATGTCCGGCCAGCTTACGCCACAAATAAATGCTGGGATACAAGGCGGTAGAGTGTTGCCATAGAAACGCCAGTCTGTCATTCAGAATCTCTGTTCCATTGTGGCACTGCCCCGTGTATCCGCTCTGTCCTTGGCCATGATTGTTATAGCAACTGGGAAACCCATAAAATCCCCATAATCCTTCTGGGCAGAGGCGAACACCAAGGCGCAGAGTCTCTTCCATAAACAATCTTGCTCCTAATTCAAACTCCGCCTTCGCCTCGGATTTCACTTCTTCCTCTGACATATCTGGATGCTTCCACCTAACCAGCTTTTTGGAAATTTTCCTATATACAATTCTTCTCCCGAAGTTCCACATCCATATGGGCTGCCATGCTTCCCAATCTAGCACGGCTAATCCACTGAACGTGTGTCTCAACACTTCATTGATCTGCGCCTCAGCCAATGATAGGTGAGCCTTCAGGGATCCTTGTTGAGGCAGTCCACCGTTGACCTTTGAGCCTTGACGGTTGATGTAGGGGTAAAGACCCAGACGCCGCTGATAAAATATGCTCATATTTTGACCCTGAAATCTCTGCTGTGAGTTATGAATGATGTTGAATTGGCGCAGTGGCAGGGAGACTCCATATCGACGCTGACACCGAGCAGTGGGTATATTCCAGATCACTGAGAAGCCACGTCTCCCAATGACAGACTCCATCCCCTCAACCATATTCTGAACAGGTTTGATGGGAGACAAAATGACTGACAGGGCTAAGGTGAGGATGGGATGGGGAATAGATGATCTCAGAAGCATGCCTATGAAATACACGCACAAATTAGTGACATACATATTTGATTTAAAAAAAGCAAATTAATATAGAAATAAGTGTACTTTTCAGCTTCCTATGTAAATTTCCTATTATTTGGTTTATACTGGGGGAGTTGAGGGGATGTCCTGTGTTCTAAAACTGATTTGAGATATACCTATGGTTGCCTGATCACTAGGGGTAGGCGATATACCGGTAGACATGATTAACCGGTAGAGATTTTGGACTGTAGAGATAAAGTGACAGCAGTCGAAAATTCCTGCTGTGTGTAATTTATGTAAATCAAACAACAAAACAGAGAAAATCTCACACCTCTACTGAATAAATCACTTTAATAAGAAATATACATTTAATTTACAAAGTAAAGAATATGCAGTGTTTTTATACCTTTGATTATACAATGTATGTAGCATTTCTTATTTGTTCTACTGTAGGTTTTCGTATTTAAATCGCTGACAGTTTTTTTTTTTCTTTTTTCAATTAGGCTAGTATTAGTTTCTTGTGATATTGACACTGGTGACAAGAATTTCTATTATCAAAAAAAAAAGATAAAGACCTTATTTAAAGTGAAAATAGCTGTATTGTATAATTATATACTATAATGATATATCATTACTGCGAAATAAAATTACTCATATCGTGATATCAGATTTTGGTCATATCGCCCACCCCTACTAAAAACTTATTCTACAAAAATCATTTGTGAGATAGACCGCAGGGCCATTTACAAAAGATGTATATTATTTCAAATACATGAACTCTTTATTCATCAAAGAATCCTTAAAAAAATGCTGAAAATTCAGCTTTGCATCACAGGAATAAATTAAATTTTAAAAGACAAAACTGTTATATTAATTTGTAAAAATATTTCACAATATTAGTTTTTACTAAGTGTTTAATTAAATACCTTGCTGAGCACATGATTTTTTTTTTCCACAAGCATTAAAATTATTGACCCCAAACTTTTGAACAGTAGTGTATATTTTAAAATCAAAAGCTGATACAAAGAAAAAGTCCATGGAAACAGTATGCATCAACAACCCCATCTCAAATCTGATCCTAAGAAATGACAAGCACAACACTTGAGTGATATAGAAAGTTTTTTTATTTTGATAAACCCCTTTAAAAGCAGCAGATATAATCTCAGCAGTGACATTTATTTTATAGGGGTGTGACAAAGATTTACCTTTCAATGATTAAAAAAAAAAAGGAAAAAAGTCAATAAATAGTAGTTAAAACACAAGGTAAACTTTGGTATTAAGGCACATTCAGATTGTCACAGTATTCGAGTCAATTCAGTTCAGGTTTACGAGATCCTTCTTGTTCCGTAAACACTGTGTATCCCTGAATAATTACAGAAAGGAGGAGTGTAGCAGGAGTCTCAGATGTCCTTGTGCATCCAGAAGATGGGCAGCCCTCTGTTGTCGGTGTACGGTGTTTGCTCCAGAGTCTGATTAACTGGAGCCAAGGACGACGGAGGACAAGGAGGAGGTGGAGGAGCAGAAATAGGGGGAGGAGGAGGAGGTGGAGCGGAGAGTGGGGGAGGAGGTGGTGGAGGAGGAGGAGGAGGTGGTGGTAAAATAGAAGGTGTAGATGGTGCAGGATTGTTAAACTTAGCATCACTGTTCCTCTCTTCATCCTCGTTCTCTGCGCTTCTACAGAACTTGTGCAGCAACTCCATGGGCATGAAGGAGGCCAGCGTCCCGACACTTTGGACAGGTTTGGACAGCACAAACCCCAGATGCGCATAAAAATGTTGCTTATCATGGGTGGTTAGGCACAATCGGGTACAGCCCCGTCCTTTGGCATAGCATTCAACCCCCTCCATTAGGATACGACCGTAACCCTTCCCCCGTAATGTGCTGCACACCACGACTGATTCCACAAACAGACTACGGCTCCCCAGAACACGGGACAAGCGGGCGTGGCCTATTAGCTTCTCGTCCTGACTCCGCCTCTCTCCACTCAGCAACAGGAGACACACCGGATAGCTGTGGCTCGACTGACGGAGCGAGTGGATTCGTGCCCCCATGCTGCGTTGCCATTGGGCATTGAGTAATTCAGCACAAACATCCACAAGGTCCCAGCGCTCGTGAAGAGGTTCGATTCGAACGACTGCGTAGATGATGTCGCCATCGCACCTGCAAACATGCCAAGGGCTCGGGGTCAACAGGGGCCAGTAAGTGTCGTTTTCATTAACCCCTGACTGAACAGCTCAGAAGTCATTAGCGTGATGTTCTTCATTCATTTGGGATAGTTTATTATTTATTCACCCTTATATCGTTCCAAACCTGTATGAATATTTTCTTCTGTGGAAGCAAAACATATTTTGTGAATATAATAAAACGTTGTTTTGGACCCCATTGACTTTCATTGTACTTTTCAAGTTACTTCTTTTGTATTCCACAGAATAAACTTTATACAGGTTTGGAACAATGTGTGAGTGAGTAAATCAGGAAAGAATTTTCCTTTTAAATGATAATAAACATTTACATTTTCCTCCCTTAAGAGCCATGGAGAACAGAAGTGGAGTATCCTTCAAAAAAAAAAAAAATCACATTTTTTTTTTACAGTTAGCCTACTTCTGGAAATTTGCTGCAACGCCTGTCAATTGTTTTCAACACCCAACAGTTTTCATCACCATCACTTCCACATGTCATTTTCACAGGCAAAGCTAGATTGATAAAAAGGTAGACTGACATTGTAAGTAATATTCATACCACTGAAGCAAAAAACACATGCAAAAAAATAACAGCAACAGCCTGTTTCATGAGTAGTTTTTCTTCTCATAGCACATATAATATATAAACTTTTTTTTAATCAGTTGAAGTTAAAATAGCAGAGGAAGCTGTGGTGTGAATGTGTGATTCCTGCTATACCACATGGACTTCATGCTAATGTAAAATATAGTTTAGAAAATAAGATGACTGAAGAAACAAATATAAAAACAAGTTAAGTTTAGACATGCTTAGTGACTCACTAACTTAAAACATCTTTGCATTTACTTCGCATTTCCTGTGTATGTGTGAATGCAACTGAATGGAACACAAACATTAAAGAGATAGTTCGAACAAAAATAAACAAAATCCATAATCTGAAGAGTTCAGATGCAAAAGCCTCTAAGTGCCATCTAAAATTTTCATCTAAAATGAGCATTTTTATCAGGCTGCTATGTTTAGGTTCAGTTATTTTACTCTGATGGCAATATATAGGTCCTTTTCTATGCAATTAAAATGAAATAACTGAACAAATATAGGAGCTTAAAAAAATGCTCATTTTAGAAGAATATTTCAGATGGCATTTAGAGGCTTTTGCATCTGAACTCTTCAAATAAATCACCCTCATGTTGCTTCAATACTATGAAAAGTAGTAATCAAAATACTTTTTTGTATGGAATGTATACATTGTATGGGAAACAATTTTGCAATCTACAAGAATGTCGATAGATTAATACGCAAAAGGAAGAAATAGTAGTTCACTAAGTGGACGAGGTTATCAGTATAGTGATTTTTCACTGGTTAAAACACTTTAATTATGAACAGAACCACACATATATAAATAACATGCATTTCTCCACTTCTCTAGCTTGCTTTCTAATATAGTTTTCTAATAAACCCCAGGAACTGAATTTTGATGGCTTCCTCTTTTGTAAATCATTTTAATTAAATAAAACTATTTGCTGAATGCATAAACGTAAAATGTAAATAAATGACTGTACTAAAGCATGAAAACCCAGATTTAGTGTGCCAACATACACCATAACCCGTTATAAATAAAAAAACAAAAACAAATCTACCAAATGTAAATGCAAAGAAAATTGCAAATAAAATAACCAGCCTCACCTGCAGCGCTCACAGAGACAAAACTGCCAGTTAATGTTTCAAAACTGTGTCATGCAACTGAGGGTCAAAATCAGGAAACAAGAGACTTTTAAGTGTTCTCTTTCTTTGTAAGCTTCCTTTAACACTGGCCTGGGATCAGTTTAGTCCTTGTATTAAGTACTGTTATTTTGGTGTGGTGAAGCTGGTTCTCGATCAGTCACGAGAGCAAACAGCGTTCACGACTTTACCAAGCCAAGTGTGAAATGCTAATGGGAAGTGTGTGGGTTTTTGAGAAGGTTGAGATATAATTGTTTGCAGGCCCTAATATGGAGAGACACATTAAAGCTATTCAGAGCACTGTCATTTAACTTCTTCATGGGAAAAAAAATGGATTTAATGGCCATTTTGTTCTTGTTTTGTTTTCAGATTAAGCTGAATTTTGTGATGCATGTTTCATTCAGACTGATCACAGAAACACACATTTTCTCTGGCTCAAGTAAAACTCAAATGTTTGAGCCATTCATTCGCTAAACGCCACGCCATTCTCTACCAGGTCCCGATTCAACATTTCTAAATATAGTAATAGCTTAAGAACTGCCATGCGTTTACAAAAAAACGAATTACTAAAGATTTGTATCTTTAAAACAACATTAACAGCATGCCACAACACGACACACCGCAAGTCAGAGAAGTGATCGTATAAACGAACAAACACAGCAAGCAGTTACGATTCCCGTTCAAATAACGTTATGTGTAAGACACGCATGCAGTTGATTTTGGATTTAGTTTATATGAGTTTTTAATCTGCGATACCTACATGCTGATAACTTTATCGCTGTCACAGCAGCTGTCTTTTGAATCTCCCTCTTCTTCTTGTGGAGCAGATGGAACAGCGCGAGTCGACTTACTGCCGCCTACTGGACACACTCAGCTCTTACAGGCGATTTTCTCAGTATTTTTTTTTTTTTTTTTGCACCCTCAGATTCCAGATTTTCAAATAGTTGTATCTCGGCCAAATATTGTCATATCCTAACAAAACCATACATCAACGGAAAACTTATTTATTCAGCTCTCAGATGATGTATAAATCTCAATTGTCAAAAAATGGACTCTTATGGCCCTGGTTTTGTGGTGATGACGTCAATTTAAGTCAGTTTAATAAACAGATTTTTTTTTAATCACTGAATAGCTCCAAAACTTTGGAGACGCAACCCCTACTTTACATCAGGGAAAAATGTAGGCATATTTATTTCACACTTTAGATAAATATTTTAAACTTTAAATACGTATTCAAATTTTGTGACGTATTCAATTTCAAAGGTTAATATTCAGTTACGTATTACGCAGACGTTAAAAATCCTATAAATATAAGAAAGGATCCCTGAATATTGCCTTCCGTGATGTCTTCATGGTGTGAAATTTTAAAGCATTTAAAAGACGCGAAACGACTCTTTGTGACTCTCTCTCGTGCTCTGTTCTCCTCGCGGCGTTTCTCGGCGGGAAACCGCTTCTCTGCGCTCCGTTGTGCCTCGAAAGCACGTGAAGTCGGTGGTACTGTGGTGGGCTGTGGGTACGCAGGGAGGCCGTGTGGAGTCGTGAATGATTGATGTGGTGGGGTGTGTGCCACGGTGATAGACAAACGATGGGCGGGGTGGTTACATTCCCACTAATCAAATGAGATTAAATGGTTTCTAGCATCCCCACCCGACCCTGCCCTTCACAATTAATGCTTGTTAATCACTGTTAACACCTGCTATAAACCTTATACGATAAACCACATGACAGAAATCAAATACATATTTAAAATAAAGAACATAATGCCACGATGGCTTTCAAAATGCTGTACATTAAATGCCATTATGGCGTATTAAACTCAGCTGAAACTGAATGAGTCTTGATTTAAACACTTCATACTCGTGGTGTGAGAAGCTGAAAAAACAGTAAGATGTGATGTAACATTCAAAGACTTACATAAGCTAACAATTCAAAATATCACACACACACCAAATAAAATAACAAATAAATCTTCCTCAGGCATGCTGATACATTATGGAAATAACTACATTTGTTTCAGAAGTTTTAGAAATGATATAATTTAGCAGTGGCTTGTGCGACTTTAGCACGCTGTGACTTTTAATATACAGCACACAGCATAAATAAGTAGGCCTACACCCCATCTGAAACAAATTCAGTAATTTCTCCTTATATATAGGCTTCCTTGTAGGTATAATGTCCAGGCAAGGTTTATCAATTACCAAAAAAACATGTCAAGATTAACTAGGACAATGAGACTTCAAGGTAAGTGTTAAGCCAAAAGTGTTACAAAATAAAACTACATACAAAAAAATATCTAAAGGCATTTTTTTGATCAACAGATATGTTGAACCAAACCATTTAATTTTACTACAAATATTACATATAGCCCATTTAATCATTCTTAATGCTGAACAAATGCTGAAAAAAGATTTCAAATAACACAAAACACAATTTAATATTTTACCCTCAGGTAATTGTGGGGAAAAGTAAATGATAATCAACAAAGGTACATTTCCTTCAACATTTTTTTCATTGATATGACAACTACAATGTGTGGCATCAATACTGGATTTAGAGTAGACTCGTCTCAAGCCTCCAGGAGAATCTCAAAATTAGTTTTAATTACCAAATGTTACCAATGGCCAGGACAGCAAAGATTAATTTACATGACTAATCATTTTTATGTCTAGTTCACGTCTCATCTGGTGACGGGTGATGTGAACTTTAGCTATATACACAGTCTAGGAGGGAATAATAGTGATTAACAAATTATAAAGTCAAAATGGAAAAGCTTGACTGTTTACTTGAAAACAATAATTTAATGTAATTTCCCGCCGAATGCAATAAAGGATAGCGTATCCAAAATGCCTGTCCTATGACCAGTTTTGTCAGTCATTAAATGCAATTTGTAGACTGAATCTTGCATCAAAGAATTCATGAGCATGAAAGATGTTTCAGAACACTACACCCCACACCCTCTCCCTAAAGAAAATACAAAATCCCCAAATAAAAGCAGACACCCTGATTTATCCAAAGTTTATTAAAAGTACAATCTGTAAATGCTGAAACTAGCCAACCCTCAATGATGATAACCAACTAACAATAGCCAACTAAAGCCCTAAAGAAAAAAAAAAAAAACACTCCATTCCAAAACACTGGTGTCTCCATTCAAAAATTACAAACACAAAACAGATTCCTGACATTTAAATGGCACTGTTCCTGTAATTACAGACCGCACCTTCCAACACACACACACACACACACACACACACACTTTCGCAACATAAGAGTCCCAGCAGGTTACCAAAATGTCTGCTTTATTTATTTTTCAGGACGACTCATTCAGAAAGACTAAAGGGAAAAATTTGCACTAGATTTGGCCTCGCATCCTCCAATTAAGGGGTGGTGTAACAGCGAGTCAACCTTCAACAAAAATAATATGTAATAATAATAATAATGATGATAATAATAGTAATACATTAATCAATACAACGTGGAGTTTAAGTGAGAAAAATCAGTCACTGTGGATACCACCAAAAACTTTTATGCACCAACAGCAGGGAAAGAAAACGGGTCATATTTAAACAAGTTTATCAAAGCTTTGCATTATCATAAAATGCTCTAAAATGTTAAATTTTTGAGATTTTTTGCATTTTTTTATTGAAAGATATCAACTTTTTTTTCTTGTTTAAACATAGATTCTTTTATCTTGTCTCTTTTTCTCTTTTCTTTGTTGTGACTGCAAGTGACCATGAGAAAGGATGGGTCCTTGGCTGGGAATTTTTGGTGTAAGTGAATGTGTGTTTGTGTGTGCGCGTATGTCCTCTCCAGGCTGTGGTCGGTTCAGGGTCACAGCAGTTGAGCTGGTAATGTTTCTATTTCGTACTGAGCAGCTGACGCAATGACATCAGGCGTGTGTGTGTGTGTGTGTGTGTATGAGGTATGATTTGAAAGAGTGAGTGTGTTGGCTGAAGAATGAGTGCACATAAAAAGGAATGTGTGCCTACAAAATGTTTTGGGAGTGTATAATCCATGTGTCGTGTTGTATAGTGTGTGTGTGCGCGTGTGTGTGTATATAAGTATGTAAGGCACGGCCAGTCTGTCTCAGTCCCTCAGGTCCACACTGGATCCAAACAGAGCCACCAGCTGCTCCTCATAGTGGGCAATATTCCTCTTCATGATCTCTTTGCAGGGCCCCAGCAAACGCTCGAAGGCTTGTATGTCGATCACTAAAACACAAATATTAGTCATGTGACATTGTTGGAGCACACGGTGCACATTTCAATGCAAAAATGTAACTCAGACGGACTCAGAGAAACTTACCCAAGCATTTGATGTCACCTATAGCATAGGCTGAGGCAGCACGTGGTTTATTAGTAACGAGAGCAAGTTCTCCAAAATACTGCCCTCTACTGCAGCGAGTGATCTCCACCTCAGCGTTATCCTGTCTGTCTGCTTTTGTCTGAGAGAACATTTAAATTTGGGGCAAAATTAAAAATTGAACTTTGTGCAAAAATAATTGGATGCCAAACATATAGTCCGATCCTAAACACAAACAAAACTCTATTTGTGATTCACAGGTTTTTGAAGAGAAACAGTCTATGTATGGCTGTATCTACATTTTAATCTGGGACTGAAAGTATTTAATTTAATAAAAAATTTAAATCTGAAAAGGAACATCTGAACTTTTTTCAGCACATTAAAGGAGTTTAAAAGGTTTAATTTAACACAATGCAAGAGAAAAAGAAAGATAAAGGAACTCACTTTGCTCTTCATCATAATCTTCACCTCTCCAGACTCCACAATGTAGAAGCAATCAGCCTTATCGCCCTGGTAATAGAGCAGCCCATGATAGTAATGATTAATGATACAATAGCATCAGTCAGAGTCCTGATCTTCAGTTCTGCTCTATTATTACAGTACTATAATTGCACCTGCTGCGTGTCTGTTGGTTCTTTCAGACATGCTATAGCTGCTCATGTGTGTGAGAGCTAAACAGAGGATAGCAAGATTCTCAATGGCACCATCCACTGACTCAAACTAAATGCGTCTTATATGTGACCCTGGACCACAAAACCAGTCTTAAGTCGCTGGGGTGTATTTTTAGAAATAGCCAAAAATACACTGTATGGGTCAAAATTATTGATTTTTCTTTTATGCCAAAAATCATTAGTATATTAAGTAAAGATCATATTCCATGAAGATATTTTGTAAATTTACTACGATAAATATATCAAAACGTCATTTTTGATTAGTAATATGCAGAACTTCATTTGGACAACTTTAAAGGCAATTTTCTCAATATTTGGATTTTTTTGCACCCTCAGATTCCAGATTTTCAAATAGTAGTATCTCGGCCAAATATTGTCCGATCCTAACAAACCATCAATGGAAAACTTATTTATTCAGCTTTCAGACGATGTATAAATCTCAATTTTGAAAAATTGACACTTAAGACTAGTTTTGTGGTCCATATGTATAGAGGTAAATGCACAGTGGCACTAGATAATACAATGCACAGTATATGCCATTCTTGAAAATAAAATTTCTGGTGATTTTTAGTCGATATATGAAATCATTTTTATTTTGTTAAGCACATTTTTTTCTTTTTGTTTCAAAGCAGCTTTACAGAAAATCATAATGTTAATATTAATGCTTAAGTCCACATTTAATTGTTCAGGGCTGGGGATAATTTACATTTTTGTATATATGAAGAGTTCATTTGCAAAACCTAGAACTATTTTTATTTATTGTTTTGATTAAGTAATAATAACTTAAATACAGGTAATTTACAAAATTAAAGTTCATTGAAAGTGTTTTTTTTTTTTTTACATATTAAAACTTTGTATCTTTGTAATCTCCTCAGATGACAATGTAGATGCCTGACAAACGTTGTTGTTGTGATCATAAACTGTATGGTTGCGATTACGCACAATACACGGAGCTTTTCCCTCACCATTGTAACGCTCTGCTTTTGCAAGGCTCCGTGAAAAAGTTTCAGCTTTTATTTTCCTTTAAGCCCTGAAGAAGATATCACTGGTTCATCAAGTTCGTCGAAATGATCCATCCTTGATCACTTTTAGTCAGCTTTGACAAAACTCCTCTCAGCTAGCACGTCTTTTCAAAGTGAAAGTAGCCTTGTCACCTGACCTGAATACAGCGCACTGATTCGCTAAAATGAACTTATCAGCTTCTGTTCACAAACAAGGTCGCTTGTCGACTTCTGCAGTAAAACGTGAACTCGCGATGCCTTGAAAGTGGAAAATACCGTTTTTTTTTGACAAAACGTATTTAGGGTTCAGATCGAGCTATATGTGGAGAATTTTTTTTAAGTGGTTTTTGCAAATAAACTCTTCATATACACAAATATATTTATATATATATACACATACACATATGTATACACTAGGGGTGTCAACGTTAACGCATGCGATTAATCAAAAACTTAACTTGTTAATATTTTAATGCAGATTAATCATTTGATAAGGTTTGACCCCAACTTCTTGCCGTCATTGCAGCGCGGAAGGCCATCTATCATTGTGTGATGAGGGTACAGCGAACCAGTGTTGCCAGGGTAACGGCACAAGTGGGCTATTTTGAAAATATAGTCGTGGGAAAAAAATTACAGAGCCGTGGGTTGCGGTTTTTAACCCTTTTAAACCGGCTGTGTCGGCGCCGACACATCAGACCAAGCTGTATTCATGTTACCATAACTCTTATACCGTTTGCACTATCAAAATCATTCAAATTGCTCCTGATAGCAGACAACATGCGCTTTTCGGCAATATATGGCTTATTACGGTAATTTCTTGCGCTCCGTCAACAAATGACGGCAGATTTCCGGGAGAGCGGGAAGGGAGAATTTGAATAGAGAGATAGGGAGCGCGGAGTTTTGGATTGCATAAACAAATTAACAAATAATGAACAAAATGAACAAAAACATGGTCAAGGAGGAGTAAACAGCATAAGAGTCGATTAGGATGATTTTTGATGAGACTTTGGGAGCAGGCTGAGTGAGACTTTTTCACATGTGGTGTGTGCGTCGCTATAATGAGTCCGCGCATGTAAATGAATGGGTGCACGCATGTACATGCATGTGTACATGTGTGCGTGTATGAACAAAAATGCCTCCTGAATGAAAACTGTGCAACCCAGTGTCCCAAAAATACTTGTATATATGTATTATAGTTGAATTTTGAAGTAAGAAGTGTTGGATTATTTCGATCATGATTTTTCTCTTTTTTTTCTAAATAATAATAAAAAAAAAAATTCCGTTTTTTTTTTTTTTTTCTATTTAAATTATGTTTACAAACTCAAAACACAAAATTAATGGTCAAAAACTGTACTTTTTTGAAAGCCATTTGTATTCTGAAAAAAATGACACCTTGCACTTGAAAATAGCACATTCTGTTAGAATTTTACAGTCAAATAAACAAAATGTGTGAAAATGACCTATTTTACCCTTAGGTTTTAAAGGGATAAGGCTACTTTTTTAATGGACCGCGACCGCTCAGTGTATATAGACAAATAAAAATTTAAATAGATCCTTTTACTAATCTGTATTATACTTGGAATGTATCCCTGGCAACTTAAGAACAGAGAGGCGGTTGTAACATCACAAACAACGTGAGTTTCAGCAGAGCACACATGTTAAGGCTTTTACACAGCAGAAATAAACATGACAACAGCCACTAGATTATATAAGATAATAAACACATGATTACGATAGATATGGTCTGTATGTGATTTTCTTGAGGGAATGTGTGCATCTGAAATGCTAATTTGTGCAGCGATATAAAAGGCTATAAATAGCATATTTTAACAACTGTAAACGACCAAATTCCACGTGATCGCAAAAGGAAGTTATTACAAACACTCGATGGTGTTTTGAAGTGAGTTCTGAGTAAAAGTGTACTATTAATCTCATAAATTGTCTTATGAAGCATGATGCTAATATTAGCTCTAATGCTGCTGCAGAACAGGTCCAATTCTTCTTCATAATGCATTTTGTCATAATACTTCACGTAAGGATGCAAGAATTGTTTTGTAGTATTTATTTAGAAATACTTTTGATAATAGCTGGGTAAATGTATACTGGGATTGAAGCGGTGTGGCTTGGTAAATGTTTTATTGTCAGTATAAAGGCTGATAATGGCTGAATAAAAACAGAAGAATAATGATAAAAAGAAAAATAAGGATTATGTCTCATACCTGGCGGAAGTGTGAAAGGTTCTGTTTCCTTAAACTACTTTGTCATGTATTTCTTTTTAAAAGATAAAATATTTACAGAAATGTGAGGGGTGTACTCACTTCTGTGAGATACTGTATTCACATTATTCTCTGAATGATTCAGACATTTGCTATGTCCATATATAGCTTTACATGAGAGTACTGTATGAAATTCAAATTAGTTATTAATTATTCATTTTGACACAGGTGTTCTAGCATAATAACCTAAGATGACACAGGTGTTCTAGCAGAATAACAAAAGATTGAGGTTATAACAATAACCTGGAAAATGTTCCGTTAATATTTGACAACCAGATAGTGTCACAATACTTTGTCATAATTTTGAGTAGCATTTCTATTATTTTACCTTTAAAACCTACCTTTTGTTTAAAATGTGTAGGCTTTAAAATAAATAACACTATATTGATGTCCAATGACATTCATATACTTTCAAGAACTACTTTTTAAGGCAACAGTAAATGTTCACCTGCATAATGATCCGCTCTCCATCCTGAAATAATTTTACACCCAGCACATCAACAATCTTCATCCTCTCAGAAATCTATGAGATAGAAAGATCGGTAAGCATTTGTTCATTTCGTTAGTGGTCTAACATGCATCTCTTCAGGTCTCATCATCCTAAGGTTTTTCTGCAGTGTTACCTGACACTCTTTCACAGAACCACTAAAAACATGTCTGGTAATAGAATAAATGTAAATCATTTTCTCACCTCCAGTGATTTGAGTAGTGGGACAGACTCGATAAAGCATTCATACATCCTTCTCTTCTTCGCATTATTCTTCACTACGAGTCTTCGGAACGTTGCCCGATCCTGAAGCACACATACTGAAATTATTCTTGTGACACACTTTCAGTCTTCATATTTGTTGCATGTACAATAAAATTGCTGCTTTGTGAAAGTAAAGCTGCAGTCATTCAGTATCTCAACCACATGTCCACAAGGTGGTGCTGTTACAGAACACTACGTCAACAGGATTTGTTGTCAGCTCACTTGCTCTCTCAGCACTCACCAGTCCCCAGAGGGCTCCCTCCTCTTTAGCAATGATGGTTGCAGCACGTGGAGTGTTGTACATGAGGGCCAGTTCTCCAAAACTGCCCTTATTATTATACTGACCCACACAGCAGCCCACACCATCCTTCTGTACCACAATATCATACACACCCCTGCAAATACACAAACATATTCGGTTACGGTTGTGGTAGTGATTATGTAGTTACCACACTTCATTCAGATATTCTGACCTATAGGTTTTGACCATCAATATGAGGAATGTTATGGTTTGTGAAAAACAATGAATAGGAATTCACATAAATTGCTTCCTGAAACCTCTCAGTTCCTTTATTGAATCCAAACTGAGTCACATCATGATTAAGGCTGCTATAATCAATAAAATTACTAATGCAAATAACCGAATGGCAATATAAAATAACTGTCTGTGCACAATAAACATTCACCACTTTACAGTAGTGAAAAAGGCCCACTTCAAAGAAGGTTGAAACCATATATAGTTTTGCATGGCCAGGGTGCCAGGTGAAGTGCAGCTCCATGTGGCTAAGAGGTGCTTTTCATCTGGACAGAGGATATTATATGACTGATATAATGTAAGATTAGCATAATAGTATTGTTAAATTCAAATCGGCAGGTGTTATAAATTCAAAATAATGTAAATGTTGAAAACCAATTTGAAAAACAAACTCTCCTAACAGCAAGCCACTAAACAGTAATAGTTACTGTAGCTTTTAATTTAAACATAAACAATTACAAGTGCTTACAGTATGTAGTGCAAGTAAAAATATTTTTTTTATAAAGAAACAGTAACAAAGTATCCAGTAGCAGTAAATGAATTTATTGTTAGAAAGAGGGCATTGGGCAAAACGTATATACTTTCTTACATAAAATGCGGATTTTCAAACAACTGAGAGATAAATCAGTTTTCAAAATAATCAAAAGATATATGCAAAATTGTTAAACTATCATAAACCAGCTCTTCTGTACAAGAGCATCACAGACACACCCTGGCAGAACAGTTTATAAAAATACATACCTCTCGATTACATAAAAGTTATCTCCATCATCTCCCTGATCAATGACGTGATCTTGTGGCTGCACAAGAACCTCAAACATGGCGTCCAGCACCTGTGAAAACTGCTCCTATACCAGAAAGAGACAAAGAGTCTGATAAAGGAAATGCATTTCTGGATCATACAGTACATCCACTGTAGGGATACACAAAACTACTGGACATATTTTTAAAAACAGGCATGTTTCTTAGGGTTCACATGACTGCTAGATAGAGTGCAGCAGAATGGAACAGTGGTTTCAACATTCTTTTAATCTTGACACGCCATCTTAAAAACTCAATGCTCATGGTGCAAGATGCTGAATGAAGAAGAGGAAAATAACAGCATTGATGTTCACATGCATGTGAACATAGAGTAACATAAAATAGTGCAGAATGAATGCGAGAAAAGTCCTTTGACAGACAGAAAAAAAAAGTACTTTCACAAAAAAAAACATGGTCATTTTCCTGATATTTATAGCTGAAGATTGTGAATTTATTACAGAAGTTTTTAAGGGGAAGAATTTAAAAATTCGAAACATTGATGGTTACTTGATTTTTAGCATGTTGAATCTTCTCTCTGCTAAGTTGCAGCTTTTAATTCTCTCCATTGAAAGAACCACAGCTAAAAACATTATATAAATATAAAACGTAAGCCTAGTCAACATCACTGTTGACAAGCCAACCAGGATATAACTTATAATTATTATATATAAATATTGCTATCATAGCATCATTAATGTAATAACATTATCATAATATTACATAACATACAATAACTTTATTATCTGCAAGTGTTACAAATTCAAAGTAATGCAAATATTCCCATTTTGGAAACCCGATTACACGCTCTGGTTAAGCTTCAAATACTTCACAGAACATTTATATCCACTGACCAGAGCACAACTTAGGCGTGCTACATGACATCAGCAGAAAGTATACAATGCAAATCAGTTCAAGTAACAATACATTAAATAAACAATATGTTCCTCTAACATGATGAATTGACAGTGGCAGTTTAAGTAAGGCACGTGTCAGTCACACATGCTAACCAAACCTGACTGACTGGCCTGCACAGATTCCAGGAGTGATACAACCTGGATGGCGTCTGTTTACACTTTTATAGCCCTCATATCTGTGTGTGTGAGTGTGCGTACCTGATCAAGAGCCTTGAACAGCAGAATGTCCTTGCAGGCCTCCTGTAATCTACAGCGCTGCTCATCTGTTTTTGGATGGACAACTCTCGGCTCAGAGTCTTCCTCATCATCATCAGGGTTAAAGGCCTCCGCGCACACTATAAAAATAAATTACTATTTACTTGACAAAAGTCATAAACAAAGCCACATGCAAGTGAGAAACTCTTGATGTGGGTTTCAAACATTTTAAAGACAGAGACTCCAAAATATGACGGTACCCATTTATATTGTTCAAGGAACATAGAAAGCATGGTGTAATAAAATATTTTGTTGCATTTTGTATCGGATTTTTTAAAAAACTGGCTTTTTGTAATAAATAAAACAGCTTAAAAACAAAATAATGGCAAGCCTTCATACTTCACAGTGAAGGAGAAAAAAAATCTATTAAATTTTATTTCATTTGATACACATACGTTCAAAGGTATGGGGTCAGTAATACTGTTATACAGCAAGGAGGCATTACATCGATTAAAAGTGACAGTAAAGGCACTTAGTGCTTTTTCATTTTTAAATAAATTAAAAAAAATTTAAATAAATGCTGTTCTTTTGAACTTACTATTCATCAAGAATACCAAAATACAATGTATAACAGTTTTTACAAAAATATTAAGCAGCACAACTGTTTTTCACATTGATAATAATAATAGTAAATGTTTCTCAAGCACCAAATCAGCATATTAGAATGATTTCTGAAGGATCATGGGACACTGAAGACTGGAGTAATGGCTGCTGAAAATTCAGCTTTTGCATCATAGGAATAATTTACATTTTATAATCTGATCAAACAAATGCAGCCTTGGTGAACATAAGAGACATCTTTCAAAAAATTCTTAGCGACCCCAAACTTTTAATGGTAGCGTATGTACTTTGCAGAAAATGAGAAACAACTTTCATTTGTTAAAAACAAATAAATTGATATTTTAACTAAAAACTACAGGCAGGATGTTCACTAATGGAGAAAGAAAAAAAAGTATTCTTCTCACTGCGTCAAACATGTCTTTACAGGTAGCATATGTAGATTCCTTCATATGATGATGTGGGACTCTAGAAATCCCACATTAAAAGGAATGTGCATGTTGAAAGAGGGAATTTTTTTTTACTGGAACACAGTTGAAAGGGGCAGAATGACTGGGCATACCAGCAACGTAATTACTATAAAACAAACACGAGGGGAAATGACGGAAAGGCAGAGCACTTATCTGACACACACACACACACACACACACACACTTTAAACCACATGATTAGTTCAATGACGTCAAACAGAACTCACCCGACACTCTCCGGTTAAATCGGCTGGGGGGAGGAGCTGCGGAGAGAGAGAAAGACAGAAAGAGAGTTAATGACTGTTCAAATTCTGAGAGCCGCAGACTCACAGACAACGTTAACGATCAAATTCAGTCTCCAAATCTCACATGTGCCCTTCAGTAACTGTGTGGGCGTGTTAAATATTCGGTAAGGTCAGTCAAAGGCCTGTCCTACAGGCTGTACCAGTTTCAGGAGATTGCAATTATGTGTGTACGATCACAGCTGAGTGCACTAGCACGACTCTCAGGAGCCCTGCAGGTCTGCACACACTCCTCCTCCTCCTTTCTCATGGCACTGTTACAATCCATCAGTCCATTAACTCTTTGGTGTAAAACTAGCAATAATCTTTCTCTCACATACATACTCTCTTTTTCGTATCTTAAGAAGTTCTGCTCGTAATCAATAAACGCAGATTTTCAAATGTTTGAACGCATTCTTACAATAATTAACCTGCAACACAATACACATATTATGTAATGCATGGCATGCACGCTCATGTTAAATACCATTGAATTGTGTGTATTTCACACATAAGCTTTCAGATTTGCACCTCTTTGCAAATTACTTAACACTGTGTGTGTGCATGTTGCCCAGATAAGGCGGCTTAGTACATGGTTGTGTTGTGAGAGCACTCAAAGAAATGAGTGCGTGCATGAGCGCGTGAAGTATCAGGAGATGGGGTGCTTCAACCTCACGTGTAGGGGATATCAAGTGGCCAAAGTTGCCATGACAACAAAATACAAGGAAGACCTCCTCATCGCTCTAACAGCTATCCCCCCAAATACACACCCACTCACTCTCTCTTGGCAACCAGAGAGAGAGGAAGAAAAGGAAAAGAAAAATGGGTGAGAGCAATATTTCTAAGAATACACAGTCAGTCAATTCATTTTGAATCATTAAAGGGATAGTTCACATGGAAACCAAAGTTCTGTCATCATTTACTCGCCCTTGTGTCAGTTTGAGCCCGTATTGTGTTTTTTTTTTTTTTTTTCACACGCACACACAAAAAAGCTGAATCAGAATATCATAGAAGGCCGCATAACTTGTCTAAGTCTCCTGAAGTCATATGATAGCCATGTGTGGGGAACAGACATGTAATTGAAGACGTTATTTACTGAAAATTTCTCTCTCCACCATGCTTCTCATATTTTGTTTGCAGTTACATTTTTTAAACTTGCCACATTTTCAAGCTTACAAATATAGAGTACATATGGCTTCAAAAGGGAACGATACTTGCATCCACTTTTGTTTTTGACAACAATGGCTTAGCAATTGTTAAATGTTCTGTTCTGTAAATGATATTCTTTTGAACTTTCTATTCAAAGAATCCTTAAATGATTTCCAATGTGCACAACTGATTTCAACATTAATAAGAATGTTCCTTGAGCACCAGATCAACATATTAAGGCTAGAATACACTACAACAATTTTAAATCTGAACAGATTTGAAAATGCTAGGCATCATACACTTTGCAAATACTCACAGAAAATAACTGGCCTTCACCAATACCAGACTTTAAAGGCCTCTACGATCAACGAAGTACAGCTTCATTACTTATGATATAAATTACATTGTAAAATGTGTTAAAATTAAAATTTTTATTTTTTAAATTGTAATATTTCATGATTCACTTTTTTACTGTATTTTTGACCAAATGTTTGTGAGTAAACCAGCTAACATAACATCAATATTCATGCTTTAATGGTTAATAATTTAGGCTCACTATGATTTTCTTGTCTGTATATATGGTTTAAGTCCCACCTTCAATGTAAGTCAATGGGACTTTTTGCCCATGTTCAGTCTATCAGTCAACATTTACGTCCAAAGTACAAACATGCCAGAGTTTAATAGTTTAACTTTAAGAGTTTGTTCAAATCACTTTTAAGTATGAGCAACAGTAACTACAAACACCACTGCAAAGAATGTTGCAAAGAATTGCAAAACTTAAGTGTTGTTCTGTCTGTCTTCTTATCTCTCTCCATGTCTTTCTAGATATCCCCATGCACCCAAAGCCTTATCATTCTCTCTCATTGCTGGCAAATATTAGCCAGAGGAAGAGAGAGAGACTAGTAATTTTAAAAGTAAACAGAATATGTGTGTGTGTGTGATCTCTGTGATGGTAAGGCTAAAATCACTCATCATGTGAGAGTCAGCATCTATACTACAAACACTCATGTGCTTTCTCTAACACAACATGCATAAACAACCATACTAAAATGTTAATAGCCACACACATATACTAATATGCATACAGGTACCAAAACAACATGGCCAAAACAAAAACAAAAAGCAATTTAATAATATAAAACAAGATGTACAATCTGCTGAAAAGATTAGGGTGTGTAAGTTTTATTAATGATTTTTGAAAGTAGTCTCTAATACTCACCAAGGCTGCATTTATTTGATCAAAAATACAGTTTTACAACTTTTATTATTTGAATATATTTTAAAATGTGATTTATTTCTGTTATGGTAAAAAGCTGAATTTTCAGCAATTTACAGTAAAGTCCAGTCCTCAGTGTCACATGATCTCTGTGAAATCATTCTAAAATGCTGATTTGGCATTCTGTATTATCAATGTTGAAAACAGTTCGCTTAATATTTTTGTGGAAACCATGCTACATTATGTAACCATGAATGTATTCAGTGTCAGTGTTCAATTTTCATGCATTCTTAACTAATAGAAGTATTAATTTCATGAATATAAAAATAAATTATTAACAATAACAAATTAATATTTACTTCATTGTATTGCAAATATTTCACACAATACTTACAAAAAATTCAGCAAAAAATATCTGAAAAATACGTGGGATAAAAAGTTGGTACATTTCAGAGCCCACAAAATTTGGGCACACTTACCAATCAATAAGTCTCAAATTAATTGTTCTAACTCATACACATTTGCAAAAGCACAAAACATACTACACTATGTAACATTACCATACCAATTTAAGCACCCCAGTTTATAACTCAACAAAACACCTTGTTTGAGGCAATGTGTTTTCATGAATATTTCTTGCTCGTCAGGGGTTTGAGGAGGTTTGGATAACAAAATCAAAATCCCAATATGCTACAGAGCTGGCTGTTTTTTCTCTCTCTCTCCCTTTCCTGCTGTAAGCAATCAATCTTGATGTCTCCATATCCCTCTTTTCCCTGTACTCTCTAAAAACTTTGTCTATCTTTCTGCAGTGCTCCATTTCTCCCTCTCTCTCTCTCCCTCTCTTTAGACCTTATAAGGCAGTGTGGATATTGTGGATCTGTGTAGCTCCGTGCCTGTGGACTTAACCCCTTACTGGCAGCCAGAGGGTTACTTAGAGTGAGAGAGCATGAATGACATCTACAATACAGGGGTCAACTCAAATATACCAATTTTTACTCAAATATACCAATTTCTTTCACTTTCTGTAAACTTTACAAATGCATGTGTGAGCATTCAGTGCTGCAAATTAATCTGCAAAAGTGTGTTTGTGTGTGCATGATATGAACATTAGAGGCAAGGTCAGCACTGGCTCTGATTAGACAAGGCCATCCATCTGCTTAATCTGCACCCTGACTGGACAAGGTCACTGTCTGTTCTTTCAACTCAACTCAACTCTGATTGGCTGATATGGCATTATGTGGTGGTAGCTGAAGGTCAAAGCACGTCCAATCAAAGTGTACACTTCACAATTGGGAGTCCTGTCCCAATGACCTTCTCTCCTTGAGCCACCACCACTAATCAGACTGACCTGCAAACATCTTACAAAGAAAACTTGTGGGTTTGTGTGTGGTGTTGTCTATTAAAGTCATGCAAAAACAGGGGATCAGAACAATGCTTCCCTCTCTGCTGAGTGGGAAAAAGAGAGGACATTAAAGATTAGATTTAATTAGAGACTAAAATAGTGTAGGCAACAATGACAATAATGTGCAGGGTTTCCACATCCTGCTTAACCTTTGGCCTTACCCATGATGCCTTGAGAAGGAACAGCTCTGGTGCACTGCTCTAAGGACGGGTGGATTATGCCATAAGTGTAAGTCTGAACTCTTAAAGCAATATAATTCCATCTTAACTTATTTTCTACCAGTGAAGCACTCAAAATGCAGAAATAATGTAATAGCCTAAAGTCTATGACTAGCTACTGAGATAATAGCACTTCATAAGCTCTTACAACCACACTATAATGTTGCCTCTGAAATCAATGACCAGAGTGGGAAGAACAAACAGGGCCAGGGTAGTCTGTCACCCTCTTGCTGATAGATGTATAAAGAGGAAGTGCTAAAGTCCAGATTGTTATCGAAACCTCAAACATAAAGAATAACACATATAGGCACACCCAGGTATACGAAACACACAAACACTACACACAGAGACAAAAAAAAAAAAAAAAAAAAAAAAATGGTACTGAAGCACTAATATGTGACAGGTTGTGTAATAAAGACAAAAACGGGTATTATTCCATTTTTTCTTTCTGTAATCTAAATAAAGATTAAGACTGAGTGTGAAAAACGTACAAGAGAATAAATGCTCTCAATATTATTTTTCAAATTCTTATAGTGAAAACAGTGAACAGCAAAAAGTACAGTGAATCAAAACAAGACCAACCAGTTAAGTACTTGCATACTCATGACTTAACTGGTTGGTCTGGTTTTGATTCACTGGATAATATAATTTTAGTTGCACTATATATTTCTTTAGGTATATAAATTTGTATATGTGTGTATGTGTCATGCACCGAAATATATAGGGCTGGTCCAAATACCATTTTTTGAGCTTCGAAGCTTCGGTAGTAATCAACACTAGGCTTGGGCGGTATCCAAATTTTGATACCGTCAAACCTCCTCCCTATTTTACCTCGGTATACGGTATTACCGTGAATAAAAAAAAAAATTATGACATAAGGCTCAGACAGTGTCACCTTAGGTTCGAGGTATTTCCATCTCTCGCGGTCACCTTTTTGTTGCACAATTTGCCTCGTCCGTATTTACCGCCTCTCCCTTCTCGTTCGGTCGAAACCCGAAATACTGCCAAACTGCAGAAGTTGTGTTCTTTTTCGAGACCCTGGGGCCGGTTGCACGAGCTGAACGTAAGTTACAACCTAGCCTAGTTTTGACGTAAATGGGCACTAAGGTACAACTTACGGACTACTAAATATTTTTTCGTTGCACCATTACACTTAGTTGAAGTGTAACTCTACGTATAAACTAAATATTTACGGACGCGTCTGGTCAGGAGTAACGGTTGGAATAAAATAGCAGACTGAGTAAATTGCATCAATATGCTCTTCTTTTACCTGACAACCTCCAATCCTTTAGGCATATATGATGCTGCTGACATTTACACTCACGTACATATTAAGAGAAAGAACAATAAGAACAATATGTGAATAAAAGTACTTTGTTTCTTTTTTAGCCCGTCTTCAACACCCCATCTACAGCGCGCCTCTGTGCACTTCGGTCCGTGTTTGCGCATGTCAGATGAAATAATAAATAAATCGCATTTCTTATGTTTTTTTTTCTTTCAGTATTTATTGAGTTGTCAGTCAACAGTTTCTGAATGTTATTTACATATAAAAATAGCTTACATATAGACTAATGTTATTAATGTATCGTTTTTAATGGAAACTTGTTTTTACCGTTAGTATACGTGAGGCGAAAGAAGTTAGAATGAAGGATTAATTAAAATCAATAACATTTAAACAAGTTCTGCTCGCGTATTTGAAGGTTTCTATTGGATGATTTAGGGTAAACGTCATTTTATGCGACTACGCATTACTTTACGGAGAGCTTAAGAACTACTAGCTACGTCCTGCTTAACGAACAGCTGGTGCAACCGAAGTAAGTACAAATTTAGTTACAAACTAGCAAGTAGTTACTAGCCTCTAGTGTGAACTTAACATTCTAATTTAAGTAAGAACTTACGAATGGCTGGTGCACCCTACCCTGGTCACTTGGTGCGCGACTCGCCGCATCTTTCCCCCTCTCTCTCTTTCTCCTCCACGCTGTCACGTGATGACAACCAAGCATACACATTTTTAGGCATTAAATAAATTATATTTAATATTTAATCCTCGTCTCCTATATAAGTGCATTTTTTTTTATGACGGTATAACGGTATTGAAACTGATACCGTTGCTATTTTTAGATCCCGCGGTATACCATATTACCGTATTACCGCCCAAGCCTAATCAACACCAAATATTCGACGCTTCGGAGGGAGGGGGCTGAACATATTCTTCTCTCTAATAAAGGCAGGAATCTCTGTGTGTCTGTCTGTTTGCATTTTTATTATGTTGAGAACCGTCCATCCAATCGACTTCACGCGTGGTGGGTGAGAACACAGGTCTGTTAAGAGCAATACTTTTAATAAGGTAGCCTAACAATTTTCTAACAAACAAATCACTCCCAAATCAGAAATTAGCAGCACAGTAATTACTAACACCGTAAAGGGTAGGCTATTTAAATAAAAGAACGAAAAAGTAAATGAACAAAGTTCACACGGAAGCATACTTTAAATATCAGCATCACACATTTTACTTAATGAACAGTTTAAATAAAATTAAATGAATTCCCTTACATAGAATAAAACAAACTGTAATAGGCTAAACAGAACAAGGTAACGTTAGGCTGACTACTAGACAAATTATTATTAGGCTGGGCTACTGCAGGCTAAGTTTTTTTTATGACTACTGTATTCGCAAGTATTTTCCAAGCAAATTAAGTGCACATTTTTATTTGTAAGATTACTGATTAACATCGCGGATAAAAGCAGCTCGTTTTTTTACACCAACGATATACTACAGGCGTACTACTTACAGAACTTAGGTGATTTTTCAAACTTGATGTGCTGTTGTGTTAGGCCAGTTTCAAATCGCATATTTGGCACTCTGCATTTGTCTTGTCCTCACTCAATTTAAAGTCTTTAAGGTCTTCTGCATTTTTGTCTTCACTTAAAGATGAACTGAATCATGATGTTCATGACTTTTACTCATGGGTGATTCATATTCGAGCGTGAATGAGATCCGTTTTGCAGGGGATGCCAGGTGTTCGAGAACGAAAAAAAAAAAAAAAGAAAAGAAAGAAAAAAAATATTCGAATCTCAAAATTGAAAATTGAATGCCAACCCACCGAATGAATATTTGAATAATTTAATATTCTGGTCCAGCCCTAGAAATATAGTGCAACAATTCTTAATGTTACTTTAATGGTAGCCATTTTAACAAATTATTTCCAACCCTCTACATTGCGAGTAAATCATTGCTAAGTCTTCACTCTGGGCAACTAAATGATGTGTAATATTAGCCAATGGCTAATAAATTCTCAAATTTATTTACAGGAACACTGAATGACCAAAAAAGCACCACCAGCACTAGTCCTAAGGTCAGTTAAAATGACCAATATGCATTCATACATGGTTACCAAGTTCTAATTCTAAATACTAAAGTTCTATTATAATACTTGATTATCATATTATAATGTTTGACTGACTGATGTTAAGAATGTACTTTCAGATATTTAAAAGGCTATGCCTATATATATATATATACACACACATATACATACACAGTATCTCACAGAAATGAGTACACCCCTCACATTTTTGTAAATATTTTATTATATCTTTTCATGTGACAACTAGGGATGTGCGCTACGACTAATTTGACAGTCGTTTAAACGGAAGTTTTGTATCCGACTAGTCGACTAGTCTAAAAGCTAGCTAGTTTATGAACTCCCAAAAAATGGCAAAAGAAAGAAAAAAACTGTGTGTGTATAACAGCCTACATTTGAAATACTTAATCTTTGCATCACACTGTCAAATCCCTCAATGAAATCTGCTAAAAACAGGTCAAGATTATGCCATATGCTTGCCTCACGTTATCATTATTTAATTTTAGGCGCTCGTTAAACAGAAAATAAGGAAGAGCTTAACTCAACATAAACCAGTGCATAGCTTATTTATTCAGATTAGCTGGAGCAAGGCAGAAATGGAAAATAGACTGGCAGAATTCTTCATTTTCATATAACGTTGGCCAGCATATTAAAACACAAGTTAAAAAAAAAAAAAAAAAAAAAGGAAAGTTTATCAAGGAATAGCATTAAAATGGCTTTTAAAAATGTACTTCATGTTGGCTATATTGTCTAAAAACAAAACAATCCTCGTTTTACTTACTCAGACCATGTGTATTTGTTCAGTGAATAACATATTAACGTGGTCTGGCGAAAGGCGGGACTAGAGGCGATTCTGCTCTTGGAAAAAAAAAACGTGCTCAGCAGGAACTGAAGTTACAGGCACGCAGAGAGATAACTACAAGCAAGCAGACACTTTCGAAAAGAGCCTGGAAATACCGCACCACCACCGAAGTCGGTCTTCGTTAGAGGAATAGACGGCGCGGATGGGATCGCGGACCGCAGCAGCGGGTTGTAGTGTATGACATGATTGACATTTGCTGGCTTTGTCTTCAAGCTAACGCATACGTGTCTGTATTGAATATGATTACGCATCGCTCCAGTAGAGTTATTGTAAGCCAATTTGACATTACACAGTTTACACAAAACTTTTCAGTTTCCTTCTAATTCAAAATAATCCCACACCTTGCTGGTTCTTCTCTGGTAATTTCGAGCTCGCTGCAACTGACAAGAAGAAAAGGCATGCGAGGTAAAAATATAATTTCCGCCCAGATACGCTTTTAAAAATATTTAAATATTTTGATATTTATTATTTTTCAAAAGTTTTATTTTAGCTTGTTGTTAAAATGTTTTAAATGTAACGTTAAAATTATGGTATTTTTTTTTCTCTCGTTTAATCGACTATTGATTTCAGTGTCGACTAGCAGGAGCTGAACCGTTTAGTCGACTAGTCCCGCACATCCCTAGTGACAACACAGAAGAAATGACACTTTGCTACAATGTAAAGTAGTGAGTGTACAGCTTGTATAACAGTGTAAATTTGCTGTCCCCTCAAAATAACTCGACACACAGCCATTAATGTCTAAACCACTGGCCACAAAAGTGAGTACACCCCTAAGTGAAAATGTCTAAATTGGGCCCAAAGTGTCAATATTTTGTGTGGCCACCATTATTTTCCAGCACTGCCTTAACCCTCTCGGGCATGGAGTTTACCAGAGCTTCACAGGTTGCCTCTTCCACTCCTCCATGACGACATCACAGAGCTGGTGTATGTTAGAGACCTTGCACTCCTCCACCTTCCATTTGAGGATGCTCCACAAATGCTCAATAGGCTTTAGGTCTAGAGACATGCTTGGCCAGTCCATCATCTTTAACCTCAGCTTCTTTGGCAAGGCAGTGGTCGTCTTGGAGGTGTGTTTGGGGTCGTTATCATGTTGGAATACTGCCCTGCGGCCCAGTCTCCGAAGGGAGGGGATCATGCTCTGCTTCAGCATGTCACAGTACATGTTGGTATTCATGGTTCCCTCAATGAACTGTAGCTCCCCAGTGCCGGCAGCACTCATGCAGCCCCAGACCATGACACTCCCACCACCATGCTTGACTGTAGGCAAGACACTCTTGTCTTTGTACTCCTCACCTGGTTGCTGCCACACACACTTGACACCATCTGAACCAAATAAATTTATCTTGGTTTCATCAGACCACAGAACATGGCTCCAGTAATCCATGTCCTTAGTCTGCTTGTCTTCAGAAAACTGTTTGCAGGCTTTTTTGTGCTTCATCTTTAGAAGAGGCTTCCTTCTGGGATGACAGCCCTGCAGACCAATTTGATGCAGTGTGCGGCGTATGGTCTGAGCACTGACAGGCTGACCCCCCACCCCTTCAATCTCTGCAGCAATGCTGGCAGCACTCATACGTCTATTTCCCAAACACAACCTCTGGATATGACGCCGAGCACGTGCACTCAACGTCTTTGGTCGACCATGGTGAGGCCTGTTCTGAGTGGAACCTGTCCTGTTAAACCGCTGTATGGTCTTGGCCACCGTGCTGCAGCTCAGTTTCAGGGTCTTGGCAATCTTCTTATAACCTACACCATCTTTATGTAGAGCAACAATTCTTTTTTACAGATCCTCATAGAGTTCTGAGGTGCCATGTTGAACTTCCAGTGACCAGTATGAGAGAGATAACACCAAATTTAACACACCTGCTCCCCATTCACACCTGAGACCTTGTAACACTAACGAGTCACATGACACCGGGGAGAGAAAATGGCTAATTGGGCCCCATTTGGACATTTTCACTTAGGGGTGTACTCACTTTTGTGGCCAGCGGTTTAGACATTAATGGCTGTATGTCGAGTTATTTTGAGGGGACAGCAAATTTACACTGTTATACAAGCTGTACACTCACTACTAAAAGATATAATAAAATATTTACAAAAATATGAGGTGTGTACTCACTTCTGTGAGATACTTATATATATATGGGTGTGTGTGTGTGTGTGTGTGTGTGTGTGTGTGTGTGTTTGTAAAATGGCACAACTTGTCTGGCGAGTAAACTAAAAAAATTACTAGCCAATGGCGATTCAATTGCCAAGGTGTCCGTAGAGGGTTGATTTAGCTGCTTTATTGTTAGTTCATTCTCGAAAAACCACAAAAACACAGTTTTGACTCAGTAAAGGTCAAAAAACCTTCTGAGCTATGGTTGTGACGACATGCTAACTGCTTGAAAAAAATTACAGTTCCCTTTTTCAAGATTTAGTTCTGTATATTCCTGTAATGTGAAAACGGTTCACAGTCACTAATGAGTTTCAGATGATGCAATAACAATATTACAGCTTGTATCTTAACAAATCACAATGGCAACAGGCAACCCAGCAGTGGTGAGGAGCACAAACAGGTTCTTTGACTCACTGTTAGAGTATCTGCAGGTGGCTGTGTTGTGTGAGTAGAGACTCTGAGTCCATAAAACAGCAGACTGCTCTGTTCCACTCTATTTATCCTGCTTAAAACAAAGAGTACCCTCTCCTCCACACAGAGGACATAAAACACACAAGCTATGCACTTGCACTTTACACATTAATTATACTCCAATTCATTTCACTTTAATTATCATTAGATCTTTTCTAATAGTAACTGAATTGTATACATTTAAGTTTTAATTTAAAATGTATTATTTTTTAGATATATCAGACACAAACTGTCTGTAACAACTATAGGCGAATAAGAAATGTTTGCTGCTTGTCAATAATTTCATGTATTCAGGTTTTGGGTTTTGTAGAGAGCCCATGTGGTTGAAGGGTGGTGGCGTTCTAATTCAGTTCGAAGTCTGGCGGAAGTTAGCAAAACATCTGAAACTACTTACAGCAATTCTTCAATCCTACTCTTCACCCAATCACGCATCTAAATTCTCAAAGAAAGCAACAATACTTGCATATGCAAGCCTGGAAGATCAACTCAAATTTATCCAAACTTCCTGCATGATACATTGCCAGGTCAATAGTGATGATGTGCAGATGTTTTCTTGAAAGCATGACGCAAAGAAATAAGGATCAAGGTGGGATGGTCCTTAATGCTTCAACCGTGCCCCAGCATGCTTTGGATTCCTTAAGCCTGGAATACACTACACGACTTTTAAAATCTGAACAGATTTTTAAAACACCAGGCATCATACATTTACCGACTTTGTAAATAGTGACAAAGGAAAACTGGGCATCATACACTACACGACTGAAGATAATACACTACCAGACTTTAAAGTTGTTCCGATCACAACAAACTCACGCAGAAACATGCGCCTTGTTGCTAGGAGACGCATGACAAATGAAAACATACGCGTTCTAAAATTGGCTGAAAATATCAAACATGTTTGATATCCTCCGACTGGATGGAGTCAAAGTCTGAAGCTAAAAAAATCAGAGTCTGTGACCATCATACACCACGCGATTTTCTGTGGAATCTGTCAGCTGTAATCTGCAGACTGGCTCCGACTTTCCTCAACTAGCGTCAACTTGTTCAGACTGTAAAATCGGGGGAAAATCAGGGCAAAAATCGCATAGTGTATTCCAGGCTTTAGTTAACTGAAGCTCAGCAGTGGAACAACATATCTCACGCAGAACTATTTTCCTCCATTCTCTTCTGCATGCTGTTCATTCCAAGCCTACTATACTGATTGGATACGCTGACGAGCAAAATAACTGATTTACATGAGTAGTAGGCCTAGTAGTTATTTCTTTTTATCATGTCATGTCAGCATCTAAAGCTCTTGTCATGACAAAAGCTGAGTTGGAATAATACAAGAGTTACAAACACAAAATAAAACCAAACACACAAAAATATAGCAGATAAAATTATATGATATGATTAAAAAAAAATCTGGTAAATTCTGGTAAAACCTTACTAAACAATTCCCTGAGTGAGTGTACTTCATGAGAAAGTCCAATAAATTATGTTAAATGGAAGGGGGGTCCTGCAGAATGTGCATAAAGTTGGGTCTGATTCAAATGGGCTGTATGAATACAAATCTGAAATATGAAAACATTCTCAAATATAGCACATCTGCATTCTTGGCACTGTCCCTTCATCCAGATGTTCAATGGCCAATGACGTACTAACAACAACTGTGAAAATAATCTTCTTGGGTGTTGTCAAATAACAACAACTTTCTTGGTAACTACACTTGCACTAAAAAAAGAGCCACTCAGCTCAGATATCCACCTTTTTTAATTTCTCAACTTTACGAATCCAACAGCTCCTAAGAATATGAAACTAGCTGTACACCTCAGAATCTCAGTGGATGCAGTGTTTCACTCAGCACTGTTTGCCTAATAGATGCATTTGTTTTCTTAAAATTACATGTAAACGCTTTAGTCCAACCGAATCCTCTAAACATTTGATTTTAAATTGTGTCATAATACTTGGACAAAGCTGCCTGAATATAACTGTGCATGTAAATGTACTTACTGTTCAGTATTCTAATACTGTTTTTTTACACACTATATAGTAGTGAAGAATGCATATTAGAGTGCGAGAAGAGACTGATGTACCTGCTGGAATCTAAACCACTGAAAGTGCACATAATCTAAATGATCTAAAATCAGATTTAGCACACAGATAAGCATGGACTTCCCCATTCTATTTAGCAAAAGGTCGTGAAAACAATTAGAGAATTAAATTTTAAAAACAATCATTGTAAATAAGCCATAATCCACTCAGTCATATGCAGGCATTGCATATTATGTGGCTTGATGAAATATGATTAAGCGATTTGGGAAGGTGTTATAATCCCTGTATCCATTTCCGCACCTCTTCCTAACTGTTCTCCAAAGCCCAGAATTCTCTCAATGGATAAATTCACAACTGCTGACTTAAGAAATGTCTGCCAGTGAAATCAACTTGGTTTCCAGTAGGAAAGCGCAGCTGCTCGCTCTGCTGCACTACATGAAAGGAAAGAGGCGCTGCTTTGATGTGCGCGAGCGCACCTCTCTCCATTATGAAAAATCCCTGTTAGCATTCTCAATGGCCAGCCTGCATCCATTCATACAAGCAATTCATACAGCACGAATGGGCTAACATCGCCAGCCCGATCACACACACATCACAATCCGTCTCTATTCAAAAACGAAAGTGCATCAATATTAATGCAAATCCATTAAGCGTGCAGTCTAGCCCTTCTTAATTCTGCATGCATCGCGGGTAACTGGGGATGCCACTTGTCACTCTGTCAATCAAGCTCATGGATGAGAGCTCGAGCGAGTGCCATGGAAACAGCCTAGATGAGGCTATTCCACACGTTACCCATCAAAAGAGAAACCTGACACCCTTGTTAGCCGTGCAAACACACTATCCGCTAAAACAAACGCAAACAGCAATATTATCTCTTTTACAGGCGATGTAATAAAGCGCATTTAATAAAGAGTCACTCACGCTCAAAATCTGAGTCATCGTCCTCGTCATCCTCGTCGCCGTTCGACTCGGTCTGCATCGGCTCGCCATCAAACATCACTCCCTTGCCCCCGGGTTTGGCGGCGGAGGCGGCCCCGGACCCGTCCTGGCTCCTGGTGTCCCGCAGGCGGGTGAAATACTGCACGGCAAACTCCACCAGGTCCGGCGGCCTCTGGCGCAGCACCTCCACGGTGTAGCCTTGAAGCAGTTCCGTCAGACCGACTGGAATCTCAATACTCATGTCTAAACAGTAGTAGGGGGTTTGTGCAGATATCTGACCCTGTTCTAAATGGCTCTTGAACTATGGTACAAAAATATAAATCAAGTCTTTCCCGTATCAGTGCATGCAGCGGGGTTGCACCGCAAGAAATCTCGCGAGGGACTTAGTTAATTTTGGTAGCAAAGGTCAGCTGAAACCAGCCCAACACATAAGATTCTTCGGTTTTTGTTTCCCAAGGTGGGAATTAATCAGGCCGAGTAGTAGATTACAAAAGCTGACAGCGCCGTTTCCTCCTCCTGCTCAACAGATCTCTTGGCAAGGATACTGTACTGTGCGTTGAACCAGTGACTTCAAATTAAAATCGCTCCTCTATTGTGTCGTATGGTACAAAGAAAGCTATGAATAGGAGTCAAAAAGTGCAGTTAATAAGATTAGAAGCTGATTAAACCCAGGCTGAGAGTTAGCGATGTAGCTATCCGAGTTAGCAGACGAGGCCTTGCCTTTGCGCAAAGCGTGTTTAGTTTCTATATACGACGTTTTGTTGTCTAATACCTTAATAACGGATATGCACGAGAGAATAAGCCAGTCCCGTTAAAGAATAAACTTCATATAACGTTATGTAAATTCAGAGAACTGCTGATATATTGTATGACAGCTCCGTCTGTCGATATCACCAGCGCACGGGTCCCGTCTCTCTTCTCAGTTTTTCTCCTAGGATTCCCTGTTTTGTTGGTCGTTGTAAACACAGCAGGTGTTTTAGAGGAGTGTAGGTAACGGGCTCTACCGGGGAGGTGGCTGTGTCGTCGCCGGGGCTCGAGAAGGAGCGAGGCCGCGCCGGGGTGAGTGTGCAGGCGGCCCGGCGCTGACAGGGACACCGGTTGAACCGGACAGGAGGGAGACAGAATAAGCCTTCTGGTCTTCGGAAACAGGGACAAGTGTCAGCTGTCACCGGAAAGCACAAAACGGCACCCACGGAGACGACGACACCGGCACTCGCGCGCCTCCAAACACGAAACTGCTACGAAAACCCTCGGTAAACTCCAACCTCTGAGAGCTGCAGATATTCGCGTCGCCTGTCGTTGTCAGAGCCGCGGTCCGGAATGGATATGTGTCTGGACGTCGAGTAAAAAAAAATTCGCCATGTATGAGCTGAAATATTCTCGTTTTTTTTCCTGTGACAACAGACCGTTGGTGCCTCTTCACTAGGCGCGCACTCTCTCCTTCTCAGCCGCGCGAGCCGCTGAGCCTCGGGGGCGCGGTCAGAGTTCGAGAGCGAGCCAGGACGTCAAGACCTGATGGACGTCGGAATCGAGCAATAGTAGAGCAGCATGAGACAGTAGCCCCGCCCCTTTAAAGAGAGCGTGTGAGATTTAGGAAGTGGGTGAAGACGAGTTATCGCCGGGGCTGTAGTAGGGGGGTTCAGGGCCAAATTCTGACCTCAAGCAGAGCTGGGCGTTGAGAAATATACAGAAACACTCTCTCAAAAATACAAGTGAAGGAGTAAGTATGAAAAAACGCCCCACGGTGGAGCTGTCTTCGAAACCTCCATATGAGACGTGTAGAGTCATGAATTCTATAAATGCGTTGTATATGCAGCCGTAAAACGTAAATTATTAACTTTTATGATCAAAAAGAAAAGCTGATTAATTGATTAGGGTTGCTTTGAAAGCAAGCAAGGCCACTGTCAATTCCTGGAAAGGCTCCAAGGAACAAATGATCGCAGATGGACAACTCACAAAACACATTCACGCCAAAAGAGAAGGAGTTCCCTGTCAGTAAATATAGAGCAGTCGATCTATTCTCGGGTCTTCATTCAGGTCGCAGGTAAAGCCGTTGCCATGGCCACACAGAACCTACCTTTAAATCCTCCAGTCATTTTCCTCGAGGTACCCCTTGCGCCACCTGCCGGGTAAAAAAAGTTCATCTTGACATGAGGATTTACTCTCATCTTAAAGGTATAGCTCATCCCAAAATGAGAATTGACATTTAATCACCAACCTGTTGTTTCAAACCTTTATTTTTCCCCCTTTTTCTTCTCTGAAACACAAAAGAAGACTTTAGTCTCAGTCACCATTCACTTTTATTGCATGGAGGAAAGGCTGCTAGCTTTTCTTGAAAAACGAACACTAGCTTTCTTTGTTCTATTCTATCTAGTTTTCTTTACAAAAAAAAAAAAAAAAAAAAAAAAAACACTGCGTAACCGAGACTTGTCATAGCACTTGCATGTTGTTGCTTTTTTGTTGGTTTTGATTGCTTCTATTGTCCTCATTTGTAAATCGCCTTGGATTAAAAGCATCTGCTAAATGACTAAATGGAAATGGAAATGGAAAGTGAATGGTGACTTGCCTTTTATCATATTTTTAAATCATAATACTCTTCATAACATGATTAAAGCAATATTAAGGAAATGTTAGGAAACAGTATTGTGTTAGGGCAGAGCTCAAGTTCACAGAAAAGGTGTATGTTGGTCATCCACAAAAATCTCACATTTTTTTGCATGGTTATTCTTAGATGTTTAACCAATTGGTTATTCAATATTTTGTCAAATTTCTTAATGCTTTCAGGTACCAATAAACATTAAGGACTTTCACTGTTTGCATTTTTATTTATTTTTAATTATTATACATATGCTATATATATATATATATATATATATATATATATATATATATATATATATGTATACATATACACATTTGAGTGAATATATCAGTTACCTCTAGGCCTCCCTGACAGTTTAAAGACTGACACTAAAAGCACAAGCCTGTTGCCTTTGAGAAACTGGGACAGAGGTGCACCAAGGGAAACATGCCCACTGGAATAATAGATGTGTGACTTCAGAGGACAGTTTTCTAGAACAAATCAGAGTGTAATTTAGGTTTCACTATCTGGTTACTAAAAAAGATCCTTATAATGAATTTTCACTGGAGACTATAAAAACTATTTTTCCAGGCGTAATTAATTCTGGCATTTATATCAAGACTAAACCACAAATCTCTGTTGCATTGGATAGGAGGGGTTTTTTACATGCTAGGGGATTTTTGCTGCTTAACTCATGACCATTTGACCCAAGTCATGGCAAAGGGGTGGGACCATATGTTAGTATCTATGAGACGTTAAAGGCACAAAATCACTCGCTGACTCACTCACTCAAAATAAAATAAAAATGTATTATAATATTCAGATAAAAGGAATTTCTTTAGACAGTGTTGGGAGATTGTGTTGGGATCAGTCTGAAGAATAAAAAATCCACAGAAACTACTTATCATTTAGCATTTCAAATTTATTATTTTACAGACTTTACAATTCAGAGACTATTAACTGGCCATACTGAGAATTATTTAAATCACATTATAGCTTTAATTTCTCTGTTTAATATATTACAGTATTTATGCAAGAACCCTTCTAATAAATGTGCCATTTACTAGGACAGTGCAACAGTAGGAGAGGATTTTAGATGCCATAGTAAAGGCAAGCAACTCAGATGGACAATTCTAATCCAAATGAATCATGCATTATTGCCCAATGTAAAGATAATGTCCTTGAGAATATTAGCCTCTCCTCCAATCACAGTGCTCCTAGTACTTCCACCTTAGGAAGATTTTATAAGTTACAGAAACAGTCAAAGAGTCACAGAGGATTATCACTTATAAAGATTTAGTTATCCTACAAATTCTCATAAGAAGTGTTACATACATTTCATGTACAAGTGATCCATTTCAAATAACTGAGAGACAATATACTTAATAAAATGCTTACATAATCTCTTAACAAACATGCACACTATTCACAATCTTGTGCTGGACATTTCATTTCTGCTCACACCACAGATAGCAGTATTATTACTAATTGATCTAAATCAATCGATCAAAAAAAAAAAAAAAAAAAAAAAACCTAGAGAAAGTTTTTGCTTGTTGCTTCCATTAAAAATGTGACACATTCAATAAAACCTTCATTGATCTACATTCATTGATAAAATGCCTTTGAAGATTACAGACGAATCTCTGCAACAAAACCTTCCTTTGTCTGAATCAAAACAGTCACGTTAATGTTAAGCTGGTGTGAACGACTGACCTTTTACAATTTCATGTTGTTTTAGAGCTACAAACCCCATGCGCACCCTGAGGTCTACAATGAGGCCAAAAGCTAATGTGAACATCTTATCATTTCAACAGTAACATATTTATTAATAATAAAGTAGTCAAAGTAACGAAATGCTTGTAAAAATAAAGGAATAAGATATTACAATTCCAAAGCCCATAAGAAAGAATCAGCTGTAAATAGGTTTCATATGAAGTAAATCCAGCTGCAGAACAGCTACTTCCCCACTTACTCCAAGGAATGGAACAGTCTGAGGTGTTTGAAACAGTCAAACCACAAAAAGAAATTTAGAACTGACAAAGAAAACAACCTTTCCAATTCTCCTTATTGTGGGTATATATAGTTCATATATCGGAATCTGTGGGATCTCCTGCATAGATGTGTCTGTAGAGATCATCTAATTGATCTCTTCGAGTGCAATGTAACATTTGCCCAGCAGACATTTTGCTCTCTGAATGTCTCAAAGCATTACCATATTCTCATTCTGTAGGTTCAGTTTGTTTTTCTGCCAAGCCATATGCAATATAAGGTTGAGTTGCCTTGGTAACTGTGCTCACAGCAGAATGCAGTACTGCTGTTGTCCAGCGGGGGCAGCACTGCATCTCTTATGAGCAGTGGACAGCACAAGGCAAAATTGCAGCTGTGTTCTATTACTGTGGCAACACAAAAGAGAGCTGAGGGCTGAGAACTGAGGGCAACCGGGTGCATTATATTCCTCATGATGATTGCTATGGAAATGCACAAGCCATGCCCCGCAGTGCTGATGCCTTTGAAGTTTAACAGGGAATATAAACTCCAACAGAACCCTTACTGGCCATATTAAAACTTAATTGGGTCTCTAGGACAAAGGTCATTTACTAATGACCTCTTATTACCCATAGAAATGCAAAGGTAGACGCCACATTCGACCGCTTAAAGCACGTAGATGCCTCCGCCATCTTGGAACAGTGAAGTTTCAAGATGCCACAACATTGAGCAGCCTCTGAATATAAAAACTGCCAAAATTTAAATTCATAAAGAAATTGGATAAACTTTCACAGGTAAGAATGTGTTGGTTTGTGTTTGTATTAACTCAACATTACAGGTTTTGAAACAATAATACCTTTTAAATGTCAGCTTTGTCTTGTTGTATTGTGTTAGTTTAGCAAAACCATCTACTGAAGTATATTGCATATACAGATATTCATATATGCGTATAACTACTGTTGCAGACATACAGACTTATGAATATGGCGGATGGCTTGCGTATAGTGGCACTAGAAACAGCCGCTACCAGTGCATCTACCTAGACATATCTATGTTATCACCTAGGTAGATTAGAATGAGAGTAGTTTTGTTGGCATGTAGTGAAATCAGACATCTCTTTGTCAGTAGAGATGAAAAATTCAGTCGAGGGCGGGGCTTAGGCAAGTGTGCATGCGATGATTGACAGCTAAGACCCATGAGGGCTGGGGAGTCTCTCCAGGATCCAGGTGCTCACCTCCTTTAAGACAGACTCAATTGTTTCAGGTAAGTCATGATGTAGGGCATGGTAAGCTTCTTCATATACCTGTTGGTCACAAAAACACATAGAGATCTGTGGGTCAGGAAGGCATAAACTGTAAAAAAATTATTGTCATTTTAACTGTAAAAGACTGTAAAAATACCAAAGTAAATAACAGTAAACAGGTTTCCTTACTAAATACAGGGGAACATGGTAACATAGATGTAACCTTACATTTCATGTAATTTTACAGTAAATGCTAATAAATATATGTTAAAGGTACAAAACACATTTTAGAAGCTGCATGGCTATTTTTTGTATTTTATGGTTTTAAACTGCAGCTTGTTCCATAAATATGTTTACATTTTTACTCTATTTTTACAGAATTATTCCATCAACCACAGCTGTGTTTTTTCCTGTAAATTTTTTTTTTACAGTGTGCGAATGAATATTGGTGGAGGCCTATGATATGTGTTTTTATACAGAGTACAGCATGAATGTGCATCTGGATCAGGTTATCCTGTGATATCTAAAACATCTACAGGAACAACAACAGCTCAGATCATATTCACAAGTCAAACCTCGAGTTCTGCAGTTTAAAGGCATAACTCACCCCAAAATAAAAATTCTGTCATCATTTACTCACCCTCATGTTTTTTCAAACCTGTATGACATTCTTTCTTCTGCTAAACACAATAGAAGACATTTTGAAAAATGACCCCAATGACTTCTATTGCATGAACCTGAAAAAACATTTTTTTTAAAAAATATATTCTTTTGTGTTCCACAAAGGATGAGCAAATGATGACAGAATGTTCATTTTTGCATTTTTTGGTCCATGTTTATGCACGTTTGATTCACCTTCAGGTTTTTATCAGTGCTCTTGGCCTCATTGTACATTAGATGAGCGCCTCTGATGTCACAAAGCTTGTCGGCATCGCCATGGAGAATCAAGAACGGCCATGTGATATTGGGTAATTCTCTCTCAATACGAGTTGCTGCTTCCATCAGCTGCATTCCAAATGAGACGCGTAGCCCTCCATGATAATTTAGCTCATCTGTGTCATATGCCTCCACCTAACAGACAAGTGGAGATTATATAGGATTACAAACATGATCCTAATATAACAGTAACTCTTTGCTTAAGACTACACTCAGTAAACAGAGTAAAATAAACTTGAGGATTTGAACAATTACAATGAAATCTATTTGACTGTATGACATTTATGTTGTGTATTATGGCTGATTAAATGGAACCAGCTGTTTCTGTGGACGTAACAGTATTCTAGACCCAAGGTAAGAAGAAAATTACATTCATATGTTATCACTATGTATATGCTTCAGTCTGAAAGAGTAGGTTTACTGTGTAAATACGGATTTAACAGCAAACATTATAAACAACCCTGCCAGATTGTTTACTTAGCCCAACTGTCAGTGTGAAATACGCACATATACATTGCCCTACTTCTACAGAAGACCTCTGACATAGATTCCTGTACCTGTTTGGGATCCCGTGAGACCCATTTTGACTCGATCGAACCAAGAGAGAGTTTTGGAGTCAAGCGATTTAGAATTTTTGCCATGAAAACCTGCAAAGAATCCAAAAATCCACAGATACTGATGATTTACAACAGAGAACTGAACATTTCTGTCACACCAAATACTGAATTACAGAATTTACATATTTATATATTTAAAAAACTTAACAGAAACATTCTCAAATTTACAAATTAAACAGATAACAAAAATTCAAATGTTCACATATTGAGTAAACAGGCAATGGCCCTGGACTTAATCCATACCGAAAATGTATGAATGTTATTGCTTTAGATAAATTACTGATCCAAAAAAAGCATTATGTATTATTTTAAAAAAGCAAAGTAATTCACAAAAATCTGTGTGTTTGAAATGATTAAACAACAGATACTCAAAATACTTCCAAATGAACACAAAGGCTATTTGGATACTTTCTGGTTGTTAAATTCAGTTGGAACATGTTCATAGTTGACATATGATGAGAGGCAGAGATTGACTGAATAGAGAAATCACTGCTGCCTGCCACACAGCTGAGAGCTCTACTGCTGTTATTTGACAGCTGACATTTGAAAGCTATTGTCATTTGATTGCATTTAACAGTCTGACTGCAGGGGGCAGCAGATCTAATTTACAGCCTCATGTTTCTGTTGCAGTGGGTATTAAATGCAAACAATTGGGGAGAAAGAAGAATTGACTGTCACTATAGCATGTTCATTGGCTTTTTACCTTGAAGGGTGTAGCAGATTCAGCGTTCATTTGAACCATGGGGCCTATGAGAACAACACCTGCAAAATCCTGCGGCCTCTCACAGGTGGCCAGAATGGAAATGGCCCCTCCCTGTAGTAAAACAAACAGACCCAATCATGTTATTGAAAACAGCAATATATAGTAGTTTAGTTGTAGAGTACTTAGTAATTCCTCACATATACAGTGCCCTCCAAAAGTATTGGAACAGTAAAGACAAAATTGCTCTGTTGGCTGTGGAGTCAAGACATTTGCAAATATGATTAAAAGATGAATATGAGACAAAACTACAGAATGTCACATGTTTTACCAAAAAAAAAGAACAGCACTTTTAGAGTTCATCCCACTCATTGATGTGAGCACATGTATTGTGACAGCTGAACATAAGGCAGATATAAAAGATTAAAAGCTATTATTTAGTTGCAGATCCCTTGTGCACAATCACAGCAGCGAGTCTGTGACCCATAGACATCACTACACTCTTGGTCTCATCTTTTGAAATACTTCTCCCAGCCTTTAATGAAGCCAATTCCAATTGTTGCTTGTTTTGGAGAGTTTCTGCCTTTACTCTCCTCTTCAGCTGGTGAAATTCATGTTCAATCGGATTTAAATCTGGAGATTTACTTGGGCAATCTAAGACTTTCCATTTCTTTGCCCTTATAAATTCCTTGACTGAACTGGGAGGGTGTTTTGGGTCATTGTCCTGATGCAATATGAAGCACTTCCCAGTGAATCTGGTGGCATTTTCTTGAATATTGGTAGGTAAGATGGTTTTATACTCTTCCAGATTCATTCTGCTACTGTCATCATACATCAAGTCATCAGTAAAGTTGAGAGGGCCTGTTCCAGAGGCAGCCATGCATGTCCATGCCGTGACACCACCTCCACCATGCTTTACAGATGAGGCTGTATGCTTGGGATCATTTGCAGTTCCCTTTTTTTCTTCACATTTTTGCTTTCCCATCACTTAGATAAAGGTTCATCTTTGTCTCACCGGTCCATAAACACAGTTCCAAAACTCTTCTGGCTCACCTTTGTGCTTTTTTGCAAACTCTAATCTTGCCTTTGTATTTTTGGTGCTGTCAGAGGTTTGTATCTTGCTGTGTAGCATCTGTAAATTGTCAAAGCATCACCCCAGCTTTCTGGAAGTTGTTGGTGATTTTACAGACACGTCTTTTAGGATTCATTTTCACAGCTTTTATGATTTGTCTGTCATCAACTACTGTCGTTTTCTCAGCCGATCAGGTAGTTGTTGCTTGCTGGTGTAATTGGTGGTTTCCAAACTCTTGCTTTCTCCATGCCTTTTGTTTTTGCTATAGCTCTAATGGACTTCCACTTTTCCTTTTAGCATCCAAATTGCTTGCTTTTCTCTCAAAGTTAGCTCCCTTGTCCTGATTTGTGTGTGTCATCATCAAATGCAAGATTCACAATGCAGAAGTAATGGATATAACTGATACAACACATTCCCTGCTTTTAATATCTGAAGAATTAATGCAACAGGACACAGCTGATCACTTAGAAAGACCCGCGAGGACTCTGTTCCAATACTTATGCTCACATCAGAGAGAGGGATGAAACTCTAAAACTGCTGAACTTCTTAGCTGGTAAAACATCTATGTGTTGAATCACCCAATAATAAAATGTGACATTCTGTAGTTTTGTCTCATATTCATCTTTTAATCATATTTGTAAATGTCTTGACTCCACAGCCCACAGGGCAATTTTGTCTTTACTGTTCCAATACTTTTGGAGGGCACTGTATATGTATATTCCAATTAATCATTTCCAATACTGGTTATTTTCTTTTAACACAAGGGTTTTCAAACTAGGGTCCAAGAATATATTTAATGATATTATAGTTTAATTGGTGGGTTTTTGTTAAATGTGAGCCAAAATCATCACAATTAAAAGAACCAAAGACTTAAACTATTTCAGTCTGTGTGCATTGAATTTATTTAATACATAAGTTTCACAATTTGAGTTGAATTACTGAAATAAATGAACTTTTCCACGACATTCTAATTTATTGAGATGCACCTGTAGCTGTCTTTGTATTTTAGGAAGGGCGTCCATCGCAAACTGAACACCATATTTCGTGGTCCGTGGTATCAGGAAGTTTAAAAACCCTATATTAATGTTCTATTGGTTATACACTGAATGAATAATACATACTCTTAATTTGACAATAAACATGTTTTCCATCCTCACATGGGTAAATCTTAGTGAGAAGCCCCTAATTTGTAATTTTCTGAGGCTCTGCTCCTCTGCTTTCTTCATCTTGTTTCTATTATGATCCTGTCTATGAATATGCATGAGTAGAGGCCAGGATTCAAAAGAGGTGGAGAGATTAAAGAACAGTTCCCACCACATTTCTAAGAGACTCCTATAATGGGCCGTTTTAAGTTACGCACTCACACACAAACACTTTAAGTCTAGACATACAAACCCAAACGCACACTCAGTTCAGACACACTACAAATGCACACTAACACTAAAAGCTTCATCAAGAAAATAGGTGGTCTGCTTTGATTTGATTATATAAGGTAATTGCTTTTTAATTTGGAATTTTTGCATCCATGGGAGTAACTGGGAGTAAAGTTTCAAACACACACAGATAATTACACTCACAAAAGCTTGCATCTGTACGTGCCCTTCCTTTACACACACACACACACACACACACACACACACGTTATTATATGACACTGATCATTTTCATCTGTAAACACATGATAGGAAAGCAAATGTTTATTCAGCCAGTAGCTTCAGTTCCTCAGGTCTCAGGAAGTCAAAAGTACAAGGACACATAGTCCCACAACTGGAGGTACCAAGACACACCTAATTGCACATTTCTTTTCAGGAAGCATGTTTAAAATCATTTCATTTTCCATATTTCTTACTAAAGACTGTGGTTATATAAGGACCAAACAGCCTGGTATTACATAAGATACTAGATTAGAGAGTAAATGAGGGGAAAAACTAAATTAAAGTTGAGGAAACGGAAGAGAGAAGGAGAGCAGCAGAAACACAATTTATTATTTAAAGTTAGAATCTGCACTGAAGGAACAGGAGAGTGGTGCATTATGGGTACTAACTTTAGATGAAAGATTTCTTTAACAGGACACTTATGCAGTGGGATATTTATACCATATAACTATCCCACAAATATTATGATTTTGTGATGGTTATGTTCCACAGAAATACAGTGCAGATATGTACATCCAGAAACATTTCTAGTCTATAGGGCTCATGAAGTTTCTTGAGTATGCAGCTGGTCTGTTTTATTAATAGGAACTGTTGAGCAAAAACAAAAGTAAAGAGCTTCCAGCTGGATGTTTTTGTTCACATTCAGTCATGCACAGTTTGGGATTAACACATACTGAACATGGGAAATGCAACAAAGCAAAAGCAAACCGTCTTCCTGTGGCCTCCACCCCATGAGTCACAGACAGTTCAAAATAGTTTACTTTATCTTTTTCAACAGTTGTAGTTGGCTTTGAATAGGTTTTAAACAAAGAGTTAAATGTTAGCATAGAAATTTCCCCTCCAAATCTTTTTTTGTGACATGTCTGCTTCTCAGAAAGGATTTTAATATAAATGTAGGAACATGTAATGAATATGAATGAGACATTTGCACACTTGTTGGTGGCTGCCAAAATTGGAGCTGCATGAAAGCATGAATACGATACAATACAAATCAATATGTAAAATAAAATATTAAAATGCTCAAAAATTTCAATACCATGTCTAACTATATGCAAAAAGTTCATGCTGGCTAGGGAAACACAAGTGCAGTCTACTCTCTTTCTCTTAAATTAATATATATATATTCACTCTCACTCACAACCATAGCTTTGACAATGAAAATGTAGAATTATTTGTCTACAACGATAACAATACTATAAACTTTTAATAATCATTTTAATTCTGTGAGAATAGTGGAAGCCACACCAGAACTTTCAGAACTGGCAGCCTTTAAGAAAACTGCAGCATGTGCTTTTAATAAACAGAACATTATCATTGGTGTGGACACTAATATAGTTCCACTACAAATGTAGTTATCTTTACAGTTATTGTTCTAGGTGTGAACACAAAGAACAGAAAGGTCTATAGAAAGCATGTGACCTCTGTTCGCTTATAGAAAAAAATGGGGAACTGGTTTCAAAATATGTCCTACCATTGAGTGTCCAATGATGAAGACTGGCAGCTTGGGGTACCGGCCCTTCATGATGTCAATGTGCTGGAGGACGTCTCTGATGTAAATCTGGAAGTTTTTGATATCCATTCTTTCACCTTCACTCTGGCCATGACCAACTGAGACAGTAAGAGAAAGAGAATTAAGCATGTAATATATGTTTCCATTCGCCCGTGTCTTTGTATATCAGCTCTCCTTTGAAGCACAAGATAAAAGAGGGCTGTCACTCACAGCGCAATGCTAATGGCTCACAAAGAAGAGCTCAGGAAATTTTAGCATATAACTGACATGACATTTAGTCGAGCAAATTAATATTCATAATATGAATAATGGAACAACAGAATAGAAGAGAAGAGAAGAGAAGAGAAGAGAAGAGAAGAGAAGAGAAGAGAAGAGAAGAGAAGAGAAGAGAAGAGAAGAGAAGAGAAGAGAAGAGAAGAGAAGAGAAGAGAAGAGAAGAGAAGAGAAGAGAAATTCCAAAAAGCATGTGGTATACAGACATACTGAGACGTGAGACTGCATGTTAGAGGAGGAGAGAGACAGAAAGAGAGTAAGAAATAAACAGAGAGAGGCTGACTGTAATGGTTTCTGTTTGTTGTATTTCAATAGAACCAATTACTCACACTGAGACACCAGACAGTCAAATCACACACTCACACAACCCCAACTGCTCATCACAAGGTGGCTTGCTGTCTCTCTGTGTGAATCATTAGTTACCATGGCACTGCCACAAAACGGCTTTAACATTCTGTACACATAGCACCTGCTATTTTTTGTATTCTATACTTGTTTCATGTCATTTCTGTCATTTCTCAACTCCATCCCCCACTCTAAACCCAGGATGTCCATGCCCACAACATCTGTTGTAAATGACAGGAAAACTGGGTGGATGAATTACAAGGAATCAAATGTGGGCGTAAAATAGATTTTTCACCCCACACTCTCACTGTCTCATAAAGAGCACGCCCTCCTACACCACCCAAAACACTGCTGCACTGTTGCTAACCAACAAATCTGTGTGTTGGGGATTTTAGCCGTTTGATTAGGAGTCTGCCACTCACCGTGATCGTGGGCGAATACCAGAATGCCATGCTGGGTCAGGCTATGAGCAATGTCAGCATATCCCCCACAGTGCTCTCCTGCTCCATGGGCAACAAACACCAGAGCCCTGATGAAGGAAAACACTATTATAAACATTATTATATGATTTGGGAAGGGAATTCTAAAGAATTTAACAAAACTGGTTCTGATTACTTTTAACAATTGCAATTTATTAACTGTTTCATAACATTTTTTATTACTTGTAAAGAAATCATTTCAATAATACATACATTTACAACAATTTAGTTCTAAAAAAGTGTATTAGTGACTTTTCACAGTCTTATTGACATAAATGGAATCCAATAATTGACCTATTAAACAACAATACTAAACAAACCAAAAATGTATTTTTCTAAAATAGTACTGACAAAACTGTGCTAAAAATGTACATCCTTAACTACATGTTGTCATATCGGTAACAACATAAGCGTCACAATAAGTTCTATTTCAAGAGTTTCAATTCTCACTTGACTATCTTAGTTTCCTTGGGACTACATTGGTTTCCCTGAATGTTTCTGATACACTAAAAAAAAACAAAAAAAACTTAGACTTATTCTGGTAATACTTTAGAATAGGGACCAATTCTCACTGTTAACTAGTTGCTTATTAGCATGACTATTATTAACATATTGTCTCTTTATTAATACTTATTGTCACTGTGCACACAGCAGGGAGGAACGAGGAGACGAGGATAACTCAAATAACAGTCTTTAATGAATCCGAACAAGGCAGGGCAAGGTTGACACAGACATGAACACTGGGGAATAACGAGTAGACCAGACGAAAATTAGCTAAATGGGCATGAAATAAATACACTTGACAATTACTGATAATGACTAAAACACAGCTGGACAAGACTTAACTAATGATCACACTTAACAAGGACAGGAACATGACCAAATAAGGAAACAAGAGGTAGGAACACACACACACACACGACAGAGGACTGACACTTATAAAGCACATATTCTGCATGACCATATTTTACATCCCTAATCCTACCCAATACCTAAACGTAACAACTGTCTTACTAACTATTAATAAGCAGCAAATTAGTAGTTTATTGAGGCAAAAGTCATAGTTAATGGTTTGTTAATAGCAAGCACCGGACCTTAAAGTGTGACCCTTATTCCTTCTGTAATTGGTCTAAAGGTATCAGGCTAATCAGGTATCTGTATGCTATGCTTGTACATAAGCTGACTAAACAGACAATAATGGTCATTGTAATGTAGTTTAAATGAGATATTATAATGTGATGTGGTAGGAATTGTAATCAGGCACTAAAGAGAGTACCCATTAAAAGTTCTTTGAGCCAATGGGATTGCCTGAAGTCCTAATAGGGGACCTGATTTCTCATGACAACTAGTGCTGGAAACTTGGTCAAAAGGTTTTCAGTATGCATTGGAAACTGCACGTGCGATAAACGTTAACAGAAGCTAAAGTCATTTGGTTCTGGTATAAATATATCGGTATTATTCAGAACCGTTTCTCAGTTTCCCAACACATGAGAAATACAGACACATCCTACTAACAGTCTCCCACCAGAATAACAAGATATGCTCATTAGCAGCATACACAGAAAAAAAAAATAAGGCAGAAAGAGAGGAAGGAGAGAGGGAGCGAGAGAGAGAATTGGAATAGCTTTATTAGGTCCAAACTTGTGCAGATTTGCTATGACCTCAATGCAGCCTCTAATCAGTAACAAAAAGAGTCTTTGTAAATGTATAATAGACTCACATGGTCTCAGAGGACTGAGAGTGGGCATCTTTACTTCTATTTAGAGAGTCTGCTATTCTTTCCATCCATTCCTCTGTCATACTCAGAAATTTACTAAAATAAAGCCTCTCAGTCTCAATCTACGAGCTGATAACTTGGTGCAAGATTAAATGAAAGTGTTTGTGGTTATGATCATCCTTAGATCAAAACGCTTTTGTCCTTGAACCCTGGGAATGCAGTTTGCAAGGCAGACAGAGAGACTACTGTGTGTGTGTGTGTGTGTGTGTGTGTGTGTGTGTGTGTGTGTGTGTGTGTGTGTGTGTGTGAGCGCGCATGTTTTTGGAATTCCAAAATAGATCTAAAGTAGTTAAACTACAAAGTAACAATCATCAAGGGCAGAGCAGAGATAAACAGATAATGAAATTCCGTGTGCCTGTACAGTTTTGGCTATACTTGTGAGGGCCAAATTTGTGTGTAATTTGGCACTGCTCTAACAGCTGTATAAATATCCATGTTTGGTAGAGGAATTATTCTCCAAATGTCATTAGACAAAATAGGATGGACCACACTGACCCAATTTGTCGTACTGTGTATGAGTGTGTTTCAATTCCCTTTGCATGGGTTCAATGCCATAAATGATAAAAGAGGGCTGTCACTCACAGCGCAATGCTAATGGCTCACAAAGAAGAGCTCAGGAAATTTTGGCATATAACTGACATGACATTTAGTCAAGCAAATTAACATAATATGAATAAAGGAACAACAGAATAGAATACAACAGAATGGAAATTCCAAAAAGCATGTGATATACAGACATACCGAGACTGCATGTTAGAGGAGGAAAGAGAAAGAAAGAGAGTAAGAAATAAACAGAGAGAGGCTGACTGTAATGGTTTCTGTTTGTTGTATTTCAATTGAACCAATTACTCACACTGAGACACCAGACAGTCAAATCACACACTCACACAACCCCAACTGCTCATCACAAGGTGGCTTGCTGTCTCTCTGTGTGAATCATTAGTTACCATGGCACTGCCATGACCCAATTTGTCGGACTGTGTATAAGTGTGTTTCAGTTCACTTTGCATGGGTTCAATGCCCAGCTTATCTATTGAGCGATCTGTCAATCATTACTGGGTTCATACAATGGGCTACTGTGGTCTTTTCAACTTTCACCCACTTCCTGTTTTTCTGGCTGCATCTGGTGGCATCAGCACTGGACATGTCCATGTAAGCGACTGTACAGGGACATTGTGAGATGATGTCTAGGCTGTAAGCAGAGTAGTTCTGTTAAATGTTAAAACAAGCAGTGAAGTGGTGAACTCAGTGTAAACAGTTAGCCACTTCAGCCGCTCACTTCTGTCATAACAGTTCTTTTAAGTGGAAGTTCAACTTCCAACAGACCACCTTACTACGTTCATGTTTACTTTCAAAGGTTGGTTTGGTGTAAATGTCACCTGTGTGCGAGTAAGTGCTAGGAGGTTCACAACCAATTTGAGAGGAAAAAAGATTTTACAAAATGTACTAACATGGTAACGTGTTCACTTAAGATACTAATAAAACATGTTTCGATTTTTTGTACAATCACATTTACCAAATTTGCTTGCATTACTATTTCAGTCTGCTTTTTAAAAGACTGAAATTATGAAGATTAATTGTATTATATTGACAGTAAGAAAAAAATCTGAATCTAGTTTTAAGTCAGAAAACCATCTCAGAACCACTGTTAACATAAAAAAAAAAATATTATCTATATTACATTGTTTTTACAATGGTAATATTACATTTAGTACATTGGCAAGAAAAAAACTACGTTTTTTACTTTTTTGTAACTATTGTTTCATTTTGTTGTATTATGATATCACATGTATTAGTAATAATACTTTTGGATTATTTCATATATTCAGCTTTTTATACATAAAATATATAGATGCCATTGTATTTTAGGAAGAAAAAGATCATATTTGGGGGCTTTTGGCATCAAGAAGTTTTAAAACCCCAGATTTAGCCTACAGTATATAAAATGGCTACACTAAACGTGTAAAAGAGTGGGATTGGAAATTGGGTTATTTGGCCTCATTCAGATGATGTTACATAATACAAAAAAGCATACATATTGGATCAGTTTATTGTAGCATGATGCGAAGCATTCAGTAATTTCCATGTCCTACCACCCTAAGCTGAGATGTCTCTAAACAGCTAGTAAACAGACACAGAACCTTCAAGCGATCAAACACAGGCTAAATATTTCACCATAAACAGAATGACAGAGTGCAGCAGAGGGGATCCTGGTAGCATTCCTTCAGATGTCTGATATAAACATGTTTAATGCCTGCATTAGCTTCACATTAGCTGCTCTGAATCTTTCCCATTCAGTCACTTGGGAAAAGCTACATCCCAAAACAAAATATATGTGGTTTTATCAAATTTCACTTAAGATCACATGGTTTTGTGGTTTATTGGTTTACTCTAATTATATATGCCAATAAACACATAGAGATACACACACACTCTTGTCATATACACTGTTGCTGACAAGCATTAGAGATCAAATTAGTCTGAGAGAGGGGAAGAGGTGGTAACTATGGTAACGGCATGCTCCCCTGGGCCGCACCACGGCCACTTCAGGGTGAATAGCTGATGGCAAAACAACAGCTCTGTAACAGTAGGCATAGATAGCTTGACCTGTTTGACATGATCATGACACCCACACAAACACTGCCTATCTGAATGTGTGCCGTTCGGGATATATCGAAGCATCTGAGAAACCCACATGCTCAGAAACATGACCTATTTTTATAATTACTCAGAAGCACCACAGCAGATGACACTAGAAAAGTGTAGCAGATCTGTACTGTGAGAGTGTGTGCGTCTATAAGTGGTCATAAAGGGGCCATGAGCAGGGGCTTTCGATTCATGGAAACCAAGACATTCCCCTTCAGCATAGAAACTGAGTGGGCCCCTTTCCCATTTACTATAACCAGATAAGTAATTCAGGATGGTATAGTCATTTAACAAGATAGTGTTTATAAGAAACTGGATTTATATTACTTAAAAAACACTGTGAGTGAAAGCAGGCACTGCCTGTAAGATATAGATTCTCTATAAAGTATACCTGTTATTATTAATAAGTCAGTTAATTTGCACAGCATGTGATGTCAACAGAGCGACACCCATGAGGATCCGACCAGCTCTGCGTTAAAATAAAACAGCTTTTCTAGAAGATTGATATGTCTGGAGTCTTCAATGTAATGTTGTTTCTCCAAAGTACTGTTCATTTTTTCAGTGCTTCCAGCATAATATATCAGCAATATACAGTCTGTCCAGTGTTATTTATGAACACTCATCATGCATCCAAATATGCTATACAGGACGAAAAACAGTAGGCCTACATTAAAAGAGTATGTAACAATTATTCTTAAAATAAAGTATGCAAAAAGTGCCTGGATGACCTACTATTTCCGAAAAGATCCCAAGATGGGCACTTTACTATCATTAGGCCACAGGAGAGAAGTTGTGAATAGCAGTGAAGCGGTTTCAGATACAGCTTCAGCAGCTGAGTTACACTCTTAAAAATAAAGGTGCTTCAAAAGGTTCTTCAAGCGATACCATAGAAGAACCATTTTTGGTTCCACAAAGAATCATTCAGTCTTTCTTACCTTTTTTATAATCTGAAGAACCTTCTTTCACCACAAAGAACCTTTTGTGAAATAGAAAGGTTGTTCAGATGTTAAAGGTTCTTTATGGAACCATTTAGACAAAAAGGTTCTTCTATGGCATCGTGAAGAACCTTTATTTTTAAGAGTGTTCGAATCCTTCATTGAATTCACTTAATCACTCAATTACAAGACAAGTTATCATTACTTTCAGTGTTCGTCAAGTTTATTGTTCAAGAAACTTAACTTCGAAACATTACTCAATTGTTCATATGACAACATAGTTAAAAATGCATTTGAAACAGCATTTTTAAATGACTTTTATTGTAATGAAACATTCTTTAGTTTCTTTATTGGATTCTTTAGTGAGTTTATGTGTGACATATTTTTTTATTTAGCAGTACATTTATACATTCCTAACTGCACCTTTAAATACAGGATTTTACAATAAACTGCCCTCATCTATTTCCTCACTCACCAGTTCAGACATCATGTGACGGGCCAGCAGTCTGCAAAAGTGATAAAAGAGAACCTCGCGGAAAACCGCAGATCAACCCACTGTTAACGTTTACTGCAATAGCCTGTGAACCTTCCCTGTTATAGCATGTTTGTAGTTTTGAATGCCTGTCGCGTTTTAAACCGTTGAGGTGCTGGAAAGTAAAGTACAGGCTCTTGAAAGTGTGCTAAAAATAATCTCCGTAAGGAAACATCCGTAAACCCTTACCAGCCTCTCGTCCTGCTCTACCGGAGGCTGTAACGGGAGGATCTTTCACTTTATCCCAAGAGGCCTGACCTATCTGTTTAGCATATGCATGTCTCACACTTACTTCGGAGGACTGTCGGGCTCCCAGTAACGGCAGAACAAGTGCTGTCCGTCGGCGTTGACAATGTGCGGCAGGTCGGTGTAAGGGACACCTTGCGGTGACCGACGATTCCCCTCGGGTTCCGGCATGTCCCCGCCGACGGCTGAGTCTGAAATAAACAGACGGAGCACTGTCACAAGCTCGCTGCTGTACCAGTATGAAACAGCAGCGACTAACAGGCAGGTGGCTAGCATATGCATCCCGGGAATTTCATTCAGCTGGTGCAGCGCACCGTACAGCGACCGGCAGAATGTTTTCAATGACAGTCGCCTACGTCAGGAGCACCGGAGCAATAACACGGACTGTCCTGACACCCTCAGCGGCATTTACACAAGCACGCGCGCGCTTTCAAACGGACCGACGATTCAAAGAGAGTCTTTTGTCATCGCATTGAGCAGTTTCCTGTAGACAGAAACAAAAATAGCGCGTGCACTGCGGGACTATTTGTGACTGACAGCATGCCAAGAGGAAGACAGTGAGAGTGAGAAGCTTCCAATGCATCGACCTGCCAATTAATTTCAGCCCAATCTATTTATTTGGGTCGATAGAGAATCGAGGCCAGCACAGACTGATTTATTTAGACTGTCACAGCCACAGTTAGGCGGTCCATTCTCTGAACCCGGAGAAACACTGAATGACAGGACACACGTTTGTTTCCATGCATTACAGGCTAGTTCTCGACCAATACTGTTTTTTGTTTTTACGACAGATACAGAGAATTGTGTTTGCATAACCAATGTGCAGAATTGATTATTCATTTTACACAATGATAATTAAAATTGATTACACTATAGCTAAAAGGATGTTAATTTTGAAAACTGTATTAATAATAATTAAATAGACTAATAAATAATAAAAATTTACACAACGTCGTCATCTAAATGGCCATTTTTTAAATTTCACAGACTATTTGTTTTTCTAACTAGTAAGTTCAGAATTAAAGTCAACAGTCTATTAATGATATTTAATAATGATTATTAATGGCATTTTATTTATGCAACGAGAATGGTCTTTTTAAAATTTATTTTCATATTTACGTCTAACTTATTCTTCAAAATGCTATGCATTTTTCAGCAGACTCAGTATCCCTAAAAAAAAAAAAATGTCATCAAACCGATTGTCCTCTATGATCGTTATGTCTACTTTTTCAGTTCTTTCTAGTTTTGATCATATTTGTATGCATAACAAAGATAAATGGTCATACCTTAAAGCTAGGAAAACTATTTAATGATATAAAACAAATCTGTTTTCTATCCCTAAAATGTAAACACGCAGTTTAGGAATGTGAATTCCCGTGACTCGGTGCGCGTGTCTGGCTTAGATTATGTCTGTATTAAATAGTGCTTCGCAAAGGTGACTCCCCAATATACAAAATCATATTTACTACATAGCTATTAAACAACAATAAATCCAACCAACCACCTACCTGAACCTGCTACAGACTGAATACTGGAGACTGGAGTCAGTGGTCCGGTATGGATCCGGTCGTTGACAGCGGCGCTCAGCCTGCTGCTGTTTCCCGCAATGGGTTCAACTCTGATCCGCTCACACACAGATGCTGAGCGGCCGCTTGATGGGTGGAGAGAGAATGAAAGGGGAGCTGTGTGAGAAACCGCCAACACACACACACACACACACACACACACACACGAAACTCACTCTCTCTCTCTCTCTCTCTCTCTCTCTCTCTCTCTCTCTCTCTCTCTCTCTCTCTCTCTCTCTCGGTTTTTTTCACGTTCGTTACAGCTGATTATACTCATTCATCTTAGTATGTCAACTGTCAATAAGACAAAGAGCTAAGTATGTGACTAATGCTGTTCTCTTGCATTACTTGAGTTGTTTTCTAGTCCTTGTGTGACATACAGGTGATGAAATATCTTTAACAAATTATTTATTCACCTTTTATGCGGACAGTAAGTCAATTGCACACCACTTGTGCTTTTGTCACAGGATAGCTATGGTCTGTTCTGAAACAATATGCTGGTACAGTAGTTGAACAGGTTTAGATGATCTTTTCTTCCTGTTGGGATATGCTCCATTGACCAGTTTCTCTGAAACTTGTTACAGGAAGACCGTTTACATAAAGTCACATAAAGTCTTCATACAGGAAAACAGACCCTATCAAATTTAAAAAAAAAAAAAAAAAAAACTAATTCATTTATTTTTAAACATCACAAAGATGCGTAGCACTTAAGACTGAACATAAACAAAGAGCAATATAAGAACTCCAAACCTGTTTTTTCAGGGTTTAATATTTTCACAGATAACCGGTAATTTAGCATGGCAGATAATTAACTAACAATTCCACCACAAGAATAAGAAAATGATTGTTTATTTAAGTTAGAATGATTCTAAATACACAAGCATATAAAGTTAACAAACAGCATACATAGTTTATACATAGTAAAATACATAAACTGATTTTATTTTTAAATGGTAATTACACTACCTTTCAAAAGTTTGGGGGTCGCAAAGATGTTTTTGAAAGAAGTTTCTTATGTTTGCCAATTGCATTTTTTGGTGACAAATACAGTAATATTGTGAAATATTACATTTTTAAATAACTGTTTCCATTCCCCCCCAAATTAATTCCAATTAATTTATTCATGTTATGCAAAGCTGAATTCTCATCAACCGTTACTCCAGTCTTCAGTATCACATAATACTTTAAGAATCATTATAATATGCTGATTTGATGCTAAAAAACATATTATTAATGTTGAAAAAGTTGTGCAGCTTAATATTTTGTAGAAGCCATGATACATATTTTTAAGAATATAGAAATTTCAAAACTACAGCTTCTATTTGACAGAAATCTTTTGTAACATTTTAATTGTCTTTACTGACACTTTTGATCAATTAAAAAAAAAAAAAAAAAATACTGACCCCAAACCTTTGAACAGCATTGTACATTTCTGAAATGGGAACTTTCCATGAGTCTGATTATATTGTGAAAACTGAGATTGCATTCATGTGTAATATTCATTTGTGTACCTGGAACTCTACAGTGTCACAACCTGGAATAACTTGTTCCTAGATGTTTCACAGTTAAGTGGAATTTTTTTTAAAAAAAACGTAGATTTACAGTTTACTTGTCTTGCACAATAATATTCTATTTCAGATTCCTCTTTAGATATTTCACATTCAAAAGAGTCTCTGTTCATTATTGAAACAAACAAACAAAAATGATTCATCTAAACACCTCCTTAACTTATTCTTCCCTATGATGACATACACAATAAATAACAATCCAGCTCTGTGTTCTGTATCACGTTTGGTGTTTGGATTTACAAATGTGTTCCCTGCATAACCTGTAAAAGTAGAAAGTCAAGAAATTAGGTTTATTCAGTCATGTTTGTTTCAAAATACTGTCTTGGCCACCAACACTCAACGCATGTCTAATTAAGATTAGGAAACCTCTGACATGCGTGTGTATATGAGATAAGAATGTACTGTACCTCCTCACTGTTTCCTTGTTGACAGTAAAGAACGGCATCATGTACCGATGAGAAGAGAATCGATTTAGTTACTTTCTCGTTGAAGAAATCACCCTTCTCCATACTCTCTACAACACCTCCTGAAAGAGAGAGAGAGAGATTACATATATGAAGACAAACAGGTCTGTTTTGACTGCATGCACAAATGGAATTCCAAATGCCATCTAGACAACAAAAGGAATACACTCTTAAAAATAAACATCCTTTAACATCCATGCAACCTTTCCATTACATTCCATTCTTTATAGTGGAAAAAGTTTCTTTAGATCATTGAAATGTTTTTCACATGAAGAAATAAAGGTTCTTTTAAGAACTGTTCATAGAGAGATTCTTTAGGGAAACCAGAATGGTTCTACTATACTAGAATCAAACCCTTTTGAAACTACTGGTTTGTATTGGTCACTTACTCTGGCAGCCACATAAGTACACCTGCACACCAGCCTCTCCATAATCCTTATAGATCTGGCATTAAACAAAGGGTTTCAACAAGGTTAAAACGTTACATATTTAATAAGTCGCTAATGTACAGTACGGACTGTGTCTCACATTGCGTAGAGTCTTCACACCAACTGTATCCAGGAAGTTGACAGGGCTCAGGTCAAGAATGATTGCCCGTGGCAGTGGGGTGTCAGGGTCAGGGTTAGGCCCCACCTCCACAGCAGTGACATCCTTTGGATCTCTGACTGACAATGTATGCACATTCCCATTTGCCTCTGCTTCCTCCCCACTTTCATCTGTGTCTGAAAACTGTGGTTCCTCCCCCTGGTCCCCCTACTCGATCAAAAAATACAAACACTTATTTTCTCACTTATTTCCATGCATACACACAGTGTCTTCAAAAGCAAACCTTAGCAGCTTTAACAGCTTCTTTAGCTCTTTTCTTGGCTTCTTTCTTTGCTTTCTTTGCAGCTTTCTTTTCTTTTCTGAGTCTCTTTGCTTCCAGTTTTTTCTTGTGTGAGAGAAGTTTAGCCACGTCTACCCCAGTCTGCACACAAACATTTATTTTTACTGCATGAATGTCCTGTGCACGTGTTGTATGTAGCTTCTTTGGGCTAATCACACAGTGAATGTTTATGTTAGAGCTATGTTTGGGATAATTGCCTGTTGTGAGTAGCGTTTTGTAATTGCTCTTTATGTAGATGTGTGTGAAAGAATATGCTTGAGAGTATATGTGTGTGTCTACCTTCTCATAGAGTGCATCAATGTACATTTCAGCATTGGCAAAGTACAATGTTGCAGATGAACGGAAAATCATTATACCGGGAATCTCCTGCACCTGTAAGCGTAAAAAATGCAGAGAAATTATACTCAAAGTAACAAAATAATAATAAAAAAAACTTCAAAATAATTGCACAAATTTTGTAAAACAATATTTGCAATTACAGTTTTCTCAGTACTCAAATGATCAAAGTTATTCACAAATGCAAAAACAAATGAACCAAATTAAAGGAACACTCCACTTTTTTTGGAAATAGCCTCATTCTCCAACTCCCCCAGAGTTAATAAGTTGAGTTTTACCGTTTTTGAATCCATTCAGCCGATCTCCGGATCTGGCGATAGCACTTTTAGCATAGCTTAGCATAGATCATTGAATCCGATTAGACCAGTAGCATCGCGTTCAAAAATGATCAAAGAGTTTCGATAGTTTTCCTATTTAAAACTTGACTCTTCTGTAGTTATATCGTGTACTAAGACCGGCGGAAAATGAAAAGTTGCGATTTTCTAGTCCGATTTGGCTAGGAACTATACTCTCATTCCGGCGTAATAATCAAGGAACTTTGCTGCCGTAACATGGCCGCAGCAGGCCTGAAAGTAGTCCCCAGCTAGGTAACTAGTTATAATATAGCTGGGGACTACTTTCAGGCGCTACGTAATATCACTGCACCTGCTGCGGCCATGTTACGGCAGCAAAGTTCCTTGATTATTACGCCGGACTGGGAGCATAGTTCCTAATCATATATGCCTATAAAATCGCAACTTTTCATTTTCCGCCGGTCTTAGAACACGATATAACTACAGAAGAGTCAAGTTTTAAATAGGAAAACTATCGAAACTCTTTGATCATTTTTGAACGCGATGCTACTGGTCTAATCGGATTCAATGATCTATGCTAAGCTATGCTAAAAGTGCTATCGCCAGACTCGGAGAACGGCTGAATGGATTCAAAAACTGTAAAACTCAACTTATTAACTCTGGGGGAGTTGGAGAATGAGCCTATTTCCAAAAACAGTGGATTGTTCCTTTAAATGTAATGTGTTTTGACTGCGGCTCTAGAAGACAAATCCTGAAAATAGTAACCAAACTTCAAATTTATCAGAAGAAAGTTGTCAATAGTCATTTTTATACATCTTGAACATGGTCATCACTAAAACATTTTGTTAAAGGTCAAAGGTCACAAATAGTGTGGCCAATTATATTTTTCATCGAAATCTGAAAAAGGCCTAGATTCAGTACACTAGTTTCAACAGCACTACAACAAACTACTATTTTTTTGATCACCTGCACACATATTAGATACTTCATGAATATAATTTACAACTAGCTCTCGCTTACAGCAAAATTACATACTCAGTAAATGAAACTACAACACCCACTCATTCAAACGAACTCTGGAACTGTAAAACAAATAGAAACCAACACAATAACACCAAAACAAGTAAAACACTTGTCATGCCCTTGCAAAGCTACGTGACACTGATTCATCAGATTATCTAAGTTTGCATGAAGGTGTTTCTGGAAAAATGCTGTAATTCAGGTTTTTAACCATGAGAAACAGACTGCTTCAACAGAAATTTACTCATTTGATTTGGTCAATTTGTAACACCTTTGATGTGCAAAATATAACTAGACCAACAAAACAAAAGAATCATTTAAGTACAGAGTTACTCCCCTCGAGTTGAATCAAAGGCTCAGGTCGTTCTTGGTTTTAACAGACATTTATTTGGACACAAGTCTGTAGTGTGTCTTGTACATTCTAGTCGTGCATCCCTTTTATGTCCCAACAATGCCATCAGAACTCATTGGCCAGAACTCAAGAGGAATAAACTTGGAGGGTTACAGTTTCTTCTTCTTGAACAAAAAACCAATATAACTTCTTACAGGCGTAACTCTTACAGACATGTTACTAGTGTAGCATCTCGTGTGGCTATTCTACTTGTAGTGCACCGGAAAAAAATATCCTGATTGCAACAATTAAATAATTCCCAAGCTAAACAAAGGAGAAATAGGTTCCCCCCTTTTTCTATAATTTTAGTTGAATAATATGAAATGAATTGACATGTATTAACAAAAAAATATATATTACTTATTTATTCTAATGATTACTCTGAACATTTTAACTATTTATTGACCTTTTAACTGTAAAGTGCATATTATGAACTGAAATATATGAGCGTTGCCTCTGACGGCAGCTACATACAGTGAACATAGTTGCATAAATTGCTATAATGGTGGTCATGGTCACCTGATTGTAGTCCTCTACTGGTTTGTAGATGTCAGTGCCAGGAACCTGGCCAAGAATAGAGTATTTTGGTCTGTTGTAAAGAGAAAAAACAGGTAGAGAAGAAGAAAGGAGTCAACACACGGAGGGACAGATGGTGAATTCTTATGCAAACTGTTTATGACGCTGTCAAGAACACCAATGGTACATATGGCCAATCTAAGGGAGCTCAGATCTGACGTTCATCAGCAGTGTAAAGTAAAACAGGAGACCGCAAGCAGAACCAGCTTTACATTCTCGTTTAAGTACGTAAACGGCGCACATGTATTTGGTTATCATTTAAGGCGCAAGACTATGGAAACATGTTGCATGTGTCACAGTTTAATGTGCATTTGTGGATTATTTAGCCATGTGTATGTGGTTTCTGTCACTCACAGCTGAGTTCTGAAGATGACAGTGAGGATGGAGAAGGCAATAGATGCAGCAAGTCCCATATCAGGATTAAACAGCACTGTCAAGATCATAGTCATCACCCACACTACCTAAACACAAAAACAACAGAGAGAATAACAGCTAAACTGTGTATTCAGATCTTTCCTTTTTACCTTTTTTCTGTGTCACTCTATTCATTCCCCTCATTCTCAGTCATATTTTGTTTATGTATAAGTCTATTTTTAACGTGTTGCATAAGCTTTGCTTTCTCATGAAACCCCCTCCTCCTTCTTGTTCTCTCTCACCATATCCACTTTGTTGGTCCTCCAGAGAGAGCAGATGTCTCGAAACTGCTTCATCATGCCTTGAAGGTTTACATAGATTATAGCAGCCAGCACAGCCTAAAGAAACCAGCACACACATGTACAATATGTCTGTATAAATGGACACATTATCATATTCATGAATTAAAGGGATAGTCCACCAAAAAATTGAGATTTTGATTTACATATCGTTCCAAACCTATCTTGTGTTTCTTTCTTATGTTGAATATAAAAGAAGATATTTTGAAGAATGCTGGTAAATAAACAGTTGATGGTCCCCATTGACTTCCGTAGTATGTCTTTCCCTACTATGGAAGTCAATGGGGACCAAAAACTGTTTGGTTCATCAAAATCTCTTCTTTTGTGTTAAAGATAAGAAAGAAACAGGTTTGGAACGACATGAGGGTGAGTAAATGATGACAACATTTTCACTTTTGGGTGACCTATTCCTTTAAGCACAGATACTTTTGAATATTAATGCCAGGCCCACACGAGGGCTGATTCAAGGTACTAACCTTTGGCAGCTCCTCAAATAGTTCGCCAATCTTTAACAAGATCACCAGAATAACCACAGCAGAAATCGCTCCAGCCACCTGAGAGAATGACAGGTTTCAGGTCTATCACCCAAAAAGCAGTCATCTAAAGAACTCTCCATCTATCTCTCCAGCACTAGCTAGTCAAAGATATATGAAGTTATGTATGTCAGATTGCAGGTTGCTGAAGTTCTCACCTGTGACTTCCCCCCTGTGCTGACCTGCACCATGCTGCGAGACATAGAGCAGCTGATAGCAAAACAATTGAATAAGCCTCCAACGGAGTTAGACAGACCCAACGCTATGAGCTCCTGATCCAGAGAACAGACAATAGGAGAAAAACACAAGATGTTCAAACAAAAATGTTTTTCCAAATTTTTGGAATTCAGACTTTTTTGATCTGGATCAATGACTTTCAGCAAAAAACATAAACTGCCAGATGTGCCTCGGTGGAAAAATTGGGTTTAACAGGCTTATTGTAAACCTTTAACCATATTTTAAGTGCGGATTTACTGTGCAGTTTGTTTTATGTTGACACTAAATTTGGCATTAAAAGTGAAAAATATATTATATATTAGACATTACTCCAGTCTTCTATGTCGCAGGATCCTTTAGAAATCATTCTAACATGGTACTAGTGCTGCTTAATATTTTTGTGGAAACTATGATTTTTTTCAGGATTCTTTGATGAATATAAAGAATGCCATTCATTTGAAATTATTTTTGTAACAGTGTAACAATAGCCACTTTCACATATACAGTCTTTACATTAAATTACCGGTAAATTACCGTTAAGAGATCATGTGTGAACAGGACCTTTTCAAAAATAAGAAGTTGTAACATTACCAGTGAATTACCAGTATCTCTTTATGAATGCAGAACAAGATTAACGGTACAAGCAAGTACAAGTTCAGGACACGCTGACATAAGATGTCTACTCTGGGCCAATTATAACATTCTGATGCAGATGATGCATTTACTCTGTGCTGTTTACCGAAGTCGAAGAAGAGTCTAAATATGTCTAATACAATGTCTCTGGGCCAAAATCAGCTGCATAAATGTGAACGTTTGACAAGAAAAAAAATGAAACATCAACAAAAACATTGACAGGTTATACCTCTCCATGTTTACAAACACAACACCAGGAGGGGCAGCCATTTAGAGGTAATTTCTGGTTAATGATGTCACAGAATTTACCGTATTTTGAAACTGATGTGTGAATGGTGCTTTACCAGTAAAAAGAGGAAATGTTGACATGTTTACTGTGTGAAAGGGGCTAGAACTGTCACTGTTGATCAATTTAATGTGTGCATATAAATTTGTGTGTATATAAATACATACATATATATATATACATATATATATATATATATATATATACACATATACACACACACACACGCACATTTAATAAAAATAATATTTTACAGGTATTTAAAGTCTATTACCTGGTTACTGTCGACTTTGTAGGCATATTTGAGGGCGAAAATTCTACCCAGTGAGATAGCAATACCATAACCAACAACAGCCAGTGCAAAAGCATCACCGACCACCGAACTCAACAGTGAGACAGTGGGCGCCACAGGAGCCTGCAGACTAAAATGTCAAGAAGAGATGCAGAGTATTTGAGCTTGAAGATGTACTATGATGATGTGGTTGTGTTTTATAGCTGTAATCATTTTATACACATACTATGTTGAACAGTTGTATTTGTGTTGCATACTTGCGTGTCGGACTCACCCTGATGGGATTTCTCCAACCACTTGAACACCATATTTAGTCTTCAAATCCACTTGCCACGACACCACAGTAGCGATAATAATCTATACACACAAAGGAGATGAAAGCTTTAGGAATCAATATGTTATTTTACCTCAGAAAGAACAAGCAAATCTGATGACATTTTTGATAGAATAAAAAAAAAATACATTTTATTGTAAATAAATAAAAAATATGAATATAAATAAGTCTATGTATGTCCACATTTAGCTAAGTAAACATGTATGTGCATGTGTGTGTTTCACTGTATGAAGTAACTCACAGTGATCAGCTCAATAGGAATCGGAATAGGGATTTTGCGTGCCGCCAAGGCACTAAGTTCCTTTGCAGCAACCAGACCTATGATGGTTACAATGCTAACTACCAGAGTACCAATATTAGTCTGTCCAAGCAATGCACAAATCTCTATGACTGTCTGGAGAGAGAAAGAAAAAAAAAAAAAAAATAGAGAAAACCGTATTAAATGAGTGCAAATCATAACCCCAACCGCTAGGGGGCACTAAACACAAATTACACATAGGTGTGTTTATTTGTCCTTGTCTGTGGGCTTTTGCATACCAGTTATGGATAGTCCTTAATTAGGTGTTTGGGACTGTGTATGTTCATACTCACATATATAAGAGACAAAGGTCCACTATACCGCTGTGGACTGATGCCAAAGGAATATTTGAGCTGGGAGACGATAACGTGAATGGCGGCCGCTGTTGTGTAAGCTCTCACCAATGGCTCTGAGAGATACGTCACCACAAAACCAAACCGAACCAAGCCGAGGAGCAACTATACACACAGACACCACACAAACACTTAGTCACATACACAACTTCAAAACCACAAACACTTACAACTGAGCCTACCTGGAAAATGCCAGATAAGAAAGTCACAGTGGCCGCGATCTTGACCCTCTCTGCATCACGGCTGACAATGTCCAAGCTGGTGCTGTTGGTGTCATTGCCTGGTATCAGGAAGTCTGAGTCTGGAGCCAAACGCTCTGTCACGCTGCCAATCATAACACTCATAACTGCATATGTACCTGTAGACAGAGAGATTAGAAAATAGTCTATTTTTTGCTACAGTATGTTTGTAGGGGCCAAATGTCTAGGGGGATTTAATTTGATAGTTTACTCAAAAATGAAAAATCGATCATTATTTTCTCACTCATCCTGTAACGACAAGGTGAGTTGTGAGAAAAGGTTGTCAATCACTCAAAAAAGCTTTATACAAGCATCATAACAGTAGTCCATACAACTATACTGATCTATATTTCAAGTCATAATTTGACTTCATTTGCAAAAAGACTGAAATGTATGTCATTATTTGCCCATGATGTTTAGCAAACAGCTCTCAAATCAAGTATGGCTCCTCTAAAGCACTGGTTTGAAGCATACACGTGGCATTAAACCTGTACCATAAGCGCCATATTTGATTCAAATTGAAGGTCCACCAAAAAAATTAAATCCTGTCATCCTTCACTCACCTGCATGTCATTCCGTATACATTTTTGAAACTATTTTTATGGTGCTTTTTGGAGCTGTTGTATAGAAAAGATTGATGTGAATATATTTTTTTGTGTTCCAAGGAAACAGCATTCAGATTTAGAAAGAAATGAGGGTGAGTAAATGATGACAGAATTGTCATTTTTCGGTGAACTATGCCTTTAGGAAAAATAGAAATCAAAAAAAGGTGTGTGTACTTACCCACAGAAATGTGTTTGGATGTTCCAAATATGAAGTAGATGAGAATGGGGTAGAAGGAGGAATACAGACCAAAAACAGGAGGGACCGCAGCCAGCAAAGCATACGCCATACCTAGACACACAAAACACACTGCATGTTACATGTGTGTGTGTGTGTGTGTGTGTGTTCATGTTTAGTTTTAAGTAAAAAATGTGCTTTTTTTAATACAGGTGTGCATGTGCTTGTGTTGGACCTTGCGGCAAGTGCATGATTCCCACACTGATTCCTGATATTAGATCTCCAATAGCATTTTCTCGAAATGGGTATTTTGGCAGCCAAGCCAGGAGAGGAACAAATGACAGGAAACAGCTCTTTGCCCTTGGGCCTGTACACCTGATGAACAAAGAAAAAGAGAAAATTATGAAACATAGAGAAGAACAAGATAACTGCCTTAATTAATGCTACATTTTTTGTAAAGACTGAGACTTCTCTGAGATGTTGTTGCATCCATTAAAGCACAAGATGCTATTTGGATCTTTCTCAATTCATGCTGGACAACATGATCATTAGATTTGACAAAATTGTGGAGTTCATGTTTTTAAGTTCAAGATAATTGGAGTATGTTTTACAAGAAAATTCTGTTGTTTTTCTACAATAATTTCACATTTAATTTTGTGTTATTTGCCATTTCTTTGTAATAATTAGTCAAATTTACAAGCCAAAAACAGAAGAAATTAGTTTCTTAGCAATTCCTTCACCATTTTTTTCAGATATAGCATCAGTACTGCTTCAATTAAAGCAAAATGAGGGCAAACAAAATACTGAGATTTTTTTTTTCAGTTAACTCTTCTCTTAAACTATGAGGAACATACAAATTGTAAAAAAAAAAAAAAAAAAAAAAAAAAAGAAGAAGAAAAAAGTTCACACACAGTGAAATATTCAAATCAAATAAAGGCCACACACCTGACAGCATCTTTGAGTTTTTCTTTTGCTGAAATTTTGAAATCTGATTTCTCAGCAACTTGGTCAACACCGAGCTCATCCAGTACCTCTCTCTGAATGTGATATGGCACCCTTTTCTTGAGATTGTTGTCTCTCATCTCTTCTTCCATTTTGAATTCTCTCTCTATCTTAAATGTGTTCCTTGAAATCTTTCTTCTCAAATCCACTGTTCAGATCACATCTACTGAATAGATCCCAAAATGTATGTCCTCACAATGAAAATTCAATTCTTAATGTCCATGCAAACAGACCCAGAACAATTCTGAAGGATGTTCTCCAGTGATTTTAAGTGAGAGATCCACAGGTCTGCTGCTCGTGCAGTGAAGCTCTGGACAGTAATGGATTGACTAACGTCCCTGGCCCTGCTCTTCTATCACAGTTTGTGTTAATGTGTATCCTGCCCTTTCCGATACCCGTCTGATCCATTCACACACACTGACAGAATTCTAAAGTGTCCATATGGGGAGCAAAGTCCCAAAAAGAGAGAGAGAGGAAGGGTGGGGGTTCTACAAAGTCAGTGCTGGAAACTTCACAATAGAGACCTGGTATACCTTATCTCAGCCTGATTAGATAGAATACATGTTCATTCTGCAAAACCATGTGCTTCTGTATGAGTGAATTGTGAACAGTAGATCTTTGAAATCACATCTCTGCTATAAGAGGCGGTTGTTTTGATCCAGTGAAGTAGATACATCTTCATCTGAGAATACAGAGACTTGTATATGAAATTGCAATTATGTAGTGTAAATATGGCCGCTTGTATTTTTAACATAGTATTAGGTAATAATACTGACAAAACATTCCTTTGGTGAAATTTGGGATGTCCTCAATTTGAGTACCATTTTATTTAACCAAAAATGCTTTCTGTATGTTTCTGTAGAGTTAGGGTTAGTCTGTCATTATGATCAGCTTTATAAAATAGAGGGTTATAGTATGTCTTCAGTAAACACCTGAGGGAAATGAGCTTCATTAAATATTAATGTGGCCTCTCCCCAACTCCTGCCCAGAGAACAAAGTCTATTCTAATAACAGTTATGGTTATGGTATGCACATGTGTGGACTTCATGTACGCTAACCGAATTGTACTGAGTTGGTGCAGATATGATTCTGTTAAATTCTATGTTTGTTTGTGTTGACCAGAGTGTTAATAATTATTTTCCATACATGTTCCTATGTTGTTATTTGTACATATTTTATTTTACATTCTTATTTATTTTACTACATGTTTTATTTTACAATATCACCAAACCAAATTGGTCTGTAACATGAAATATATGTTAAAAATCTAGGAGATTTCATATGCACAGACCTGCATTACAATGTTTTGAAGACACTTTATATTTGAGCATTTTTTAAAACTATTTCAAGCATCCATCTAATCTAAAAGTAGAATAATGATGACAATTTTGATTTAAAAGCAGAACAAATTAACAAGCAAGTAAATAAAAAAGCAAAACCAAAAAGGTAAATGCTGACTCAAGTCATTGCCATAAGAAAATTCTGACCATGGTGTCAGTTTTTATTTTAACATTCAATAGCCGATAAACAAGCATCTGTTGCAGCACTTCACCTTAAATCCAGATAAATGCACACAGTTGCTCCAAATCATTAAATCAAAATCGGAAGTTTTTGTATTCCTTTTCCAATCTTTCTAGAAGTGTCGCTTCTAAAGCTCAGTAGTGAGGGATTCTTTGAGGTTTACAGGTTCGTGTATTAGCTGAGTTCATCGTTCAGGAAGGGAGGTCATTAAAGGTCACAGCTCTGTAACATCTGTGCCTGTGTTCTGTAAATAGATGCATAATTGAATCAGAACAGAAAAGGCTATTGAATTGCAGTGAACTCAACACCACACAAACACAAAGCAAAAATAGCGCGCACACACACACCTGTAGCCCCTGGTAGTGCAGGATTGCATGATGAACTGAAGGAAAAAATGAAGAAAGAGACAGAAAATCTGGAACAAAACCATGATTCTTCATCTGAGATAGTAAACCATCTAGAGACAAACACACAAAAAAATACAGTAAATAAATGAATGCATTAAATGTATTAAATACCAGTTCTTGAGAACGAACTCTCTCTTTAAACATCATGTTACATAAAACGCTCCATATCATGACACTATATTTGAGACAGTGACTGTACATGTGAGATGCGTAACCTGGACATGAAGCACAGAAAACCAAGGTCTGCGTGTTCTCAAAATCCTGAAGCACCTGTGACCCAGAGAGTGGTAAGACACGCAAGTTTGCATTTAAACACGGATCACAGTGACAAGCAGAATTTAAACTGAGATTTATTGGTTAGGAGTTAATGAGAGCCAGTAACAAGTAATCTATTCCTGTTCGTCCCTGGTAAAATATCAACACTTCTACGTGTGAGTACATGTGTTACGTGTGTTCTGTGCCACTGACTGATTTGAATGAGCCTATGGCCACTGAGTCCATGAAGGTGACTCCACTGAGCTCCAGAATAACGCAGTGCTGTGCGCTCTGAGCCCCCTGCTGGTCTGGAGGTCTTACTTCAGGATTCTCATTAATGTCATTACTAATTGTCTGCATATACAAAAAGAAATAATAAAATTTTACTCAATGAATGGAAAGCAGACGGCTATAATACAGGTTGTACCTGTTTGAGTGATGTGAAGGTCTGGTCTGCATTGGCGTAGTAAAGTGGATTACAGCAGGAAAACACAGTCACTCCAGGGATCTGGTGTGCCTGAACCAACAAATTCAGGGATTTATATTTATATGATATATGTACTAGAAGGAATACTTCTATCTTTGTAATATTAATAAATAATACAATTATCTTTAAAATATGTAATTGTTACATATACTTCATGTTGATTAATATATTAAATAATTAAGCTTCACCATTACAGGAATAAATTACATTTCAAATTATATTAAAAGATAAAAATAGTTATTTTAAATGATCATATTTCACTATAGCTGTATTTTTGATCAAATAAATGCAGCTTTGCTGAACATAAGAGACTTTGGTTAAGCTACTGCTTAAGATGATTAACCACATTTCAAAACATAGCTTAGGCTGGTTTCTAGGTGGATTGTGTGTAAATATTACCTTTGAGTATTTCTCCAGATCCCTGTAACAGTCTGTGCCAGCAATATGCCCAAGAACAGCAGATCTGGGCCTGAGACATTTAGAAAGAGGAAGAGTAAAAGTTAATATGAGAAAGATGAAAAATCCAAAGAGAAATAGACAGAGATGCTGTAGAAAAATGTTAGACAATGCAGATAACTCACTGCTGTGTCCTGAAGACGATGGTAAACATAGAGAAAACAATTGCAATGCCGAGCCCCAGGTCCAGATTAAACACCAGGGCACTGAGCAGTGTCACTACCCACACTACCTGCAGTCTCAGTGGGAAACACACACAGGAAACACCCTGGATGAGAGGCCTACATGGAACTGGATTTTAGGTCAGTTGTGTTAGGATGAATGGACTGGTTGCCCTTACCAGGTCCAAGCGGTCTGTATTCCAAAGTTTAGGCACATCTTTGACTTGTGCAAAAACCCCTTGCAGATTCACTAAAATAATGACAGCCAAAACTGTCTGAAACACACAAATGCAAACTTTATCAAACCACCTTATTATGCTATATCCATATAAAATATACTTTGTTATTGAAGATGGTATAAGGACCTTTGGTAACTGCTGAAAAAGGGGGCCAAACTTTAACAAGATCAAAAGAATTATCAGAGCAGACACCAGACAAGAAACCTGAGACAAAGAGAGAGATCAGGTTCATAGAGTAAAAACTGCAATGCTTCCACACCGAAACATACATTATTTTGAAAAATAATTTTCTTTTGTGCATGTGATTTACATTTGATCAGTTTGCTTTATCACTTTTATGATAAGAATGACAAAGATGTTAATGACCTGTGCCTTAATACAGTGCATGTTCTTACAGCACAATTTAGTTTCAATTCAACCATAACAGCTGCTTTATTGGAAATAATTAATACAAATAGTTTATATATACACACACACATATGTATATATATATATTATCATAGGCCGTTTTGAATTTCAGTATATACATTTAAATACATTCAAATGTATGGTACATGAAAATATACTGCCTGAATAACAGTGTAACTATTTTCTGAGAAAACATTCACTGTAATCCTCCCAGGTTATGTGATTCACATGTAAACAGGGAGTGAATTGTTATGCATGAACCACATGTTGTGCATGTACAGTCGTGGCCAAAAGTTTTGAGAATAACATAAATATTAGTTTTCACAAAGTTTGCTGCTAAACTGCTTTTAGATATTGGTTTCAGTTGTTTCTGTGATGTACTGAAATATAATTACAGGCACTTCATACGTTTCAAAGGCTTTTATCGACAATTACATGACATTTATACAAAGAGTCATTATTTGCAGTGTTGGCCGTTCTTTTTCAGGACCTCTGCAATTCGACTGGGCATGCTCTCAATCAACTTCTGGGCCAAATCCTGACTGATAGCAACCCATTCTTTCATAATCACTTCTTGGAGTTTGTCAGAATTAGTGGGTTTTTGTTTGTCCACCCGCCTCTTGAGGATTGACCACAAGTTCTCAATGGGATTAAGATCTGGGGAGTTTCCAGGCCATGGACCCAAAATTTCAACGTTCTGGTCCCCGAGCCACTTAGTTATCACTTTTGCCTTATGGCACGGTGCTCCATCGTGCTGGAAAATGCATTGTTCTTCACCAAACTGTTGTTGGATTGTTGGAAGAAGTTGCTGTTGGAGGGTGTTTTGGTACCATTCTTTATTCATGGCTGTGTTTTTGGGCAGAATTGTGAGTGAGCCCACTCCCTTGAATGAGAAGCAACCCCACACATGAATGGTCTCAGGATGCTTTACTGTTGGCATGACACAGGACTGATGGTAGCGCTCACCTTTTCTTCTCCTGACAAGCCTTTTTCCAGATGCCCCAAACAATCGGAAAGGGGCTTCATCGGAGAATATGACTTTGCCCCAGTCCTCAGCAGTCCATTCACGATACTTTCTGCAGAAGATCAATCTGTCCCTGATGTTTTTTTTGGAGAGAAGTGGCTTCTTTGCTGGCCTTCTTGACACCAGGCCATCCTCCAAAAGTCTTGGCCTCACTGTGCGTGCAGATGCACTCACACCTGCCCGCTGCCATTCCTGAGCAAGCTCTGCACTGGAGGTGCCCTGATCCCACAGCTGAATCAACTTTAGGAGACCAAAGTTTTGAGAATGACACAAAAACATCCTCCGAGAGCAACTTCTCCCAACCATCCAAGAACAGTTTGGTGACAAACAATGCCTTTTCCAGCATGATGGAGCACCTTGCCATAAGGCAAAAGTGATAAGTAAGTGGCCTGGGGAACAAAACATTGAAATTTTGGGTCCATGACCAGGAAACTCCCCAGAACTTAATCCCATTGAGAACTTGCAGTCAATCCTCAAGAGGCGGGTGGACAAACAAAAACCCACAAATTCTGACAAACTCCCAGCATTGATTATGTAAGAATGGGCTGCCATCAGTCAGGATGTAGCCCAGTAGTTGATTGACAGCATGCCAGGACGAATTGCAGAGGTCTTGAAAAAGAAGGGTCAACACTGCAAATATTGAGTCTTTGCTTAAACTTAATGTAATTGTCAATGAAAGCCATTGGCACTTATGAAATGCTTGTAATTTTACTTCAGTATACCATAGTAACATCTGACAAAAAGATCTAAAAACACTGAAGCAGCAGACTTTGTGAAAATTAATATTTATGACATTCTCAAAACTTTTGGCCACGACTGTACATGTAACTGTAACATGAGATTGTTTTATTAACAAAAAATAACAGGTGTTCACACTTGAGTTTGTCCGCCTGTACTCTCCTGTACTGTGCTGCGAGATATGGATCCGCTCACTGGAAAGCACTGGAACATCCCACCGATGGAGTTACACAGACCCATAGCCAACAGCTCCTACAGGAAAGAGAGCCCATTTATGTTCAGATTAGTGCTGTCATATGTGACCCTGGACCACAAAACCAGTCTTAAGTGTCAATTTTTCGAAAAGTGTCAATTTTTCTGAATAAATAAGCTTTCCATTGATGTATGGTTTGTTAGGATCGGACAATACTTGGCCGAGATACAACTATTTGAAAATCTGGAATCTGAGGGTGCAAAAAAAAATCAAAATATTGAGAAAATCACCTTTAAAGTTGTCCAAATTAATTCTTAGCAATGCATATTACTAATCAAAAAACGACATTTTGATATATTTACAGTAGTAAATTTACTAAAATATCTTCATGGAATATGATCTTTACTTAATATACTAATGATTTTTGGCATAAAAGAAAAATCTATAATTTTGACCCATACAGTGTATTTTTGGCTATTGCTACAAATATACCCCAGCGACTTAAGACTGGTTTTGTGCTCCAGGGTCACACACACATATATATATATATATATATATATATACCTGTATATAAAAATACAAACACATGAATGTATATATTTAAGAAAAATATGTTGTTGTACATAATAAATATACACAGTACACACACACATACAGTATGTATGTGAACAAAAACTTTTATTTTAGATGCGATTAATCGCAATTAATCATTTGACAGCACTTGATCAGATGAAGGGAATGCTGCAAAATGGGTATTTATTGAGAACATATTGTTAAAGTTACAGAAATTGCTTGTTACCTGGTTGCTGTGAAAGGGGTACCCATGTTTATGAGCAAACATCATGCCCAGTGAAGCTTGGAAACCATAGCCCACCACTGCCAACGCAAGAGCTGTCAATAACAGCTCCTGAGAGACAGAAAACGATGGAAGGGAGGGAGGTGAGAGACTTGGAGGTAAACAAAAAGAGAGAAAATGGGACAAAAGGAGAGAGACAATTAGTTTTAGCACCTAAATACTTCCTGCTAATTGGTTTTGTAAAGAAAATCCAACACTCTGCTGACCCGGTTGGTATGGGTCCAACAATCTGTATTCCATACTGACCGGACAGATCAAACTGCACTGACGACACAGTGGCAAAGATAATCTACGAACATGAAGAATTTATTAGTTGCACAGAAATATCTTCAAAAACTGAGACCATGCTTTATAAGTCAGCTAACACAGCAGGCAAAACTAAACTAAATTACATTTTTAAACTACAAAACGAAAATTAAAATTAAGATTGCTTAAATAAATTAAATAAAAACACCACAAATGTAACGTATCAAAATTTTATACACATAAATTAAAGCTAAATAAAAAAATAAAAACCCTTTGTGTACCAGCACCAACTCCCATGGAATAGGAAATCGAGTGCTCCAGCGTGAATTCACCATCTTTCCACCAACAAGTATCACCAGGGAGACAAGGGACACTACCAGTGTCGCCAGTAACACTCTCCTGATTCCAGTCACAATGTTTGAAAACATCTGGTGGACACAGATATGTACATTTAACATCTGAGATGAACACAGAGATAAAACACACAATGCTTATTCTCACCCAGAACACAGCAAAGACGCCTCTGTGTCTGACTATGGAGATGCCCATCAGTAAAGGTAGCTGGTGAACAGTCACATGGACAGCAGCTGCCATAGTGTATCCACTGACCAAGGGCTGAGACAACCACCGACACACCCCTCCACAACGCAGCACATACAGCACAATCTATAGCGAGAGAGATTTATACACAAACACACACACACAAATACAGAATTAATGCATCTTGTGTGTGTATTACCTGTATCAATCCACACAGAATGGTCAACTGAGCTGCAAAGGCAACTCTTGCACTTTCAGCCTCAATCTCATCACTCTCTGCTCCGCTGCCTGCCAACACAACATCACCGGCCACCGTACCGACCATGATGGAAAGGACAGAAAAAGTACCTGTGGGTCAGAAAGATCATCAGCCAATCAGATTGAACTGGACGTCAAATCAAATAAGGACAAAGCCATTATCATATATGAAATAATGTTTAATATATGTTCTAAGTTTTTTATTGTTTTTTGTATTATATATTTTATAATTTTATTTTAATTATTTATTGTATTTATTGTCATTTTATAAGTATATTTCATTTTATTATATATTTATTATTTGATATATAATTTATACTTTATTTTATGTAACTGTAGATTTTATTTTATAATTCAGTTTATTTTATAATTTATTTTATTTTGATGATTTATTTAATTTTATATGTATTTCATTTTATTATATACTTTATTTTAGATTTGCTGTATAATTGTATATATTATTTATTTTATACTTTTTTATACTTTATACATTTTGTTTTATATTTTATGCTATGAAGTATTAAATAAATTCTATTTTTTTATATATACACACACACACACACACACACACACACATATACATATACATACATACATACATACATATTGTTATATATTTTATACTTCATTCTATTTCTATTTTAATTCTTTATTTATTATTACATAGTATTTATTATACATATACATACATACATACATACATGTACATACACCTGCAGAGAGAGAGTTTGTGTGTGTGTGTGTGTGTGTGTGTACCTACCCACAGAGATGTGTCTGGATGTTCCAAACATGAAGTAGATGAGAACAGGGTAGAATGATGAATACAGACCAAACACTGGAGGAACTGCAGCCAACAAAGCATTAGCCATCCCTACGGGAAGCAAAAAAGTCAGAAAATGAGTAATTTGTGTGCAGAAGAGTGTGTGCAGTTCTGTACAATAGAATTAGTCATTACATCCACTGTATCTGCCTGGTTTGAATCACAGTGCATTGTGAAGAAAATGATCAGCTGCCAGCTGATAATACAGATCTGTAGGTGTCTAAGATGAGAAACAGGATGATGAAAATCATAACCAACCTCTCACATCACGCACAACCTGATATTGCCGAGTGCGACGTGTTCCTGGGTCAACATCTTTGTTGACCCTGGAACAACATTGTGATTAACCAATCAGATTTCAAGAACCAGTTTATAATTTTTGTGAAGTTTAGGATTACAATCAGTGTTTGGTGCCTGTACATCAGTGTAATACATCTATCAGTTCCTCTGATTTTAGGTATTACTCATGGGTAAGGTTAGGTTTAGGTGTAGGAATATGGTTAAGATTCTATTTTGGATTAAAATGTTGTTCCACGTCTAACTCGGCAATATCAGGACGTGCCTCACATCACAGACACTTCAAGTGTCTACTCTCTCAGGGAACCCTAAAAATCTATTTCAATCGATGTTGACACCTGCATCAACATACATTTTTTATACTTTATAATGCAGTTGTCATATAGCAGTTTGTAGCTCAAATAACACAGAAGAGTGTGTGCAAGTCTTAAACCTTGTGGCAGATGCATGATTCCCACACTGATTCCTGATATCAAATCTCCAATAGCATTTTTCCTTAGTGAGTACTGTGGCAGCCATGACAAGAGAGGTGCAATAGACAGGAAGCAGCTCTTCAGCCTTGGACCTGAACACCTGAAGCACAACAACAGAGAAATATGGGGGTCAGCATGTATATTTAGCATGGACAGTGTATATTTTACGATCACAATTATGCTTCTTAAATAAGCTCCCACACTCACCAGCGCTCCTCCTTCAGCTTTGCCCAAATTGTCCGATGTGCCTTCCACCTGCGCTGTCCCAGGATATCTAGCTGTGCTTCATTCAAACCATAAACAGGATTGGGATTGAAATTCTCACTCTCTGAACATCTTTGATTGTCCATCTGTAAAAAAAAAAAAAAAAAAAAAAAAATGGAGAAAATGTGTCTGGAACAAGTGTATGATATAATTATGTTTCCCAAATGTGAGGTTGTTGTGACTTGGCTTTGAACTCGGAGCTAACCTTATATTATCATCTCACAGTAGCTAAACCAATTAAACTGGATGTTTATAATTGAATAGAGATAGATTCGTTATTCACTTTTCCTCCTACAAGCTACTAAAGGGTTTTTATTGTCTCAGATCACTAACAACATTTATCATCCGATCAGTGAAGGAAGTCTGTCATGGTTTTCGCCCTGACCAAAGGTTAGAAGACTTAATCTACCACTCCTGAGAACAGAGATCATATTACACATCACATGAGTGACGGCTTGTACTGAACAGACCTGCGTCTATGTTTACTGTACATTTAATAATGTTCTCCAGATAATGATTATGTGCTGCTTTATAACAAATAATACTAGAAACTGACCTTTGACCCTATATAGTACAAGCTGAAGCTATAGACATACATCAGTCTATATGCAAAGTTTTATTTATATGTTTAATCTGTACATGAATAGAACTCAACAGAAACCACATTTAAATATAAAGGACATACATTTTCTAACACACAGTAGTACACAGTTTAAAAAGTATACCAATTACAACATTTTGGTAGGAATGGACTAAATAAAGCATGTAAAACATCTGATCAAGACTAAAGGATTCAGTTTCTTAAGGGTGAAAAGACATCAGCAGCCAAAACTAAACTGATAACACAATAAAGCTCATCTGCGTCTGTCAGCACTCTTTGATAGGAGCACACGTGAGGACAGGTGACTGCACAGGTGAGTGTGCAATAAAACAATAAAAAAAATTAGAAATATGCTTATCATCAATTAGTTATCTTACCTTGTGTAGAGAATTCACCAACATCTGAAACGTGCGTCCAGAGGAAACCACTTTATTATCCCTGTGCGCATGACGTAAATAGTTCAACAAAACCGCAGGCCACCTGTGGGACGTTTCTCAGCTGAATTTATCTCCTTAAATATTTTCATGGCTTTCTGTTGTTTAAAGGTCCTTATATGCCATCATACATAATAAACACCATGGCTTTTCTCTCCAACTCTGTGTTCCATTGGTTTATATAAGAGTCAAAAGTGCTTAAGATCAGAAGGCAAAAAAGGTTGTACAATATCACACCCACACACACTCTAAATATACATTTAACAGCCTTAAAAAAAGTAACAAAAACAACAATCACAAGTTGGGGAATTTCCATTACTTCATTGGTCACTATATATAGTATACAGTATATATATGTATATATATATATATATATATATATATATATATATATATATATATATATATATATACACTGTATATATATTATATTATACGTTTTTACATTTTACATAATTATAAAAATGTGTGCAATTTGTTAAAAAAGTATCACGGTTTGCACAAAAATATTAAGCAGAACAACTGTTTTCTACACTTATAATAAATGCTTCTTGAGCACCAAATCAGCCTATTAGAATGATTTCTGAAGTATCATGTGACACTGAAGAGTAATGATGTTGAAAATTCAGCTTTGCAATCACAGATATAAAGTACATTTTAAAGTCTCTCTCTCTATACATATCTATCTATCTATTTATCATTAATAAAACAAAAATAAAATTAAGCATACATGAAACACTGATGTGAAGCCACAGACAATCTGATGTACTTTTCATTGTTTTTCCACATGATGCATTTCTTCTGCCCTAGATGTGAACTCACACTACCATGTTTTTCCTCAGTACTGAAACTGCCTCAGCAACACAGTGAGATCTCTGAGGCGCTCTGCTCTGCTCCGTGCAGACTGGTGAACCGGCAGCTCAAAAAACGAAAACGTGAAACTACGAGAGAAGCTAAGATTTGTGACTTGCCTCAGAGGGGGTAAACGGGGAGGTCTAGGAGGGTGTCTTGGTGGGAGCGGCTTGCGTTTTACCCTGGCACTCTGGCCATTCTCAGGTTCAGTCTTTGTGATTTGAGGAGGGGGTGGTGGGGGTGGAGGATCTGGTGCTGTGATTGGCTTCGAATGGGCAAGAGGAAGGGGTGAAACTGGAGGGGGAAAACTGGTAAAGGAGGACTCAGAGTGGGAGGAGCCTTCCCAGGGTGTCATGCTGTCAGGGGCCCCAGATGAGATGGGAGGATGGCCGCGTTTCCTCGCTTCGGCATGAGGAGTGGAAAGAGAGGGCCTCGCTAAAAATAGAAGATATGAAAAATATAAGAATCTGAATTTTTTTGAAGGCCTGTTTCTGCTATTGATAAAAATTAAAAAAAAGAAAAAAAAAGAATTATCATTAAAATTAAAGTTATACTTTGTCTATTTCTCATAATTGCAATGTGACTTTCTATTTTATTAATGTGATTTTATTTCCGCAACTACAACTTTATGTCTTATAATTGCAACTATTTCTTATTATTGTGATTTAATACCTCACAACTATTTCTTTATTTTGTATTTGCGATTTTATATCTCATAATTAGTTAAAGATACAATACAGTGATTCTATATCTTGTTTTTGCAAATATTTCTCACAATTGCAACTTTCTTGGATTTGTGACTTTATATCTTCTATCTTTATAAACATTGTTGTAGGAAACAGGATCTCATAAATTTCTAAATCCCCCTGTACTTAACTTTATCTCACACACATGTTCAGTTCCCATTATTCTCTCGCCTAACAAGTCACATTACAAAGACGAATGTTTGGACAATAGCTGTTAATTAATTTAACACCTAAATTTCTATTGTCTATTGATGAGCTCGGGTAACATTGTGTAGACAGGAGGAACAAAGATCAACGTAAACACACAGTTTATATGTCACACATCACGTTACTTCACATATAATGAGCGTATAATAAAAGTCCGGTTTATGAAAACATCTGATTTCCAGTTAAATCCGCTAATATCTGACAAAATCCTGTCATATAACAATACACTATTGATTAGACAACTATAAAAGCACCTGCAGATTTATTTCTTGATGAACCAATCAGAGGGAGCCTATCCTTCGATATCACTGCATCGTCCTGTATAGTGAAACCACACACATTATTATGACTGTTTAAACGATATATTTAATCATTTTCTGTATATTCACTTGTATATTCAATCCATTTACTGTAGGTAATTTTTGCGGAACAGCCATACCTTATTTTCAGCCTCCTTTTTCTTTTGTTTTTGAGGCATCTTAGGGTTCTTCTTTCCAGATTCATCCTCTTTAAGGGCTTCCCTGAATCGTGACATCTTTTTTCCCAAGATCAAGACACACACAAACAAAATGAAACATCGGCCTCACAACACACAAATTCACTTTTACAATTGCAGAAAAGTTTTTTATACTCACATTAATTTTTCATCCTCTTCTTTTCACATTTTGTCTCCACTTTACATCACATAATAAGATTTAAAAAAGAATATATTCTCATTCCTTTCTTTCACATTCTGCAAACCTTATTGGGGCTTTTATATCTGTCTCTCCTTCACGTGCTCTTCCTTTCCTCTCTGGCTTTCATTCGTTCAGCTGTGGATTAAAGGGGTTGGCCATCGAGCCACTGATGATGATGAACAAAAGGGAACTGGAGAAGGGGGTGAAATATTTATACTTAGTTGCACAGCCAAAGCCCCCCAACACACTGTGTACCCTCTCTCTCTCTCTCTCTCTCACTCACCCACCCACATACACCTGCTGGACTGTAGCCCAGGAAAACACTGATACATTATACGCTCATGACTCTATCTCAAGCCATGAGCCACTCGCACACATGCACGCATAAATATCTGCAAAAAATTATACTTATAATATATATATATATATATATATATATATATATATATAATATAGAGTACTGAAGTTTACATCTATGCTGGGCACTTCACTACTTGACCCAACTAATCCATTTTATGACTTTCATTAAATTTTTTGTTTTGTAAAGAAATGTACAATTACTGTAGGTATATTTTGTATTTGATATATAATTTAGATTATTTTTAGCATTTAAAATAGTGTTATTTATTATTATCATATTTATTAATATTTTGAACAAGCTTTTATTATGATATTTTCAATTTTGGTTTTAGTCATTTTGTTAAGTTCTTTCGCCATTTTTCTTTATATATAGGGCAACATCTCAATTTTTCATTAAAGATTTCATCTAATATTCATATTTTATTTTATTTAAGTTTTTTTTCAATTACCTTAAATGATTAAACGATTTTTCATAGTTTTAATTTTAGTGAACTATAAAAACACTGGCCTTTATATCAAAAATATCGTCTGCGATAATATCTTAATTGTTGTTTTAACGATGTGTAATTTGACATTATCAAGTATTTTGCAAAAAACAAACAAAACACCTACGGAGTGCACGCATACATGATTACATGATGTGTTTTTAACAAGCGGCAACCTCCCGCTCCCTCTCTTCAAACCGACACGGAAGTGACTAAAACTGCAATTCATCGATTGGCCGCTGGAGGCTGGCTCCAAAAGGGAGTCAGTCCCATAGACTTCCCATGTTAAAATGCCCAACTTTACAGCAGAAAAAAAAATATTTACAGCCTGGTACAAAAATCGGTTTTGGTCTATATAGCTAATTTTGCCCTTTGTGATAACTGTGAGGGGGTGAATTTTTTTTTATAACTCATCCGTTTAAATCATTTTAAGCCTTAAAGTTCTGCATAATTAAGGGCGTGGCCACTTGAGTGACAGGTGGACTGGTGCTCTGCTCCAGTTTGAAACTTAGAAAAATGGCTTTAAAGATTTTTATTTGTACAGAAAAAATAATTATAGGTAGGACACTGATAATCTGGCAATTAGATGTTTTAATGAAAATGATCTCAAACTTAATTTTTTTCCGCTATATTGATATTGTGCTCTGCTTTTGCACTGTCTGACGTGAGATGTCACGCCAAGGCAAAAGGCAGAAACTTCCACATTATACAGGGTGCTGATCACCATTTACAGAATAATATACCTTATAAAATCTAGTGATCATTGGCTAGGCTATAACATCTATGGATTTTATCGATTTACAAGAAAAGGAAGGACGGGTTTAATTGCGAACAGTTATTGATTTTATGTGTGATACCCTATCACGGCATTTGAGTCCTCGTGTACAAAAGTGTGCAGCCCCAGACTGACACCTGGCATTGAGTGAATAATCTGCATTATATATATAAAAAAACAACAAAAAAACACCTTTACAGATTATTTACGCTTAATTATTGTTGCCAAGTTATATAGTCGTTGCTTGCGTACAGTGCTTTGTTTTATGGAACAGTATGTTAGATCGCAATCTATCAAATTTGTTTGTCTAATGAAGTGCAGACAGATATATAAAAGTACACAAGTCACACCGTAATTTAAACGCGGCAGACTTGGACAGTACAACAAAGGCAGAATACCGTAGCACAGTATTGACGAACTAATGCAAACAAATGCAGAGCACCGTAACTTAATTTGCGTTCAAAAACAAAGTCAAAGAGCTGTAACTGATGTTATATGTGCGCTGCCTTGGTTTCTCCGGGGCTTTTCTCCAAAAATGCTCTTCAGAAACCTACGAGTGACGTCACGAACACTACGTCAATTTTTTTTTTTTTTTTTTTTTACAGTCTATGGTTTTTTCACTGCATGATTCAGTCTATTAAAGTGCATTAAGAATGATGATCACAAAATTCAAGATATGGGGGCAGAAAATTTATATATATAATTTCGTATAGTTAAAATCACACGAAGAGTGCCGTTTTTTCTTTAAAAAAAAACAGTCATGATTACAAACGTGATATTGATTTTATACAACAGTTAAAAAAAAAAAGAAGTTTATATTAAGAGACTTACGCTTTAGACACCATGTTGCCTGTTTTTGCTCCATTTCGCTAACAAAAAAATAATTCCAAACAGCTACAGCACTGTTTTGCGTCTCTGTGCAACATGACTGTTTCGTTCCTGAATGAATCAACCATTTAAATGATTCAGGTTCATTCGCAATGACTCACTTGTTAATAGTGACTTGCTGCCACCTACTGGCGATTTTAATTTCACATTTAAAGGTGCCATAGAATGCATTGATACAATATTTTTAAATTGTTCTCTGAAATCTACAGAAGGTATGTGGCTTAGGTAAAGGCAAACAAATCTCCAGAAACATGTCAATTTACAACCCTAGGATTTCTCCCTAGAATGAAACGGTCTGTTATTGGCTTATTTGGAAGGGTCATGAATAATAATGTTGAGCTCTGCTCTGATTGGCTGTTTCACAGTGCCGCTCATTTCAGTAGCTTACAGGAAGGAAACACAGGGAAAATATATATATCAATACTTTCCCACGCAGTTATATCGCTGGGTAATAAAATTCAGGCATCAGGGAGCTGCTATTAATATGCTGGGCATTGAAACTGCTTTCAAATGTACCATCTCTTTTTAGTTTAACTTTGGAGATTCGCGATCGCACAAACTCTGTTTATACTATGGAGCGGCAGTACTAACCACACATTTTACAAGATCAGATGCTTGTCAGTGGTGCTCAGGATCTGTAAATCATTCGCCATCATCCTCAGTCATCTCTCCTTACTCTGTGTATGTGGTAAGTGAAATCTTATGTAATTTAACAGGCTACTAGCAAGGAGCTAACCATGTCCCTTTAGTGGCTTGCATTATTTTATTAGAACGCGTTATTTGCTTTCCGTGCCTTTCTGAATACAGACACCAACCCATCCCTGCACAGCCTGGAACATAACATTCATTTCCATGATCTGCCATTTTCGCTGTTGTCTTTCCTTGTTTTTTCACAATACCTGCAGAACTTCTGATGGTTCGGCTGGCATCTGGCATAGGACATGGGCTGGTATACGTTATGCAAATGTTGGGGGCGTAACTATTAGTGATTCCGACTGTTATGTCACAGTTGGTGTTATGTTCTGATTCGCCTATTTTTCAGTGGTCTTTTTTATTCAAGAAATTTACATAAGGAGGAGGAGGAAACAATTGTGTTTAAGGCTCACGGTATGTCATTTCCATGTACAGAACTCTTATTATTCAACTATGCCAAGGTAAATACAGTTTTCCATTCTATGATACCTTTAAAGTACCTTTTCATTTTTAAAATGTCAAATATCAGTATTCAGCGTTTTGTTTAAATTATCAAAACATTATGCATTTGTAACTGTTTGAAGCACTTCATGTCCCTCTGAGCTGCATTAAACAGTGTGTAAATGCATCTAAATGCCACTTCAGATGCAACTTCTGCAAAGATTAATTTTGTTGATACTGGTTTCATTTGTTTGGTAACAGCCTAAATGTCTTATTATTCTAATTGACTGATTAAATGTAACAATTTGACTCTTTATGCACACTTTTAGAAAAACATGGCTTTATTAAAGGTAAAATTGCCCATAAAAGGTAAAAATAAATTTAAACTTATATGAAAAGATTAATTTCTATCACTGATGTGAACTGACCACACAGAATATGAAGAATATCAAAAACTGCAGCTATCCGTCAGATATCAGCACAACACACTCGGCAAAATATCGTCTATTTATCGTTATCGAAAAAAATCCCCAAAAATATTGAGATATAATTTTTTTTTCAATATTGCACACCCCTAGTAGGATCATAAGAAACATAAACATCAAAATGTCTGATGTGTTCAAACTTTTGATTGGTTCTGTAGATCTGTATTGACTTTCATTTTTAAGCCATACTGAAAATAAAAATGTCCTCACAAGGTACTTTACCTGACACAGAAGAAAAAAAAAAAAAGTTACATATTTGAAAATCTCAAACTTTACAACTAAAAATCTTAAGCAACCTAATTTATAAATCACAAATTAAAGTCAGTGTTTTGTCCCTGAAACATGATGTGGAAATATCACTTTCTTTCTCTCTTCTTTTACTGTCCTGTTAACAGTTTCATGCAGTTCATCCATCTTTCTTTCCGTTAAATGAAACAACTGTAAGCCCTGCCCACAAACAACCACCCAAGCTCCTGGCTCGTGTCCAAACCACGCCCACAACCCAGCTGCATCAGCAGTGTGTGAGAACAGCACCTTCAGTGGGCGGAGTCCGTCATTGTTCACACTCCATAAACACAAGCGCTGGTCCGGTGAGGTGGACACCAGTAGTGTGGGGCTTAGTAAACATAACCCTGTGAGAGGGGAAGAGTGTGCCAAGGGCACTGACCAATGGGCAAGCAGCTGTAGAGACATATCTCCATTTTCTTGCTTTTTCTGATCTATCTTAATACGTAGTAGAGACAGCTGTCCATCATCTCCACCACTGGCCAATGAGATTACATTTTCCTCCATTTGCCTCATTTCTCTCCTAGGTGATATGGTAAGCGCATTGACTCCACTTTGATGGACAGGTATGGAAAAGAATGGGGCTGATGGACCTGAAGCACAGACAGGGTAAACTGTTATTAGCATATACACATTTTAGAGTTCTATAACCAGATTAGAGCCTGATGGCATCCGAAACTGTGGGATCTAGCATTGATTCAGTCAGTTTTTTATGCTCTTGGGCTTGAAAAATTATACATTTTATACAGATGCACATACTCCACCTTTAAGTCAGAGCAAATGCACTGTATTTTCTTTTTAGACCTTAATAACTGTGGTCTCAATGAGATGTTGTTGTATTAAGAACAACTGCAAGATTCTTAAATAAAATAATAATAACAATAATAAGCACATTTTTGGGGAAAGGTCTGGAACAATGTAAGTACATATAGACAGATTTTTTTATTTATTTCTGACTGAATATTCCCTTTTAACATATATCACAAATGCACACAAATAACAAATCATTTAAGTTCTTCTTAACTACGGCATAACAATCACACAGTTATTCAAACATAAAAAAATCAGCACGTTATTAAGTGTTTATGTTCTGGTGTATGTATGACTCACCCTGCCAGCTGACACTAGCCTTACTGTTCAAAACTGCTGTTAAATCCCACACAGATATACAACCATCTGTAGTGGCACTGAACAGCAACAAAAGCCTGAGACAGAAAGAGGACAAAGGAAAATAAGTTTAAGAAATGTTACAATATGGAATAAGTGCTTGAAATGTACATCATGTCCTTACTCTCTGTCCTGGGAGTCCTCCAGCTTGTAGGTGGCGACGCTGAGCACACACCTCTGATGGTAAAAACATTCCCAAAGCATTTCAGCACTCCTAGTGCTCTCAGTCACTCTGAAAAGCCTACAAATGGAACCAATACATTAATCATAGAATGTTAAAACATATTGCATGAAACTCTTTTAAATTCATATTTTCATAATCTTTAACCAAGTTACCTTACTGCACCATCGCTACAGCCCAGGGCCAGTAGGACACATTCAGTCCCATTATGCACAACAGCCATAGACATGTACCTGCAAACGTGAGAAAGCATTTGCACAATAAAATCATAATGTAATCTCTGACAATTACCCCCTGTACATTGTATGGTCCGCCCTCTGGTGGTTAGAAATCTTTAGCTTCAACCAACCATCGAACAACATTGGACCCAATTGATTTTCATCGTATAGGCAAGAAAAAACAACACTGAAACATTTTCCAAATTATCTTCTTCTGTGTTCTACAGAAGTCATACTGAGCCAATAAAAATGACTTGAACTCTAGATCCAAACTTGGAAAGGACAGAGTATTTTAACATATACATTCACAAGCATGCACGCACCTTGTCTCTGGGTCCATTTTGACAGTCTTGTGTCGGTTCCGCTTCCGTTCCCACTGTTCATCCAATCGATGGCCAGCTATCTGAGTGACCTGACAGATTGGCTGACCTTGCTGCTCATCCAAACGAATCAAGAGCCGGTAACACTGCAGCTGAGCCCGGCCACCCGCAGAAAACACCAAAGAAGAGACAGAGGAGGTATCCGTCTCGTCATCTCCCCGTTTTTCATTAGTTTCTCTTCTTCTGATTGCAGCCAGCACACGAACATTTGAGATATGGTCTGTTAGAACTGAAAGCACTTTAACAGTTCCACTCTCTGGACTGATGGCGAGTACACCTACTGTGGTATCCTCTCCTCCGGTAGCAAAAACTTCCCAAAGTTCAGAAAATTGTCCAGTCTTGGTCAGACTACCAAGGTGACAAACACAGCTGATGCCTCGTCCATGTAGCCCCTCTTTCAGTGTGTGTGTGGTTTCTGTGGATGCTAATGAACGTGATGCCATGACGGCTCCGTGCTTGATGAACACAAGGGTACCTTGTCCAAGTGTATGTGCCTTAGGATCTGTGTCGTCGTATATCAGGCATTTATAGGCCCAGGATCGATGGCCGCCTCCACAGGCAACTGATAAAAGCTTCTCTTGTCTATGAGGGTCCCATATAACGAAGTGGACCGAATGGAAACCAACCATTACAAATCGAGTTTCGGCTATGCTTGCACTCTCTTGATCAATCGTGCTCTTCTCGATTCCCTCATTCAGCAATTTTCCCTGTACCTCAGGTCCATCCGAGCCCAGAAACAGAACTTTCTCTATCCACTCCATGCCTCTGCAGGCCCGTTGAACTCTACGCACCTTCAGGACGTTTTTTTCAACAGTTAGTATTCTTACAGATCTATCTCGACCTGTACTGTAACATAAGTCTTGATACTCACACACAGAAGTCACACCTTGCTTTCCATGCACTCCATAAAGGGTGCTAATGGGAGACAGAGAACTACCATGGTCTGTTTGCTTGTTTTCAGTTTCTTGATCTTGTAAGTCCATTCTTCCTTCATTTCTTCTGTCATTCTCTTCTCTTTCAGTGTAGAGCAGTAGTGACCCTCTCCGATCACCACACAGGTACAACCCCTTTCTCTGGGACAAGGTAACTGCAGCAGTCAGCCAGCGTTTGGCACAGGGTGGCAGCAGGAATGGAAGAAGAGATTCCTCTTGCATATGCAAGCCTGATTCATCCTCTGTCACTTTTATTGTCCATCGGTAAACCAGTCCCTCGGAGCCTGATGCAAGAAGACACCAACTCCTGGACCCTTCAAACAGTCCTTTGACCCAAAGTACAGAGTGAACTTTACCCTCGCCAGCTCTTAGCAAGACTCCCACACCTGGCTGCCCTACAAGAAACACCTGGACACCTCCGTTCAGATTACCCACTGCACAAACCCACACAATGCAATCTGAATTCTGGACTTGGATGCTTGTGATCTCCATCACACAATAGGACTGGAATTCTGCTCCCCCTCGCCAAATGACATCCCAGGAGTCACCCTGACTAAGGCACACCTCTCCTTGATCAGTACAGACCAGAATTGTATTTGATTCACCCTCACCCACTAATCGGACTGCTTTGGGACAACCCTGCCCTTTAAACCCCAGATCCAACTGAGTCTCTGCCTGAGTTTCCTCACAGTCTTTCTTCTCCTCTGCCACTCTCCATACTCTTACCCCACCATCTGCACCTCCAGTAGCCATCCATCCCTCCTTACAGCCTATACTTCCCTCGCTGACAGCCAGAGCCCTCACTCCACCTAACCTATGCCCTCTAAACGTACGTCCCACCTTTCCTTCACCTCCCCATTCCCAGAGTAGGCACGCTCCATCTTCTCCTGCACTGAATACACGGTTTGGTGCAAGCCTGACACAGAAGACCCGTGCCTGGTGCCCATAAAGCACACGAAGACATGCTGGCGATTCCTGTCCACAGCCTGCATCTCCACCCAATGTGCCGACACTCCACAAACGAACACTGCGGTCATCTGAGGCAGATGCCAGCCACCCAGATTTCTGGAGGTAGCAAAGGCTGAAAATGACTCCAGTGTGGCCCAACAGGCGTCTCTCTACCTGGGACTGGCCATCAGGTTTGTTCCCTGTAGGCCTCCACAGCACAAGCTGATTGAAAACAGTCCCACCTACCAGCACTAAAGAATCCCAATTTGGACCAATCATAAGTGCTGAGTAGAGAAGACATGTCTCTACGCAGGAGTAGAAGGAAAGAACATTACCAGATTCTGCATCTAAAAGCAACACAGCATTGTGAGCCAAGGATATGCCTAACAGTGGGTGTGGTTGTTCTTTCAGCCAATGAATGTCCAGAACCCAGTCTTGAAGCTCCAAGAGAGGACCAATGAACTTTAGGCATCGTCTTCCAGTATTGAAGCTGACAAGCCGAACTCCTTTTCCTCCAAAAACAATGATGTCCTCCTTGTCGTTGTCCAAAACAGAACTTTCAGATGAGATTACATTGTTGAACTGTCTCTCTCCAAACTGATATGTTCTACTAGGTCGTATCCCATGGATACGATTATTATGAAGAACATTTAAGGATGCACATTCTTTAGGAGATGCCTGAAGACTATACACAGAGAGGACTGGTCCCTCACCTACAAAATGACACAATAAATAAATTAAAAATTTATCCGGAAATGGATAAATACACAAATGCACATCGAGACATTTGAGCATTTCCCAAGCACATTTTCCTATTAGTACAAGAACAAAGAAATTTAGCAGAGAAAGTAAAAAAGTAAGATCATATTTGCCAGGATACAGAATTCAGCAGAAAAAGCACCTCAAAAATGCCCCATGAGTCATAGTCTGCATATTCTAATCCAACAAGGATTTTTAGTGATGTTTTGCTACCTGTTCATTAAATGAGTGAATGTCAGTCACCTGTCAGCAGGAAATTCTCCCCCAGGAATTCTAGTGCAGTCACTGGAGCAACAAGCACAGCACTCTTCATCACAGCAGACTCTACAGGAGATGCCATCTCAAGCGGTGGGAACAGCAGGCTGAAGACTTCTGGAGCACAACAGAAACATTACAGCATTATTCACTATTGTCCAGTAAATGAAACTGAATTAAATGCATACTGTTTGCAATGGCTTTTACTATCCACTTTTTCCTAATAAGCCTCCTGGGGATAAGTTCCACTCAAAAAGACTGAAATAAATCATAAAGTTTTGCTACAAATAATTCTTATCCATCAGTTTGACTGAATGAGTTGTGAATTTTTCTTCATGTTTTATTTTTAGACTACAGGAGAATAACATAACACTTGGTATTTTAATGTGACATGGTATATCAACCATATCTATGGCAAGAGCTCTTTTCAGTCCACTGCATTCTCCTCCATCTGATTATTTTCTTCTTTTTTTTACCTTTCTATTCTGCTTTAACTTTAAAAAACAACAACATATACTACAAGTTTGCGGTCTGCTCTCCCGATATAATTTACAGTATATCCCATAAATAATTCACTAGAATGCACTAAAAATGTAATTTTCTCCACAAATCTTCACATCGCTTTCCAGGTTTGTTTTCACGTGGATGGTTTAAAATGCAATTGTGTCCCCATTTTACTTCTAATAATGTTACTAAAGAAGGTAAATGCAATATTTGTTAGCTATCAAAAATATGAAAATCACTTTGAAATATTATCACTCAATGTTAATGTGAATGAACATTTTTGTATGTTGCATATAATATATACAGATATTACCACAGTGATTAGCATCTCTAATATTGCCACAGAAATAATTGCTTTTGTAGGTATTTGTGCTATGCTGAAAGTAAATTGTTAACGCTTTTACACTTTTAAATATCCTTCTAATTTTCGATGCTAGGATTCACAAAAGAACTGTTTGTGAGCTATTAATTAATTAAATATTAAAATGTAAAATTAAAATGAATCATCCTAATAAATATATCAAATGCTGTGTACATCTGAATCATTCGTATTTCTGTGGGATGAAAATACAAAATATTTTAGAAAGGTAATCCCACACACTACTTAAACTTGAATACATTAGTACTGTATTTGATTAAAATATATATTTGAAAAGTATATTTATTTTTTATATATTATATAAAATAAAATAAGAATATTTTGTGATTAAGTCCTGGGGATTAAAAACAACAATGAAAACAATAATAATTAAACCTTGAATAAAAAATATTAAATTTTATTATGTTTACCAGCATGTCATTTGACTTAACTTATATCAGTGAACCATACACATGTGAATGTATGGTTAAAAAGAAATCTCAAAGGAACTTCAAATAAATACTTAGTTTGAGGTCAAACAACATTAATTGTATCATTTAGCCCAGGACTAACCTCACCCTGTTGGAAAATTTATATTAAGCCTGTTGTTGTGTTTTGGAACATAACAGTTTGGTTCCTAACTTTTCTGAGACAGTTATAAAATGCCCCAACCTGGTCATTACCTGCTCTAAACACTATTGAAATAACCAGCTTTCCAAAGGGCAACTACTATAAAGTGTGTTTTTCTACAAAGGATCGACCGAGGATCTACCCATTTACTGAAAGAATGAACGTTAGTCATCAGGACAGTTACCATAAAATGAATTTTCTAGCAGGGATCTGTCTGCATGTTTGTCATCTTAACAACAACCCTGTCGAGTTCAGTATGACTTACGCTTGCCCTGTAGAGATCGTGTCTTTATTTTGCGAGGAGGTGAAACGGATAAGTGAGGTATTTTCTTTCATACTTATTCCAGCATGTTTTGTGTTGTATGCATGTGTTCTCGCTTCCTCGTTGACATCGCGCAGCGTCCAATCGCGCTCTTCGATACTGCACAGACCGCTCCATGCTCGCTGTCAATTGGATGAAACGAGTCCTGCGCTTTCTACTGTTAAAACGCGCAGATTTGTGCATTTTGCCTGATGCACAAACCATATGTATTGAGTGGATCTCATGAGAATGGTATACAAATCATATAAAATGCACAAACCAGTGAACTGAACTGCCTTTTTTTTAACGCCCGGAGCGTCATTTTGCGCATGTGTCTCCAGTCTGTTGTTTAAATTTCTTACGGACCGCTTAAACCCAGGGGGTGGGGACAAAGTGTAATATTTTCGGGATAAAATCGTCAGACTGATGATTGCATGTAAGTAGGGTCAATATAAATAATATAAAATCAGTTTGTCATAAGCTATTGTGTTAATGCATGAGAGATTAATTAAGAACAGTGAGGTCTAGCTGTAGTCTTAAATCGCAGCTCAGGTTCACTTCTGTAACGTTAGTGCGATGCTCGGGTTTAGCGCTGTGGCTAACGAGACCCGCGGATCCATAATAATAGTAATAATAATAAAATGCAGCCTGTTCCACCTGCACCTGAATTATATGGCGAATCGGTGATTTTGAAGGCTTGTTTCGTCTTTGTTCATTCTTGCATTTAATAGCGATACGATTCCTGAACGAATGTTTGAGTCTAACCGTTGCAATGAGTCGGTTGAACTAGTTCACAAAAATGGACTGAACGATTCGTTTTCGAAACAACCTGAATGAGCCGAGGATACACGAGTGAGGTGATAATGAAAACATCTGGAGTGAACCGAACATTTTGGATAAATGACTTAAACAACTAAATAGAATTGAATTGTAACAAATAAAATTCATTGGAAATGTATTTCGACAGTTTTTTTCAACATACAAAACTAAATATAATTTATCAAGTGCAAAAAAATACAAAAAAATGTGCAAAAACTTTTCACCAAGAGATGGAATGTTATAACAATGTAAATACACATTATATTTACATAATAAATACTTAAAAATATATATTAGCTGCATGGCTGTAAAACCTGAGACAAATGAAATTACAATAATCACTTTTATCAACAAAACGACGACGTCAGTAGAATAATTGTTGAACTGTTTTTTGTTTTGTTTTGTTTTTTTTATCAACCGGCTCTTTGAAACGAACTGTTCAAAAGAACCGATTCTCAGAAATCAATTCTTGGAGCACATAAGGCTTTTCCCCCCGAAGACCAAATGTTTAATTAATTCTTCCAAGAGGAGGAGCAGATATTAAGATTCAAAAACAGCAATTATTCCTTTTCATTTTGTTTTCTGTCTGCTGAATTACAGACTCCACATGTGTACCTGGTGACCCCTTGCGCATCAGGTGGATCCCGGATGCATTCCTGCTGAACACTGAAGCAGTTTACCTGTGGCATCCAGAGTTTAATATATCACTGCAACTCAAACTCTGGAAGTGTACTGCACATGACGACACCAAACCAACCTCACCTTCCTGTAATTCTGGAGTGTAAAACTCAAAAACTAACACTGTGATACTGCAAATGTTACCATGTAAATGTTTTCAAACTAGAATGTTCTGTTGAAAATAAAACCAGTGCGATACATTGTAGATTTTCTACAAATGAAGTAACACACAGTACCTCAATCTAAGCCTTCTTACCCAGTTACACACAAATACACTCATGCTGACCACCATGACGTACCGTATGCCAAACTTCACTCTGGAGCAGAAGATTTTCCTGCTTCGGAGAATCCATGCGGTGGTGGACACAGTCCAGGACTTTCGGAAAGACACCAACACTACTGTGCACCGGAACGCTGTATGGGCAGAGCTGGCTCAGGCCTTCAATGCGGCGTTCCCGAGTCGACCCCCCAGCAGCATCGGCTCTCTGAAGACGCTGTGGAAGCGGCTGAAGGTGGAATGTCGTGTTGCACTGCAGAAGCGACAGGAACAGCAGGCAGCTGGGCTTCCTGTGTCTGCCCTCACACAGGTAAATTGAAGTCTTATGTTTCTATAATTGAGTTATATGCTTTGGAAATTCTAGTAACACAGTGTGGTTGTGTGTGGTTCTTGTCAGGTGCAGAGAGAAGTGATTGCTCTGGTGCCGAACCTCATCTCCTGTCTGGAGGAGGTAGACGGAGATGGCAGCTATGCCTCGGTTAGGGGTAGCTCACCTGGAGCAGGTAATTAATAGTCATGTCATCTCTATTACAGGATGAAATACTACCAGTCTTCCCAGCTGTCAGCTCTGTAATTATACAAGGAAGAAGATTAATTGAGTCATTCTCTCTCTTGTAGTGATGGGGCTTTCAGGCACTAATGGGAGTGAGCATGAAGATGCTGACCACAGTCAAAATGATGTAAGACCGAAATCAGCCTTGAAAGGATTACTAAAGTACCTCTTAAGCTAAGCGTTTTCTTTTATATTGCTGATTTTATTATAAAAATATGATTAACTCTCTAATGGCATGGAAAGCGTACTTGCTTGCACCATTATTATATGATGAGAAATGTTTTACATGCAGTAAACACAGGAAATGTAGTGAAAATGTAATATTAATGTATTTATTCATTTATAATTATATAAACTACATACACTACCATTCAGAGGTTTTGGATAAGATTTTTTTTTAAAGGAATCGACAGTAAAGACATTTATAGCAAATAAATGCGGTTTTGTTGAACTTTCCATTCATCAAAGAATCCTGAAAAAAATGTAACAGTTTCCACAAAACATATTAATCTGCACAACTGTTTCTAACATTGATACTAATAAGAGATGTTTCTTGAGCATCGAATCAGCATATTAAAATGATTTTTGAAAGAACAAGTGACGCTGGAAACTGAAGTAATACTGTAGCTGCTAAAAATTCAGATTTGCCATCACAATGACATTGTAAACTATATTAAAATAAAAAATATTTTTTTTAAATTGTAATAATATTTCACAATACCGTTTTACTCAAATAAATGCTCAAATAAATGCAGCTTTGGTGAACATAAATGACATTTAAAAAAAAAAAACCTTTTCCTCGTCGAAGCAGAGACCAGGAGACGTTGGGATATCTTTCATACAGAAGTTACTCTTTCTTGAGAACTCGCTGTGCATTGCTGTAGTCATCCAAGTCCAACTAAAGCAGTGATACATTGTAGTTTATATACATTTAGGGGGCAGTGCTTAGGAATGGAAACAAAGCACCTGGGTGACGACCTTAAACAAAGCATGCAAATGAAGTATTCAGGTATAGCAACCTGCCCCTTTAAACCACTCCTAATCCAATCAGCATAACTGCTCAAAGATTGGGGCCGGGGCATTCATCTGATGTCATCATCTTCACCATAAATGCTAAATACAATGTACCTAACTTTTTCAGTTTATATACTGTTACATTGGAACCTAGATTTAACATTTTATAAATTTGTAATCCAACAATACTATATATAAATAATTGTATATTATATATTAATATAACATTTTTAAAAGGGTAATTTTTGTAATATTCTGTGTTCCATACACTAGGCATATACATTTTCACCAGTGTTGCATTCATTGCAATTGTCCTGTGTTTACTGCGTGTACAATGCATGCATGTTATACTCTCAATATAGCATGCCGTTTTCAGCCATATTACATAAATGTACAGCAATCATGATGCTATTAAACTTCCTTTTTTTACAGGAAGTAGACAGCAAGGAGAACTTAGCCATTGAGCTTGGATTGGTCTCACCCTCTCACCAACCTATTAACTCTGGGATTCCTCCTGGCACTGCCTCTTCTCCTCTCCACTCACATTCAGTCTCTTCCAGGTCCAGCCGTCTCTCCCTCATCTACCCAACCCATGCAGGAAGCACCTCAGGGCTGGGATCAGGGACTAGGGGTGCAAACTTTGATACCCCACACAGAGAGTCGGTGGTGCCACGTGCTCCTGCCGGAGGAGCAGTTGAGAATTCATTACCGCCAATGGACTCTTATACCTCAAACTCGAAATGGGAGGCACGTCGACAAGAACTGTTTGAGCTGGAGCATCAGCAGACGATGAGTCTGTTACTGCTGCAGCAGTGTGTGTGGGAGGAGAAGAGGAAAGCAGTGAGACAAAAAGAGAAGGCGGCACGAGCCAAGAAGAGATATTATCAAGCCAAACTACGGAAGATCGGCGCAGATCCTCCACCTTCCAGTAGTGACAGCGAGGATAACGAATATTTACAGACTTGAACTCAGATGTTTATGACGTCTTAGCTATGTTTGCTTTCTTTTTGAAAGTCATTTTTTTTATTCTAGCAATGCTGTTTATTTACAAAACAATATATTTTTTATTGTGGACTAAACTTACTTGGTGTTTAGGAAAGTACCATGTGTATCATATGGAGGGGGGAATTCACTCGAGCAGGCTTTGTTCCAATAGCCGATTCAAATCTGATTTCCTTTCATACTCTCTCATCAACACTGATGCTGCATTCCATTCAATCAAAAGTGGGATAGTTAAAGGGATAATTCACCTGAAAACTGAAATTCATAATTTACTCACCCTCACATCACTTCAAACTCTGAGACTTACTTTCTTCTGTTATTTTGAAAAATGCCTCAGTGTTTATTTTGTCCATACAATTGAAGTAAAAGTGTTCAGTGTTGTTAAAAACAGTTGAAATATTTCTCAAAATATCTTCTTTTGTGCAGAAGAAAGTAAGTCATACATGTTTGGAGTGACATAAGGAGAAGTAAATGAGAACAGAATTTTCTCTTTTTTTGGATGAATTTTCCCTTTAAAGACACTCCATAGTCCGACAGACTTAAATTCTGACATATAAAGAATCAAATCGTAATGATAATGTTAGCTTCGCAATTGTCAACAAAGAAGCTTCTAGCATCCAATTTGCAGAGGATAAACAATGCTATGCAATGCTAGCATTTGTTTTACATGGGTAAAATTATTAACATAAAAGCTCATTTACCATTTTTTACAAACCTGTAAGGTTTTAGTATAATGTAAATGTAATTACTTTGACCTGTTAATTAATTTAATTTGCTTAAAAGAGTGAATGTTTATCATGCACTGTCTCTCTCTGGGTCTCATGTTTAAGTGATATCATATAACAAAAACAACTGAAAATATTATCTTAGGGAAGTATTCCAAATGGGAAATTGGAAATTGGAGTGCAATAGTCGCACACGTCCATCTAGTGCATGTTTACAATGGAAAACACGTTCTTTGTGAACGGCCCAAAACAGTCAGGCCAGAACTGAGCAGTGAGATGTTTAGTCCTGAGACTTGTGCTTGATGAGAAGAGGAAATGAACTGAAATGAGATTTCTAATGTTACTGTATAGCATTTTAATTTAATGCTTGTGGATCAAACCAAGGATTGATTAAGGTTGTCCAAGGCCCCTGTTTGTTGCTCTATAGTATACATTACATTACAAACATTAAAAATTACTGTAGTAAGAAATTACACTGCAAGTATGAGGTGAGCAAACGTCATTTTAAGATACAACATTGCAACATCCATTTGTGGAAAACATTTCAGGGGTCATTGCCAGTCCATAATCTAACCTTGGATACAACTCATCTGGCTGTTTTAGGACAGCGTCTTCAGGACCAATCTTTAGATTCAGTTCACTGTAGCTCATTTATACTATGCAGGTTTCTTCAGGTAAATAAGTGCATCTCTTAAAGTGACTTCCTACTCATGGAGTGCTTGAAGTTAATTCAGTGTTGTTGAATTACTTGTCTTAGCATACAGTGTTTGGGAACAGAGCCCTTTGCTCTTTTTCAAAATATGAAAACCTTAAAGGTCTAAAATGGAAATCCTGTCATCATTTTCTTACCCTCATTATGTTCCAAACCTCCATGTTCTATGTTGTATGAAAGGCACACAGGTTTGGAACAACATGAGGGTGAGTAAATGATACTTTCATTTTAGATGAGCTGTCTTTTAAGGAATGTTACAACAGTAGACTGGAAATTGAGTGTGTAAACCAGTGAAACAGAATGTTAGACTGAATTAAACTAGTGAAAACCTTCCACTGTAAAAGCAGATATAAAATTTACATTTAGATGTAATTTCATTTGATTTGACTGAAATTCAGAAAAATGCGTAATGTGATAAACAAGTTAATTTTTTTTAACCACAGAAGTGTTTGTCTTGAATATTAAAAAAAAAAAAAATCATACAGAAGCATGGTAGCAATAACTCTTTTATTGACGCCCAACGGGTCTCACTTTCATCTCCCATTGGTAGCAGATTTTTTTTTCTGAAAACCCCTGTAAGTAAAAGGGATACAACATGTCCCACAATAAACATGTTGAGCCATTATACATTCCCCTTTTCTCTCTCCCACCCAATCATTGTCTTCTACCGCTCTCTCTCTCTCTCTGATGGACAGAGGACATTTCTTTTCCCAGAATGCATTGTGAACAGAAGAGAAGGGGGACATATCAGACGATACATGTACAAAAGTTTCACACATAAAACATTTGAAACAGATGAAATCGCTCTTATAAAAAAACAAAACTCCCATACGCACTTCTTTATAAACACTCCAGCAACGATTATGGTAGAGAAATGAATTTCAATAAATATTAATAAATAAAATAAATTAATTTAATGTCTGTACAAGATAAAGTTATGCAGTAATAAATAAAATATAAAACCATGAATAGAAAAAGTACTGGAGCACTTTATGACAGGTAAGAGGTATAAAAGGGATGATATAGGGCACTCTTTTTGGCAAAACTCAAGGTAATACTGCAAATGACTAAAGAGATAAAGTCATATGATGAATCACGATTTTCCTTTTAAACAGGAGCTTGATATTTTGAAATCATCTCGCCTTAATGACTGTATTTAGCTCATTTTACAATGTTCCTTCCTCTGAAGCACTAAGATTATTCAATACTCCACAGAGACAATAATGACTGATATTTAGATATGCTCTCTTTGTTAGAAAAGAAATCGAAGATGAATTAAGTATCTTCTCCTGAATAGCTGACTTGGGATCTTTGAGTAACATTTCCTTAAGCAATGTTTGAATTATGATAATTCTGGATATGAAAGACGTCTTAATTATGCTACGAAGTCTTGTAGGCTAGTTATATGAATGATTAAAAGGTCTCTGCAACAAACTTCAACACATGCTTCAATATTATTTCAGAGCAGTTTGGCCAAAAATATTCCAGAAACTGGACAGGCATTTCATACAAATATGAGTTGTATGAATGTTGGGGTTTGTTGAAGAAATGTGTTCAGATCGAGCTAAAATCTTCCAATCAAGTCACCTGTCTGAAAACAATCCATTGATTGACAATCATTACGGTCCAAACATATCTTCTGTTTCATAATTCTTTATAATTACAATCACTGTCTCTGGAGTTTCCCACCAATCCCATGTTTGGGCCAATGAGTTCTGCATTTACACGGACCAGTCCTTTTCTTCATAGACTCGCGCCGGTCTATCAGTGGGCGTGGCTTGTTGCATAAACACATGTTGGAGTGGAAAGATTGGAGTGGGAATGTTTGGGACTGTTTTGGCTTGGAATGGGTTTGAAAATGTTTTTTCGATCCTACCCACTTAAACACATATCCACACATCTTCAAAAACATCACTAGAGATTTTTCTTCTTTGATCTTTGATGAAAAAGATACAAAAAGTATAAAAATGTTCTGTACAGTTTTTCTCTCTCTCTCTTTGTCTCTGACCAGTCCTCTCAGCTGTTGGACTGAAATCTGAGGTTTGTAGTTTGGATTAATTGAAAATCATAGAAATCATCACCTTCTCTGGTCTGATTTCCTGTCTGTTCTCAGGAGGGTGATATCTCAAGCCCTTGATGAACAACTTCACTCTCACGTCCTACGCTTTTCCCAGGGTGAAGTAGGAGTCCTGAACGCTCTGGTCGGCTATGTCCTGTGATTCTTGAGCCCATCTGCAGAGGTGCATTATGGGACTGCGAAGGAATCATCAAGATTGTCCATCACTTCTGTTAACTCTACAAAGAGAAAAAAGAAAAAGACTGAACAGGGTAATGTCATCCTGTACATTTTTTTTTTTGAAGGGGCACCAATGGTGAGTGAACTGAGACAGAGTAAAATTTTTAATAAAAACATTCATATTTTCTAATTTATATATTTATATTGTTTAGGATATATTTATTTTTAATAGAATTTTTCATGTTTCATGTTTTTCACTTGTATTTATTTATTTTTTTAAAATAAAGAGCTAAAAAGTAAACCACACTAAATTTGTAACGGATCACCATGCATTTTTCTGTATGGAAAAGAGCAGCTTTGACATTTTGTAACTGAACAGAACCCAGGATGACCATGAGACAAGTGAGGAATTCAAAAGGAGACAAAACAGGGGCTGGACTTACTCAGAGTCAGGTGATACTTCAGAGACACTTTGAGAGGTTGCAGAGAGAGGAGGCGGGGAAGGGGAGGGGCCTGCCGAGGCAGCGACAGGGTTAGGGGGCGGGGTTAAGACAGAGGAGCTGAAGGAGGCAAGTATGGAGGAGAGGATATCCAGGTGTTCACTAGAGGGCGGGCGACTGGACGGAGCTCCGGGTGCAGCTGCAGATGGCGGGTACCTACATGGGGGAGCGGAGTCAAGGCGACCACGGCGAGAGGGCAGGGTTTCCTGGGGTTCTTCTGTGATTGGTGGAGGGGGTGAGGAAGGTGGGTGTGGCTCAGGGTGTGAGAGCTGTCTGGGCGGCAGGGTTCTCAGCCACTCCCTGCAGGGCTGTGCTCCGCCGTTAGATTCCAACTGCTCCCGGGACCGACTGCTCATAAGAGCCCCTCCAAGGTGCTCCCGAGAGGCCTGTTGCCTTGTTAGAGTGTTAAGCTGCGTTCTCGAACCGCTTAATGAACCTTCTGCCCCCAATAAACCCACCATACCACCCCTGCCCACCAGATCTTCCCTGGAGGCATGGATACTGTGAACTGGGCCCAGCCTCTCTCTGGACCCACCCAGGTGTTCGGCACCAAGCTCGCGTCGTCTCGGCAACAAGTCGAGGTTGTCACGAGAACGCTGGCGTCGTGCAAGTGAATCCAGGTGTTCACGGGAAGAGTATCGGGAAGCAGGTTGGGACAGTGAGCCGGTGCCGGAGTACATACGACCATAGGAGGCGGCTGGGACGCCTCTGTGACCCAATGTGGAGGTCCTGTACCAAGACATCTCGCTGGGAGCGCGACCCACAGCAGACAGGCCCTGCAGAGCAGGAGGGCAGCCCAGACGATTCTTCAGGATTCCTGAGAAATGGATGCAGAGGGGTTTAGTATGGCTTCCTATGCTCCGATATTAAAATTCTGTCAATACATGAACATAGCAATAAGCCAATAACTATTTTCATGAAAAAGCAGATAACCAATAAATTAAGATTTAAAGAATTATAATTTATTCTATTTTTATTAATATTTCATTTCTAAAATATTTTCTTAATAAAAATGAAATGAAAATACAATCCTTTTATTTTAATTTTTAATTAAAAAAAAAAATACTATAAAATGCTACAAGTGAATTGAGACATTACAGCATTATAATGTACAGTATGAAAAATGTATACTGAGATTAAATTTTCAATACTAACTTTAAGTAAGTGATAAATGATGGAAAGGTAATCTAAAAATAAAAATAGGGGAAATAAGTCAATAAATAAAAAAAAAAAAAAAAAAAAAAATTATATATATATATATATATATATATATATTTAATATCGGCCAGTGCTATTTTAGCATCATTGAGCAACTGTTATAGCTTTTATTTATATTTTGAATTAGGTTTTGCTTTTATATTCCGTTTTTATTTTAATTTTAATTAAAGTTTTAGTAATTGAGTTGTGTATTTTTGCCATTTTTCTGTTAATTATGTTAAATTAATATTTTATTTTATTTTATTTCAGTTAATTACTATGAGTTTTAGTTAGGCTAACTATAATAATATCAATAACAATCCAGATAACAGCCAGTAGCCAGTATAGTGTAGTGTTGGTGAAGTTGTTTTTAAGGTTCTTTAATATTAACTTTACGTAAGCATTAGATGACAGCAGAGGTCATCCAAATTCAAAACAAAGAAGAAGGAATAAGTATCATTATTGGCCAATATTGGATAATATGAATGTGTGCCTCACCCTTCCGGTGTCTGTGTGTGAGTCCGTTCTCATCTCCGCTGGTCAGTGCTGCTTCTGGCTGGTTGTTATTAGCTGCGTCCTTGCTGTAGTCGCCCCCTAGGCGGCGCTCGGAGCCCCATTTCTGCAGTGAGTGTGCCTCGCAGCCTTCCAGCGCTGGCCAATAGGAGAGCAGGTCATTGCCATCCAGATCTGACACATAAACAATTCCATACGCTAACAGTTGGGTATCACAAACTAAGTTTCTGCACTCCTTTGGCTTCAATAACAATAACTCATAGACAACTGCAACAGCAATATTGGTACCTCTTCCACCGTTGTGGGTGGGCTCTGTGAGTAAGCGTTCGCCATGACCAGTCCGCTTGAAGCGTCGCTGGATGCGTCCACGCAGGCGCACATTGTCCTCGCTCTCTGATGATGGGATGGACAAACTCCGCTCCTCTTCCAGTGAGAGATCAGAATCTGAGTCTGAGTCCTCACCTGACAGACAAACAGAAAAATAGATGACACTAATTCTGACATGACATGGTCACAAACACTAGAATTAAAGAATGAAGAATAAAGAATAAAGAATGACCAGCGAGCAGTTAAGGAGTGTGTGTAAGTGTGAATACGTACATGCATGCAGGTTATTGTGTGTTAGTGTACCTCCGTTGCGGTGAAACATTGCCACGTCCAGGTCAGTGGCCCCTGTGTGACCAAGAGTGTGTTCTAGAGTCTGCCGTGCCAAGAGATTCTCCCTGAAAAAAAACATATACGCCAACTTCACTAAGGCTTTCAGTTTGCTACATACAGTCGGTAGTCAACAAAAATGTTCAGCTTACAAATGATGTATAATGTACAATATTAAAATATGAAAGTGAAATACGGTCCACAGTTATTTATTTTTATTTTGCATTTGTACAAAAAATACACTGCACAAAAGTATGTGGTCTCTAGTTATTTATTTATTTATTTTAATGTTGTTGAAAGAACTCTTATGCTCATCAAGGCTGCATCTATTTGGTCAAAAATATGGTAAATACAGGAATAGTGTAAAATATTATTACAACTGTTTTCTATTTGAATTTTTTTCTTGTGATGCAACGCTGAATTTTCAGCAGCCATTGCTCCTGTCTTCAGTGTCACGTGATCCTTCAAAGTCATTCTAATATGCTGATTTTGTGATCAAAAACACTTATTTAGGTGGAACATTATTTATTTGAAACAGATTTCTTGTGAAAGTCTTTACTGTTACTTTTGATCAATTTAAATGCATAAAATAATAAAATAATGTATAAAAGAATAAAATGATTAAAAAATGAGTAAATAAATAAATAAACAAACTAATTTCACTAACCCCAAACAGTATTGTACATTATAAGCATAAGAATTTGAGTGAATAGTATAATGCAGCTATAAAACTTTACATTAATTTAAATGACACGATTTTTATGAATTAATAATGAACATATTTTTAACATTTATTAACAATTTATATATATATATAAATTTATATATATATATATATATATATATATATAATAGCATAGCATAGTAAAAAAACATACAGTACAATACATAGTTCATTGTTAGTTCATCACACCTTATTTTAAAATATCACCAATATTTTCAAATGTGCTTATTTTTAGGGATACATCATTTTAAGAATTGTGAATCTGAAATTGATGTGTTGATGTGTTGACAGACCTGGCACTGCTGACTGATGAGATGGTTGAAGTTCCAAGTGTGATCCGGTGTAATCCGCTCTGCTCCAGCAGGGAGGCGCTGTTGTATGGATTTTGGCCCTGCACACATACAGCAGGTTACAAATCCACATGCTTATTTTCACTCCATGAGGTCAAATACGGGTTTGTGTTAAAGACGCGTGTGTAAAGCTGTGCATGTGTTGGGGGTCATATGATAATATGTATGTTTGTGTTCACTAACTGTAATCTGTGGAGGTCTGGGAGGTTCTTCACTGGGGCTTTTCTTGCCCAGACAGGCCAGTTTCCAGGCCTCCTGCACCTCAGAGTTCAGGATAGTAAAAACCAACAGTACAGCCAATCCCTGAGACATGGGAGTAGGAGAATGACATTATACTACATTATGTAGAACACAACTGTCAAAGTGTACAGGGTAAAAAATGCAAAAATGACAATGACAAATTCCAGCACACAAACACACAAAAGAAGAGATGAGTAAGAGCCAGTGCACACTTACCTGCACGCAACAGAGGACAATGAACAGGTAGTGGAACGCCAGGACACTGTTATTAACAGCCATAAGACCAAACAACCAAACACATGTACTCAATAATAACAGCAGGAAGGCACTGCGGATAGTAGAACTGAGAGATAGAGAGAGAGAAATAGAATAAAAGGAATTAATGTAGATTAAAGAGGCGAAAAGTCATAAATTCTGTGCTAAAAATTTGACACATATGCAGGGAAGAAGCACCAGTATAACTTTCACAATTTTTGGAAAAGATTTATAACTTAATATAATATAATAATTTTTGGTTGGGGTGTAAAGAAAAAAAATGCTCACTTCGGTTTCAAACATCTTCTTTTGTTTTTAGCATAAGAAAGAAATTCATACAGGTTTCAATTTGAAGGTGAGTAAATGATGACAGAATTTTCATTTTTTTGGGGTCACACAAATAATATTTTATGATGATAAATTTATAAATTTCCCCTCCAACTTTCCATATTGATTGTTCCTGAACACATGCATGTTGTACTCACATCACGGGCAGCTTCTTTATCTCCTTCTGAGTGGGGTTGCATGTCATACGCAGGACCATTAAAAACATTCCACCATTCATCTGTAAACAGAGAGATTTATCAATATAGACAATCATTACAGTCCAGAGGGAGAATTACAGAGACACATAAAAACCATTAAATGGCACAAACACCACAAACACACTGAAGAGCACAGTACCAGGATGACGACGCTAACTGGTCCTGCAAAGCTCCACATGAGCTTATCGTACATGGAGATCCAGCAGAAATCTGGGTTGCCATACCCCTCTGGATCCAACCCGACTGCCAGCCCTGCAGCACACACATGTCACAGAGCATATCTGCATGAAAGTACATGTGTGTGTGTGTGTGTGTGTGTGTGTGTGTGTGTGTGTTTACACACCTGTGATGATAGCAGGGACTCCCCAGCCAATAGCATAGTAGAATCTCATGGCTCCATAGTTGATGTTTCTCGCTTCTGTTTGCATACGGTAAATATGAAGAGCTTCCACGAACAGCCATGCAAATGCCGACATAAAGAAGTAATGGAGCAGAATCGCAACCACCGTACACAGGAACTGCACCAATCAGAGAGAATCAGACAGTATGAACCAATTAGACCAGAGAAAAGACAATAACAGCATATTTCATGTGTAAAAAACATTAGTTTTATACTACATTAAAACAATATTTCTTTCTACTGTGTTATTGGTCTGATAAAAGTGGGAGATGCTGTGGCTTTGTTGTTTGCACATGGGTTCTGACTTATTGAGATGTGGTGCTCAGTTGGGTGTTTTGAGTTCAAATCCAGCTTAAACCATTTCCCGATCTCATTCCCACCACTTCCTGAATGCTCTCTGCAGCACGTGTCCAAAAAACAGAATCTAAGGTCTAAAATCAATACATGCCAGCAAAGTCGATGTTCGAGAGAGAAGATGAATTATGAATGAACACATACTCTATCACATACACACCCACATCCCAGTACAGCGGTTGAAATTAATGAACTCAGCAATAACAGGCTTTTAGTGTGAGTGGTTTGCACTCCTGAGAATAACGTCTGTTAAAAATGGTGTTAACCTGCTTTAGAAAGAGAACTAATGTGTGAGTGTCTGTCTGAGGATGAGAGAGATATAGAGAGAGAGCGTCTGTGTCAAGAAAAGTGTTAAATAATGTCTGGTTCCCAGCTCACTGTGTAGTGTAAGTGGCTTTTGTACCATATTGCTCTAATGGCTGAAATGTCAGTTTCTGAATGACAAATCATATTCAAGCTGCTAAATGCCTTATCCTGACAATCAGCTTGCTTTCTACTGAACTATCCATGATCTTTAATACCTGCTGTTACACTTGCCTTCATAAAAGCTTTAAAATATAAATTGGCTCTAAATGTCTGAGACCACGTTAAAAATCTGGGGCTTTTTTTTGTTCAAAATGGAAAATAAACAAAGCTGAAGGTTCTTAAACAAAGAAAAATAACTGATCATATGATGAACTTTATTTACTAATATATATATATATATATATATGTGTGTGTGTGTGTGTGTGTGTGTGTGTGTGTAATATTTACTGTTTATATTTAACATTATATACATTATTTAAATATAAAATACCTGTATATTTTATATTTTTTACTCTCTCTCTCTCTCTCTCTCTCTCTATATATATATATATATTTAATTTTTGTATCAACATAATATTGTGAAATATTATTACAATTTAAAATAGAAATACTTTAAAATTATAATTGTCTTTTCATGTTACTTTTGATCAATTTAATGCAGATTTATTTATTTATTACTAAATAATTAATGTGCTGTATCTATTTATTATATTTTGGGCTCCAATCTACAAATAACAATGTACGTTCAGCACAAAGGAGACTACACGGATTGCGTTTGTCTCTTACAGTGTTTTTGTCTTCGAGCCCACCCAAACTTTCTTTGTCTGTCTCACTAACCCACATTTAGATTCAGACACACACAGACATCTCTCCACTCTGACCTGTTGTTCCGTCTGGTTGATGCCCAGCAGGTATGTGAGGTGGGAGAGGAGCGTAGCAGCAGCCATGTTGGAATGAATGCTGCGTGTGTTTGATTTCAGTCCCCTCAGGCACGATAAAACCACCACTGTTAGCAACAACGCCGCCATGGAAACTGAGAGCGAGGAGTACGTTACTATGGCGAGGGTCTCCAGGTCACCCTCTAACTGCTGCTTAGCAAACAGAGAGAGAGAGAAGGGAAAAGATATCAGCAACGGTACTTGTGCTGAAGGAGAAGTCACTGTGGAACATCCTGTTGCTATGTAGTATTAGATTCTAGAAAAACGTGAATATTTTTTGTAAAGAATAGCTTTTCAGTGACGTGGCCTTGATCGTTCTTTGTTCTGTGTGTGTGTGTGTGTGTGTGTGCATGTACATCACCTCTCTCTGTGAGCTGTCCATAAGGACTCCAAAAGTTCCCAGTCTGTGGCACTGACAGCGAACATGTGACGTGTTCCTATATACCACACTACAGTCCCTCACCGTCCAGCAGCCTCCTGCTGATACACTGAACACACACATTCAGAGCATTTACTGGCTATTCCTTACAAGAAGAATACAGACTACCGTTCAAAGGTCTGCCGTCTGTAAGATTTTTTAATGTTTTTGAAAGAAGTCAAATACACTCAACAAAACTGCATTAATTTGATCAAATATAAAACAGTAAAATTGTGAAATAATTTTCTGATTTATATATTTTAAAATATAATTTATTCCTGTGACGACAAAGCTAAATTTTCAGCAGCCATTACTGCAGGCTTCAATGTCACATGATCCTTCTTAATTGATGTTAATATTCCAATTTAGTGCAAAACAGGTTTTGCTGTTTAATATTTTGTGGAAACCATGACAGATGAATTATCATTAATGTATCATAGTAAGGGAGATTTAGAAAGAAAGAAAGAAAGAAAGAAAGAAAGGCATTTTTATTCAGCAAGGACCCATTAAACTGATCAAAAGCGACAGTACAGATTTCAGTGTCAAATAAATGCTGTTTTTTCTTCTTTATCAAAGAATCCTGAAAAAAGGTATCATGGTTTCAACGAAAACATTAAACAGTTGTATTAACTGTTTAAAAAAATTGGTAATAATAAGAACCATTATTAATAATTGAGCACCAAATTAGCATATTAGAATGAAGTCTTAATTATTCCAAACTTTTGACCATCAGTGTAATGTAATGGTTTGGTCAACCGATGGTGCTTTAAAGGGACAGTTCACACAAAAATGAAAATTTTGTCATCATTTACTCACCCTCATGTCATTCCAAACCTGTATATCTTTTTGTTATGTTGAACATAAAAGAAGATATTTTGAGGAATGATGGTAATCAAACCCCACTGACTTCCATAGTATTTCTTTCCCTACTTTAGAAGTCAATGGGGACCAACAGCTGTTTGATTACCAGCAAAATCTTTTTTTGTGTTCAACATAAGAAAGAAACTTACACAGTTTTAGAACGACATGAGGGTGAGTAAATGATGACAGAATGAACTATTCCTATAATAGTGGTTGTGTTTGTCCTTGAGACTTGAAATTGAGTAAACAAAGACAGCGCGCACAGACTTACGGGCTGCTGTGATTCCACTGCACACACAGTGGTTTGCTGCGGTTGCTGGTCTCCAGAAGACGAAACTCCAGCAGGACCGGAGTGTCCAGAAAACCCTCCACGAATGTCTGGTTATTGTACACAGAAACACTCACTACAGGCGAGTTCAACACAGGGTGTCTAGGTAACCTGCAGAGATGCACACGCATTGTTAGAAAGACAGTCACACTCACAGATCACAGTGATCCGTGTGTTGTTTATCACTGTCTAACCTGACGCCGCGACGGTCTGTGTGGTATTTAGGGGGAAGTGCAGCCCCTAGGCTTCGATAAATGAGGAGGATGACAATGGAGACTGGTGCCTCTTGCAGTGACAAAGAACGCCGCGCTGCTGTTGCTTCTAACGTCTGATTGGCCAACAGGTTCACAGGGCCAGCAGGAGATGGAGCTGAAACTAAACACACAGATTTATTGCTCAATGCTTTTAAGCCTTGTAAATGGGTTTAAAGAGTGTGTATATGTGATACATACAGAAGTTGCGTTGTGACACTAGTGCAGTAGGGGGCAGCACAACATGTGTGTGAGCATCCCAAAGCACTTGACCTCGGAACAGAGTACTGTGATACCGTGGAAAACGTCGCCGCACGTGTGTGTGGTTGTCAACGCGATCCAGAGTCATGACTGCAAAATACAAACACACACACACACACTGTGTGAACTACAGGATTCTTTTAATAGATCTGCTCTCTGTAGAGCTGCAGTTTTTCTGCTGATCCTGCCCGAGGTGTACACTGCAGGTGTTAGTCTCACATTGATCTTCCTCAACTTCACCTCACACTGCACATGACAGATTATTTCCAATATTTTACTTTTTCCCACCTTCAGCTGACTACGACGCTCTCTCCTCCAGAGTGAAAGTGCTATGCTTGTCACAAACAAAATTCATATTTACTGGATCGAAGCAACTTAATATGCCACACATTATTTAAAAAAAAACTTAAAAATTATAAGTAATATAATTATTAATAAGTATTATGCCCATCACAGTAAAAAAAATAAAAATATTAATTTAATGATTAAATTAAATTAATTAAATATATAATTTACTAAGATTTGTTTAAAGTGAGGATTGACATTTAAATATCCTTCATGAACAAAATATAAATAAATCAACAGAAATGGTTCAAAGACTGTTGCAATGAAAAGCATTTTATCTGAAATCAATTTTCAGAGGTCAGTCAAGTTAATTTGAGACTGACATGGCTCTTTTCACTCCCTCAAAACCCACCAGAAATCATTCTAATATGCTGAACACTTTCTATTATGATCTTTATTTTCTTTGATAAAGAACAGCATTTATTTGAAACTGATTTATTTATTTTTTTATATGAAAATAAGAATCTAAAAATCAATTGAATGCATCCTTGCTGAATAAAAGTAATTATTTCTTCTGTATGTTTGTTGTGTATTGATGCTGACCGATGTTTGGGGCGACGAGTGCCACAGGATTGAGGTAGGTCTGTTTCATGTTCTGGGCGAGTATGCGGACGTACTGCTCCAACAGATCGGCCAATCCCGCCGCTCCAGTCTGACCTGAACCTTGACCCCTCCACAATGCAGCGCTGCCCGGACCCAACAAAACACTACAGCCTCGCAACACATTCTGCAGAGAGAGACAGACCAAAGCAAGACGTTAATCAACTAGTCTTGTCAAGTTCAATAAAATTTGAATGTCAAATTTCCAGCTATTCATCAGTTCCCTAAGGTAATACACACCTCATTGAAATGTGCATCCTGAGTAGCTGTCAAACCGAAGCCTGACTGGAGGCTCTCAAAGGTCAGGAGGCGAGACAGCAGCCGCTCGGCTATCTGAAGGTCATTGCCATAGAGACGGGTTGTTGCCTCTGTGACATCACGAAGCTGATGGGCCAGTTTTTTCTCAATGATGGTGCTGAGTTCTGTCTCATTTCTTTCTAAAGCCTCCAGCTACACACACACACATTGAAAAAATTATTATGTAATACAGACAAGCAGCTCCAAAACTGTGTAAAAGTTATGGATCTTAGGTCTGTTTCACACATCCTGTGTCAACATGAGCTATGCATAATGCACATTCAATTTATGACAATTAAGCAGTTTGTAACTTTTGAGTTTTGCTTCAGTTTTGTGTAGAATAATGATTTTTGGATATTACATAAATATAATTAAGACACGAGTTATGTAATAATTTGCAAAGTCCAAATCCTAAGAAACACTAATGTATAGGCTCTATTAAAATAAATATTATGGATGTTGAATGATATTGGATTTTTTTTAATGTATTGGTCAATTTTGAATATTAACAATGTGCATGCTCATTTCTGCTATATTTACATTTTAAATAAGCTTTGCCGTAACAACACGTTATACATACAAAATTAAATAAAATAAAAAACACTAATAATTTAATAAGATTAAATCAATCCAAAATCAAATCAAAATGAATATGCATTTTAATACAGCACATTTTAATGTTGAAATGCCAAAATCCATTTTAAAATGACTCATTTTAATTTTATTTTAATAATATTAAAATATCATATATTATATAGAATTGCAGAATTGCAGAAAAAGGTTGAGTTTCGGGGTCAGAAAACCTTAAAAAAATGATCAAACAGCACCTACATCACCACATGTTGTTAGGGAGGGCTTCAAAAAAAACAAAAAAAAAAAATCAAGAAAAGAAAATACTTTCACCAAAAAACTATCTCCAGCATATTCAGTTGTCAGACACGACTGTAACTTCAAATGGGACTGGCTTCTATAGTCAGATGTAACTAAAAAATTAGCTTTTTAGCAGCACTCAAGATGGGTTTGGTGAACACAGAGATAAAAAGTACCCCATGTATACAATGAAATATACTGCTGTATTTTTTTATGTTGTGGGCCTATATTTCTGCTGAAGGCCCTGCACATCTTGTTTAGACACACGGCATCACTGATTCTATCAAATACTAACAGATAAAAAAATCAAAAAGTGACCGCCTCTGTTAGAAATCTTATAATGGGCCATGTTTGGATCTTCAAACCATACAATAATCCAAACACAAACCTCAAAAACAACACAAAAATGGGTCACTGAGCACAAAAACAAGCTTCTGCTGGCCATTCCAGTCCTCTGACCTGAACCCTGTAGAAAATGAGTGAACTGAAGAGAAGAAGCACCAACATGGAGCTGGGAATCTAAAGGGTCTGGAGTGATTCTGGATGAAGGAATGGTCTCTGATCTCTATCCTATTGAGCTCTAACAGGAAAATACATTTTTGCCAATAGTACAGAATTTTAGTATCCATCCATGCAAAATCTTCAGTGTAGGAACCCAGAAAATGTTTCTGCCAAAAATGTATACAATAGGCCTCATTATAGTAAATGTGGAGGTATAGTTTCTCACAGCTGTGTTTAGCTCAACAAAAGGAGGAGAGGTGCAGTTGTACAGATCAGGGTCAAGCCATCCTCTCTCTCCATCACAGTGCCGAATCGCAGTTCCTTGGAAAAAGAGATGAAGAAATGCATTAGATGGACTTCAAAAAAGACACATAAATGACACAGATGTGAATCTACACACTCACTCACCTACTGATCCTTTGGGACAAGGGACAGCAGCAGGCAGGTTGAACTTAGTTCTGGGCCACCAGATTGCTGATGTTATGGTCTTCGGACAGCCATCATAGATTACTAAGAAAAGCGGGTGAGGAAATGATTAACAATTGTGGAGAGAACATGAAAGGATTAATGGTTGGATTAATGGGTATTTACTGTACCTTCACAGCCTGTTTGTGTGACCTCAGCAAATGGATTGTCACACATGTTACACTGTCTGCCAATCACTCCAGGTCGGCACTGGCACTGGCCGCTCTCGGGGTCACATGACCTTGAGAAGGAGCCCACTGGATAGCAGTCACATGGCAGGCAGACATCACTGCCCTGCCGTCGGTAATGAAACTCCTAACACACAAAAACATCCATATTAACACATGCATTTACAACACAAACTGATGAAAATCACAAAGCATAGGGGTTATAATATAACAGCTAGAATAATAAACAAAATTCCTTCATATATTTCAAAAGCCTGATAAGATTGTGTGTTCATTTTTTCCTTTGGGATTGGAGTGTAATATACAGATAATCAAAAGCCTGATGTACAGCGTGAGGGTGAGTAAAGCTTTATTATAGCACCCCAGAGTGAAGAACACATTTCTCTAATCTCTTAATTACACTTAAACACACAAACACACACACACAAACAAACCAATTAAAATTTCCCAGACCAGCTATACTGTATGAACAATTATATGTGAACATGTGGGCATTCACTCCTATAAATAGTACCAAATCAAAAGAACGTGTGAATTTGACTATAACCATTTAAAGACTGGACGGTATCATCTGTACATACTGGCAAAATGCATACTGTATACAGGAAAGTGCAATATAACATGCTACTATTAAGAGAAATTTGTGCAACTTCATAACCTAAAATACCTGTAGTTGTACAAATGATGATTTCAATTTAAAGCTGTGGTGCTTTGGCAGGAAATTCACAAAATCTCCAATTCCTATGCTCACTAGTTTCTCCATCATTTTGTATTCTATACACCGTTTTAATAATAAAATTGAAAATAAAGTAAAGCTGGAACGTGCCTATTTAATTTAAAATGTGTGTCTAAAAAGCTCTAACTGCTAAAAATGCATTGTCGATTCACCACAGGCTGATCCTGAGAAACTCTGTTTTTACTCTCCTGGAACTCTGAGAAGGTCAGGAACATGAAGTTTTCTCTGAGGAGCATAACGCTCCGCATGTTTATGAAGCTGCTGGTTGTTGGAACAGCTTTTACTGTGACTGCTGATACTTCTACTGAAACAGTATGTTTGTGTTCTTATGGTATATAGAGTGTATGGAGTAGACTTGTGCTTGTCTTATGTTACAGGAACTTTAAGAGGGTTTAAGTATCAAAGCCAGCAGACAAATCAGTTCAAATACAGAGTCAACATTGAAAATAAGAAATGTTCTTGAGCACCAAGTCAACATATTAGAATGATTTCTAAAGGATCATATGATACTGATGTACTGCATGATGAAAATTCAGCTTTGTCATCATTAAAATAGAAAACAGTTTTAAATTGTAGTAATATTTCACAATATTACTGTTTCTGATCAAATAAATGCAGCCTTGGTGAGCATAAGAGATCCCGATCCCAAACTTTTAAACGGTAGTGCACATGTATGATGTGAATCTGTGATTTTCTTTCTTTATTTCATGTTTTTTGGATGTCCTACTTATTTAACATACAGTATAACAGCATGCATGCACCTTGCAGTGGCAGTGTCCAGTGGTCTTATTGCAGTCAGTGTTAAAGCCTTTACTGGCTTCACAGTGGCAGGGTCCACATGTCGGGCTGCCCCACCATCCACGAGGACATTGCTGCTCGACCCTACAAACACACACACACACACACACACACACACACACACACACACACACACAGTTAGATTTGATCAAATACCTATGTATCTAGGGCAGATCTGACATGGAGAGCGAGACAGCGTGACACAGAGAGAGAGAGAGAGAGAGAGAGAGAGAGAGAGAGAGATGGAGCCAACAGATAAAAGAGAGCAGATGAGATTGCCGCTGTTGTGAAGGATTTGGCTGAGCGTGTGTGAGTTTGAGGTAGGGGTTGAATTAGGGTCACATGAGTCACAGTCTGTCGGTAAACTTAAGTCTACTTTCATCCATTCAAAGCCAGCAAACCTTAAGCACACATGCATACATACGGCTAAGCAGAACAAATGCATCATTAACATGAACACAAACTTATTCACAATACACATCCAGTCTTTCGGATAAACTTTGAACACTGGATTAGTGTGACAGGAAACTCTCACACATGCACACAAATTCAGCAGTAAATCTGAATGCATCAATAAAGTCTTTGTCCATCTCTCACTGATTATCTTATGGTACATTTTGCTTCTCAATTTATTAGAGATTATAATCAGAATAAAAGTAACTGGGCTACAGGACAGATAAAGTATGCGGCGGAAATCCTTTTTTCAGTATTTTTGTCTTGTTTCCCAGCAAAAACTGCCTTATAACATATATTTTATTATTTATTTATTTTTTAAAGCAAAATTGTGTAAGATAAAACACTTTTTTCTGAGAATATAACTTCAAGTAAATTATTTTTGTACCATATTAGAATTTTTTGTCATGTATAAACCTGACTAAATTTAGTTGGATTTCTGATTAAAACAAGGGGGAAAATATTGGAAAATATATACATAAAAAAGTAACTATTTTTCCTACATTTATCTTCTTTTAAGTATGTTTAGATATTGCTACTGAGCAGGACAAAAACAATATATACTATATAATTAATGTGTACCTGTGTTGGCAGTACTGTCCATAGTGATTGTCCTCACAATCACAAATATATCCATGTGAGGAGCTGGGTTTCCTGTGACACTTTGCTTGATTTTCACATGGGTTCAGCTGACATGCATCCATACAGCTTTTACCATAGAATCCTGTAAATAAAAAATGTAAACTGTAACAACAGAATATTTTTTTCAATGTTAAAGTATTTTCTCAGCCATTCTTAGATTAATTTCAGTGAAAAGTATAAACGCTGTAACTGCTATCACAGAGTTGGCTCAACCAATAATGTGAGTTTGGGGCGGGGCTATCTGTTTGAGCGACCAATGGCAGATGTAGGGAGTGTTCAGGGAGCTGTTTGTGAACCAGAAAGACTTGAAAAATCAAGTTTTTTGTGATCTTTTGAGATTTCAGAGCCCAAAAAAAGATTACCACTAAGTAAAAACATTTTTATGACCGATCACATCAATTCAGCTTCGACAGTCTGAGTGACACGTTTCAGTGTGAACTTTTTTGCAAACCTAAAACAATGTAATGCTGGATGAGGCAGTGCCAAATTTATTGGATATGACAGCAAACCCTCAGCTTGTTACTCATTTCAGGTGGCTTAAAGGCACAGAAGCAAAAAAAAAAAAAAACTGCCTGTTTAAACAGTCAAAAGGCAAAATAAAACATGACTAACATTATAGATGGATCTCAGGGAAAATAATGCAATAAAAATGTATGATACAAAGAAATTCATCATAGATAATAAAGGAAAAGATACACACGCCCCAATTAAATCTACAACAATGAAATTCAATTGAGGGAAAAACATCAACATATTTATTGAATTAAAAGGCATAAAACGCACAGGAAATGAATGAACTGAAACTATTTCACTCTCTACACAAAACAGCCAACAAAACAGCATAGCCTTGATCTTTCCTTCACCAGAGTCATATTGAAAGCCTCCATCTGCACGACAAGTGATCAAAAGACACAACAATCCCCTTTCTCTGTCTCTCTCCTTCAGCAGGGAGATGTTTGAACTACTGTGCAAAAGTGTGTGCAACCCTATTAAAATGAATAAAGAAAATTAGAAATGGAATGCAGTAATACAACCATATGATCTTCTGATGAAGCCTTCCACTGCTTTGAATGCTATAGAAGTCAATACAGGATTACAATAAAGTCCTCAGAAAAGGCAACTTTATTCAGCACAGATTCAACTAGCACGCTGCAGTACTGAGACTTATTAAAACTGTTAAATTATGTATGGGAATCTAACAAACAACAGAGCAAGAAGGAGAGATATTTCTGTTCTTAAATTTAAGCACTCTTAGCACTCTCTGTGTGTGTGTGTGTGTGTGTGTGTGTGTGTGTGTGTGTGTGTGTGTGTGTGTGTGTGTGTGTGTGTGTGTGTGTGTCTAAGAGAGAGAGAGAGATGTTGTACGTGTGGGTTTACTCTACCAGGAGGAGGTCTGAGAAATTAATTCAGATTTTATGAGGGGAGCCTTTGATTTCTCTTTCTGCACAGCACTATTAATAACACTGGGCTGATGCAACTTTAACGGCATGATAATGAAGTGAATGAGTCTGTATCTTCATTTAGATGTGATGGGAGCTCATACCAACACAAGCACTTGTAAATGTATATCATGTACTCTGTGTGGGTGAACTGTCAGGCTGTTAACAGAAACCACTGACATGCTCTATGTATTATTAATACACATATAGACTGTACAGACGTCTGACACCACACTGAAAACTGAAAAAATATATGTGGGATTCAATAACTAATTTAGAAATATGTAAAATCTTAGTATACTGAATGTTTTAAAACAAAAAGAAAGAAGAAAGTACAATTTTGTGCTTCTAAGTCTAATCAAAAAAGTACATTTGTGATTAATCATGTGAACTCCTTTGTGCTTAGATGTTCTTCTTTCACTAAAGCACAAGCTGCTCTTTGGATCTTTCTCAAATCATGCCCGAGAACACGATTATCAATTTTACAAAAACTTGTAGAGTTCATGCTGCTCGAGTAGTGATGCCATTAAAGCACACCTAACACTGAAATTTTCAATTCAACTCTTGATTAAAATTCTTATGCTGATAATAAATATTGTGATGAAAAATGCATTAAATTAGAAAAATGCAACATAGATTTTCACATAGACTTCTAAATTTTTGGACCCCATTGTATGTATACCAAACATTTTGATTCTGTACATTTTGTATCCAACAATCATAATTCACATCTTACCTGGTTCACAAACACAGGTGTGTCGATCCCATTCATCAGTACATTGGCTGTGGGCGGGACAAGGGGAGGAGATACACGGGTTGCCAACATTACAGCCAGTCTCCACCTTGATGGTTCTGGAAGGGCGTGGCAACGCAGGGGAATCAGGACGCACCCCCAGACGCACCCCCTGAGGACACATACCGGAACATAGAACATATATATATATATATATATATATATATATGCACACGTCAACAAAAAGAAAAAATTGATCAAAGGTCTTGCTGAGCATCATAGACTTCTTTAAAAATACAAAAAAAGTATTCAATTAAAATAAAAATTAAAAACAAATTGACAAATAAAATTAATAATAATCAAATTAATTTTAAAATGTCTAATAAATTAAATGGAAATGATAAATGGGAATTTAGTTAGTAAATGCTTTGCTGATTGCACATTTGAAGGAACTTTTATATTATGTCTGTTCTCTAAATTCTCATTAATTATTCAACTAATTGTCTGCTTGTTAAAAACTAATGACACCATTAGGAATTCAAAACTACCAATAATTCATACATTACAGAAGGCTGCTGACGCAGAAGTGTGGTGAGCACAGTTGAGTTCATATCAGGTTATTATAAAAAAAGAGAACACAAAAAATGACTGAAAGTTACAAAGACGCACCTGAACGCAGCCACGTATCCCATTTTGCACCTCTCCTGACCCTAAAACTCCACCTACATGCAGGTGCTTCACCTTTACACCATTAATCTCATTCCCAACAATGACTGTTCCCTGTGACAGAGAGAGATTTGAAGAGAGGCAGAGAAATAAATGGAGAGAAAGTGAGATTATATTAGATTATTTAAGTTATATGGCATGTAAGTCAGTGTTTAATCACTAAACCAGTGATCTGTGTCTGATTTCTAGCTTAATCCAGAAAGATTAGAATCTGATATTCCAATATTCCAGATTATGGATTACAACATGGGATTATAACAGTCAGTCAGCGACATAATAAGGGTTAGAGGACCACTTATGCGTGGGTGTATGTGTTTGTGTGTACCTGATACAGTCCAAAGTCCAGTCGGACTGTAGCAATATATCGAGTCTCTCTGCCACTCCTGACATCGCGGAGCTCGAGCTGTAGGTCATGCCAGCGTCCATCACATACCTGAACCTGATCCAGTCTCAACCTGACTGGCCGAGTTGAACCCCGTGCCACAGAAAACACTAACTGACCCGAAACCACCTGGAATCAAAAACATACACACCAGGGTTTTTAATAATTAACCATTTCTCAATTTCAATGAATGTTTGTACAGGATATGAGAGCTATACTTGATCATCTAAGCATCTGGAACCTTTGGAGTTCAGCGCAGAATTGTCTACTTCAAAGTGCTATGGGAAGTCAAGCTAGTTTTATTTAATTTACACTCTGCTTCTAGTGAAAATGTTTGTTTTCTACTCCAAAAGAGATCATGTTTTCCTTTCATCAGGGTCTTAATGATTTAAAACATTTCTTGGAATATTTGAAGGCAAACAAGCCCAGGTTTTTCCTTACTGGCAGAGAGCATTAGAATAGTACAGCTTTTACACAGGAGGAGAAACTTGGTTTATAATTTATGGAGGTTTCAATCCTCTGATTCTTGCCTTTAATGAAAATTTCTGTCATTGTTTTATTTAAATGAAAATCAAATAGTTATGAAAAATAGTAATACATTTAGAAACCACAACTGAAATTAATTAAAATAATAAAAACTAATTTAAAAAAAACAAAAAACAAATCAGTAAATCTTAACATTAAATTAAATTGAAATGTTAATCAAATTTAAACTTTATGTAAATGCAAACAAAATTAATTTTGCTTTGTTGGCCAAACATTTCACATTATTGGCTCAAGAAAATAAATAAACAAACAAACAAATAAATAAATACATCAGTACAAGAAAGAAAGTCAAATAATTCAAAATGTCAGTTTGAATTAATTTGAATTAGTAATCAGATAAAACATAGGCTACAAATTTGAAAGGGCTGAACACTGATTTCTTTTCCTTTCTGTGTGTGTAACATGTTAGTGTGTATACCTGAAAGATCAAGTTGGTGTACTGTCCAGCTTGAGCCTGCAGGAGAACCCCCTCTTTTGATCTGGTGCGGAACACCAGTCCCATGTACCAGGGTGTAGTGATGGTGACTTCATTCTTCAGGTCCCACCACAGCGCACTGTTTCCAAGGAAACGATGGGGGTGGGACATCACTGTGAAAGAATCATTCCAACAATACCGTCATCATGGCATTAACATTTAGTAATAGTTCCTGTTTGATACTAGCATTCTGATTTAATATTCAATTAAAGATCAACAGAGAAATATTTTATGTATTCATGAGTTTTGTATTTTTATGTGGGTCTCACCTAAGCTGCAGTCCTTCCCTCCAAATCCAACAGGGCAGTCACAGGAGTACGTCTCCCAGCTCACCCTACACGTGCCGCCATTCTGGCACGGGTTTGATTTACAGAAAGGCAGTTTGGCACTGCAACCTAGTACAGACACAGAGCATTACCTCACAACTGCTGCAGCCAATCACAGAAACATCATGATCCCCATAATAACAGCCAATATTAGGCCCAGAATAACCACAAATGCTCTCAAAATTAGTGTACAGTTCACTACTATTCAAAAGTTTGTGGTCAGTAAGACTTTTTTAAAAACTCTATTATGCTCTCTTAAAGTCTCTTACGCTCACCGTTTATTTGATTAAAAATACAGTAAAAACAGTAAAATTGTGATCTATTTTAACAATTTAAAATGTATATATTTAAAAACAGAATTTATTCCTGTTATGGTAAAGCTGAATTTTCAGCAGCCATTACTCCAGTCTTCAGTGTCACATGATCCTTCAGAAGTCATTCTAATATGCTGATTTGCTGCTCATTAAATATTTCTTATTATTTTAAATGTTTAAAATAGTTGTTCTGCTTAATATTGTTTAGGAAACTGTGATTCTTGGATGAATAGAAAGTTTGAAAGATTTTTTTTTTTTTTTTACAATGTCACTTTTGATTAATGATTTTTGATTCATTTCTTTCAAACTTCCAAACTTTTGAATGGTAGTGTATGTTGAAATCATCAGAGTCAAACACAAATACAGGATGTCACTATCATCACACTGTAAACAATCACACACACCAGGTAAAGTGCCATTATTAGCAATGAATCCTGCCATGTCCACTGGTCTGTTATCAATATGCAGGTCTTTCATGCAGCCAATAAATTCTCTTGTAGTAAACGGGAAGTTCTCAGGTAGGTTAGGAACTCCACCCAAAAACAACGGGCCTGTAAGATCCAGAGACCTGTGAGAAAAAAAATACAGAAGGAAAATTTGTTTTCCTGAGCAAACCAACACTTTTCATTTGTACTTGAACATATACAGTGAGTAAAATAAGTATTGAACAAACACATCACCTTTTTTCTTAGTAAATATATTTCTAAAGGTGCTGTTGACAAGATATTTTCACCAGATGTTGGTAATAACCCAAGTTATCCGTACACACAAATGAAACAAAACAAGTAATTTCAGAAATTTAGTTATGTGTTGTAAAATGGATTGACACAGAGAAAAAGTACTGAACTACTGAAATTTATTTAATACTTTGTACAAAAGCCTTTGTTGGTAATGACAGCTTCAAGACACCACCTGTAGGAGAAACTAGTCGTATGCATTGCTCAGGTGTGATTTTGACCCATTCTTCCACACAAGCAGTCTTCAAATCTTGATAGTTCGGTGGGGGTCTTCTATTAACTCTGATCTTTAGTTCTTATTTTCTATTGGATTCAAGTCAGGTGATTGGCTGGGCCATTCTAGCAGCTTAATTTTCTTTCTCTGAAACCATTTGAGAGTTTCCTTGGCTGCGTTTAGGATCATTATCCTGCTGTCCACCCTTGTTTCATCTTCATCATCCTGGTACTGTAGGTTTTGGGACTGAACCAGCTAATATTAATTTCCACTGACAAGGGGCAGGATTGCTTTCTAATTACTGATAGATTTCAGCTGGTGTCTTGGCTTTCCATGCCTTTTTGCACCTCCCTTTCTTCATGTGTTCAATACTTTTTCTCTGTGTCATTCCATTTTATAACACATAACTTGATTTCTGAACTTATTTGTTTTGTTTGCTTTGTATGTATGGATAACTTGGGTTGTTACCGACATCTGGTGAACAGTTCAAGTCGACAGCACCTTTAGAAATATATTTACTGAGAAAAATGGTGTTCAATACTTATGTTACCCGCTGTAAATGTCTATATATTAGTTTGTGGATGCTCACTTTTTGCTGCTGGTCTGTCTTCCCTGTGCAGCACAGCTGTAGTTGCCGAGCTGAATGCCAAACCTCAGCGAAACAGCTGTGTCACAGTCATCTACACTCAAGACTGCGACCTTCTCATCAGACGGACCTTGAACGTCACCGCTCACACTGCGCTTTGGCTAGATACAAGCACAAATGTGTCCTCATAAGTACACAAACACAAAGCACACAATTACATTCTGAATACATAAAAATGACTGTTACCAAATTAGGATGCAAACTGCTTCTTTAGAGGACTTTCTCACCTTGTTGTAGTAATGGATGTGAACGGTGTGCCAGTTGCCATCACTCACTCCGCCAGGCAGGTATGGACTCACCTGAGTAGACGATTCACCTGTGCAAAGGTCACACAGAGATCACAAGTCGATATCACAGAGACAAAATTTACACCACAACATTGACTGAATTATCAGAATTACCCATTACATTGTAGAACCATAGATTTGTCCAGGATTTATTTAAACTTTCTGAACAAACGAATTCACTCTTATTTTTACCTGTGGAGTATTTAAGAACCATTTGTCCGTCCAGTATCTCCAAAGCAAGGAAGTCATGCTTCTCATTAAACCGACCGTTGTAGAAGAGCAAACCATTACTTTCCAATGTGGCAAACCTACAAAACACATTTAATTCTCATCAAAGATCTGGAATGACTCAGAACAGGTCCATTTAGAGTTAGAGTATAATTTGATGTCCGCAAACTGAGAAGAAGAGCACACTCAGCGTAAAATGATCTCTAAAGTAATTCCACTCGATTTCCATTCAACCTGGGAAGTTTTCATGGCAGGGGTTCAGCAAACAGCATCCATTAAAACTTTCAAAGTCAAAAAGTATGCACACTTATAGTAATATCGATGGGTTCTTATATGTGTACCTCACATTTCTGTAGAGAAAGTTATTATTCGTGCAAATCTTTCATTAAATTATGAACTTTCCACATTTCAGCAGCAAAGCACACTCTTAAGATGCATATACTAAGATGAAAGCCAGAATAACAATCTTTCTTTTTGCAACATAACTTTATAGCTGGCATGCCTCTGGATGTCCTCTCTGGAGATTCACTTTAAAACATCTTTTAGTTTGGTCCAGACAAAACGCTGACAAAAGGCCTGAGCTGTGAGAGAAATGGACCTTGTTTACGCTCCACCGAGCAAAGACTTTTAGATTTAAAAGAGTTTTTTATAGGACATGGTCAGTCTGTAAATTGCACACTGTAGCACAATGGTTATCTTTCGGTGCAGAGAGGCAAGGTTTTAACCGAGAGAAAGAGAAGGATTTAATATTCTGCCGTGTCTAGGGAGATGAGAGAAGGTTGTGCCCTTTCTGGGTGTGTTGATATTTGACCATGTTAATAAATAAAAAAGCTCTGTTTTAGTCGCCCTGGAGATTACAACAAACAACCATTATATTACCTCTGTGCCACAGCAACCAAGCCCTGACCAATCGCATCAAACACATGACCAGAAAACAGCACTCACAAGGGGAAGTGGAAAAAAACAAAACAGGATGAAAAAAGAGAAAGAGAGTGCTAAGGAGCTTTTCTTATGAGAGTGCATGAAAGAGAGAGCAGAGAATATAAAAAAACAGATCACGGCAGAGAAAATAAGATTTATGATATTTGCACATTATAAAATATTTTAAAGTGTAGGTAAGAGTGGGTGATATTTTATATTATTACTATTTTAAAATAATTTCTACTATCTGAAAGAGAAAAAAAAATGTTTAAAATCCTAAATCTTATCCTAAATGGTCGTCTCTGCCATAATTTTGGCCTTGACACGACCTAAGAATAAGATCAGATAACAGGTGTGTCCTTGTGTGTACTCACGAGAGAGAGATGGAGAGGTGGAATCGTTGACGGAGCCCCCTGAACATCATGAATGATTTTGGCGGGAAGGATCTGGTGGTGACAGAGCAATATGGCTTCTCATAACCTCCTGCAGGACACTCACACCTGAATCCCCCTCCAGAGAGCTCACGACATGTACCGCCGTTACGACAAACGCCTGCCACACACTGGCCACCACGCCGGTCGAACTCACACCGCTCGCCTGAGACAGACAGAGAAAGCAAATACAAAAACAAATACACACGCACACTTCAATTCAATCGTACTCCATTACATTATTTAAAGGTGAAAATTGTACTGCACTGCAAAAAATGAGGTGCTGATATTTTTAAAGATAATAAAAACACTAATTAATAACAGTGTTACATATCATTTTCAGCAAATCTCAAAATAAATATCCATTGGCTTCTTGGTATTGGCCAGAATTTCAATATCAGTTGAGTAAATGCTTTGACTGAACCTAAAATGTCATGTTGTTATGACTCAAAATCTGTCAAATTTCTAACAATTTCCTATTTTGATTACATTTAAAATGATTTATAGAGTTCAGCTGTTAAAGTCAGCATGAAAATGAAATCTATGGAATCTTCTGATCTTTCCTTTGCTTGAACCCCTTTCTCAAAACGCAAGCTTACACTCAAATATTATTTTAATAAGACCACAATCAAGTGATTTTACAGGTTTAGAAATACAAGTTACTAAATGTGACAACAAAACCAGCGACAAATATTTAAATAAAACTGGCAAACATTCCAAAATGCAAATCTAATAATTATTCATGCCCTGGTGCATGCTGGGAATAGGGAGTGAACGGTACCAAACCACAAAGCAATTTTTTCAAAGTGCTATTTTTACTTGATCCAAGAATCATTTCACACAGCTTTATGTAGAATATGAAGAGCTGAACATTCATGACTGTATTTTAATCAGTCACATTTGGATAAAAATCCTATAAATTGTACCATCACTGTATCAGCAGGGGTCTAGCTTACACACACACACATACTTTGTTAGCAATGTGTAGAATCTCTGTAAAAACCTGTAGACGGGAATGTCCCAGTGGACCAATAAAAGACACACACACACACACACACACACACACACACACTACATAAAGCAGCTTGTTGTTTGGGTTTGGAAACATCAGCAGATCCTGCCCTTAGGCTTTATGATGCTGAGCCAAATGTGAGCCAGATTCTGGCGCTGTGATGTTCCAGCATTGTGTTGGTGAGCCTCTGGCAATGGTTAAATAAAGCACATTAATGTGCATGCGTGTACAAACCTCTGGCACAGACACACATACAGACATCTCCGTCTCGCTTTAGATGGAGTGTGAAAATACTGCTTTTAAAAGCACTTCAAACTTTGACCCACCACCACAGAAATACACACACATGCAACCAAATGCCTTTGGACACACATATGGACAGACACACACCACAAGCAAGCAAACCATTAATGTTTACACTATAGTAACTGCTCACTGCAAACCAGCCACAGATACACACACACACATACCAAAACTCTCAAGACACATGGACTCCAGCCTTTATCCTACTGGCTACTTAGGCTGAGAATTATTTGCATATTCAACGAGAGGTATTAGCATATTCATCATAGCTTACAAACATATCACCTGCAAAGGAAAAAAGATTTTAGCACACATTCCTCTTGACAGCACAAGATTGAATATTCAAAAGCCATATAAAATAAGCTGCTGTGCACAGAATAAAAATATATATAAGCAGGTCACAGGCCTCTGAATACCAAGTGAATTGAATTTTTCTAACTAAAATCATAAATTAAACAGGACTTTCTTCATAAGAAGGACTTTTTTTCATAAGGAATAACTATTTCTTTTGATAAATTCCTTTACTAAAAGTAAATTATTTAATTTACTAAAAGTTTATTATTTAGCATGTCACACAATCCTCTTTTCAAGGTGCATGCCCCTGGCCCTTGTTAAACCATTTGAACTGTCTGACACGAACACAAGCAATTCTGAGAAAACATTTCACACTGACTGCTCCTGCTCTCAGTGCACTTACTGACACACATTCAGGGACATACTGCAATTTCTTCAAACTCCTCAACCAGAACTGCCAGAAACACACACACAAACATAAACACAGCATGCTAAAACTCAAAAATACAAACAGCCCCTCTGTGTTCAATGAGGTATAAAAGTTTTCATCTTAAAAGTCCAAAAACAAACTAAGAGAAATAAAACTGTCTTCACACATCCACAACAAACACAAGTGATGGCACACAGAGATGTTCACCTACATAAGCATTTATCTCAGTTATCTCTACATGGACAAAAGATGAGCTTTTAGGTACACACATGCTCTCAAATACACACACTTACACACTTAAACAAATCTCCATTGATTCTCAGTTGACTCACTTAAAATCCAGCAGGGAAAGGCTTTAAAACCCTCTCTGCAAATATCTCTCCATCTTTAGTCTCTCTATCTTCAGTCTCTAGATACTTTTGTCCTTTTATATTTGTGTCAGGTGCTCGCTCTTTCTTTTTTCCAGCTGTTCACTTCCTGACTTACTATTAAGAGCACTTTTCCCTCTTTTTTTCTGTTTCACTCTCCTCCCCGGTACCTATCTACTCCATCCCCTCAGAATATTTGGTAATGTATTCTCTCCCCTTCGTTCAAATGATGTTTAATTCATCAAAGCTATTCTTCTCCTCTTGGGCTAAACCACCCTCTCTACCCAACCCCCACCACACACATGGTACGGCCCTCGGGGGATCCTGCATCTGCCCCTGCTTTCATCCTTCCGTTGGATTTCTTTTTCTCTCTTTCACTTTCTCTCATACTGCAGCGTTTGTATTACTAAGACTTGCTCATTTAACTTCAGACTGACTTCACTGCTGAGAGTTTATGTCTGTTTAACTCTCATGGCCACACATATACTCTGAAACACAAACCGGTTAGCAGTTGCGCTGCACCACCAGTAGCCACCGTCTAGTCTCAGCATCAGATGGTACGCCCACAGATCGCTCACAGCTCCTTCACTGGCCATCTGATGCATATTGCACAGAAAACTGGCATCGTTTGAGTGGCAGGATGCTGCATAATTTTCAAGTGCTTTTCTGGAAGAACTAGGACTGGATTTGGAGACACCGAAGACGCTTATAGCCAGGGCTGGGTTAAAATATTGATTTTCCCATTACTCCTTTGAAAGATCTCAATACTGAGTTGAAAAATCCCAAAATTGATTGCTCACAGCAAGACCATTTATTTTTTTAGCAAGTCTGTTTTTAGGTGAGTCTATTTTACCCATATTTGCAGTCCAAATGCACGGAGGACTAGAAGTGATCATTTAGATATTAAGAAATAAGAAATTAATAATTTAAACATGAAAATAAATTAAATTAATTAATAAATCATGTTTAAATTGAAAAATAAACGGCCATTTGCTTTTCTTTGTCCATTTGCCGATTGCTTTTCTTTGTTGTTTTGTCAAATGCTTTTCTTTATCCATTTGCTAATCAAGCAAAAAAAAAAAAAAAAACATTTGGCAGTTCAATTATGGGGGCAACAAACCAAATTTTAACTCAGGCTTAAGAGCAACCCATGTGCCACTCAATTTTTAATAATTTTATACATCTTTTTCCATAAGAAACACAATTTAAAGTTTATATCCACAAAGCAGTTTTTGTTTATAGATTTTTATATTTGACAGTTTGACAAAAAATAATACATAAATTCCCATTTTTGTAAAGTACCAAGCAAGAAGGATCCTTGCATAATTTATAGCATTAGCTGAGAGATTTTAAAAAATGAGAAAAAAGAGAGACATTCAAAAATGAATCAGAAATGTATCCAATCAAATCAAATTTTGAATGGAATGGGTTTGTGAATTAGAATCTAACTGAATTGGGAATCTGTATCTATAACAAGTCCAACTCCTAGCGTCAAATCTTCAAAAGACATTCTGTGTTTTCCATCTAACCATACAAGAAACGTCAAATGCCAAGGGTAGTTGGGTTTGTTGGATCAGTGTGTCAACCTGTCTGTTGCCGTGTGTTGGGCAGCATGAACATGACAGTTTTTATTTTCATCATTCTACTGTACATCCAACAGCCAACTTTAGTACACATTTGAAATGTTGCCGTTTGTTTTGGCAGTGTGAACCAGCCATAAGTGGGCGATTCTTGGCCAGAATAAACTGCAAAGTGCACCAGACGTTCTTTTGCAAGTCCCTGCAAGACTTCTCATCATCTAGAAAGACACAATAACACATCTCTTCCTGAAATACACAACCACACTCTCACCTGTGTAATCCTCTCGGCAGATGCAGGTGTAGCCTCCCTCTCTGCGAGCGCACACTCCTCCATTCATGCAGGGGTTTGAGTAACACAGGTTAATTTCAATCTCACAGTAATCTCCTGTAAATCCGGCAGGGCAGCGGCAGCGCAGCCCTGTGATGGGATGGATGGGCCGGAACAGCGTGGATGGGGAGGCGATAAAGGGAGCGGAGCTGTTGAAGCGGAGAACGCTGATGCACTTCATGTAGTTCTGACATGGCTCACGTAAACACACGTTATCATCAAATGGGAGAACCTGCCGGAATACAAAATACAGCGCCAGAGAAGTGTGAGTGTGTCTGTATGTCTTTGTGTTCTCTCACCACAAAAAGTACGGAGGACTAGGAGACTGCTTTTATTTAATTCATACAATTAAAATTTTAGCCAAGCTGCGTATTTCAGTTTATAAATGCAATAAATGAATAAACAGCATTAAACTTTATTAAGTTTATTAGAGTTATCTGGGGTCAGCAAGTTTTTGTTGTTTTTTTTGGACAAAAACAAGTTTTATTCAGCCAAAGTAAGGACATTTGTAATATTACAAAATATTTTTTTTCAACTTTGTATTAATCAAATAATCCTGCAAGTAAACTTATCATGGTTTCCACAAAAATATTAAGCTGTACAACTGTTTTCAACATTGATAATAATAAGAAATGTTACTTAAGCATCAAATCAGCATGTTAGAATGATTTCTGAAGGATCATGTGACACTGAAGACTGGAAAAATGACTGCTGAAAATTCAGCTTTGACATCACAAGAAAAAAATATTCTTGTGAATATGTTTTAAAATATATATAAACAGAAGACAGTTATTTTAAACTGTAATGATATTTCATATTATTACTGTTTTTTTATCAAATAAATGCAGCCTTGGCCAGCAAAAACAGAATTAAATTATAACTGATTGATTTATTTTATTTTAATGGCCTTCATAGTGCTTAAAAACACTTAAACCACACTTCAGAATGTATGAATGCCATTGTTTTATTTAACAAAATATCAAAACAAAGAATCAATATTTGACATTTCTATTAGATTTTGTATTTTCTTACTGTATCTAATGCTCTTCACGAAGCAGTTGAGTGTGTGACTATGTGTTTTACCTCCATATGTGCAAGGGCATTGAGTCTAGGTCTGCTGAGGTACAGCTGCTCCTCCAGAGCCTCCGATGGGAAAAACTGTCCTCCCGGCAATGCAGCGGAGAAACTAACGTTGAGCACCTTTCCTGCATCTGCATCCGGCTGCACATTGAACACAAACACATCATCAGGAGAGACTGAAAGCACGGCTGACACCCCTTCCAGGAAGTGAGTGAGCAGCGGGGACAGGAAGTGCTCCTGGGACATGTTCTGGAGTCGCACAGTGATGCTGCTGCTGAGCATCTCCTCTGTAATGATGAGAACCCGCAACACACACTGAGCACTGACGCTGTGAATGCCATCTGAGAAACAGACAGAGACAAAGGAAGATGAAGTGAGTTAGAGAGCAATAATAAACTTGAAAACTACAAGCCTTGTCCTGTATCACAGTATGTGTAAAAGCAGAGTGTCAAATCACAAGTTAAGTGATAAGAACATGTCTGACAGCTCAGTCAAAACATCACACAGTCTGTGTTTTGCTCTATTGCGATCTGAAACACTTTAATGCTGTAGCTGTGAGAGTTGTACTCCTCCAGAGGTCCATCTGAACATGTGAACTGAGTCAGGTTGGTGTCAGTGCAACCTGTGATATCATCTACAGCTCACTGACTGTGAAATTAGCAGCATGCTGTGGAGTGAATCATGTGTGTCCATCAAATCCACACATACTTCATGCTCATACACATACACACAAATGCACGTAACTTAGGAAATACACACAGCAAGTTAAGAGCTGAAAAGAGAGCATGCTGGAAAGACAGAGAGATAAAGGAAGAAAAAAGAGAAGATTCAAGGGTTTCTGTGATTGAACAGATATTGTGTAAGTGAACCTAATGAAAACATGCCTAGGTTACATTTCATCCCAAAATCAAAAGAGGACATTAGGTTTTGTATATAGAAAATTAAGTAGATTTTTAGAACTTGATTATTTTCATGATGTTGTGAACAAACACATTACCCACTGATCAGCCCTTTTGCTTTGTGAGCATTCATTCTAAATGGTGATTCTCAAGATGCTTATTTGTGTAAAGATACTGTAGCACAATGAAATTTCACAGGCAAAATCTAGCCATTTCGATTGAAAAAATGTGCAAGAGCAACTCATTTCCTCACACAGATTAGCATTGGATTCAAGTTTTTCATGTAAATTTGCCACATTGACCAACTTAAAGCTCTTTGGTTTACAAGATACTTCTTCAAGATATGACTGTGCTTTAAATAGATAGTCCACCCAAAAATGAAAATTCTGTCATCATTTACTCACATGTGTAAGTCCAAACATGTGCTTTATTCTGTAAAACACAAATGAAGATATTTTGAAAAATGTTGGTAACTAACTGACTTCCCATTATATAGACAAAAAATACAATGGAAGGGGAACTAAAATGGTTTAGCTACCAAGATTCTTCAAAATATCTTCTTTTTATTGTGCAAAGTTTGGGACAACATGATCGTGAGTAAATGATGACAGAAGACTATCCCTTCAATACTTCAATACAATTTTTATTTACTGAAATACATTTTTTTTTAAAAAATAGGACATATACTATCATGATGCATAAATTATATTGAAATAAAATGTCATTACTGAAAAATCTGAATTGTCCTAAAACTGGCCTTGCTTTTCCTTTGAGAGGATCAAATATTTACTTCTGGGGGTAAAATATGATCCAGACAAGTTCCGGACAAGCTTCCTGACATCCAGCAGTACTCATTCATATTTATTTGGGTTTAAATATTACAGCCACTGGCTGTGAATTTGGACCATTAACCACTTTTTGGGCGGTGAGTCTGAAAATACACACCATTGCACTATCATCATTAAAGTGACCACTGAAGCATGCAGGAGTGCTTTAATACTCCAGTACCACTAACACCAGTCCAAGCAATTCTGAATCATGTTATTCAGCATATCCATACTGTTTGTACAACATTGATGACATTTTCACAGTTGCTTTTCCATTTTCTAAATGATTTTCTCCTGCATACATTAAAAATGTTTTGGCTATAAAGTGCATGAAAACAGTCTTGGCAGCAAGTCACTCTGAAGTCGATTTAAATTGAGTGAAAGAAAATTACACAGAGAAGAGGAAATGATTCAGCAGACAGTGAGCAGGAGAGAGAGATGGGGTGAGGGGTGAGGCTGCTGGAGGCTGGTAAGGAGGAGTCAGGGATGGGAAAGAATAAAAGCACAGAAGATAAAATGAATGGGGGAGGGGAGAAAAAGAGACGTTAGATCATAATGTCATCCCCTTAAAAGTCATACCTTTCATGCTGATAAGCATTTCTTATAAAATATACCATCCACCCCCCACTTCTGTCTCTCTCACACACACACACACACACACACACACACACACACACTAGACAGAAACAAGACGTTATTAAGACTCAACTACACCTGCTATTTTTTTCCATTCGCTGTACAAATTACGGCGACAATGATTCAGGTGTTGCGGGATGGTATATTGGTGCTTGTATATTTTATAACTTATAACCATATATTTTATGCTGTATTCTTTATATATTTAAACTATACCAAAATCTCCTTTTCACCTTAAAATATTTTAATAATCACCATAATAATAAAGGTGGTACAACAGAAAACCATATGATTTTCATCTTCATTTTCATCAAGACAAAACACCATCAGAGTAACAGAAATAGCACTAAAATAATGCGTTAATTAAATAGCATTCAATTTAACACAAAATACTCAAATGTACGTTACTGATATCAAAAATTAGAAGAAACAAAACTATTTAAATAAAATAGAATTATATGTGAGGTGTCACACAGGGATTTCTACATGTTCTTTTAGATTTTTTTTGCTTGATTGCTTGTTTTTTATTGTAAATTATATGGTGATTTATCGTTTAACTGGGAAAAAACAGACATTTAACTATATATCACAGTAAAATTACACATAATGTAATGTTAAACAAAGATTTTACAGTTTTCAAAGTAACTTACTGTGAACTAATAAACATTTATTTGCTGTAGCATATATTAATATAGGCTTTTTTTCAGTAAAATTTGCAAAAAAAATTACAGAGTAGCAAAACAAAATTCCAGAATTAACAACATATTTCTTATTCATAATTATTATTCACCGAAAATCTTGACATTTCATGAATTAATCTTTTTTTTTTTTTTTTTTTTAAATCAGATCCATTCAATTAATCAGCTGGTCTGGGTCACAAAACGGTCAGTGTACGTTGCGTTCATTCATTTTTTAAATTTAATTTTGAAAACAGAAACATGAGAAAATGGCATAATTTTCATTTTTTGTTTTTTTCAAAAACATGAGAAGACAAAAATTCGCCTTCATTGTTCGTTTTCACACTCAGGGGTAGAAAATGGATAAACAGCTTGATTGTTCGATTTCCACGTGTGGGAGGGAATTAAATTCCCCTTTTCACTGATTGGTCAAGTAAAAATTAAACGGTGCCATCATCATGTCGTCTTCAGTTCTGTGTAACAGAATAAGAGTCCTCCGCTGTTAAAGCGTTTATTACAACTCCTGCATTTCGTCTCTCTCTCATCAAACAACCAGACTAACAAATGGACAGGGTTTACTTCTGTGTAGGCATAGATTCTCTACGGCAATTATTAGGTGCTTATTGCAGAAATATGTATGTACCTCAGATCTGCAGCCACATTACCCTTTTATTCTATTTCTTTGGCGCATCACACATTTTAATTAGCTGTCCAGTTATCAAAATCTGTGTGGCAAGGCTGTGTGACACACTGGACAACACGGGACGAATGCATTTAGACTATAGTGAAAAGCAAACCAGTATTGATTTTAGTGTGAATACGGAGCAGTCATAACTTTTATTTTAGACAGTACAGTTTCATTAATAATGAGTATAAATTGATTTCATTTTAGAGACAAAACAGTGTATTTTATATGACTTAAAACACAGGCGTTTCATTCTTGAATGAATCCGAGTCTTTGAATGAATCGTTTGAGTGAGCGGTTCAGTGAACAAATCAGCATTTTGAACAAATCGGTTGAATTGATGACTCTATGACTCATTCATCAACACAATGACTTGCTGCCACCTACTGGCGATGTAACCTTCATAATTCAAGTATCCAATTGTTTCATTTTGTCTCTTATTTCATATTTCTGTAGGCTGTTCAAAATGTTTTTGTTTAAAACATTAATCTCATTCCATAATGCTATTGTCGTGTTAATGCATTTACTGCTGTCTGAGCAGCATTGATTGTGTAAATACATCTAAATTCATCTTAAGATGCAGCATCTGTGCCACAGTGCATAGATGGCTTTGGTTGGTACTGATTTAATTGGTAAATTATACACCTATAATGTCATATTTTTCAAATATTGACTAAATTCAGAAATGTAATAGTTAGAAAAATGCCCTTTTCTATAAAAATAGGATGTATTATATACATGTGTAACATGCCGTCGGACAATGACAGTATCATATAAACTTCTCTATGAAAAAAAACTCGAAATAATAATCAAAACAGTAAGATAGCTTTATATTCACACTAAAATCGATATTGGTCTGCGCTTCACTATAATGTAAATGTCACGCAGCTTTGCCACACAGATTTTGATAACTGGACAGCTAAATAAAATGTGCAGTGTGCCAAAGAAATAGACTAAAAGGTACATACATATTTCTGCAATAAGCACCTAATATTTGCCATATAGAATCTATGCCTACATAGAAGTAAGCCCTGTCTAGGCGCTGCCCTAGTATGGTTTGTGTCAAGCCATTTGTTAGTCTGGGCTGCCTTTTCCAAAAGCATCGTAAGCTTAAGTTGATCGTAGCTCCATTGGTTTCAATGCTTTTGGGAAACGCAACCCTGGTTGTTTGATGAGAGGGAGATGAACGCAGGAGTTGCAATAAATGCTTTAACAGCAGAGGACTCTTATTCTGTTGCACAAAACTGAAGACGACATGACGATGGCACTGTTTGATCCTTGCTTGACCAATCAGTATAAAGGGGCATTTCATTTCCGCCCACACGTGGAAATCGAACATTTAAACTGTTTATCCATTTTCTACCCCTGAACGTAAAAATGTAAAATCAGGCGATTTCTTGTTTTTTCATTTTTTGACAAAAAAAACAAAAAAAATGGTGCCCTTTTTGTCATGTTTCTGTTTTCAAATTTAAAGAAAAAAACAACAACGAATGAACGCAACTTACACGGACCCAAAACTGATCTGAATTTCTGCAGTTTTCAAGTTCATTTCGCTAACTAAATAACGTTTGTTGCAACTGTTAACAGCTAGCTCACTGGAGGATAAATAGTTAGTGATTAAACAAGTAAATTTCGGTCCATATATAACAAAGTTTGAAGTGAATTGGACAGAATTTCCTTTTTGGGTGAACTGTCCTTTAAAGAACATATAATCCTGATTGGCTGACCATACCAAATACTGTTTGCATGTACTGCTTGTAAATTACAGTTTAGCTGAAAATATTTAAACGGTTTTCCACTGTACTTAAGTGTTTGACTCAAGTTGTGCTGTAATAACTGGAGAAATAACGTCAAGCACAACGTGTGAGTGTCTACAAGAGGATGACAGCCGCGGCTTGAAGTTTTTAATGTCACTGGATGTCTCAGTGTCTAAGGAGATTATATCCTTCTTTGATGAAATGCCACCCTGTGTGTGCGAGAGAGAGAGAGAGAGAGAGAGAGAGAGAGAGAGAGAGAGAGAGAGAGAGAGAGAGAGTCTGTAATGGAAAGAGCGAAAGGGGTTAGAGGAGGAAGGGTGGAGGCAGAGAAGCAGGAGTGTTTACATAGATGCCAGAAAGATGAAGGCAATATCAAGCAGACAAGAGATCCGGGAAAGTGTGTTTGTGGGAAAGACTGAGATGAGGAAAAGACGGATAGAAAGAGGGGGGGGGGGTACAGGAGAAGTGGGGGAAGGGTGCGAGGAGGCAGCTGGTTTGATTACAGGATTATAAGGCAGTGACTCCCTATTGACCTCCCAAAACAGTCCCTGCTTCTCTCTAACACACCACAAAGCCATTTAACTAAAAAAAACGCATGGTGCAAAACAAAATGGAAACAAATCAACAATATCTTGCATATCATTTTCTGTCATATTCCAATAATCACTGAGGCCTAACAAATCATAGCAATTACAGCAAAACGACAAGTAAATGATCTTAATTACTGTAAACAGCCACAACCAGTGCAGGGGCAACACACTATGGTTACTCAACATCTAAATAAAACTAAACAAAACATTGATTTAAATGATTAATGTAGCTTTCAGCAGAAAATATTATTAGTCATGCTGATTAAATCAACACATTCGGGCTCCCACAGAGGATAAGTCAAATCACCAGTGTATGTGTGTGTGTGTGTGTGTGTGTGTGTGTGTGTTTCTTTGTTGTTGGTTTAAAATTTGTGTCTATGATGTCTGACATTAGCAATAAGTGGAAGGAGTGGAATATGATTAGGCTTAGGATGACAGTAAATGTATTTATAACGTTGCGAAAGATTTCAACATAATAAATCATATAATTGTTTCTTGAACACCAAATCAGCATATTCGAATGATTTGTGAAGGATGTGACTGAAATAATGGCTGTTAAAAATTCTAATTTGCATAACAGGAATAAATGTGGAATTTAAACTTTAAAATAGAAAACAATTATTTTAAACTCAGATCATATTTCACAATATTACCGGTTTTATATTTTACTTCAAAATATCCTTTAAATGTATTTGATAAATCAAGATATTAAGGCTTGTTTTAGAGAACATATTCTGAATTCTGAAACTTATTTTATAATGCCATAGACAAATTGTTTGTGCTTGTTTTGGACATAAATCTATCAAAATGTATGAAATATATGCTTAAAACAAGCAATAAATAAATAAATGAAAACAAAATGTCCTAATATATTATTTTATTTTACATTTATATTTTAAGTAATAATCTTGTTTATAAAGATGTTCCATTATTTTACTGGAAAACAAGATCAAAATACTATGAAGATGATTTTTAAGTGCAGGCACAAATACAAATAGAACCACTGCATATGCATCTACACAGTCCTTCAAAAAAAGCATATTAAGAGCTGTATGGTATGTTTCAAAGAGGGCAATTTTCCATTTCTTTCATCTGAAATAATTTTCCTTTCAGCCATTCAAAGCCAAGACCCGAACTCAGCGAGTTTTTCCTCTTTCTATTCCTCCTGTTCAATCACTCGCCTGTCATTCGCCACCCTCCATTTCTCTTTTCCACTTGAGTGTTTTGTTATCTTCTCTTTCTCAATCTGTTTTCTTCTTTTTCTTCTTCCACACATTCCCTAAGCCTATCCTTTCTTTATTGTATCTCTTTCTATTCCCCTCTCAGACCCTTTTAATCTTTTATAATCCAGCTCACTTAACCACTCTAAAGTGAACTTTATTTTAGGCTTGTTTTGCAGAGGGGGATTGTTAGACAAAAAACTCTGTGTGTTTGAAGCAGTTCTTGCTGGGGTCGCAGGAAAACATGCAAATAGCTTCTACCAGCTCACAAAAACATGAAATAAACAAATAGATCTCAGAGGTCCCCACAGTATAGGTTTTTCAAGTTTCTCAACCTGACACAACAAACCTGATACATGCACATGCTCACAAATTCACACAACAGCAGCTCACACATTTGACACGCTTGTAAACATTGAAATTATAAATCTAGCATGACCACAACAGACCCCAGGTCTCAAGGGTCTCTGTTTGTGTGTTTTTGCGCACAAAAACAGAGTGAAATGCTTAGATGTATTTGCCCTTCATAGCTGAAATTAGTCACCTGGAAATATATTTCTACTCCCATCAGCCAAGAGGCACTCAACTACAGACATTTGCACACACACGCACAAAAACACATGTGTATAAACACACAAACTTAATATATGCTCAAACAAACACAGATGTAGGCATAAACATAGTAGATGCCTGCATGAACGAATATTAAACCATCTGATTACCCAAACACACACACAAAATCTTGGGCACTGGTTTCACAGCTGATTACTGTGCTCCGTTTGTTTCCAAAGCCAGGCTTCCCCTAAGGACGTCCTATTACACTCAAAGTAAAGTAGAACAGAGAGAGAGAGAGAGAGAGAGAGAGAGAATGCAAGAGAAAGCATGCAAGATAAGAGGTCTGTCTGTAATCCTCTATTAAACTACATTTACCAGTATGTACACACAATTTCATTCTGGTATGCATGCATTATTTCTGAGACCAATATGATTTTGACTACACCTAAAATGTCACATCCCAAAGGGAATAGCAAAATGAACTAATCACATAAATATAAAGCACATCTGCCTTGCTTGGAGAATAACAAGATAAAAGCGACAGTGAGTTCCAAACTATGTCATCTCATCTTACAGACAATGAGCTGTGCTCATTAGAAAACTGTAACTGCTGTTTCTCCTGAATACAAAGGAATTATTTAACAGGAAATTCCTTCAACTTAACCTTCCATTTTCCTCGGGACATCACATTCTTAAGAAGAAAGCTGCTCAGCTTATTTAGAAACACATATTTACACGATTTAACCCAACAGAAAAATATGTTTTGTAAGAGGAAAATAGTGAGAGAAAGAGATAGACAGAAAAGCAGGGAGGCAAAATGAATGAGAAATGAAGAGTAAAGGGGGGATGGAAACGGAAGTGTGCTTTCCTCAGAGGAGAGAGAGAGAATTTTACCAGAGGGTAACTGAGCTGTCTAACACTGCAGTCTTACAAAATCCCCAACCTATATGCCTTACACACACATACACACACAAACTGCCAGATAAGGTAAAAAAAAAACACAGAACAAAATCAGCAATATTTAATATATTTAATAATATATAAGCAGGATTTTTTTCTAAGTGATAAATAAACACAGAGCAGCCACAAAACCCTACACATAATGTTAAATTCACCATTTTAGTCACCGTCTGTAAATAACAAATCACAATTTATAACCTTTCAAAAGCCACAATCTACACTTCCCAGCAATGCAATCAACAACATCAGCCATTGTGGCCAAGCAATGCTCTCCTCAGCACTTACACTCTCTCAAGTTACCACTGAGACTCCTGTTACAGCACCTGCTAATGCCAGTAGAAATCATTCCAGTGTAAAGTAATTTACATTGATCGCTAAATGTCTTTACAGAGAAAAATGCAAGTCAAGGGTCAGCTTTCTCTGAAGATAGCTTCTATTCTTTCTATTTTTCCTCTAACATGCACTCTCTACACTGACACATTGCCTTCAGCAATATTTCATAATAAAGCACTGCAGAAAAGAGTTAGCAAAACCAATTTGACCTGATTTGATTTCATTCTTATGACCTTAATAGCCCTTGCCTCATTTCCCCATTTCTTCCTCCCTCCCCCTCTTGGTCTTACCAGTGACGGTGACAAGCATCGGGGCCACCAGTGGTCGGTTGTTGTCCAGTTTCCGGCTGAGGCGGATCTCCCCGCTCGTGTGGTTCAACAGCAGCAGGTGTAGCTCATTCCCACGATCTATGGTGTAGTAGAGGCGATCCGAAACATCTGGGTCATGGGCTGGAACTCGTCCGATAACCCCACTTGGGAAGGTGTTGGATCGATTGGATACAAAGTTGTTAAAGATGATTTGAAAGTCTTGCATTTGGGGCCCATTATCATTCTGGTCAACCAGTCGGATGCGCACTGTGGCACGACTGACCAGTGGAGCCGATGTGGCCTGGACAACTATTACGTACTCATTACGTGTTTCGTAATCAAGGTCAATTAAAGAAGTGAGTTCTCCTGAGAAAATGTCCATTTGGAAAATTTCGGGAATATTTCCTTCCACAATTTGATACATAATCTGAGCGTTTGGGCCCTCATCTGGATCAGTCGCTGTAATTTGAGCTACGACTGACCCAACGGCACTGTTCTCCTTCACTAGGACCTCAAAATCATCAGCAGGAAACACTGGAGCATTGTCATTGACATCCATGACACTGACTTGAATGTGTACAGGTGTACGCTGAGGTGGAACACCGCGATCCACAGCAAATGCAGTCAGCTCGTAGAAGGGAACACTTTCACGGTCAAGTCTTCTGACGGTCCGGACTATTCCCGAGGTTGGTTCTATGGTGAAATCGCCATCACCATCCTCTCCATTCTGGAATGTATACTGGACACGGCCATTGGCATGAGCATCACGGTCAGTAGCAGAGATTTGTAGCACACTAGTGAAAGGTGGAGCATCCTCACTGACTCCACCCTGATATCTGGGGCTCAAGAATTGGGGTGCGTTGTCATTTACATCATTAACATTGACCTCCACATAAGTGGTGTCAGATTTCTGAGGAATTCCATTGTCACGAGCAGTGATGGCAAGTGTGTAAGTCATTTGGTCTTCGTAGTCTAGTTCTGCTTGAAGTGTGATCGCTCCGCTTGCAGGATCGATGCGGAACTGTGGAATATTGTCCTCCAGGTAATAAGTGATGCGGGCATTTTCTCCAACATCATCATCTGTTGCGCTTATGACCACCACGGTGCTGCCAGGTGGCCGGTCCTCATTCACACTTACTGAATAATGAGCGCTCTGGAACACGGGACGGTGTGTGTTGGCATCTGTGATGTTGATGTGCACCTGACAGGTATCGTGGAGAGTTCTGTCAGAGGCAGTGACTGTTAGCACATAGCGACGCTCCTGTTTGTAGTCCAAAGGTAGTGCTAGGGAGACAAGTCCTGCTCCACCAGCTGTGCTAATGGCAAAGCGATTACGTGTGTTTCCACCAGTGATCTGATACGTGACGGCGCTATTTACATCACGGTCAACTGCGGTTACGATGACCACACTTGTCCCAACAGCTGCATCTTCATTTAGTCTGACGTAATACTCTTTTTGCAGAAACTCTGGTCGGTTATCATTAACATCCATAACTGTGATTGTAACACTAGCTGTGGCAGAAAGAGGTGGGGCGCCGTAATCTCGAGCTTCAACACCAAAGAAGTAATGCTCTACCGATTCACGGTCAAGTTCTGAGCTCACTGTGACCCAACCAGTGGCAGCGTTGATAACAAACGGTGTGTCTGTGCCGGTTCCTGTTAAACGGTATTCCAGGCGTGCATTGTCACCATTATCTGTATCAATGGCTTGTATATGAAGAATGGAGTGACCAATAGGAGCGCTCTCCAGCACTGTAGCCTGGAAAGGTGTGGATACAAAGATTGGTGGATTATCATTGACATCAGTGACCTGCACACTCACAATTCCAGTGTTGTTGGAGAGAGGTGGACGGCCGTTGTCCTGAGCCCGCAACCGTAGTGTGTACTCCCGTTCCGTCTCATAGTCCAGTGGCGCTACCACCTGGATTTCTCCAGTAACACTGTCAATCGCAAACTGTCCACGGCTGTTCCCGCTGATTATGTTGTAGTGCACAGCAGCATTCCCATCTTTATCCTGGTCCGAGGCACTGACTCTGAGGATTTCAGAATGTGGTCGGACATCTTCTCTAACTGCCACCACATACCGCTTTTGACTGAACTGTGGAACATTGTCATTCTCATCCAACACAGTGATATGGACGCTAACAGTAGCCGACCGTGGGCCCGGCTCTCTTCCCTGGTCGCTTGCTTCCACCAACAATGTATAACGTTCATTTGCTTCTCTGTCAACAATACCTCGGGTTGTGATCAAGCCTGATCGAGGATCGATCTCAAACGCAGCACGTGCAACAGCTGCACTTTCTCCAATAAACCTGTAGCGTATGTTAGCATTCGCTGGCGAGTCGAGATCTGTTGCACGCAGCTGCAGGATAGGATATCCCTCTTCCACGTTCTCTCGAATGGTCTCACGGTATTCTGTTTGCTCAAACACGGGTGAGTGATCATTACGATCAGCCACAGTGATGGTCACCATAGTTGTTCCAGAAAGGCGTGGTGAGCCGTGGTCTGTGGCAGTAACTCGGAAGTAGTGCAGATCCATGTGTTCTCGATCCAGAATGTGTGTGGTGGTGAGAAGGCCAGTAATTGGGTCGATTTGGAAGTAATCCATGGACCTGCTGTTCATTAAAGGGGCCATGCTGTAACTGAGTCTGCCTGCCTCACCAGCATCAGGGTCCTCAGCTGTCATAGCTATGACTGAGGTACCAGGAGGCTGGTTCTCAGCAACCTGAACCTGGTAGTTATACTGGGGGAAATGGGGCTGCCTATTAGCAGCTCTACGGGAGCGCCCAACAGGAGGGACACCTGTCTGCTCTTCGTTGGACTCTTGCTCTTCTCCTCTCTGAACTTCATCGCTCTCTCTTGCTTTTTGTTTCTCACCGTACAGAGCTTTTTGTGTGTTTCCCACCCCATCTAGACTCTCTTTAGGCTCATTCTGTTCAGTCCACATTCCCTCTTTGTTTTCATTGCTTTTTCTGTCTGACTGAGAGGTGCCATTGCCTTGACCTTTTTCTTTTTCTCTCTGTAAATTTGTCTCTTCTAACACTACCTCTTCCTTTGTGTCTTCTGCAATCACCCACTCCATGCTTTCCTCCCTTTCTCCCTCTACAGGCTGTCTGTCACCCTCCCCCGTTCCCTCCCCTTTCACCCCGCCCTCTATCTGTCCCTCCCTCCTACCGCACTCAGTCGCGGCTTCCAGCTGCTCCTCTTGCTGACTGACACCCTCAGCTTGTAATGACACCCGTTTACCGGATTTTAATTGCGGCCGCGTGGCTCCCCCATCGGCGGTTAAGCTGTCGTAGTCGCCACACTCTGCACGCGTACTGGAGCAAGGATAACGTGCGCTTTCCTCTCTTATAAAGTCGCGCTCTTCACTGTCAGGAACATTTTGGGTTTCATTTGCATTTTGATCATCAGGACTGCTGTTGTTGTGGTGGTTATTATTACGATTCTTGGCGCAGTTATTGTTATTATTACTGTTCCAATTCCTCAGCAACAAACTTTGAGTAAAGTCATTCGAGTGAGCGAGCTCACACACAGAGACTGGCGCTGTCCACTGAGCGGGTGCTGAATCTTCTCGTGTGTAAATGTGTGAGTCACGAAAACGTTTAGGAAAGTTAATCTCGACTAAGAGGTAGATATGTGATGCATTATGACCCCTGGGAGAGCCAGTAGCAGATGAGTCAGAGCTGTGTACATCGCCGATATACAACTGAGCAGCGCTGATTCCAGTTGACCCATTATAATGAGCCTTTCTCTCATCAAAGCGAGTCTCAGTCCTGACCCAGACAGCCTGCATTAAATCCAAAGCATCAGTCCGTTTGAGTGCACTAGAAGACTTTTGTGAACTATTCCGATCAGACTTTGCATGCACAAATTCTACTTCTGAGTTCTTATGTGAAGATGTGGTGTTTGTATTTTCTCTTGCCTGCCTTACACAAACAGCGTAGCGCCTCAGAGAGATGTTGAACCGGTGCCAGTTACTGCTGTGCCAGTCTGGATGCCTTTCAGAACAACCTGTGATCCGGTGTGACTCGAGACAGCTGCTTGTTTCGCTTCCAAGCCCTAGAGAGAGCTGCCACGCGCACGGTCCCGAGCACCCGCGGGTATTCCTAATGCCTGACCCATTCCAGCCCTCTCTGGTGAGATCGATAACATTCAGGGGGCCTGAGAGGGGACGGTCCGCTGTCGCTTTGCACAATTTATTGGCGCCCGAAACCACATTAGAATAAGAATAGGCTTTTAATAACGGCCGAGTTGGTGTCTTGGCAGCGGCAAACTCCCGTTTTGGGTGACATGGGCAGAGGTTGGGCCTGGATTGGCTATCCACGGTTCTACAGCTATCCAGCACGCTTTGTGCAATGACCCTGTCCGTGTCGAGGCGCGTCTGTGGCCGCGAGTGCGTTCTAGTCCTTTGTATAGTCCTCTTTTTGCCATACTGAACCGGAGAGGCGAGAACACGAGAAACAACGCCCTTCTCTCCACTGCCACCGTTACTCCTAACAGGCTGGTGATGACAGCGTCCGGTGTGCGCCGCCGGTTCTGATATCCATGCACTAGAATTCCGGTAATCCGGACTCAACGGAGAAGAGGGGGTTCCCACGGCACAGGACCGTAAGCATTGCGATTCCCGTCCACGCGACCGTAGCGACCGTGCAGGGTGGATCTTCCAATCGCCCCCAGCCAAAGCCCCCGTTACCGTTCCGTTGGGCAGGCTGGTGATTTGAGCGTCTCCGGGGGCTGGGTGGGTGCACAGGGAGCGGCAGAACGGCCCCGCTGCACTCCTCGGGATAACAGTGAACAAAGAGCTTAGGAGAAGGAGAAACAACAGCGGCGAAAGCGAGCCCAAGTCCAGTAGCAGTGCAGCCATTAGTCTGGTGAAATCCTTTCTCTCTCTCCCCCCTTTCTCCCCTCTCTCTGAACCCAAGTGTCTCTCTTTCTCTCTCCAAACGCCGGCTAAGTGGCCAGCTCATCCACCACCGCCCGACTCCTTCCGCCGTGCTCCCCGGTCGCTCGGTGATCCCGGGAAGCTCGCATCTACTCTCGGTGTTTGGTGGAGCTCCGGCTAGCAGCGGCACGAGCGCAGCATCTCTCATTCACATCCAACATGGCTCACAGCGAACCCGGTGCTACCCTCACTCCTCCCCCTCTCGCTTCTTTCTTTCTCTCCTCTCTCTCTCTCTCTCTCTGAGACGGGAATGGTTCGTTCCGGTGTGCGCAAGGCTGTTTCCTCACTCAGATGACGCCATGTCCACCGCTGGAGAGGTACTAGCCTACAACCTATCAATATCAAAGTGAAAACAAAAGCATTAATTCAATATGGAACATGGAAATGGAAAATAATTTATATTTAATAGATTTTCAATAAATCCATACATTTCATTCAAATGATGTTAATACCTTCTCGCATTGCTATGTATCTTAAAATATACTGATATCCTCCATAACAACACCTATAACAAAAGGCCACATGGTGTCTAAGTTTATCATTAGTGACTTTACATGAATAGTGACTAAGATAAAATAATAAAACAGCATCTGTGTAACACATAGCCTATATGGAACTAATATACTCCAAAAACATTAAAACAAGAATACAACATTAACGTTATAACTCATAATTTTTATTTAGCTACTTTTTTAGTAGGCCTATTTTATAGCAAAATGTCATTTAATATGCAGTTAAGTATTATAATATCCTCCAGCGTATGGTAAGGTAACTAAGAATTTTAATTTTTACCATTTATTTTATTCTGTTCTAAATATAATATATACAATATTTAACCAACAAGTGTCAAGCACAGCATATATTTGTTGTGCGAAAAAAAGAAAAAGAAAAAAACAAAACCCGTATATTAACATCAGTGGGGGTTTGGGGGCGGATGGTGGTTTTGTGTGGAGCTGTAACTATCAGTCGGTGTCCACCTGTGACGTCATGTCTTATTCACTGAACGATTTCCTGAGGTGTTTTTTATATATTATTTTATTCATTGCATTGAATTCATATCACATTTTCTTTCTTCTGCCAGCTTTACCTCCCACTCGGTAGACACGGTCTCATTTTGAATGCATTGTTTGACACAGAGACATTTTTTAACTATGATTTTTCACCTGTTTTAAATCACACTGCATGTGGGTGAATTTCGGAGGCGCGTGTCACAGCCCCGCATGGCGGATGTGAAATCCACGCTTAGTCAGAAATAGACTTGCGCGTTACAAAAACCAATCTGTGTCTCGCACAGTCTGCCTGCCACTGACACGGTTGGAACGAATCCACGGATGTTGAAAAATTCATACGGCTCAATTATACTGTGCGCTCGCGCACACACGCCCTTGCGCTCTCTCTCTCTCTCTCTCTAGATAAGCTGCCCCTCGCGCCCCACTGTTCTCGTGCTCTAGTCTGAGTTGAGCAGGGCTGACTGTGGTAAAGGGCTTGTGCTTTCTGCGTGCAGTTACCAGTGATGTCTAAGCAGAAAAAGATGATTTGCGAATTTTCCTCGTTGACTGTGGAGGATGAGATTCAAGTTTAGTCTTTAGTGCTGCGGGTGTGCATGTGTGTGTCTAGACGCTTGATGGTATTATATCACACAGTCACGGCAGCCCTAAATCACATTAAGTGAGGAGGAGAGGAATTCCCATAACTGAGAGCTTCCTCTGTGAAACCTGACTGATAGACTGACGGGTAACTCCGATCAGCCCGCCTGCGATTTACCAGCTCGCCAAACAGCCTCTGGGAAGAGCTATCACATTTAGTGTTACTCATCATTCCCGAAATAAAGTAGAGACCATAATTCAAATTCTTGCATGTCATGAAAACACATATGGCCTACATTTCTGCTCATTTCTCAATGCCTACACTGGTGGATGACGATAAGGCTAGTTTTATTAGGATTTATATTCTTGTGGCTTAAACAGTAGAGCATGACTCTAGCAACAGCAAGGTCTGATTATGAAATGTATGCATTGTAAGTCACTTTTGAGCATCTGCCAAATGGATCTACTGGGGGCGCAACAAAGTGAAAACACTTCAAATTAAAACATTTAACAACAATAATGTCTAAAGCAGAAATATGTTGGATCAAATGTGAATGCAATTAAGTCGACTTAAAAAATCATCACAGGTGTACATTTTAAAAATATCTAAACCAGTTACAAATTATTATAATTACGCATGATCTAAAGTCTATATTGGGAAAAAAGAGAATGCAAATCAGTAATGCAATACAAATTAGTGTGATCTGGAGTGCATTTCCCAAAAACAACTATGGTCGCAAATTCCGTCGCTACCAATAGAGTTCAATGGAACTAACAACCATAGTTAACTAACGATGCTTTTGGGAAACGCACCCCTGATGTGTAGGCTATGCTAAATCTAATGTGAATTAAATAAAGTCAAATAAATTATCCTAAATTTAAAAAAAAACAACAACAACAACAACAACCGGTAACACATAAGTTACCAGTTAAGAGTTTCCCCTCAGTAAACTTCTAATTTGCTGCTTATTGATAAGTAGCTACAGTAGTTATTTGTAGTAATGTTTAGGTATTGGGTAGGGTTAAGGGATCTAGAATATCATGCAGAATAAGGTATTAACTTGTACTTTATAAGTAGTTATAAACAGCCAATATGTTAGTAATATGCATGCTAATAAGCTTATAATGAATAAGTTGATAATTAAATAGTGTTCCTTAATCTAAAGTGTTACCAAAAAGCTTACAACCATTGATCTGATGTATATCTTGGATCAAATATAACAATAAAAAAATCTCTACATCACTAACAAATTTCCAATCTGAATCAAATGTGAATGCACCAATGTGTAGAACCCAAAAAATGACCTCTTTTCCAAAAAATCCCTGAACCAATAAAAAATGAGTGCAACACCTGATCTGTTCAGAACCGCAGACAGCGCTCATGTCCTGGGCTCAGTTGGCGTGTTGCTAACTGCTGAGATCCATCACTTCAATCTCACAGGTGCTGGTTTCTGTGGATTTTGAAGTTAGAATTCAAAGTGAGTGGGGGGGGGGGGGGGGGGGGGGGGAGTCACATGTATTTCTGTGGTCCAAAACCACGAGAATCGTGTTCAGTGTTGAAGGACTTTAATAGCAAGCGCAATCTTGTTTTATTCATGCCTGCATCGACGTTGACACTAAATATAGCATTGCACAAAATTATTAATAAGACGCCTGTCTGCACAAGACTAAAAAGACAGTCTATTCTATACGGCCTTTATGGATGTAGGTTGTGAGATGAAAAGAGAGAAGCGAAAGAGTAAGAGCTCTAATGGTCTGATTTGTAATCCCCAAAAATCCAGCCTGCGGATTACAGGGGCGCACACTTCACAGAGCGCACCTGGGGGCCCTTAACACACATGCACACACATACACATTCAGGTAAGCTGTCAGCTACAAGGCCATAGCTATTCTATGAGTTACCATGGGAACGGCAAGAGTAGGGGGCACGTTCCATCAAGAAGAGGGGTTTGTGTTTGTGTCTCACCACCGCTGTTGATCTGTAATTGCCCTTCCTTCCTCCCCCAAGCCCCCCCCCCCCCCCCCCACACCACGCAACCCAACCCTGCTGTCCTCTCTGCTCACCCCGCTAACCCCTCCCCTGTGGCCACAGCAGCAGGTGGCCTCGGCCCGGTGAGCATCTGTCACGGCTGGGCCTGAACGGGCAGGCGGCAATAATACATATTCACAAGAGAGAGGGACTGGCAGATAATCACACACATACTGTGATGGCCATTTTATATTCGCTATTGCCTATATATGCCTTTTTTAAGCATAGCTGCTTGTACCGACAATCCAAAGAAGTGAGGTTTAAATAATGCACAATCACTTTGTACATACCAACAGAAACAAATCTCAAGCATTCTCTTTCTCTGACACCTACACACACTTTAATCTGTCTCTCAAAATACTACCGCCTCCTCAAGACAAACAGAGCCCTTGAGATCCGACTGAAGGCATATAGTGTCAATTGGGTGGAGTGCGAGTGGAGATTGTTACTCCACCAAATCTGTGCCTAGTGAGCGCGAATTAATTAAAATGATGTGCACGTAAGCTTAACCTGAATATTCAATGTGGCTTCCACACCCAGAAACCATAAAGGCGAAACAAGCTTAGGACACCCCTCCACCCTCGGACCCGATCCCGGCCGTCTCGCCGCTGTTGCCCGGGTGCATAGTGATGTCATTAGCAATTTTAGAGGATTATGGGATTATGAACACTGTATGTTCGTTATCTGCCGCATGGTTATTGGATTTCGACATGGAGCTCTCGTAATTTAACTTCTGAGTGACTCTTAGAGCAGACCGCGCTCTCTCTAGCTGACTCGTTAACATGAAATATGCGAAAAGTTGGAATTAGTCCATCCGCGCCCGCACGCGCACGCACCCTTCAAAACGTGTTATCATCGCATTACTGACGCATCACTCCCATTTCATAAACAAACACAGCAGTCTGCTCTTCGCAGTCTATTCCGACAAAATGGTGAATCATAGCAAAGAGATATAAGTGCAAAGGGCTTAAAAATGAGCACACAAACACAGATGGATAATAAAGACCAGTTATCACGGTAATGATAAGAATAATGTGATGAATTGAATTATAATGATAAAGTAAAACATGTTTGTGTGTTTTTGGAAATGTAAAAAGGGAAGGTCATAATGGAATAAAAGGAAAATGTGGAATACAAAGTATTTTATATTTATAAAATAGTCTACAGTAGTATAACTCTGACTAAAATATTTAAATTATTAAATGCTTTATGCAACATTTTATAAAATTACATTTGATAAAATATTCAAGTAATGAAATAAAAAAATAACAGTATTGCAAACCTAAAACAGAAGAAGAAATCACAAAAGAAAACATGTAGGCACAAACTGCTTGGTCACTTTCTTCACCTTGACTCAATGATTGGTGGCTAATATTTATTGACTTGTTGAGTTTTCAAATACAGCAAAATCAAATTTAAATTATAAAGTGTCTGCGACAGTTGTGATTCGTTCAGGTTGTAAATACTCTGACATAAACATATTAAAGCTACATCTTTTTAATCACTTTTTGTGCACCTTTACCAGACTGAACTGTGTCACTATTCTCTAATTCTTTATATTGCAAGCTTAAGGCAAAACAGCATGGAAAAAATAAATATTTCTTGATATAAACACACAGAGGATAAGAGAGTGGTTCATAAAGCTCCTTTTAAAAGACCTAGTAAACAAATGATGCCAAACGATGGGAGAGATTTGTGTCGCTGAGTGCTGGAGTGAGAGGAGAGAGAGAGAGTGTGTGTGTGTGTGTGTATGTATGTGAGCTAATGCTGCTGAAAGGGGGAAGGTTGTTTATAGGCCAGCTGTGAGTTGTCTCTTAGTCAGCCAGTGACCCAAATCAGCAAATAAAAATATAGAGCGAATGAAAAAGAAAAAAAACCAAGGGGAATGAGAGAGGAAAAGAGAAAAAGGCAGGGGAATGAACAAGTTAATAGTATGAAGGTAAGCGGGAAATAGAGAGATAGACAGGGAGGGGTGACATTTAAAAAAAATGCCAGAAAAATAGTTATTTTAATGCAGCTATAAATATTTTCTTGCTCTTTTATTACCTTCCCCCAGCATTCAAAGACACAGCCCAGACACAGCAGATTCTATATGTAGATATATACACTACATATATGAAATTGCATCTCCCATGCTAAACTACTACAGAGAATCAAAATGGAAAAATACAGATGACTAAAAACATGATAAACATGAAATATTTACACATAAAAAAAGAGAAGCACAAATCTACATTTTGCCTAATTCAAATAAAATATCAAAAACATGTTAATATTCAAAAAATGTAAAATTCATTATTAAGATATTAATATCGATATCATCAGCACTACATAAAACCATCAATAAGACTATACATACATACATATATATATATATATATATATGTATGTATATATACATACATACATACATCTGAAAACTGAAAAAGACCCTCTTATGCCAGCTCTTAAAAAGGGTGTAATTTAATGAAAAAGAACTGGCTATGTGCCTTTATTACCCTGAAGATTATGTCGTCTTATATTAATGAGAACAAATCTTATTGGATCCTATTACATCTAAAGAGGAGGAGCACATTAATTTGTTCCAGCATGGGATATAAATGCCTCTATAGACCAGCCATGTTTTAAACATGCTTCAGTCATAAGCATCTGAGCTCATCTGAGTCTTCCCCGATATGAACTAGGCTAATCATGTTTGAGTGTGAATAGAATGTTTGGACTGAATTCAGATTGACTGGAAGCCGCTCTAGTTGTGCTTGGAGTGAAAGTGAACTGGGATTAAAGTGGATTAGCATCAGATGAGAGAGGTATCTTGCTGTCTTATTCAGGATTTAGACCTGCTTAGACTTCAATCCAGCTAGTTTCTCACCAAGCTGCTGGATCTGAAGCCTGACAGACCCATGCCTATATAAGACACACACAGAGAGAGCATTATTGCATGATAATACATTTTGGTTAATATATATACAGGTGCATCTCAATAAATTAGAATGACGTGGAAAAGTTCATTTATTTCAGTAATTCAACTCAAATTGTGAAACTCGTGTATTAAATAAATTCAATGCACACAGACTGAAGTAGTTCTTTTAGTTGTGATGATTTTGGCTCACATTTAACAAAAACCCACCAATTCACCTCTATTCTAATTTGTTCATCTCAACAAATTAGAATACTTCATAAGACCAATAAAAAAACATTTTTAGTGAATTGTTGGCCTTCTAGAAAGTATGTTCATTTACTGTATTTGCACTCAATACTTGGTACACTGTAAAAAAAAATAAAAAAAAATTGTTCCAAAAAGTTGTTTCAATTTAATGATTTGTTACTCCGCTAACTTAAAATTTTTAGTTTAGTCAACTTGAAATTTTAAGTTACTCAATGTTAATTTAAAGGGATAACTGGAATATTTTAGTTGAATAAACAAAAAAAATTAAGTCAGCGGGGTAACAAATTAAAGTTAAAACAACTATTTATTTATTTATTTTTCACAGTGTAGGGGGGCTCCTTTTGCTTTAATTACTGCCTCAATTCGGCGTGACATGGAGGTGATCAGTTTGTGGCACTGCTGAGGTGGTATGGAAGCCCAGGTTTTTTGGTCTCTTGTTTCTCATTTTCCTCTTGACAACTGAGATTCTCTATGGGGTTCAGGTCTGGGGAGTTTGCTGGCCAGTCAAGCACACCAACACCATGGTTAGTTAACCAACTTTTGGCAGTGTGGGCAGGTGCCAAATCCTGCTGGAAAATGAAATCAGCATCTTTAAAAAGCTGGTCAGCAGAAGGAAGCATGAAGTGCTCCAAAAGTTCTTAGTAAACAAGTGCAGGTTGGTTTTCAAAAAACACAATGGACCAACACCAGCAGATGACAGTGCACCCCAAATCATCACAGACTGTAGAAACTTAACACTGGACTTCAAGCAACTTGGGCTATGAGCTTCTCCACCCTTCCTCCAGACCAAATGAAATACAAAACTTGCTCTCATCTGAAAAGAGGACTTTGGACCACTGGGCAACAGTCCAGTTCTTCTTCTCTTTAGCCCAGGTAAGACGCCTCTTACGTTGTCTGTGGTTCAGGAGTGGCTTAAGAAGAGGAATACGACAACTGTAGCCACATTCCTCGACACGTCTGTGTGTGGTGGCTCTTGATGCCTTGACCCCAGCCTCAGTCCATTGCTTGTGAAGTTCACCCAAATTCTTGAATCAATTTTGCTTGACAATCCTCATAAGGCTGCGGTTCTCTGAGTTGGTTGTGCATCTTTTTCTTCCACACTTTTTCCTTCCACTCAACTTTCTGTTAACATGCTTGGATACAGCACTCTGTGAACAGCCAGCTTCTTTGGCAATGAATGTTTGTGGCTTACCCTCCTTGTGAAGGGTGTCAATGATTGTCTTCTGGACAACTGTCAGATCAGCAGTCTTCCCCATGATTGTGTAGCCTAGTGAACCAAACTGAGAGACCATTTTGAAGGCTCAGGAAACCTTTGCAGGTGTTTTGAGTTGATTAGCTGATTGCCATGTCACCATATTCTAATTTGTTGAGAATTGGTGGGTTTTTGTTAAATGTGAGCCAAAAACATCACACTTAAAAGAACCAAAGACATAAACTACTTCAGTCTGTGTGCATTTTTTAATCAAATAAATGGCACCTTGGTGGCTTCTTTCAAAAACAAAAATCTAAACTTTTGAATGCCCCAAACTTTTCAACATAGCATGTAAAAAAGAAACCAACAAAATATCTTTACATTTTTTCTCTGTGACATACAACCATGAAGTCCCCAGGTTTCAAACAAACAAATTAGCATCAACAAACATATCACTGTGGTCAGAAGAACACACCTGTTGCTTATTATTCACATAAATGACATTTTTATTTATTTATTTATTTTTTTACATTTTTTGGGGTCTTGTGGGGACAACACTCACATTTTAAGACTTGTTATCTTCAGAAGACCAGGGAGACTGGCCTCTCTGAAGGAAGGTCTGTGAACAGAAATATCTAACTAAAAGTCAGGAAACGGTTAGTAGGTAATTCAAACCACTTTTTATCAGCAGAGGTACAGAAAAAGCGAAAGAGGAGGAAACAGAAAGAAAGAGGAAGCTGTTACACTAGGTTCTTATCTGTTAACGCACACATACACAAGCCTGGATGGGTGTGAAATACACTACTGACTGTCCTATCATCTGAACTCCTGTTTCCTCAGCAGAACTTGTTCTCAATCTAAAACTCATTTTAAGCATCTCTGTTCGCAACACTATGTCAAAGTAACACATTAAAAGTTTGACACAGATTCATAAAGCAGGCAATTTTTCCATAAACAGCCTACTACTATTTTTTTAAAAGAGCCCCCCCCCCTTTTTTTTTTTTTGATGGTTAAAGAAAGATCACATGAGGTTGTTCTGACACAGTTTTAAATGACAGATTTGTGCAGTCTCAAAGATCTCAACCCATCAAAAATGATTTCAGCTCTAGTCTAAATTTGTCAAACTATCAAAAGTTTCAGCTGAGAGATCTACATCAAATACGGTGCCGCAATCTCTAAGCTTCAGTTTGATAGAGGGAACCCAAAGGCTTTGAGAAAGATTTTTTTCCAGCATGCTGTTGGGACACACACAGACTCTATCTTTCTCTCTCTCACACAGACACACACACACACACACACACACACACACACACACACACACACGCACGCACGCACACGCACACACACACACACACACACACACACACACACACACACACACATGCACACACACACACAGAGGACTTCACTTGGAACCACCAGAAGCCTGACAGACTCCAGTTTTGTTTTAATTAGATGCTGCGGTGAGGCAGACTGTTCTGGCAACACTGCAGTCTCGGCTGATATTTGATAGGATTAAACAAGGAATATAAAAAATGAAGTGTGAAAATGGTGATGTAATTTATCACCTTTAGATTGCATTGTGTGCTAAGGCAATAATATCAAAAGGCATATACTAAGAGTAAAAAATATTACCTGCCAATATTATTAGCTATATATTAAAAGTATGTTTATTGAGCGCCAAGTCGGCATATTAGAATGATTTCTGAAGGATCGTGTGACACTGAAGACTGGAGTAATGATGCTGAAAATTCTGCTTTACGATCACATGGATAATTTATATTTTAGGAAAACAATTATATTAAATTGTTATAATATTAATGATCAAATAAATTCAGCCTTTAAAAAAAAAAAAGTTAATAGATTTTCCACTGAGGTAAAAGTCATTCTAAGATGCGAGTCTTTTTGAGATTTGACTCATTCCCATCAGCGTTCAGAGTATAATTCTTAGAATTCAACATGTTTTGAATACACTTCAGTCAACAGCTCAAGGGCACGAGTCGACTCGACCCTGATGTGAATCACAACTAATCCTGTTCAAGTGTGAACAGAATGTTTGAACTGAATTCAGATTTTCTAGAAGCCTGTTAGTTGTGCTCAGACTGAAAATGAACGGGGATTACAGTGGATTAGCACCTCCTAATAAAATTATCAGCCGGCTGGCAAGATGCCCCCTTTTATTTACTCGACAACGCCAATTTATACTTATATATGGTGCTTGGTGAGTGTTAATTTTGTACCCTGAACAGGCTTGATATCAGACCTTTCTAGCTAATACTGCAAAAGAAAATGATCGCTTGCTAGAGTGACACTTATAGATATAGCAACAATCTGTCTCCATGTGTCATTTCATTTCCCAACACTCCACAAACCACACCCACCTCACTCTGTTATTTCCTGTCTAGGGTTCCACGCCAGTCAACAAGAACAACATTCATCAATATCACTCTCCTCTATCATCTCCACCCACCTTTTCTCCCTCTCTCTCCTCCTATCCCTGGCAACTACAAAAAATCGTTCAATTCCCATGGGCACCTCTGACCTCATTCATTCATCTCGCTCTCACACACACCTCTTGAAAAGACAGCAGTTTTGCTTGTAGCTATTACATAGCGTACTCTCCTTCATCCTTTGAACTCCTTTCACGCACTAGTCTCTTTTTCTCTCTCTCTGCCTCCTCTCATCTCTCCTCCCTCTTTTGTCTTCAAGGTAGAGATGCCCGGCAGTGATGACTGACAGCCTAACCAGCACTAAACCACATAAGAGGGAGAACAAGCGAACGAGATTTAGCAGAAAGATATTGAGTCATGATTGCCCTCTAAAGGCTGAACGATGTTATTACACCTTCTTAAACCTGTCATGTCCACATCTACATGTACGTTCTTAGTATGCAGACATCTGCGGTTACTACTGGACAGATTGACTGGCAGTATTGTATTGTAACAGTCACACTCACAGCACTGAAAACTGGAACCATTTTCTAGCAATGTGGCTGCTATTAATGTTCAGTCCTGAAACTGAGCATTACAAACTCAAGCTGCTTATTTAAAGTGATAGTTCACTAAAAAATGAATATTCTGTCATTAATTAATTAATCACCCTCATGTTGTTCCAAACCCACAAGACCTTCGTTTATCTTTAGAACACAAATTAAGATATTTTTGAGGAAATCCTAGAGCTTTCTGATCCTGCATAGACAGCAATGCAACTACCACGTTCAAAGCCCAACAAGGTTGTAAGGACATCGATCAAATAGTCCATGTGACATCAGTGGTTTAACCGTGGACACATGTCGAAGACTGACAGAAGAGACGAAATTGTTAAAAAAGTCATTATTTTTGTCTTCTTTGCGCACAAAATGTATTCTCCTAGCTTCATAAAATTAAGGTTGAACCACTGTTGTCACATGGACTATTTTAGTGATGCATTTCAACCTTTCTGGACCTTGAACATGTCAGTTGCGTTGCCGTCTATGCAGAAAAGCTCTCAGATTTCATCAAAAATATCTTCATTTGTGTTCTGAAGATGAACGAAGGTCTAATGGGTTTAGATAAATATGAAGGTGAGTAATTAATGACAGAATTTTTATTTTTGGGTGAACTATCCCTTTAACACATACTTCATTAAAAAGATGAGCTTCTGCCAGGCCATTCATAACTATTATGAGATGTTTAGTCATGCCTGTCTGGGTCATAATTCTGGTTCCACTTTAAATTGAATTAATATTAAAACCACACAATGCACTTACAAATTTGGATGCAGTATCATTTAGGATTAGAAATGAACGAGATATTAACTGGGAATGACAAAAAGCCCAAGACATTTAAATATGGCAGAATATATGTCCCTGTATTTTTTTCTACACTAAAATTTCAAAGGTTTGGAGACAGTGTTTTGTTTTTATTTTTTAACCAGTTGCATTTAATCAAAAATACATTAATAACCCTCATGTGGTGTTTGGGTCATTTTTGTCCGGAGAAGATTTTCTTTTTCCCCGAAAATACTAGTTAATGTTATCGCTTTGGACGGAAAATTAGTGACTTTGTTTACAAAGGGTATAACTACTTCTCAATTTTTTTTTAATCATTTTTGTTCTTTTTTGGGAGAGATTTTTTGCCTTGTGGTGTTCCTGGACAAAAATGACCCGGCCTCAAAAAATGGCTTATAAATCACTCATAATGCTATATTATCACCAAATATTGGATTCAATCTTTTTGCCAACTTGTTTTCTTTCATTTAGGACTGATTTTGTATTTATATTTGCATCTGATTAATCGTAGGCCTCATTTATCTAGGCACCTAATTTTTTGAGTGAAAAAAGCATTATTTATGAATAATTTTCACAATATTAAATAAAAAATGATGAGAAGTTGCTCTGTTTATCACACTAGTGTGCTTTAATGTTTAATCAAGGAAGTTTGCTTTGAAAGGCTTTGATTTTGTACAAAATGGCACAAAGTCACACTTGTCAAAAATGGCCAGCCATTGAAAGTGAATGGGGAAGAATGAAAGTAAGAGAAACAGCTGTTCAGGAGCATGTTGTGCTTGCAAACATAAAGGCCTTGGACCTGTGCATGTGTGGATGCATGTATACTCATGCTATCACACACACACACACACACACACACACACACACACACGTTCAAACTGTCTTGTCTTTAGCCTGCATTGACTTCAAAAGAATCTTTTCTTTCACCACATATTCTAGACAAAACATTATGACAATAGGTTTTGAGGCTTTCATGTTCTCACAGAGTAGACAAAAGTTTACAAATAAATGCTTTGAGAGAGAGAGAGAGAGAGCATGCAAATGACTCACAGTGCCTTGCTTGTCATTCAGTCAGCGCGATGGCGAAGAAGCTGTCTTTTTACAAGAGATTCTTGATCATATTACTGATCAAGAAAATAGCGAGGAAGAGACAACTGAAGATGAATCTTAAAGTGAAGATGTATTGATATATTGGAAGAGGAAAACATCACTGGACAAGCTGAAAACCTTGCAACAACTGAAGAGGAGCAATCTTCTGATTTTGAGGGCCCAGCTGAAGTTGGTGTAACATTCTGGTTGAAGGATGGAAAAAAAGATTCTTTTGAATTCAATGCAGGCTAAAGACAAGGCAGTTTGAGTATTTGTGTGTTTGTGCAAGAGACAGAGAGAGTTATAATATCAGATTCATAAAAGCATATTGCATACAGTTCAGGGTAGGATGAAATAGGTGTAATACTCACAATTGTTTCTCTTACTTTCATTCTTCCCCATTCACTTTCAATGGCCGACCATTTTCCACACATGCATAGGTCCAAGGCCTTTATGTTTGCAAGCACAACATGCTCCTGAACACTAGCTGTTTCTCTTACTTTCATTCTTCCCCATTCACTTTCAATGGCTAGCCATTTTTGTGCAACTTTGTACAAAATAAAAGCCTTTCAAAACAAACTTCCTGATTAAACATTAAAGCACAATAGTGTGATAAACAATGCAGATTTTCTTTCTTTTTCTCATATTGTGAAAATTATTCATAAAAAATGCTTTTTTCACTCAAAACATTTGCCTACTTTCAGATAAATGAGGCCTACAATTAATCCGATGCAAATATAAATACAAAACCAGTCCTAAATGAAAGAAAACAAGTTGACAAAAAGATTGAATCCAATATTTGGTGATAATAGCAAAATGAAAGATTTATAAGCAGTTGTTTGGAGTCCGGTCATTTTTGACCAGGAACACCACAAGTGTGACAGGAATCCGAACAAAAATAAATACTATTATTTTTACAAATTAAATTAACTCTATTTTAATATATTTTAAAATGCTATTTATCTCATGATTGCAAAGCTGAAGTGTCATTCTTCAGAAATCATTCTAATATGCTGATTTTCTGATTGTCAAGAATAATTTATTATTATCAATGTGGCAAACAGCTGTGCTGCCTGTTTTTGTGGAAAGCGTAATCATTTTTTTTTTAGGATTGTGATGAACAGAAAGTTTAAATAACAGCATTCATTTGAATGAGAAATATTCTGTAACATTACAAACTTTTGATCAATTTAAAGTCCTGCTGAATAAAATAAAAAATCCTACTGATCCTAAAATTCTTATATATAAATGATCACAAATTCTTAACATCAGTATATAAAAATGATCACATACAAGTAAAATGCCGTTAAATCAATTTCATGGGACAAATATTATCTGTTAACAAAAGGAATAAACATGACTGAAGTGACAGAACTACTATATTCTATAAATCAATATTTGTTCATGCAATTGCTAACATTAACAACGAACAACACTTTTACAGCATTTATTGGATTAAATGTTAATATCTAATAAACATCTAAAAAATATTTTGAAATGTATAAATTAACAATAGTTGATGTATTCTGAACAAACGTGAATAAATAAATAAACTAGATTAATGAATGGGGGGGAAAAAGAAAAAGGGAGTTGTTCATTGTTGGTTACCTAATGCATTAACTGATGTTAACTAATTAACCCTCACTGTGAAGTCTCCACATTAAAATAAATAAAAGACTTGTGTACGGATAGATAGTCAAACATTTGCACACTTGAAAAACAACCAGTTCAGAGGTTGAGGCAGACACTCTTTTAATTATGAAGTCTCTGCAGGTTGCTGCTTTTTAAATACATTGAGTGAAATCACCACTAACAAAAACTTTAAAGGGTGAGAATGTTACACAGTCACTCTAAATGTGTTTATTAACTCTCAAGGCTTTGAATACTGTGTGGTGTATGGCACAGATCTGTGAAAACTCCAGACACAGTGAGAGTACAGATGCATCTGAAATGTATGGCACACGAGGAGTCTCAGTACTACACCTGTACATTTAAAGTGGCATAAACAGTGAGGGACACTGAGGGAAACTTGAGAATTAAGACTTTATATTTGGTACAGATGAGACTATATTTATATTAAAGGAAGTAGCATCCCAGATCATGACATTTCAGGAATGCCAAATGATCTCCAACCATGCAGACATGATTCCTAATCAAAAACAGTGGTGACAGATACTCTGTGTGTGCATCTATCAGACTGTGAGAACAACTGTAATGCACTGTAAATATGTGTTCAGCGTTGAACAAATAGAGCTGGGCACTTACACCAATTAAACATTATTACATAGAATACATATTCATGCAGGAGGTGCAAAATCTATGAATGTGGTGCAGGAGAATTCAATTCACTGTGAAAGAAAGCATATTCTGTTGACATTTTTAGGGGTGAATTTTCACACTATATATTATTTATTGGATGAAAGAGGGAAGAGCGACAGATTCACTGGGCTCTGTCCTGCCTTCTGTATGGCTATTAGTGGTAAAACAGTCTTTTTTGAGGGCAAGAGGAATATTGGGCTATTCAGACAAGATGGTCAGGCAATTATGGCTATGAGGAAGGTATCTAAGGTGTAATAACTGAGAAAAATGGAAGAGTGCTGGCTGTTAAGGGAGAGAGTTTGTGGCTGTTAGTGTATAATGTCTGCAGCGGAGATGCTATAGTTGGGGAATTGGGGGAAGGTTAAGGGAGTCCAGGGCGCTGTGGTAAAGTTCTCTTAATGCTCTCAGCAACAATAAACGACAAAACATCTGATTAAAAAGATGAGGCAGGGGCTCCTAAAAAGGGAGAGAGAAAGAGAAAGAGAGAGGAAAGTTAATGGCCCTGAACTTGTTTAATCACATTAATCACTGTTAATGCTGATACACACAGAAATATGCAAAATACACATTAAATCAAGTTAAATAAAATAAAAACCCAGTTCTAAGGGTCTAACAGAATCTAAAATATCCTTATATAAACAGATACCCTAAGGTCTTACCCCAAGGACGTGAACTCTGTTGTAGTAGGAGCTAAAATCTTTACTGAGAGACACCAAGAATCTGCACACCTGACAGACAAAATACACACATTTCAGTTATGGATGGCTTTATTAATGAAACCAAGACAGCTGATAGAATTAGAGATATGACTGTTTGAGATTAATAGAAAGAGCCTTAAAATCAACTCTGCAAGTCCATCAGAGAAACAAAACCTTTATATACAAAAAAATAATAATAAATATAAAGTACCTGTTCAGTCCTTAAATTCACTCTGGCTGTGCCGCCTTCATGCTCCAGGATCTGTCCCGATTGGTCCAGCAACTCAGAGAATGGAATGAGGTAATTGAAGAGAAGAAGCCACTCCCCCTAAAGATGAAAAAGTAATATTATCACCATAAAAACAACTTTCTATGCCACAAAAACAGAGCTTATTTGAGTACATTTGGCACATATCTTTATACACAGCAACTGAAGAATCCTTAGAATAAGGATGCAACAAACAAGACTATTAGCAAAAACATTATCATTAAGACATGTTAGTTACATATTGCTTTACCTCCTCTTTCAGGGCAGAAAAGTCCAGCTCTGTTCCTCCAGGGATTTCAGGATAAAGACCTACATATTTGAAAGTAGACATGGATATTATTTGAAAAATAGAAACAATGTTACATTGCTAGATAACATGCAGTTAATCAAAAGGCCCAATGAAGAAAGATGGGAATTGAATTCTCTACTTCAGCGAATTGCAAAAACTGTACACTGCCCCAAACAACACAACTAATCAGAATACCACACCTCTGCTGCACAAACTATATCAGCTTTTGTTGTTAAAATTTTGTCACAGAGCTCATATATTGTCATTCACTGCTTTTCTATTACTTTAGTTTAGAATAGAAACTGGCAGTGAAAAACAGCATTTTGCCTAACAAAGTGTACATTTTAAACATGTATACAACAACAAGTTGTTACGATTTGGGTGTAGTCACTGCATGCGCTTTAAAAAGAGCTTCTCCAAGACTACTATCATTATAATATTACCTGGAACATGAATCAAAAGTCAAGAACACTATAGAGAGTGTGTGTGTGTGTGTGTGTGTGTGTGTGTGTGTGTGTTACCTTGCTCCACCCCTTTCTCGTAGCTGCTGAAAAGTGTGTGAAGACGAGCGCAATTATACATGACAAAGACTCCACCCCTTGGGCCCTTTGTGGACACACCACTGTCCCGCTGAACATCTAAGGTCACCTGAAAGACAGTTGTCTGTCAATCATCTCTAGTGCAGGAAAATACATTTTACACACACACACACACACACACACACACACACACACACACACACACACACACACACACACGTTGGTTTTACTATACTTGTGAGGACTTTCATAGACTTCTATTGTTTTCATACTGACCTAACAATATTTTCTATTGCCCTACACCAACCCTACCCCTAAACCTACCCCTTACAGAAACCTTTTTGCATTTTTACATTTTGAGATAAACTTCATTCAGAATTTTTAATAATTTATTTCCCTTGTGAGGACCGGCCAAATGTCCTCACAAGTCAAAAATGTCAAGTTTTACTATCCTTGTGGGGACATCTGGTCCTCACAAGTATAGCAAAACACGCCCACACACACACACGCAAACACACTCACCGGACTTGTGTGCACCGTGGACAGCAGTTCAAACCTCACGGTGGCTGATGTCATCACTCTAATGATGTCATCCCATGTCTGACCTAAAAAAGTGAATTGATGGCACGTGTACAAATCAGTTGACATCTGGTATTAACATGCATCACAACAATTCTGGGCTATTTCACTAAGACTACGAGCTGTAAAAGGAATTTTCTAAGAACGCACAAATAAACACACCTTCAACTTGGTCTCCGTACTTCATTTCTGAGGCCTCTTTCATCTGAGCTTTTCTTAACCTACAGCAGTACACAGCCAACCATATAACACTGTAATAAGACTTATAGACTCATAACAATGATTTATAAAGTTGATAAAGCATAACAAAGAGAGTTGCTGTTCTAAAGTTTTGCCTTACTGAAGATACTGAGCTGCATTCATCTGAATTCCAGGAGTTTTAACAGGACCACATATCACCAGTCTCTAATAGAGAAAAAGAAAGCAATTATTCATTCATTTTCCAGTAAAGATCTTGTAAAGTATAGTCAATGTCCAACTGTGTAGAATTTGAGCTGGAAATTGTGTATTCACCCATTTGGGAGCATTACAATGGCTTGATATTGTCTTAAGACTTTTTGCAACTTATATGGGTTTAATTTATTGTCTTTTAGATTTAATGCCATCAATATGCTACTTAACATATAAAAATTAACAAAATAAATCACTTTACACAGATTTACAAACTTGCGGTTCCAGGATAAGAAAGACAAAAAATATTAATTAAATACACAATTAAATGCTTTCTCAATGAGCATGATTTTTCCCAATTCCAGCTGCTACTATTTAGGAAGTAGCAAATCATGGTTAGTAGCTGCGATATAACTAAAAGCTATCGGCTAATAAAAAAAAAAGAAAGAAAAGAAAGGAAAAAAGAATGAGTCCTTTGATAGGTCCAACCCAAACTTCCTGTTACAGAACAGTAAATACAAAACAGAAAACAATTGTTTGATATGTAAAGCACGCTGGTACAGCTGATGGGCAAATGTGTCTGTGTGGGCAGACAGTGTGAAACCTGCACTGCCGTTGCACCCGCTGCTCTCCACAACATGGCTGTTTGCTGCTGACGAAACTCATCCTGACAGGAAGTGACATGCAGGGCTGTTGTCGTAGAGATCTACAGTAGAGAAATCCATTACAAGCATCCAACTAAAATAACTCACTGTAATTTAAATCAGATAGATATAATCCAGACAGAGGGTCCATTTGACTCACAGGGAAATCTGTGGTAGCACTGTCCAGCTGGGCCAGATGACACAAAGCTTCTCTCTGCACTGAAAACAGAGAAATCACTGACTTATGCACAATACAGAGGAAAACTAAGGCTATCCAACAGTTTATCACAGAAACTCAAGGAGTAAAACAGTCCTTGTAAAAAATCTGGTTGACACGGTTCAGTACGGCCCATCTTAAAGGAATAGTTCACCCAAAAATTAACATTTTATCATCATTTACTCACTCTCATGTCGTTCCAAACCTGTATGAGTTTCTTTCTTATGCTGAACACAAAAGAAGATATTTTGAAGAATTTTAAATAATCAAACTGTGGTTGGTCCCCATTGACTTCCATAGTAGGGAAAGAAATATTATGGAAATCAATGGTAACCATCAACTGTTTCATTACCAGCATTCTTCAAAATATCCTCTTTTATGTTCAACATAAGAAAGAAACTCATACAGGTTTGGAACGACATGAGGGTGAGTAAATGATGACATTTTCATTTCAGTTTTGACAAAATGTTCAATTTTGGGTGAACTATCCCTTTAATGCTGCTTGTGCAACTAGTTAAGTGAAAACTGTAAAATGTTAGAAAAAAAAAAAACAGATAAAAGGAACAGATTTCACATTTGTTTCTTTTCAACATACTCATCACAATGCTAGTATGTGACAAACCAAATTTAAAAGTTTACCAGAGGTGCGTTTGTGCAGTAACTATAATTTGTAGCACAATTTCTGTATATTCTGGCATTGACATGTCGCATCTCATGTATTGCTGCCAAAATTAAGCAAACTACAGATAAGTTGAAAATGATTTTCTTGTTAAGGCCAATAACTGATTAATTGGCTGTAATTCTATACTACTTTGTCTATTAAATTAAAAATAAAATGCTACAAACTAAAATTAATCATTTTAAATGCTAAACGTGAATTTGGGCATCACAACATATAACTTTCAGTTTTGGAAAAATATATACATTTACATAAAAATATATTCAACAGTTTTTTTTATCAATTTTATGCAAATGTTAGATCATGGCAAAAGTCTAAAGGCAAAAAATGGAGGAAATAATAAAGCACAATTAAATTTCCAACGTCAACTTACGAGTGATAAATTCAATAAATAGACAATAACCAATATGAAACCAATATACAGGTGCTGGTCATCAAAAAGTTGATTTATTTCACTAATTCCATTCAAAAAGTGAAACTTGTATATTATATTCATTCATTAAACACAGACTAATATATTTCAAATGTTTATTTCTTTTAATTTTGATTAGAGCTTACAGTTCATGAAAGTCAAAAATCAGTATCTCAAAATATTAGAATATTACTTCAGACAAATACAAAGAAAGGATTTTTAGAAATCTTGGCCAACTGAAAAGTATGAAAATGAAAAGTATGTACAGCACTCAATACTTAGTTGGGGCTCCTTTTGCCTGAATTACTGCAGCAATGCGGCGTGGCATGGAGTCGATCAGTCTGTGGCACTGCTCAGGTGTTACGAGAGCCCAGGTTGCTCTGATAGTGGCCTTCAGCTCTTCTGCATTGTTGGGTCTGGTGTCTCTCATCTTCCTCTTGACAATACCCCACAGATTCTCTATGGGGTTCAGGTCAGGCGAGTTTGCTGGCCAATCAAGCACAGTAACACTATGGTCATTGAACCAGCTTTTGGTACCTTTGGCAGTGTGTGCAGGTGCCAAGTCCTGCTGGAAAATGAAATCAGCATCTCCATAAAGCTTGTCAACAGAAGGAAGCATGAAGTGCTCTAAAATTTCCTGGTAGATGGCTGCGTTGACTGTGGACTTCAGAAAACACAATGGACCAACATCAGCAGATGACATGGCAGCCGAAATCATCACTGACTGTGGAAACTTTACACTGGACTTCAAGCAACATGGATTCTGTGCCTCTCCTCTCTTCCTCCAGACTCTGGGACCTTGATTTCCAAATGAAATGTAAAATTTACTTTCATCTGAAAAGAGAACTTTGAACCACTGAGCAACAGTCCAGTTCTTTTTCTCCGTAGCCCAGGTAAGATGCTTCTGACGTTGTCTCTGGTTCAGAAGTGGCTTGGTAGCTCTTTTCCTGAAGATGTCTGAGCGTGGTGACTCTTGATGCACTGACTCCAGCTTCAGTTCACTCCTTGTGAAGCTCTCACAAGTGTTTGAATCGGCTTTGCTTGACTGTATTCTCAAGCTTGCGGTCATCCCTGTTGCTTGTGCACCTTTTCCTACCCAAATTCTTCCTTCCAGTCAACTTTGCATTTAATATGCTTTGATACAGCACTCTGTAAACAGCCACACCTTTCAGTAATAACCTTCTGTGACTTACCATCTTTGTGGAGGGTGTCAATGTTCGTCTTCTGGATTACTGCCAAGTCAGCAATCTTCCCCATTATTGTGGTTTCAAAGAACAAGAGATACCCAGAATTTATACTGTAGGGATGGTCATTTAATGAAGCTCAAATGTAAATATTCTAATATTTTGAGATACTGATTTTTGACTTTCATGAGCTGTAAGCTCTAAACATCAAAATTAAAAGAAATGAACATTTGAAATATATCAGTCTGTGTGTAATGAATGAATATAATATTCAAGTTTCACTTTTTGAATGGAATTAGTGAAATAAATCAACTTTTTGATGATATTCTAATTATATGACCAGCACCTATAAATTTACAGTGTGATAATGTGGCTTAATACTTGTAAAAGAATAATAAACAACAAATAAACAATTAAAATATTAACATCAAACATTCTACTCACGCAACCCTAATAACAGACCAAAAAGACACAAATCTTGTATAAAAATGAACCCATGGGAAATTTAATGCGTTAAATCCCTAATGAACACATTACAACTCACCTGTGCAAGTGCCAAGACTGGGATCATACCCCTGAAGGTTCTCGTCCTGTACCACTTGTTTAAGGTTTATCCTAAGTTCCTCTTTTATCCCTCTTCTCTCTCCCTCTATTTCCTCGCCTCTGCTTCTCCTTTTTCCTCTCTCCATCTCTCTGTCTCTGTAGGTTGAGTTCTCTAAATCTTTTTTTATCTTCTCCTCCCTGTCCTCATTGGTCCGGCTGACAGGGACTGTCGGCCAATCAATTCCTAGTGTTTTCAGAAAGTTGACAATGTCACTGTCCTGTGGCAAGGCTGGACAAAAGGACACAGTGTACCTAAATGGAATAAAGAAAGAGTTGATTAATCTGTCCTTTTGGTGACAAAATTTACAGCAATATCATAAAAGTCAAAGCAATCACCCTTGTCTTCTGAGCTGTGCCCCGAGGTGGTCGGCAATGAGAATGGTCCGTAGCTGCCCCAGAGCTAGTGTATCCGGAGACGGCACGGTTTGTTTGGTGTGGAGGGCAGGGCAGTTGATGAGGACACAACCCTGTCTCTGAGCAGCAGGTCTCAGATATGGCGTTATTCCACATAAAACACCTCTGAATGCTGCACAGCGATCCACACACACGCGCAGACCCTCTGGTGTCACTTCAGTGGCTCCTATCGGCAATACACTGCTGCCACGAAGAGAGCGAATACCACTGAGAACATCAGAGGGAACCTGAAAACACACACAATCGTCAAATACACAAGTGTATTTAGTGTAACAATTTTCATATTTAGTGTAGCTGCCCAGGTACACTTTCTCATTAAATCAAAAGTTTGTTGAAAATGGTATGAAGTGATTTGAAAGAATGCACAAAACCAACATGAATGCAAAGAATGCATTTTGAAGTCACCGTGAAATCAAAATTGACAATTCTTTTTTTTGGAATATTGCAGTGTTTATTATAAATTTTTATCTTTGGACATTAAAATAAATAAATAAATAAAAAGTATATATATATATATATATATATATATATATATATATATATATATATATATATATATATATAAAAAATATAATTTTTTTATATTGCACATTAAAATAAATTAATTAATTAAAAAAAAAAAAAAAAAATAAATAAAATAAATATATATATATATATATATATATATATATATATATATATATATACATATATATTCTAAAATATTCATTTTTTTTTTTTTTACATATTACAGGGATACTCAGCGTTCTCGTCGCTTCATAAAATTCAGATTGAACCACTGATGGCAGATAAACTATTTTGGCGATGTTTTTTTTATACTTTTCTGTGCCTTGACAGGGTAATTTACTTGGCAGTCAATGGGAGTCACAAAACTCCCAGTTTTCATCCAAAATATCTTAAACTGTGTTCCGAGAACGAACAAAGCTTTTTCGGGTTTGGAACGACATGGGGGTAAGTGATTAATAACAAAATTTTCATTTTTGGGGTGGAGTATCCCTTTAATTTTTAAGCTGTAATTTTTTATAACATATTTCAAATATATTAATTCTTTATAATTATACAAGTCGCAGTTTTCACACATTTCAGAAACCACTAAACATTTTAAATTAGCCTTTTTCACACTTCCGCGTTCCTAGCTTCCGGATTGGCGCTTACAGGGTAAAAGTTTTTTCCGGTGACAACAGCGGTCGTACTTAACAAGAATGAGTTTTGTTTTTTTGTTTTTTTTTACGAATTAGATCCTATGAGAATGCTTGAACTGCCGGTACTGTAACGTTACTATACAAAGCGCAAACATTTCACAATTAACTGTTTGGTCAGCTCGAGTCATCACAAATACAAGTTTGATTAATTCTAAATGGTGGTATTTATAATTCAGTTAGCTTTGCCATTCTGTCCATTTGGTGCTGGCTGTGCATTATGACTCTCCACGTGATTTTTTCGCTATTACTATTAAAGTAATGTTGTATTTTCTAATTGCTCTTCTTTGCATTATTAGTAAATGTGCGTTGTATAATGTGCCCTGGGAAGTACATATTAATCAAGAGATAACTTGGATGGCTTTGTTCCTACTCTATAGGGATTACGTTGTTGTGTTGAGTTTAATATGCTTCAGCCGGACTGAGAATTGTTTAATGTAAGTTACAAACAAGTAAAATGTTATTTCTTTAGAGATTATATAACAACAACTTGGAAAACAGAAGCATTATTTAAGAAAAGGGCATCTGATATACATAGATATATCTATATCTATATCTATGCTGATATAGACCATTTCAACGGATATTCGGCGGTTTAAGGAAGTGACGTCTTTGTTCCTTGGACGTTTCCGGTTAGTGTTCAAAACAATGGCGGCAGGCGCTTGATGCGCAGTAGGATTGCGATCATTTATTTAATCCTGCCCTTTTAAAATTAGATCCTAGTTCCTCTGGTCTGGAACTAACATTAATTTATAAATAATTGGAAATTAAAGGGTTAGATTTCCGAGAAACGCGCCTGGATTGCAGCAGTGAAGCGAGAAACAGAATAGCAACTAGCAACTCTAGGATATACAGCGCACATTTCGATTCAGGTAAGGAAAAGTACTTGCTTTTTTCAATTTGATTATTTGTATTTATTTACGTTAACTCTTCAAGTATGATGCAGCTTTTTTTTTTTTTTTTAAATCTATTCTGGTTCAATGTACATATGTATAATATATGAATGAACGTGTGTGTATATGTATCTATGTGTATATAAGCTTTTATTTCCGTTTTATTTCAAGCGTTATGTGGGATGTAATTAGATATGAGTTCTCATTAGTTGTCTAGCTATCTTGTCAGCAAATAAATGCAGCGAGTAACACGTTATAGAAATGTATAACGTACATGTAAACTTGAATGTTGAATAGTAAAACGGTTAACGGCACGCAGTAGTTTACAAAAGCTAACAGTAAACATTTTATCACTTATTAAAAAATCTGAGATTTAAAAATGGGGCTACCGGAAATGCTTCAGGACCAGATATGCGCAGTAGCGTTCCAACGCCCTTTGTTATTGTTTACGTCCTTGAAATGGCGCGGACCTGTAACAGAACTAACTTTACCCTGAGCTGACGTAATTTCCGATTAACATCAATGCTACACACTCCATCCTAGTAGGTGGCGGGAAATGCACCTAAAGCTGGTTTGCCAACCGCCATAAAACGTCAAAAAAGAAGTAATTTACGATTTTTGTGAAAAAGGCTAATTAGAGCAGGCCACGCGAACTTTGGTGGTAACCATAGCAACAGTTTGTGGCTCCTTCCTTGAGATCCCTTATCGGACATTGACAAAACATAAAAAGGTATGTTTGTTAATACGTACTGTCCTTATTTTTCGCTTCACAACACATTTATATATCGCAAAACGTTTTAAAATTTCACTTACACGTTTGTTTTCCAGGGGCGCGAAAAGGGTTCACTTAACGTTACCTGAGAATTCCCTTAAACAAAATAAAACAAAAAATGACATTTTGACAAAATGAAAAAAACAAGGCTTCTCTGTCACTGGGGGAAAGTAGTAATAAATAAGGCCGTGATGATCATGACATTGTGGTTCTCCCATTAGCCAACATGTTGTTTTCGGTATTGGCATAACGATAGTCTGACCTAGATCTAACGGGCAGTGAGGAGTTAAATCATTTCTGCCGCAGGGTTCAAATGTTTGCTCGATGCCACCAATGTCAACAGTCTAGCTGGCGCCCTGCGTGTCTGTGCAGAGCTCGGGCTTATATTCTGACAATTCTGTGTCAGTGACTCTGTGATTCATAACCAGACGTCCGAGCAAAAGCTTGAAATGTCCAACACGGCGCTTCAAGCCATGCGTAAAATCGCCATGCGGAGAAGCGCTAGAATGCATCTGTCACTGGTGCAGGCCAGGAAGAGATCATAACACAGAAAATAAAAAACGCACATGTAAGCACATATTTCAGACTGACCTCTCCACCGGCGTACAGCGTCGTCAGAACCGTGTTGGGTGACAAGAAGTCACGATTTCTCAGGTTTTTGGCGCTGCTCTCCTTGAACCAGAGCTTCTCTCGCTCGCGGCTGATCTCGGCTTCATGGTCAGCATCTCTCCGCAACGCGCCGCTCAACGCTTTGACGGTGGACACGATGCTAAATGGCACGGCTTCCTCCATGATTAGGCTCAGTATGTTGCCATTGTCATTAGTGCCCGGACTCGAGGGATGTTACTGAGATTGACTGTAGTAGCACTGCGGTGTTGTGCTCGGATTGATCACCAATCAAAACAGATGCATGGGGACCGGAACGTTAAGAAATGTCACTGGTCAGAGGGGGCATATTTTCATGTAACACCAGTTCCCGGCTGCGTCCTTTTGAAAGGCGCCATTTTGGGTGTGGCGAAATCAGTTCAGTCAATGACAGAACAGAAAGTAAAAGTGCGCTTCTGATAAAATACATTTTGTTCAGAAGCTGACGTTTTATTTGAAAAGATATAGACTATTCTTTTTAAATAATATATGGATTACTATCCTTTTTATGACTGATATTTAACACATTAATCTATGTGCACCCAAAAATGGAAGTTATGTCATCTTTTTTCACTCTCTGCTTCTAAACCCACTTAACTTATTTATATATATATTAAATCATTTATTGTGCTATATTACAAAGTCATTTGATAGCTTTGGGTGAGGAAAAGAGTATTTATCATCTTTAAAGTATTCACTACAAATCTTACTTGACAGCTATATACTGTTTTCATTCATTTTATTTAAAACAGCAGCATGCACATTCTGCTATTTATTTCTGCTTGTCTGATAAAAAAGTAAGTAAATGATAATACTTTAGTTTTTAGGTGACCAAAGGTGAAAATTCTTTTAACTCAATTTTTAGACTTTTCTCTAAATGAACTTATAAGCCAGCCCTTTATTCCATTTAATGTTTAAGTAGACTGCATTAGGAATATTGTTTCCAGCATAAACATGTTTAAAAGTTTTTAACATTTGACTTCTGATACAAAAATATTATCTTATGGAACAGTAATAAGACACCATGCATACCTAAAAGGTTTTATAGGAATCTTTAGAAAAGTTTTTCAAAATGAGATCACACACTGGTCACACTTGAAGCATATTTGAATGCTGGTTGTTCAGTTGCTTATTTGAGTACTTCTGCTTTGTTTGTTGCAGGTAACAACTGTATGTAAGAGCTGAACTTGGGCCAAATTACATGTGACACGTTGTGGTTTACAGTAAGATCTAGATCTCTTCCCAATACAACTAAAACAGCAACACTGGCTCACAGATTTCACTTTCTATCCTCTAGCCAGAGTAAAATCTACAAAGCAAATCATCTAAAACCTGTTCCAGATCACTCATCTATTGAAAACACAAACCTCTATCATTCCTCTCTATATCATCATGTACATCTAAAAAATTCTTTGGGACGTTTGATGATAAAGGCCCCAAAGCAAAAAGAAAAGCCAACAAGTGATATATGACAAATGTTCTTAATTTATTATTAAATTAAATATTACAGAAACACAATTCAAATGTCTGACAAAGCATTTTAGTAAGAGATTTTTTGATTTACTGAATACTGAAGATTTGTGATTGTCAGGAAGTGATGCCAATCTTGGCTGACACGAAGTTCCCGGTGGCGAAACATATTTCTGGCGATCCGGGAGAAAACGTGTCATTCCAGAGCAACATCAGAACTCATATACACGCATAACATTGTAGATATATTCAAATAGATTTTAAGTAATACAGAAGTAAAATTCACATACAATATCATATATGAATGAGGCCAACTCCTGAATTTCCCCAACACATACAATTTTCGTCTTTAAGCTCCTGCAAGAAAGGAAGGACACAGAATCCATAGCCAGCTGTCAATCAACCAAACAGCTGCATTATGGGTTCCGTTACCATCCAAACTGCTGTGGCAATTTTTACTGACACTCCGTAAACAAACACATTCGGCAACGCTTCGTCATTTAACATTTTTTTTTCATATGGAAATTACATTTATCAAGTGTACTTTTATTAAATAAGAAAAAAGAAGTGACATTCAAACAGCTTTTACTACAAACAAGTTTGGCGCCTCTGCAAAAGAATCAAACTTGTTTATTTATCTTGCTTCATCTGTAGACTTGTGTCTTGAAAAACCTGTTCCCTATCAGAGAAGAGTGGGCAGAGAGAGGGAGGGAGAGAGAAGGAGAAGGGGGGTTATGCAAGGTAAATGAAGACAAAATGACAAGAGATTAAACGGGATATAAAATTGACTAAAGAAAGTCACATGAAGTAAAATGAAAGGAGGAACTAGTCTGAAATACGAAGCTTTCATTTTAGAATCAACAAGCTTGATGGCACATTGTAAAAATGTAAGATAAGACTAGTTGAAGTGATCTCTTCTCTCACTCTTTCCTTCTTTTTTTGTGAAGATTTCCTCATATTTGCCAAACAGTCGAATGAATGAGAAAAAGATGAGCAGAATGAGAGACGGTTTGTATGAAAGCATATTTCCAATATATATATATATATTTCATTTCAGTTCACTTCTGCTTGCAGAAGAGAAGGCAAGTTAACAAATGAAAGAAACCAGTGGAACAAAGGTGAAGAGAAATGAAAGAAAACTACTTGTCACTGTGATAAACAACATGAGAAGAGACACATTGAACAGATAAAAACTGCCAGGTATGAAAGAGATGAGATGAATAATTCTGTTACCTGCTCCTGTCATTCCTCCTCTTTCTTGCGCGCTCTCCCTCTCTCTGCTCCCTGGCTTGTGTGAGTTTGTCAAAGAGCGTCCGCGTATTTATGCCTACTGACTTCCTCCTCAGAAATCTGAGGAACATTTTCACTTTCACTTCTTCACTAGACTGCCCACAACCTCCCCCTCCAAACATCTCAATGTCTTTCCCTTCTCTTTTTATGATTCCTGTCATCTCTTTCTTATAATTTATATTTCTTTGTTTGTTACATTAAAAAGTGCTTCAACTATTATGGTTGATTAACTCATGTGATTGTAGGTGCAATACATGTTTTTTTTTTTTTTTTATTAATATATTATATATATTTATATAGTATAATATTTTTTTTATTATTTTTAAAACAGTTAAATATGAGAATTATAGAAGTCCATTTTTTTTTTTTTTTTTAAATTAGAAACTAGTCTTCTCAGACTTCAGGAAAGAGAATATTGCTGCACACATTAATATTCATCTGTCAGTCATTTCATTTTTGCTGTGTATAAAAGCGTTAAGATATCTGGGCCCAGCTGGGCTGAGCTCACTAACGGGCCAATATCATATTTCATTTATGAGGAGCCACCTGGAGCTCTCAGCCCAACCTGTCCAGGTGTGGGTCCATTAGTAAGCATGTGTGAACGCTTGTTTGGAAAGTCCGGTAGTTTTGGAGGTGAAGGCTGGTTCCCTTGAGATGCGCTTGCAAAATGAGGAATAACGTACCAATGTCAATGTTGAGCAGCCATCTACCCACACACCCACAGATAAAGGATTTGAAAACCAATTTATGATTTAAAAAAACACATGCAAGTGAAAAATGTTGTAATTTACATGATACAGGCACGTTTTTACGAAGGTACTCACATGCACCTAACTTGAACTGCAAGTTCTTGTTTTATAACACACTTGATAGAAATCCCATTAAAATACAACACTTCCTGTTTTACACAGATCAACTGCACTCAATCAACCTGTTTTCTTTTCCAGACAGAAAATGTTGACTTTTTATTGCTTATAATGATGCATATGCAGGTATATTTTATTAATCAAGACAAGACAAATATCTGTGGCAAAAAAATTTGTATTTCCAACAAATGTTGTCAAATGATTACAATCAAAAACATATTTTTTGACATGTAAGGCATCTGATACAAACAGCAGACGGCATGCGTTCCCCACATTCACGCAAAATTGGCATATGCTCACAGACATTCACACACGGTTTCTCTCCTCGCTAAGAGGAAAGGCGGCTGGGAAGACGAGAAAGAGGAAGCTGAGGTTCTCAGTGTGTTTGGGTGCCTGTATGTGCAAAAGCACGTGTGGAAGTCCATTAATGAGGGTTTATGTACATTGCATGTACTGGCATCTGTAGTGTCTTCTTTAAAACAGGCGCTTCTCATAGCTGAAAGAACAAAATAAAAGATCAGTTAATTTTTTTTATTTAAGTTCAATCTTGTACATCATTCCATTCAAAAGTGTAGTTTCAGAAAAATTTGACATTTTCTCATGTTCACAAAGGCTGCATTTATTTGATTAAAGATAAATATTTTCTTTGTTAAAATATATTTTTTTTAAATGTCATTTATTCCTGTGATGGCAAAGCTGATTTTCCAGCAGCCATTACTCCAGTCTTCAGTGTCACATAATCCTTCAGAAATCATTGTAATAGGCTGATGTGGTGTTTAAGCAACATTTCTTATTATTATCATCAATGTGCTGCTTCATATTTTTGTGGAAACCATGATACATTATTCTTTCTAGAATAATGTATTTTTGATGAATATAAAGTTCAAAATAACAGCATTTATATGAAATGGGAATCTTTTTGTAACATTATAAATGTCACTTTTTTTTTTAAAGATTTATTTTCAGCATTTTGCCTTTATTTGGATAGGACAGTATTTCAGACAGGAAGCAAGGTGGGAGAGAAGAGGGGGGGATAGGATCGGGAAAGGTCCGCGAGCCAGGACTTGAACCCGGGCGCCCGAAGCGCAATGGCACTATATGTCGGCATACTGCCCACAAGGCTATTGGCACTGACATAAATGTCACTTTTGATCAATTTTAATGCATTCTTGTTGAATGAAAGCATTATTTGTTTTTTTTAATATTACTGACCCCAAACTTTTGAGTGTACAATATATTCAGACTAAGTGTACGAATGTTTAACTACCTGTGTAGGCTGTGCACGCCACCCTCCATCTGAGCTGACATTGTCCTCTTTTCAAACCTCAGTTCACCAGAATACATCATTGCCCTGAGACAGATGAAGAAAGAAAGAGGGGAGAAAAAAAAAAGGAAAAATGACAAACTGTCTCTCATTAACCTCAAACATGAATATTTGGGTTTGTGTCTGTTTTAGCAGTGCATTATTGGGTTAAATGTGCAGTGTATAGTTTCCGTGCCACTAAAGGAATCAAACAGAATTGCAAAAATAAGCAATGATTGTTTTGGAAACAATCATTCTTTTTACAGTTTTGTTTGTGGCACTTTTAATGCATTTAATTGCTGGTATGTGAGTAATTAGTGTGACTGTGTGTACCTCAACTGTGTGAGGCTCTTTGCACCGATGTCTTGGCAGGAATGCTGTATGCCAACGAGGAGATATGGAACAAACTTATGGATGGAGCCTTTATCCTGAACAGCCCCTGAAACTCCCTGAGCTACTTTAATCTTATCACTCTCACTGAAAAAGAGACAGAGGGGTTGAGATAGTGAACATGGTTTCAATTTATATTCTGTACAACTTTCTCAGTCTAAGATATTAGCTTTTATTAATGTTCCATTAAACTACATAAATCATAAATATATATAATTATCAATCAAGCATTAGTCCATATAAGCAGTTGTGAAATAGCTAGCATATAGCAAAGCTGTTTCAAAAAAACATGGGAGCCTGTAATTAGTAGCAGGAACTAAGAGCAATAAGTGCACAGTATTGTATTTGGGAAAGGATTTATTTTTGCGTCACACCTGAAGTATCTGCTCTGTGAGCCTAAGTTCTTGTCCATGGCATCCAGTGAACCCATCCCTCTGTACTTCTTCAGACGGATCCCATCCGAAAAGAAATATTCACCAGGAGCTTCAGATGTGGCAGCAAGCAAAGACCCCATCATCACTGAGAGAAATCAAAAGCAGAAGAGAATTTGGCTTTAATTATGATGTTAGTCTGCATCTTGTGAATCTATATCAAACCCATATCTCACCTGTAGATGCTCCTAATGCAAGTGCTTTAGCAATGTGACCAACTGTCTGAATCCCCCCATCAGCGATGACAGGCACGCCAAACCGCCGAGCATATTCTGATACCTTATACACAGCTGTTGCCTGTGGCCTCCCGCATGCTAGCACTGAGAATAATGAGAAAGAGACCCTTACTATCAACCTAAACTTGAATATTCAACAAATATTAATCGTGTAGACGAGGACAATCATATGCATTGATAAAAAATACTCTCCACTAACTTGTTCATACAAACATAGACGTCCATACTCGCTCCCTCACACACACACACACGTTTGTTTTTGTGAAAAGTGGGGACATCCCATAGGCGTAATGGTTTTTATACTGTACAAACTATGTATGCTATTGCCCTACACCAACCCTACACCTAAACCTACCCCTTACAGGAAACCTTGTGCTATTTCAGATTTTCAATACACTCCATTCTGTGTGATTTATACGTGTTTTGAAAAGTGGGGACATGGGGTAATGTCCTGAAAAGTCACCACCTCCTTGTAATATCTGTCATACCCTTGTCATTATACATCCTCATTATATATCCTCATTTGTCACAAAAACGTGTGCACACACAAACACAGACGCAGACAGACAGACATGACTCATGACTGTGTATTCTTTACTCATGCAGTCATGTGACTTTAGTCAGTGTCAACCAACCAACCAGTAAACGTTACAGAGACAGTATTGCATGTCAATTCAAAATGAGGCCAAACCAAAATGAATCAAAGAAATTTAAATCATTGCACTACTTTGAACTTCACTAAGTTCAAAGACAAAAAGTTAGCATTATATGAAATGTGGATTTATGAAAGTGGAATTTTAGATGTGAGATTTTCTATAAATGGTGAGGTAACATGAGAGGAGAAGAAGAGGAGCCCATCAGCAAACCCTCTACAAGTCTTGACAAACAAGGACAAGTGAGAAAGTTTCAAAATGATTTGAATCATTCTCTGAATTCACCTTAATCTTTTGCTCCACTGTCTATGACCTTTTGCAAGACCATCACAATAAAAAGGAAAAACTTGCAGTGGTGAGCATGTGATGCGCACACACACACACCTGTCAAACCCACTTATTATCGGTTCCAAATGTTGAAACTACTAGTGCAAATTATACTCATTTATTTAATCAATCTAACTAATTAAACATTATATTAATTAGCATAACAAGTTAAAAGTTGCATGCACGATGCATGGAAATCCATGCTGTCATGTTTTTTGGAATTTTCGTTGTTTTATTTAAGACAATGAACGAGTAGACAAGAAATGAAGATGGGGCAGCAGCACTGGGAAATGACAAGTGTCAGCTTTTTACCCCAAACCCCCTTCACACCATCTGCACTCTGCATACAGTAAAATGAAGAAAAAAAAAATGGTGTGAGTGAAATTAACACGAACTACACTGAACTGTAAAACAAAGACCTTCTGCAGTGAGACCAATGGTTGTGAAACCCTCAGCTATTTCTGCTGTGTTAAAGTGCACTTCATACACTCCAGTGCTCTTACAGCAGCTCTAAAACCTATTTGGACACTTAAGCCATTTTTGTAGCATTTCCATTGCACACATAAAATATCAAAGCAAATGACATATAGAAAAACAATGCTAGAGCTTTTATAATTTCACTTTATTTCATCTAATTTCACTTGGCATTGACTTTTAATCAGTGACTTAGCAAATGTATCAAGTTGTTTCCCCTCAAGATCATCACATTAACTAAGATACATTAATGTTTGAAGAAAGTGACCAAATGTTCACTGCTGTCATTTTAGCAGCATGTTTTATTTTTTTAAATAAATGTCACTTGGTTTTATATTTCATGATACAGTGACATTTTTTAAGTGTGACTTTTGTGTCCAAATATCTCTCTGGCCACTGCACAAGCTAGTTTACGTATGTTAGTGAGGGATTCTGGGTAACAAACTTAGATCAGAGGAAGTGCCAAACGCCATTACTGACAGGTTAGTCAGACAATGACAAGCATCCAAAACCCCAAAAACCAGCAACTACTTCTAATGATGCAGAGCCATTAACCAGTCAATGCAGCAGGCAGAGTGAGATAGTGAGCCAATGGGATCTGTATGGGGATCAGGGGGAGGGACTTACTGGAGTATCCCGTAACAGTAGTTGGGGTTTTGGGGCTGTGGAGCTTTAAACCAGGAGGAATACTGAGAGGCGCTAGAGAGACAATTATAGAAAGGGAAATAGAGACTGAGAAAGAGCACACGGTAGCTCTGTTCTAAAACCTTGCCTTGCTTTCTTCCAATTATAACTAATTGTTATGGAACCTTGTAAGGAATGGATTTGGAATGCAGTACAAAGGCTGCAACTGTGTGCAACACAGTTTGATGTCAGCATGTTGCTAAACTGCATGCTAACAGTATGATACTCTAATAAGCATGAAAATGTTACACTCATAAATGCTGGGTAAAATACTACCTATTTATTTTACAGTAGAAAACATTCTATTCAGTTTAAATCATAAATGTATAATTTATAAATCAAAAAGCCATCCTGGATTTATTTGCAATGCATTATGGAACTGTAATATTAGTGAAGGACATATACAACACTAAAGATTGAAAATTAGAAATATATTACATTTTAAAATATTTAATATATTTCTAATTTTCAATCTTTAGTGTCACATGATCCTTCAGAAATTATTCTAATATGCTTGTTCTTATGTTTTACTCTCACTTTTGATCAATTTAATGCATCCTTGCTGAATAAAAATATGAATTACTTTTAACAAAAAAAAAAAAGAAGTAAACAGTAGAGTATCTCATAAGGCAGTATAATTATGCCTACCTTCTGGAACAGTCTTTGCTAGGTTTTGGAACAGAGCTGATAAAAAAAAAAGGGAACTGATGCAAGTAACAAAAACAACCGGTTGAAAGAAAGAAAATATGCCATAGAGACAGTCAAAGAAAGCACAAAAGAAGGGAAAACAGAGGAGAAAAAGATAAAAAAAAAAAAAAAAAAAGTGTAAAAAGAGAAAAACTTGGACAGAAAAGAGAAAGGAAGAGCCTCCACTACCATGCTCCCATCATTCACAGCGACAGAGAAATACATTTGTCACAGAGAACTATACAAACGGATAGACAGACACATCCATATTAATTCTTAGACAAACCCCACAGAGTATGGAATAATACTAACACCACACAAACAAAAATATGAAAACTTCTCCACAGATTCTAAAACCCCAGAAAAATGCTGGAAAAGAGGAAACAGGGCAGTGCAGATCGTCTGCCAATCAATCTGCACAATTACCTTGCAGACCAAAGCTGCAGGGATATTTGGGAAATGACAGATAATTTGGACTGCTCTAACAATGTTAAAAGAAAATCAGAGGAGGCACTGGACATTAGCTGCTCTCTGGAATGACTGGATGTAGAAATACAGCCTGTGATTGGCTGAGGGGCATGCAGTCAGGTGTGGGATTGGTGGACTGACCTTCTTGTGTGATGCAGATGGAGCCGCTGCCCATTCCCACTCTGAGAGCATCTGCTCCGGCATCAATCAAATTCTTTGCCTGAGCTGCAGTCACCACTACAACAGACAGACAACCCATGTTAACTGTGTGTTTGCAGATATTATGTTCAAAAAGATTGTGTTTAAAACTAACCATTGCCGCCGATGACTTGTATGTTAGGATATTTCTCTTTTATGTACTTAATCATATTAATCTGAAAGACGGAATTTCCTTGGGAAGAGTCCTAAAGTGAGCAGAGAGACAATAGGTAACCAAAAAGGACAAAATATAAACCATCTTCAAGAACTGATTATCTGAGAGACATTAAGCCCAAAACAGGCCTCACCAGGACAACCACGTCTACACCAGCCTGCACCAGCAGGTCGAGTCTGTATTTGTCATCTTTGTGTGTTCCGATGGCAGCGCCACAGAGCAGCTGTTTACGAGAATCCTTTGAGGCCAAAGGGAAATCTCGGTTCTTCTTCAGATCTGTCCGAGCGATGATTGCCACCAAACAGCCCTCCTCGTTTACTATAGGAAGCTTACCTATGACAAATAAACACTGAGTGTGAGAGCTCCACATGAGTGAATTATCTTGCATCACTGACTTCCTTCCAAACTTGGTTTTAATCAAGACTGATTCAAAATGATAACTCATGAATTTGTGAGTGTTATTGAGAGATTCATTTTTACTTTTTTATTTGGTTGTTTAATACCATGTCAGCAGCTTTATTTATGGCTGAAATCACTTACATAGGCAAATTAACAAATTGATAAACCATTAGAAGGATATATATATATATATATATATGGGATCAATTTTCCAGGTAAAGTATTGCAGTCACGGATAAAAAAAAAAAAAAAAATCGCAAGTAAAAATATATTGCACAAAATATAAAGATGAAAGCAAATTTTTCAGAATAGCAAACAATGATCACGGATCGAAAGATAATAAGCGTAGATCAAAAAATTAATAGCGCATTTTAAAAAATAAGCATGAAACTAAACTTTAAAAATATATTGCACAAAACCGTAATATCAATGCAAAATTATCCGACTTGCACAAAATGATCCATGACCATTGTTTGCTATTCTGAAAACTGTGCTTTCATTTTTACATTTTGTGCAATATATTTTAACAAGTTTTTACATTTTGATTTCATACTTTTGACAGAAAATTGATCCCATAGATATAGAATAAATCATTTACAAAAAGAATAATAAAATATTAATATTTAAGAGACAGATCTGCACTTAAAAATCTAGAAGTTCCTATGGACACTTTACCAAATGCATTATTTCAAATAAATGCTGAACAATAGTGCACACTGGATAGGATCACCAAAAACAAGATGCAAGATTACTGTCTTGCAGTTATTTTGTGGCATGCCACTGCTAAGAAATGGTGCATGAAACACTGCTATATAGGTTAATGAATAATTAACATTCATATAAATGTTTTATTTGGTTCAAGGATTAATCCAAAACTTTCAAAAGGGTAAAGAGCTCTCATAAACACTTAAATTCTACCCCACCTTTTTTGCTCCTCTGGAGGATTTCATTGGCCTCTTTCAGTGTCACTCCTGCTGGAGCTACAACCAGGTCCTCCCTTTTAGTCATTACCTGAGAGAGAGAAAGTTAAGGTGAGCTGAGTTCAGTGAAAACTGCTTAGCCCTCATCCTCTGTTAAGCCCCACCCACCTCACTGAGGGGCAGGTCATGCTCCGACTCTTTGAGGAAGTCGATATCTCGTGATGAAATGATGCCGACCAGACGTCCACCCATCTGTCCGTTGTCAGTGATCGGAATCCCGCAGAATCCATGCCGAGCTTTTGCCTGAAATACGTCTCTTACTCGCTCGTTAGGACTCATCACCACCGGATCCGTAATGAAACCCTGCTCATACCTCTAAACGGGGGTTGATCAAAAGCGGAGGGAAAGGGAGGGAGAAAAGTCGAGTGATGTTCTATTAGGCATTTCTACTTGGGAGTCACCTCGATACATATCACTTCATACAAAATGAGGTGTGGACTTCTCATTCACAAGGATGCTGTTGCAACTACAGGGTAAGGGTCAGAAGAAAAACAGATTACTACGAATGAGAGAAGAAAACTGGTACAAACATAAAGAGACAAAGACGTGAAGAGACTCACCTTGACCTTGCGGACTTCATTAGCCTGGAACTCTGGTGTGCAGTTATGATGAATGAAGCCAATCCCACCAGTCAGCTGTGACAACACATTATTACATTAGACTTTAGAACAAAACAACATGCATAGATGGTCGATCTTTGTAAATTTAGGTTTAAAGGCTCTGGTTTTGGGGAGACTGTGCAGGAGATTTGCAGGGGGGAAAAAAAGCGCCACTTCCCTGGAAGAGGAAGATTGCAAATTTTAGATGTCTGCTAAGATTTTTATTTTGTCAACTGTTAGAAGTATACTTGCAAAGACGGTCTAAAATCTAAAGGACATCTTCAAACTCCTATCTTGATTCATGGGGATTTTAATGACTTCATTGATATTCAAATGTGAGGTAGCATATTTGCAAATAAACTTTTCTTTTGTAATATGCATACATAACAGATAATTGTGCTTAGTCGAATGCCTATAATAGTAAGAGCGCTTTCTGTGGTGGAATCTTGTGTCAGTCATTCTCTTACCGCCATAGCAATGGCCATGTCAGACTCTGTGACTGTATCCATGGGTGACGAGACCAGTGGAGTTTTCATTGTGATTTGTTTGGTCAGCGCTGATGTCAGGTCCTACAGAGAGAGCCAATCAAATTAAACCACTGATGATATACAAGAAACATCATCCATCCAACAGTAGAGAGCAAAAAAATTTACTACTTTTGACATCTGCACAAAAGTAGTTTTTCACTTACCACTTGGTCAGCTGTGAAGTCAATGTACCCAGGCAGAATCAGGAAGTCACTGAAAGAGAATGGAGAAAAGTGGACAGAAATGAGATTAATAAATTTACAGCTGATGCAAGTGATTTTGAAACACATAAACACATATCACCATTACTTGACAGATGTAACTGGAAAAAAGTGTCTTGAGAAATAATACCCGTCTCTGTGACAGCGCCGTATTGGACTAGCCAATCAGGAATTTCTATAAGTGGCTCTCGCCAATAGCAAGAGTTTGGGGCGGGGCTAACTGTTTGACCAACCAATGAGTGGACTGGAGTAGAGTGTTTGGGAGACTGTACGTATGTATGCATTTAGAAACTTTATTTTGTGCAATTCTGCAGAAATCGCAATGATTCAGTGAGTTGTTGACAAGTATCGATTCGCCAACATTCAACTCTCTTATCTCGTACACACTGACACTAACAGATACCACGCTGATTATGTTCCAGAGACAGTCATTTTATCTATTATATGTCACATATGTTGTTTACGAGTGTCAAGCAACGCCCCGTTTATGATAAAAACCTCATCATGTCCAGTGTAAACAGTGGATTAACTCTAGTCTCCAGAACTCTAGTGTTAGATGGTGAACAGAAAGGCGTTTCTAGAAAAAACTCGCACCTGCCACGGATAGGCTTTCACTCGAGGACATTACATGCTTTACATGGCACCAGAGAATTTGTAAAGAGAAAACGACCACAACATACTTCACAAAGCTCACCCTATTTATAGCACATTTGGAGGGCCTGGCGTAAAAGATAGCGATTAGTTTTGGTACAAGAAAAGCTGCTTGGGGTGCCAGTGGTTTAAGAATAGACTGTGGTAACTCTGCTTCTCTGTACTTGGCATAATGAAATGGCAACAGATGATGAATCAGCCATACATAGTTCATCATTCAATCCAAGATGTCCTTCCGACCTGACTTAACCTTGTGAACCCACATGCGCCGTCCATAGTGATCAGTCTATGCAGTACTGACCCACGGGTCACCGAATTGCATAATAGATTAAAAAATAAAAAACAATAAAAAAAACAACAACAACAATAGTGTGCTGTCAGTCACATATACCCATGCTGGATGTCAAACCAGACAAACGTGGACCAACAACGACACCTACATGCTGTTCAGCTCACGTTAGCTGTTTAAATGAAGCTGCATACTGTGTGAGCACATCTGCAGTGTTGACAAACAAGAGTGTTTGATGTTTAACAAATAGCAAGCATATGGAGAATGCAATAAGACACAAGTTAAGGTATTTACTTATAGGTAAGGCCGTCTCCACAGTTGAAAAGCTGCTGTCCGGTTAGACCGTCGTCAGGCACGTAGCCCGTCTGTCCGCTGATCAAATAGTCCGCCATAGCGCATGAAAAGCGTAAAAGTCCAAATTTCTCACAGGATGAGTGTTTTTCAAGACGGTGAACCGGTGCGCACACAGTCCGGTGAGTGATGTTCTCCTCGGAGCCTCAATCTGACACAGTCTTTACGACACCAAATGGCACGTTAAATGTCGCAAAAAGCTCAGGTTTCTGTGAAGAAACTGCTCTGAATCAAAGAAAACCCAATACGCTCCTGTTTTTGGGACTGAAGCTGACCCGTAGTGCCCACAAGCATCACACGTGTCTGTCTGTAGGACGACTTCGTCTTCCGCAGATATAAATAAGGTGTCTTCGTACGTCACTTCCGGACTCTAGCAGGGCGGCGTTTATTCGCTAAAACTGTTTTATTTAATATTCCTGAATATAGGAGACTGGGGGTCATCGCTTCACCCTGGGGTGCAGTGGGAGGGTGGGGTGTTTGTTTGTGTAGTCGTTCTCGTTATCTCGCGCGCACATGTGCTCAGCACGAGGGGAACTTCTTCGATTTAAATTTATCTCTTGCGCTATGCTGCTGACTTTATTTGGCTCGTATGAACTGACCTAAATATGCAGGCCCGGGAGCGCGCGAGGACAACTCATGCCCTTCTAGTGCGCGCAAAGACCATTTGAGGACTGTTTTTACTGTGAAATCATTTTCTTAATATTTACTCTATTAGGGCCGCAATAAAAAATACAGTAATAAAATCAGTGTTACATATTTAAGCCAAACAGTGAATCTTCACTGCTTGTCAGTAAAAGCAATTATTTTGTATAAGGGTTTGACCTTGAATTTTAATATTAATATTTCCGTTTTATAATAAATCAGAAATATTGCCATTGATATTGCATCTGATCTGTACGAGTTCGATTTTTGAAGACAAAAAAACTAAATCCTTTATGACACATCATCAAAAGGAAAAGTGGTTCATACAATACTGCATATCTGTTTATTATTTTTCTATAAAGATCAAAATCTTTTCTTTCATGGCTGTGGGTTGCCTATTGTAACCATAATTATCCTGATGTAAGAACAGTGTAAGTATTCTGTTTGTGATACCTCCAATTCTGTGTAAACATAAAATGGAAAATATGAGCTGTACTACTATATGGCACCTCTTACATTCTGGTGTCTGAGGTGACTTGTTAAAAAGTTGTGTGGTAGATAAATACATGCCACTTCAAATGCACATTCCAAATTTTGGGATCATTATAATTTTTTTTCTTGAAGAAAAAAAAACTTATTTAGCAAGGATACATTCAACTGATCAAAAACATAAGACATTTAATGTTATAGAATATTTATATTTTTAAATACATGATTAAATGTTCTAACTTAGATTTTTTTTTTAATCCATTTTCCATACTACATTTAGCAGCACAAACATGTTCAATTGTGATAAGATTTAATAATAAAATAATATGAATACTAATAAAATAATAATCCTTACCTTATTAAAATTAATTTTTAAAGAAATCTTGAGCACCAAACCAGCATATTAGAAAGATTTATGAAGGATCACGTGACAAGGAAGACTGTAGTAATGGTTGCTGAAAATTCAGCTTTGCCATCACAGGAATAAATTACATTTAAGATATATTAAGACAGAAAATGGTTATTTTAAATATTTCACAATATTACTGTTTTACTGTATTTTTAAACCAAAAAAAAATGCTGCCGTGGTGAGCATTAGAGACTTCTTTCAAAAACCTACAAATACTACTGACTGCAAAATTTTGGGTGTAGTGTAATGCAAATACTGCTTTAACGTGTGTGCACAAGAAAACACAAGAAACTCTGTCTGGTTTAAAAACTTTCTCTCAGTAACTCTATTTCTGTATTAATGTACAACCGTTGAAAATTACAGCATCATTTGTTTTTCATCTTTTTTTCAGTTTTCAGTTTTTTTTTTTTAAATGATCTAACTATCAACAGCCATTTCCAAGGAACAAAAAAAAAAAAAAAACATGAGAAGAAAGCAAGAGTGAGAAGGAAAGAAGGCAAAAGTAATGGCAGGAGCAATGATGGAGGAAGAAAAGAGTTAGATCGTTTTGGTGGAGTGTTTTGAGTGTGAGAGTGTGCGTGTGCGTGCGTGTGTAATGTCAGCTGATGTGGGGATGTGAGAATGCAATGTTTGCGTATGTGAATCCTTGAACATAATCATGCTATTCTCAAACCCTGCAGCAGAGTAAAGATTAGAAAGCAAAAAAGGGGCACTGATGAAGGAAAGAATGAACAAAAGGGGAAAAAATGCTTTGAAAAGAGATGCTATAAATGTGAAAAACAAAGGAGATGGACAAAACGTTATGAGATGCAGAGTAGAGTTTTGACAAAAAAAGTGGAGGGGTATCTTTGGAGAGAAGGGACCAAGACAGTTGAGAGAAGAGTGAACTCGATGTGGATTTGATGGACGGATGTTCAGGTGTCATGGAAATCCTTCAGCAGCGTCCGTCTCTTCTGCTCAGCAATGTGCATCTGATTCTCCAGATCCTACAGAGAGAGCGAGAGAAAAATAAGTGTTTTTTCTTAATTCCAGTGTTCATTTTCAAAACTTCCTCTGGTTTTTGTTCCATCTCTCACCCCTCTATCGTTAGCACTCGGCTCTCCTCTCTCATAAGTGTCTGCTCTCTCCACTTTCCATGACAAGTTCTCGATCTCCGCCTCCAGCTGCGCTTGCTGATACTCAAACTACAGGGAATAAAAATGAGATTTCCCATTACCAAAGACTGATCTCAAAGAGATATTTGACCTTCAATAAAAGATTCACATTTAATGCAATAGCTTACCAGTTTTTTGCGGGGTCCAGACTCCATGTAGTAGGCATAAGGATAAGTGTACTGCAGTGTGTAACGACACTATGGAGAGAGCAAACAGACGGCGTAAGCATGTGGAAAAACAGACCCTTATGTGTGAAAATTTGTGCCTGCAGAATAGAGCTGCAATATAAGACATAATGCAGTTCTGGTTATTTTGATTCATGTCAAATCCCAAAGGCTACGATTTAATAAAACAAATATATACTCGTGATTGTTTCAGAGTGAAGCGTGACACTGTCATTTGACTTGTGAGCAGTGTTTTCAGTTTGTTTCATAGTAAATGCATGCTAATTTTTGGGTTGATTAACGTACATTTGGGAACACAACATGCGCCAAACATCTTCCCAAACTTATGAGAAGTGCTTAAAAACTGGCTGCCATGAAAAAAAGAGAAGCTTTAAGATTCCCCTCCATTTTTCCACCAAAATAAAAGTTTGAGGGTTTAATGTTTGAAAATTAAAAAAAATAAAGACAGCAATAAATATTACTACTGAAAGTTTGTATTTTACTGTAAAATAAAAGTCTTCTTCTTCTTCTTCTTATTATTATTATTATTATTATTATAGTATTACTTTTTTTTTTTTTTTTAAAGCCATATTGATACATAAATTACAAATTTTGGGGCTAAATTGTGTAGCCTTACAAACAACCAACCCTCAGCAATCCGTAAAAAAAAAAAAATTCAAACCACAATTTTTCTCAAAAAGAAATCCCAATTTTTCATAAATCATGCAGCCCTACTGTGGAGTACAGCTGGATTCAGCCTGTACCTTGGCCAGTAGCTTGGCAGCATTCTGCAGGTACTGCCAGTCAATCCAGGTGCCCAGGTTATTCATGACTCTCTCCTGAATCTTCTCCTGGATCCGCTGGTATGTCTGTGCCTCCAGCTGCAAGCTCTTATTGTGGTTCTCCCACTGGACACACATAATGTACAGATTATGTATCAAAGCAGTTAAGTGGCAATGCTGATTAACATGAAAACTGCAACTTGATATGTTTCATCTGGCTGTGAAGAAATATAGAACTGAATATCATCAGCAAAACAAAGAAAGTCAACACCATGTTTCCTTATATCTCCCAAGGGTAACATGTAAAGTGTGAAAAGCAACACAGCCTTAGTACTGAGCCTTGTGGTACTCCATACTGCATTTGTGATCGATATGATAACTTCATTCACTGCTACAAACTGATGACGGTCTGAGAAGACAATTCCACTAACGCCAACTCAAATACAATGAGATAATAGCTCAGTTTTTCTAGTAAGCTGTATTTAGACAGCATCCTAAATGAAAAAGAACACCATATAGGCAGTGACTAGACAACCACCATACAAATAGAATTAGACATTTTTAGTGATAGTGATACTTCTCTGTAGTGAGTTAACTATAATGTTACTGCCTACTTTTTGGAACAACCTACTTGTCAGGATCACTACTAAGCTCACTTGGTTTATCTCTTTTTTTTCAAAAGAGATTTATTTATTATTGATTAGTCATTTTTGTCTCACCCTCTCAAAGTAGAACAGGTATTTTTTGAGGGCCTCTCTGGCCTGGGCCTGCTGGCTCTGATTCACGATGTCAGGGTTCTCTTTGTAGCGACTGCACTCGTAGTACTCGCTGCCATGAGTCTTCCAATCTCCCAGACACATCCAGCAGAAATCTAAACACAGCCATAACAATGTCATTACAATTAAGACCACTTGACCACTCAAAGGATTTGATGTAAATTTTTAGAAACTAAAAAAAATAAAATAAAATAAAACTGGGGGAAAAAGAAAAACAAACAACAACAAAAAAACATACCATGTTTACACTTTGAGCATTGCTGCAAAGAGAGAGAGAAAATGTGTTTAGTAAAGACATGAATATTTTTTTTTTACTATCATCTTTTAACAAACTCTACCGTTCAACATTTTTTTTCTAGAAGAAATTAACACAGCAAACCCATTGTTTCATCACAATTTCACCATCCAGTTAGGCACATAACTCCTTAAAAACAGCCAGAAACCTTGGAGTTATGATTGATGATCAGCTGACTTTCTCAGACCACATTGCTAAAACTGCCCGGTCCTGCAGATTTGCTTTATTCAACATCAAGAAAATTAGGCCCTTTCTTTCGGAACATGCTTCACAACTCCTTGTTCAAGCTCTTGTTCTGTCCAGGCTGGACAATTATAATGCTCTCTTGGCAGGTTTTCCAACCAGTTCTATCAAACCTTTACAATTAATCCAGAACGTGGCTGCAAAATTAATTTTTAATGAGCCAAAAAGAATGCACGTCACACCTCTGTTTATCAATTTGCACTGGATACCAATAGCTGCTCTCATAAAATTCAAAGCATTGTTTGCCTACAAAACCACCACTGGTTGTCACGTAATGCTGGGGACGAAGGAGCGAGGAGATGAGGATCATCTTGAATAACAGTCTTTAATAATAATCCAATAGAACAAACGGAGTAGCGAACACAGGATGACATAACAGCGAACAAAAGACCGGGGAAGAACACAGGACTTATAAACAGGGAATGTAATCAGGAAGAACTGAAACAGGCGGAGTAATTAATCAAAAAACCATGGAAACTAATAGACACGGGAACTCAGGGAAATGTGGAAACAGAAACCAAACCAAAACAGACCATAACCGTGACAGTTACTCCCCCCTACCGGAAGGCGCATCCCGAGAACTCTGGGGGTAGCGCCATATCCATGAGCCGACACTGGAGCGGGAGCAAGCTCTAGGGCTGGAGCCAACACTGGAGCGGGAGCAAGCTCTGGGGCTGAGAGCAGTCTTTTTCTCCTCTTATTCTTCTTCTGTTTCACAGTGAGGGAGGCTGCTTCTGATAGCTGGGGGCTTGAGTGAGCCGCGGACAGCGGGCTTGACTTTGTAGCGGCCTGCGGGCTTCAGTCAGTGTTCAGACGGCAGGCTTGACTGAGAATCGGCTGACGGGCTGATTCTGGATCGGGGCCAGACGATCTCCAGACACCAGAAGATCCCTACCCTCCAGCTCAGTCCAGTGGTGTCTGGGAGGTCCACGGGGCGATGGTGATTTGCCCCGATCCAGAACAGAGAGTTGATAGTGGCATCGTCTAATGCTGGTCTTTGCTGTGAGCCCGCAGAATTCCCAGGCGTACTCCACGAAGGGGAGATCCAGACAGGCTAGGGGGGGCGAATCGTGCAGAAATTTTCATGCCACGGGGAGAAAACAAGGGAAAACAAAAAGACTCTCCAAAAAAAAAAAATAAATAAATAAAATAAACGGGGAGAAGAGGCCCCGCTTACGGTTTTGTTTGGGTTCACTGTTCTGTCACGTAACGCTGGGGACGAAGGAGCGAGGATCATCTTGAATAATAGTCTTTAATAATAATCCGAAAGAACAAACGGAGTAGCGAACACAAGAGACCAAACACAGGATGACGTATAACAGCGAACAAAGGACCGGGGAAGAACACAGGACTTATAAACAGGGAACGTAATCAGGAAGAACTGAAACAGGTGGAGTAATTAATCAAAAACCATGGAAACTAACAGACATGGGAACTCAGGGAAATGTGGAAACCGAACAAAATCAGACCATAACCGTGACACTGGTTCTGCACCCCTTTACCTAAATTATTTACTTCAGACTTATGTGCCTTCCAGAAGCTTATGTTCTGCAAGTGAATGTCGCTTTATTGTGCCATCCCAAAGCGGCACAAAATCACTTTCACAGACTTTTAAATTAAATGTTCCCTCCTGGTTGAATGACCTGCCCAACTCAGTCTGAGCAGCTGAGTCCTTAGCCATCTTCAAGAATCGGCTAAAAACACATCTCTTCCATCTTTATTTGACCCTCTTATTCTAGCACTCTCTATTCTACCCATTTTCTTTTTATTATATAATTAAAAAAACAACCTTGCTACGTGTACTGCATAAAGCTAACTGAGACTTCTTATAGCACTTACATATCATTGCTCTTTTGTTGATTTTGATTGCTTCCATTGTCCTCATTTGTATGTCGCTTTGGATAAAAGTGTCTGCTAAATGACTAAATGTATATGTAAATTAATTCAGCCAGGATGCATTAAATTGGTCAAAACTGACAGTAAAGATATTTGTAATGGTACAAAGGATTTATATTTACAATTAAAACCTATTCAAAGAACACTGAAATGTATTGCAGTTTTCACAAAAATATTAAGCAGCTTAACTGTTTTCACCAAAAATGTTTCATAAGCACAAATCAGCATATTATAATGATTTCTGAATAATCATGTGACACTGAAGACTGGTGTAATGGCTGCTGAAAATTCAGCTTTGCTAGCACAGGAATAAATCACATTTTAAAATAGAAAACAGTTATTTTAAATTGCAATAATATACTGATATTAAAATGCTGTTTTTACTGTATTCTCGACTAAAATTCAGCTTTGGTGGGCATACGAGACATCTTTCAAAAACTTAAAAATAAATAAATAAAATATCTTACTGGCTGTAAATCTTGTTGAAAAAGATTTGTTTTGATCTTATTTTGATGATTAAAAAATGATTTGAAGCTAAACTATTCAAGTAGTATTCTCACTATGACATGCTGGGTGTAATATTAAGTGCACATAAAAGTGTGCAGATAAAGAAAAAGAATGTGTACACTACTCACCATGTGGTTGCACCCTCCATTCTTCTCAATGCAGATATTGCACTTAGGGCACTGTGGGTACAAAATCAAAACATAAGGATATTAAAGGTCCCATGACATGCTGCTTTTTGGATGTTTTTATATAGGCCTAAGTGGTCCCTAGTACTGTATCTGATGTCTCTTTCCGGAAATTCAGCCTTGGTGCAGAATTTCAGCCACTACGAGCCAGTCCAACAATGAGCTTTCCTTAGGACGTGCCATTTCTGTGTCTGTAGCTTTAAATGCTAATGAGGAGGAGAGAGGCGGGGCGAGGTGGAGGGTGGGTGTGTGGCCTTAACCAGCTTGCGGCCACGGTACCATGCGCTAATATTGACAGTGGATGTATCGCAATGGCTCGTAGACACGCAGTCGTTCAAGCTTTTCAGTTTGACCCAGAATCTGATCCGGATGGAGAAACACTGGATGAAGAAGTTGCAACTCAGCGGCTACAGCAGGACGTCTCCGAATGGTTAGTTTCAAATATTGTGTCTGGATACGGTACTTTAGTTGGTTTATGTATGCTGTTACAGTTATTATCATGTAGCTAATGCTAGCCATAGGCTCGGATGAAGGAACTAAAAAAAATACTTCAGTGTTCATTTGTACATCCAAACACTGGATGCAACTGTCATGCTTCGCTCGTTTGCAAGCCATGATGTCTCTCCAGGAAAAAAAATATATTGCACTCGCCTCACACGGTAGTAGCTCATCTTCTCATGGGCAGGCAAAGTAGAGAAAGGGGAGGTAACCTTTCCCCATATGACGACATAAAGGGAAGATTCCAGATTGAGAAAATGAAAGCTCAGATGGCCCAAAGGCGAAGCGGGATACCCAGGGCTCGGTTTACACCTATCGCCATTTCTAGCCACTGGGGGACCATAGACAGGCTAGGGGAACTCATATTAATGTTAAAAAACCTCATAAAGTGAAATTTTCATGCCATGGGACCTTTAATATCTTCACTATCAAATTTAAAATACACCAACAATATACTTAATGTGACCATCTTAAATGTATTTGTGTGTGCTTCCTTACATCTTTAGTGTGTGCACTGATGTAGTTGGCTGTCTCAGAGTCATCTGCACATTTGGTCAGCCATTTGCGGATGGTAGCACAGTCTGTGGGTGCATGGTACATCTGTCTGCACTTGAAACTGAAGACAGGCAGACACAGTCAATCCAAACACACACATGCAATCACATGCATCACGCCATGAATTGAGTAGTGTGTGCAAGTGTAATTGTGTGTAATACCAGAAGACTTCTTCGCAGCGGCTGCACTGGACTCTACGAGCTCGAGGTTTCTGCACCTGTATAACTATTGGACAGTCAGCACCAGGACACAACTGCAGCTGGAAATGACTCTGCAGACAAACAGAAACATGAGCAGGTTAAGAGCAACTAGTGAGATGTGCCTGTTCTACAATGTGATAAGACTAGAGATGTATTGATATCAGAATTCTGTCGGATACCAATTTTCATGTTAGGACCAAAAAACAATAAATGGCCAAAGTTAAACTAACTTTCAGCAGCCATTACTTCAATCTTCAGTGTCACATGGTCCGTCAGAAATCATTCTAATATGCTGATTGATGCTCAATAATGAACAGTGATTCGTTATCAATAATGAAGTGTCATATTTTTGATCAGATTTTTTGACAAATAGAAAGTTCAGAAAAGCATTAATTTAAAACGGATGTATTATGTAACATCTGTCACTATTTGAATAATTGAATTTAATCCTTGCTAAATAAAAGTACTAATTTCTTTAGCTCCAAACAATTGAACAAGAGTGCGTGATAATTCTGTAATATAATGTATAATAAAATAATGTTTTTAAAAAGCGTTAGTCATCAGCAAAGTAATCTAAATATAATAAAAGGTGAAATGAGCACTAATAGCTGTAATATTGGCAGGTAACTTATATGGTAAAGACATATTGTGCATCCCTAGATGGACACACACCTCCACATAGTCCCTGAAGAGGTAGCGTCTGTATTTGTCTTTCAGTTCCTCGCTGGGCAGCAGAGGAAGAACAAAATCATCTGGCATGCGAAGAGAGCATTCCTGCGCCATGCAGGAGATCTCTATAGACAAACACAATCCACAGAGGAGATCAGATAACAAGCTCACTCTAACCAGCAATACATACTGTACTGCACACAGTCTTTATGCGCTCAATGTGTGTGTGTGTGTGTGTGTGTACACTCACCAACTCCCACGCCATCTTTGACAAGTACAGTGCAGTGCTGCTCCCAGCATGCCTTGCAGAAGGAGTGCTGACAGGGTAGAGAGAGGAGAGCGTCTCTCCGGACCAGTTGCAGACACACCCCACACTGCTGTGACGTTCCGGCCTGAAGACACACACACACACGTCAAGAGAAGGAAGTGCAGTAATGATTATTAACAGAATAATGCATGGTTGTCCCAGGCAACTAGTTTTTTTTTTTTTTTTTTTTTATCCTCACAGCTGTGCTGGTTTCTTGCCTTCCACTTTGTCACATAATAAAATAATTAAACTTGAATCGATATTTCATGTCCATCATTGATGTGGCAAATAGCTGTATAAAATGCAGAACAAAGTATAGTCAGCTTGTCATTATTGTAAAATAACCCCTTTATTGACTGTACACTGCATGCATACCATACTCAGTGCCATCTGCAATTTGTCAAAGAACAGATTTAATGATGGGCTCATTTTTAATTGCCTCAACATTGCATTTTAAAGCTAAGAATTCAAGTTTAAGGGGGATTTAATGAAAAACAATTCTTTTGAATTTATTTTTACTTCAAATAACGTAAAAGACTACATTAAGCAACATTACAGGATTACAGGAACTCACAGTGAGAGATCTGCAGAGGCTTGTGGGCTGAGCATGGGCTTCACATAGCAACTGAGAGGAATTGGACTTATACCTTCAAATACAGAAAAATATTAACAGATTAAGACAGAAGTAACGTCAGGATTTTAGGTTAAACATAGGAATGTAATGAATATTTTAGGTGCTGTATTTAGTTGTAGTTTTTTTTTTTTTTTATTCTTTTAAACTTTTTGCAGTTCATATGAGAATTCCTGCAGTGACAAATAACATGCACACTAATGTTCAAAAGTTTGGAGTCAGTAAAATATTTTATTGTTTTTGAAAAATCTCTTATGCTTATAACTGCTGCATTTATTTGATCACAATACAGTAAAAACAGTAATATTGTGAAATATTATTACAATAACAGTTAAATACAATATTAAAATAACCGTTTTCTCTTTTAATATATTTTAAGATGATCTATTCCTGTGATAGCAAAGCTGAATTTTCAGCAGCCGTTACTTCAGTCTTCAGTGTCACGATCCTTCAGAGATCATTCTAACATGCTGATTTGCTGCACAAGAAAAATCATCAATTATGAAAACTTTTTTTTTTGAGTGAACTCTGATTTTTTTTTTTTTTATTATTCTTTGACGAATAGAAAGTTGAAAAGAATAGAATTTATTGGATCTTTTGCAACATTATAAAAGTCTTTGCTGTCACTTTTGATCATCTTATGCGTCCTTGCTGAATGAAAGTATTATTTCTAAAAAAAAAAGTCTTACTGACCCCAAACTTTTGAACAGTAGTCTCTCAGATTTAGTGTAATTACACAAGAATTACAAAAACATTTGTTTAAATAATTTTAGATGAAGTATAGCATATCACACCACTGTAACTATTTCACTTTTCACGTTAACTACCCATAAAAGTGTACATATTTTGTGTGTGCATGCTTCGCTGTATTTAATTACCTTTCGAGTATTTGTGACACTTGCCAGTGAAAATGTACAAGGACCAGTTTGGCTACAGCTGGTGACACCTGAAGGGAAAAAAATATCTCTGTACTGACAGACTAAACAATTTATAGTTTGGAAAGATACATAAATACACAGCTAACAATAAATGTCAGCCAACAATAAATCTGCAAAACATTGTCACTCATTTGGTCCATCCCTCACCTTTAGGGCACTGGCTACATTGCCGACTTCCTCAGTTAGTACCCTCTGGCTCTCCCTGTATGTCAAGCAATTGAACTGGTATTCTTCCGGGTCAAACGGTTCTTCTATCGCCACGTCATCATCAAGTCCATCATAATAATCAGGGATGTCGCCCTCTACGATGTCTTCATCATCTTCAAATTCCTCGTTACTGTCTGAGGCTTGGCTACTCATATCCACAGACATAGCCCTCTGGGCCCGACCTTTCCCTGACTGACAGCTGCTCTCCACTAATCAGCAGCTACTGAGCTGCTCCTCTCCACCCCCAACTGGATCGAGAATCCCAGGGGGCCCTGTGGCTTTTAGCAGCACCGAAAAAAGCAGAAGAAATCACACTCCCCGTCACTCATGAGGAACTGGAGCAAGGGATGAGCTCAAACAGAGAAAAAATACTGAAAGAGAGAAGAAAAACACATTATTTGATCTCTGTCATTTATACGTGATCAGACTGCATATTTCATAATTTTAAAACATATTTAACCTAAGAGCTTATGCTCAAAATTAGTTATGACGACAAATATAAGTTGTCTATAAATTTCTTTACAAAGCTACAATTCTTATTTTCTGTTTTTAAATAGATTTAAATTGCAACATCGTGAAGGAATTTTTTTTTGTGATGACCATCTGACTATCTTTCCCAACTTATTACACAATTCTTTAATAAATATATGAATAGACATAAAATATTGATTCGAGTTGAAATGATTTCATTATGTGAGAAGAGAGAGACCGCAGAGTAGGGCTGTGCAATTAATCGAATTCGATTATCATGCCCATCTTGTCAGTAAAGCCGGTTTCGTGATTGGCAGTAAATCGCCATCACCTGCTTTCAGATGGAGCTGCATTTAATACACAGAGCCGTAGTTCACTGACAAGCTACGCTAAACCGCGTTCATAATCGAAGACGATTCGTCTTCGATTATGAGCGCGATATTGCCTAGCTTGTCAGTGAACTACGGCGCAGGTATTTTAAAAAAGTCTTCGTTAAAGAGATGTGTGGAAGCCCGATTCCTCCATTAAATAAAACAAAAATAAAAAAAAATGTACATTTTTAAATACGCGTTCATAATCGAAGGCAATTCTGACTCTCTCACAATTGCGATGTATGACACTTTTTCTCAGAACTGACTAATACAAATCCCAATTGATTGTGAGAAATTAAGTCAGATTTGCAAGATATAAACTGGCAATTCAAACTTTGTTCTCAGAATTGCATGATGTAAACTCGCAATTCTGAGAAATGATGTCAGAACTGTATGATATAAATTTGCAATTGTGAGTTATCAAGTCAAAATTGTGTGATATAAACTTGCAATTGTGAGAAGTCTTTTTTTTTTAAAAAAGAACTGGACTTTATAACTTGCAATTGCGAGTTTATATCTCACATTCTGAGAAAAAAAAAAATCAGAATTGCTATATTACAAACTCACAATTGCGAGAAAAAGAGTCAGAATTGCGAGTTTATATCTTGCAATTCTGACTTTATTTCTTGCAATTGCGAGTTTATACCCCACAAGAATTGTAAGATGTAAACTCGCAATTGTGAGAAAAAAAAAGAACTGTGAGACAAGTCGCAATTACCTTTTTTATTCAGTGGCAGAAATGGGCTTCCATAGATACGAGCAATTAATCAACCCAACCAGCTATGAGGTAATTAACTACACTGAAAATTTTTTGGACACAAAAAAGTATTTAAAAATGGGACAGAAAGACAAAGGTACAAGACTGTGTACCTAATGGCTTTAATGTGGGAAAGAACTACAATTCCATGAAACTTTGCAAAACAATCAAATTAAAAAAAATAATAATAAAATAAAAAAAAAGGTTATTTATGTATATCTTTAAATCAATAGTTTTATATGTTTTTTGTTAGGTAAATGTTCTTTTGGAGCTTATGAGGAGTCTCTGATTTGTGGAGATTCTGCAATCATAGGTCATGTCATTTTTCACCAGAAATTCTATTATATTAAAAAAATAAATAAAAATTGTTTAAGTAATGTGGTCTGAAGGCTTCAACAAAACCATATTCTATTGATTAACAGCCTCAGGGCTCACAGTAGGGCTGTCTTTAAGGACTTATAAATTATTGTTCAAAATGAATTATCTTGTAGAGAAATTGAATGGGATTTTACTTCAGGTCTGTTGTACTCTATAATAATGAGTCGGTAACTGTGTTCAAACTTTTTATTGGTAGTTTATTTTCAGACAGAACATACAAGGTGAAAGCGGCCTTGCTAGTGTACGTTACTTAACTTTAATGACACTCGCTGGAGCTGCTCCAGTCCAGTATTTACAGATCAACACACCTTGAAAACTCTCTGAAGGTTGTACTTGTAGATGTTTGTCTCAGTATTACCAGCGGCCAAGCATCTCTTTGAGTGTAAGACAATCATAACCTCACATGCAGAGCGGCTTAGCCTTTCGTTTTAACGGATTACACGGTGTACTGATAGTCCAACCGGACAGCAGGAGCAGGGGAGGCCGCGTGACCGCGCGCCTGATGATCACAGAGATCAGAGCTCCTGCTGATGTGATAACAGTCACCGATTCAATCGAATAAACAATTAGTGCACGCTCAATTCAACGTGAGCAACCGTCCTGTCCGGTTCGGACCCCAAAGTCACGGGACGACCTGAAGGTCCAACGCGTTGGCGCACTGTCTATCCCTAGCATTCCAGCCAGGGCTATAAATAGAGCGCGACGCTGGGTGCCATGCAAAATATCACACACAGCTGGGTTACGGATCATGGTTTAAGTGCGTAGGGGTTGAGCACGAACTGCAAACTCACGGTACTGACAGTGCTGTTTCTGCTTTGTTTACTCCGTATGAATCAGGCCGCACCAGCTGTTGCTCCTCTCTAAATCACCACATATATATATACAGCAGCGCGATCGATGCGCAGATCCCTCTCTCTCGCTTTATCCCTCGGAATATCTATTGTTTCACTACGCATATCCCGCAGTTTAAAGTGCACATAGTCCAATTAAACTTGTTTAAAATAATGCAAGGGTGGTTTGATGTCGCTTTAAGGGCTTTATTTGCAATCATCCGCCAGCGCGCACTCCAGCTCGGGGATTCGTATGTAAACAAGGCCGTTTTGGTTCGCTCGCCAGAGCCGCTGCTCTGATCGTTTAAAGCCCCCCGTCGTACCCAACATACTGATTTTACTCACCTGCGGGACCGCGTTGGGCCGCCACTCGACGCTGGCTGAAGAGAGATATTGGGACAGAGGTCCGATCCGTTCGCTAGATGAGTCGCAGCAGAGCTGAAGATCGGAAGTACGGGGGGATTCTAGAGCGGCGTCACTTCCGTGTCCGAGCGCGAGGCTGTTTTCAACAGTGAACTGACTTCTGTTAGTGAGGAGGGGCCACACAAACACACACTCTCAAGTATCCTAAAAACTGACATACATACTTGTAGTCAAACACACGCGCGCATGCTCGTGCAAATGTAGGTCAACAAAACAAGAAACCTGATTTACGGTGTGCAACGTAGGTACAAAAGTGCCCTCATTACAAGTTTATACTCTGAAGCCCTGCCTGCTATGTTAATAAAGATTAAAAACGGAATATAAAGTAAAAATTAAAATATCTTTGTACTTCAGTAGTTAGGAAAAATAACTTTTAGCATGTGTATAAAGTCAAAGTGCCTATTGGATGTGTACTACACACATATTTGGAGATTCTTTGCTATGCTTTTTAATATACAAAAAAGGGATGACCTGCTCAAAGATTGAATTCAAAACAGTACTCTTTCCATAATATCTTTATGTCAGAAAAAGTAAAAGTAGCAGTAGCATGTCTGCTACAATGAATTTAGTCAAACTTCCTGTTTCAATAGGAAAAGCCAATGCAGGAAATAAACTGCTTGGGTATTTAATGCTTTGCTAGCATTTTTAAAACCTTTTTTTTTTCAGTTTTGTAAAATGCATGTTTTAGATCTTCTGTCAGTGATTCAAAATCCAATCAACAATTGCTGGATAGATCCCCAACCAACCCATTTCACCCTGATGTACATCACAATTTGGATGAGAAGAGGTCTTTCTCTTTCATCGCAACTTTAATACTATTCACTAAAGTTGCGCGAAACTTCAAGACAATTCATAAATCATAAATAATGTACTGCTGTTTTCCAATTAATAGCCAAAAGTACTTTTCTGTGAACTTACAAAGAGTGAAAGACTTTTGGAACTCATTCACAGACACAAGAAAACTGCAACATACCAGTTGTTTATTTGCATATTGTCGTTGTTTTTTTTTCCAATAGCATGTTCTATAAAAATAGGTATTTTGATACAAAACCAAATGTACATTCTGAAAAGACAATGAAACATAAATGCTTGACAGTTTCAAAATTCCCTGCATATGCAGCTATAAAAGGTTGGGGATAGTGATGTAGAGCTCAGTTACAAATAATACATGCTTAGAAATGCAGAAGAACATTTAAAAGGAGGATAAGGAAAGTGAAATAAAGGGCCGATTTAGTCAAACTTTTTCAAAAGGGAAGAGATGTTTCTCCTCTCCACGTTTCTCTCGTTTAGTTACACGCCTTATGATCGTTTCCTCTTGTTCCTCTTGCCTGTTCTGCGGCCATGAACTAGTCAGAGAGGGTGGAGCTGTCTGAGCCCCGCCCTCTTCCTCCTCATCTGAGGACAGTCCTTCTTTTTCTTGCTTAAGCCCCGCCCCTGCTGCCAGCCCCTGCTGCCCATAGCGACGCTTCAGCCTCTCTTTTATCAACAGGCCCTTGACCAGTAGTGTCCAGTTAGCCACCACACGCTTCTCACGTTTCTGTTAAAAGATTCAACCATAATATTTACAAAACACAAATTGTTCATTCAAAAGTACTATTTTCCTAGACAAAATATTTCTTCAGTGTTATGTAAAGTTTACACTTTTTTGTAACACTAAAGATGGTGATGCTGTTACAAAGACAGAACACACCTCTTGTTCTTTCTTTTGCTGGATATCTTGCTCATTTTCCCAGGCTGCTTTCAGGATTTCTTGGTGTTCCTCACAGACAATATAGCCATCGTTACTGAAATATATTGAGCCAATTAAATGACAGATTTGACAGAAAACACCTTCATACATTTATACGCACACTATTTATGCACATTATACTCTTTTTTACCATGTATGAAATGAATGGAACAAGCACTGGCCATTTCTTACAGAATGAGAACCACTGAATGTGAAACTGCCTTGGAATGTGACAGTCATGGCTCAAGAAAATGTGTACGTGGAAAAAGATAGCTTTCATCGTATTCCATCAGGTTAAGACATGTTATTACAAACACATGAAGACACTCAAACTTACACTGCATGTGCAAATCCACAATGGTAATCAAAACCGGTCACTGCTGTAGCACAGTCTATGTTCAGTTTACGAGCCACTCTGTGCAGATTTGGCAAATGCAGGTGAACACATCCTACTGGTAACATGCATGACTTAAACATGTACACATTCCCGAACTCATTACGTGGTACCTGAAACACATGCATATAAATTCAGATCAGCACTCCAGAAAACAACATATCAGTAAATCTTACGCAGATATGTTTATTAACTTTAACTAACTATTAAAATAATTTGAACTCACTTTGCCATCAACGGCGATTGGAGGTTGGTACTCTTCAGTTTGCCAGACTCCAAAGAGAGGCAGATCTTTGACATTTTTCTGCTCGGACATCATCCTGGCTTTACGAGAACGGTTGGAAAAACCAAGCACCATCTGACAGACATTAGTTTTAAAAAATTTGCTTTATAAAGAAGTCATGCCATTTACTGTAAAAAGGTCAAATACACATGAAAAAAAGGAAAAAACATGACCAGAGCAGACCTTGAACGGCTCCTCTCCTAGTCGAACGGTTCTCGCTTCCTTCAGCCAGGTATCTCTAGAATGGAGCGTGTGCACACAGTCTCTGAAAATAAATGAACATCATAAACACAATTGGCCTGCATTAGTATTTGTTCTAACATCTCAGATTTTAGTTTTTTTTTTTTTTTTTAATTGTATTGAAAAAATGTGTTTTATGTAATTTAAATAAAGCTGCCTGGAAAAAAGAAAAGAAAAATTATATATATATATATATATATATATATATATATATATATATATATATATATATATATATATATATATATACACTGTATATATATTGGATAAAAAATTTTGAAAAACTAAAATGAATATTAGAAATGTTGCCTTTTCAACTAACTGAAATTAATAAAACTGTTTAAACTGAAGTACTAAAATAAATAAAGTACTGAAATAAAATAAAGATGAGTAGAAAAATTAACCTCTTAACTGTCACTCACATTTTTGAACATAGACGTGAAAGTTAACTATCCAAACTTAATTTTTTTTATAATTCATGAACGAAAACATTTTCTAACATGATTTTGATGTGCCACTTTCATGGTAATGCAATGTCTGATTTTAAAATGCTTTTCAAAGGATAAATTTTGAGATTTTAAGTTTTCAATTGATATATAATTTCTCATGATTTCTAAAGTGTGATAGAGAAAAAAGCAACGAAGAAGACTTTTTGTGACAAAGGTCAGAACTCCAGTGGGCCAGTGACAGTTAACAAGTTTTAAAAATGACAAACAAAAAACACTTAAGACTTAAACTAAACTAAAAAATGTAAATGAAACTCAAAATATAAAATGTTCAATAAAAATAAATTATAATTCAAAATATTGATAAATAATATAGTACATAAATAATACTAAAATAACACTGACCTAGTTAATCTTTAAAAATACTATAAAAATAATATTATTATTAATAATATAACAACTGTTAAATGTATCCTTTAGCAAATCCCAAACGCAATATCCATTTTTTTATGCATTATAGCATTGCGATGCCTAAATTCACTTAAACCATTTAAAATGTTTTATTTTTTTATGTATTTACACAAAATAGAATAGAGTTTAATAGACATTTATTGTTTTTTGATCATAACATGAAAATGAGCGATTTATCTGTAATAATATATTTTCTATTTTCTATATATATTTTATATTTTCTACTAAATCAGATTTATACAGGAATATTCATCCATCTTTCATGCTTTACATTATAATGTTGTGATGCCATATATTTACATGTAGCAAACTATATAGAGTTTACCGTGAATAAACTGGCTCCCCTCTGCAGTACCCCAGGACAGCGGCTGTAGAGGGGTAGATGGCCTCATATTTTAGCAGGTGCCTCTTTAGTGCGTACAGCGGATGGTTCTTGTATTCCGAGATGGATGTCGGCAATGGCTTGTCCAATAACTTTGCCTGCATCTGTGGATGACGAGCACAGGTGAGTCTTAATGCACGTCACGTGTGATGTAGATACCTTAGTGTGTACACTACCATTAAAAGTTTAGGGTCAGTAAGATTTTTTGAAAGATGTCTCTTATGGTCACCAAGGCAGCATTTATTTGATTAGAAATAGATTTTTTGTGAAAAATACAGTCAAAATAGTAATATTGTGAAATATATTTACAATTTAAAATAACTGTTTTCAATTTCAGTATGTTTAAAAATGTCATTTATTCCTTTGAGGGCAAAGCTGAATCTTTAGCAGCCATGAGTCTAGTCTTCAGTGCCACACGATCCTTCAGAAATCATTCTAATATACTGATTTGGTGCTCTAAACATTTCTTACTATTATCAATGCTAAAAACAGTCATGCTGATAACTTTGATATATTGTTAAGATTCTCTGATGAATAAAAAGCTAAGAAATTTTTTTTATTTTTGTGACACTGACATAATGTCTTTTTTGTCACTTCTGATCAGCTTGATGTGTCCTTACTGAATAAAAGTATTAATTTCTTCAAAAAAATCTTTCTGACTCCAAAACTTACAGACAGAAGTGTAAGTGTAAGTTCACACATACCTCCTGATCCTCCTTCTGTCCTCTTTCAGTATCTGGAGACTTGTAGAGCTCCATAGTGTCCTCCCACCATTCTGAGTCCACCCGTCGTCTGCGTGATGATGTCAGCCACGTGGGGTCATACCTGCTGCTAAGATCTTTCAGGTACCCTTCATCATCAACGCCCACCACGTAAGTGATTGGGTGAGTGGCCTGATCGGAGCAGAGCTGCGGCTGGCCAACACCTTGATCCACATCAACACACACCCACTTCCCCGTACTTTCCAAATAAACCTCCAACCACTCATCCGCCCCTTTCCCCTCCTTTCTTTTACGTCGTTGTTTCTTCACCTGTTTCTCTTCTTCCTCCTCCTCCTCCTCCTCCTCTTCTTCCTCTTCGCTTTCCTCCTCCTGTTTGACCTCGGTCGACCTCCGAGGAGCCCGACCTTTTCCTTTCACATTTGACTTTCTGCATACTTTCATGGCCCCGCCAGAGTCTTCACTGTCTTCCTCATTGGTTGGTTGAAACTCTTCCTCACTCCGCTCCTCCTCCTCCTCGCTGCTGACTTCTTTGTATGACACTTTTGAAGCTACACTTCTTCTTCTGCTGTTTTTGGGTTTCTGTCCCCCCGCTGCCTCTTTCTCTCCTCCTTCCTCTTTCTTTTTCTTTCTCTTTCCACCTCTTTCCTCTTTTACGGCAGCATTTTGGGCTGATGATGGACGTTTGTTTCCAGGAGATATCTTAGGCTCTGGGGAGGGTTTCTCAGACTGATCTTTTCCTGCAGAGCTCTTGGTAGGTGTGGTCTTGTTCTAAAACCAATAAATATGCTCAGTCAAAAACACAAAAAAGGAATTGGTTCACAAGAAAAAGTGACATAATAATAATCCAAAGTCACCTTGCTGGCAGGTGGTGGCTTCAGAGGAAGGGGCTGCAGTGACAGAACCAATCGACAGAAGAGTCGCAATGACCGCAACACCAATAAGAACAGCTACAGGAAGTGACATAACAGATCAGAACCAAACTTAGCTGAAAAACATTAAACTTCCTTTCAAAAGTTTGGGGTCAGTAAGATTTTTATTGAAAGAAATTAATACTTTTATTCAGCGATGGAGCATTAGATTGTTTAAAATTGACTGTTGAGACATTTTTATATTGAATTTCTAATTGAAGTTTTTGAATTTTTGAAAGTTCTTTTAAACTTTCTATTAATCTGAGTCCTGAAAAACACTACATCTTAAAATATACTAGTACTCAACATTTGAAGTGGATCAAAACCTTTCATCAAGCCAAAATGTGTTGATGAACACTGATGAACTTTTTGGATTCATTCAAATGTTGGCTGCTGTATATTAAAATAGAAAACCGTTTTAAATTGTAACAATATTTCACATTTTATATATACATATAATATATATATATGCAGCCTTTTTGATCAGCTACGAGGTCAAAGTAAGTGAGATGTCCCTCACATAGGTCATCTCCTCATGGTCCCTTGCTGATAAACAGCCAATTCGCTTTTCCAGCACCGTCCTCAACTCCACCCCCTTCTCCTCAGGTAAGGCAGGGTTTAATGTGAATGTCATTTGAAACCTGGGCAGGGTCACACCACAAAAAATTATTAATTTACACACGATCAAGAGATTATCAATACACTATTTGCATATAGCACAGGAACAGTTGATTGTATAGTTGACTTTTGTTGAGACATTTTTGTGGTGTGTAAATTGTGAACCTCATGATACTCACCCTCATATGGTTCCAAAACTGTATGATGCTTTTTTCTTTGGAACACAAAAGAAGACATTTTGAATAATGTCGGTAACCAAACAACATTGAAGCTCACTGACTTCCATTTTATTGACATATACTGAGACATTTCTCATAATATCTCCTTTTAAGTTCCAAAGTAGAAAAAAAAATCATATACTTTTGGAACAACATGAGGATGAGTAAATATTGACACAGTTTTTATTTTTGGGTGGAAGATCTCAAGTGGAATACATCTGAGATGACAGGCTTACCATTTGAGAAGCCCCTCCAGGAAGCCATTGTTTATGCGTTTTGTGGCAACTGTGGTAAAGTGGGCAGGCAGTATTGACAAAGCAACAGCCAACAGGTCAGGCTCACAGCACAGTCTGCTTCGGAACAAACCACCGGCCAACAAGCAAAGAAGGTGGACCTGTTTAACAGAGTAAATAAGAAATCAAACACCAGTACAATACTAGCAATAAAATATAGCCAAGAAACTAAGATCAAAGACCAATACATATTATTGCAATAAACACAGATAGAATATATAATTAAATATTGTTATACTATATTATTTAAATGTTTAGGATCAGTAAGACTTTTTTATAGAAATTAATAATTTTATTCAGGAAAATTAGAGTAAAGATTTTACATGACAAAAAATCTATTTCAAATAAATGCTGTTCTTTTGAACTTTCTATTCATAAAAGAACCCAGAAAACGTATCAGTTTTCACAAAAATATCAACCAGCACAGCTGTTTTTAACAATAATAAGGAATGCTTCTTGTGTCTCAAATCAGCATATTAGAATGATTTCTGAATGATTTCTGAAGGACATGTGACACTGAAGACTGGAGTAATGACTGCTGGAAATTCAGCTCGTCCATCACAGGAGTAAATTACATTTATTTTATAAGTGTTATTTATTTGTATATATGTTAGGTTTATGTATTAAATATATTTATTTATGCCATGGTCTGTCTGAATACTCGATTCTGATTGGCTGGCAGGTGTTAAATGAAATTTGTTTAACTGCGCAGGTAGTTCCAGGTCAGTTTAATCACGTTCTATATTAGTGCGCTTCCTATAAACATTGGTAAACATAGTAATATACAGTTACAGTTGAATAGTAATACAGACGAAAATAACCGTCATTTTTATCGTTCCGGTCAAATATTGCAGCGCAAATATTATTAACATCTTTAATATGTGAATGCTGGGAAATGACCATGGCATAAACAGGATAATCAACGGCTAGCTGTGCATTAAACGATTTGAATGCACGACGTGGAGGTGAAGTTGAAACGATTTGTCGTTTCAGATCATTTAATGCATAGCTAGCCGTTGATTATCCATTACATATCATATAAAATATAATAATATAAATATATAAATGTATATACGTGTAAATATTTTCAAAATATATACTGTATGTATGTGTATTTATATACACATAAATAAACCAAGTACAAATACATATATTATGTAAACAAAAAGTTTTATATTGGATGCGATTAATTCGCAATTAATCATTTGACAGTACTAATATATTTATTTTACATATATATATATCTCAATTAAATGAAATCTTTGTGAGCATAAAAGACTTTACTAAATTTTCACCGACCCCAAACCATATTAGTATGTACAGGTGCATCTGTAACATGTTTTTATTGTAACATTTCAAAAAGTGAAACTTTCATATATTCTAGTTTTTTTGTTTTAATTTTGAGGATTAAAACTTACAGTTCATAAAAGTAAAAAATCCAGTCTCTCAAAATATTAGAATATTCCCTAAGATCAATAAAAAAAGAAAAAAAAAGGATTTACCAAACAGAAAAGTTCAAGTTCTTTAAAGCATGTTCATTTATGCACTCAATACTTGGTCAGGGCTCCTTTAGCACAGATTCCCGCATCAGTGAGGTGTGGCATGGAAGCGATCAGCCTGTGGCACTGCTGATGCACTATCGAGTCTTCAGCTCCTCTGTATTGTTGGATCCACTGTTTTTCATCTTTCTCTTGAAAATATCCCATAGATTCCACATGTGGTTCAGATCAGGCTTGTTGGCTGACCAATTAAGAACAGTAATATCATGGTCAGCAAACCACTTGGAAGTGGTTTTGACTCTGTGGGCAGGTGCTAAAGTCCTGCTGGAAAAGGAAATCAGCATCTCCATAAAGCTTGTCAGCAGATGAAAGCATAAAGTGCTCCAAAATCTCCTGGTACACGGCTGCATTGACTCTGGACTTGATAAAACACAATGGACCAACACCAGCCGACGTCATAGCACCCAAAATCATCACTGACTTCAGAAACTTCACACTGGACTTCTAGCAGCTTGGATTCTGTGCCTCTTCAGTCTTCCTCCCGACTCCAGACCTTGATTTCTAAACAAAATGCAAAATTTACTTTTATCTGAAAAGAGGACTTTGGACCACTTAGCAAGAGTCAAGTCCTTTTTCTCTGTAGCCCATTTAAGATGCTTCTGTCATTGTTTCTGTTTCAGAAGTGGCTTGGTAGCCCTTTTCCTGAAGACGTCTGAGCGTGGTGACTCTTGATGCACTGACTCCAGCTTCAGTCCACTCCTTGTGAAGCTCTCCCAAGTGTCTGAATCAGCTTTGCTTGACTGTATTCTCAAGCTTGCGGTCACCCTGTTGCATGTGCACCTTTTCATGCCCAATTTCTTCCTTCCAGTCAACTTTGCATTTAATATGCTTTGATACAGCACTCTGTGAACAGCCACCCCTTTCAGTAATGACCTTCTGTCACTTACCTTCTTTGTGGAGGCTGTCAATGTTCGTCTTCTGGACCATTGCCAAGTCAGCAGTCTTCCTCATTATTGTGGTTTCAAAGAACAAGAGATACCCAGAATTTATACTGTAGGGATGGTCATTTAATGAAGCTCAAATGTAAATATTCTAATATTTTGAGATACTGGATTTTTTTTCATGAGCTGTAAGCTCTAAACATCAAAATTAAAACAAAAAAAACTTTTGAAATGTTTTACTTTACATGTAATGAATCTAGAATATATGAAAGTTTCACTTTTTGAAATTAGTTACAATAAAAAAAAAAAATTCACGATACTCAAATTTTTTGAGATGCACCTGTTGATTTAGCTGGAAATAAAAACTACAACAGAAATACACACACATACCTTGTGGGTATCCACCAACAGTTCCATATTAAATCGTTTCATCATTCGACGAAGGTAAGTTTCAAACTCTGCTTTCCTTTTCTCCCTGGAAACAGTTGTCATGGTGTTACGATTTTCCTTTTTATCTGTCTGACCATCATTACTCCTCTCGTGAATGTGACTGCAACTATCTTGTGGGCATTTACCACACTAAAGGATTTCATCACTTGGCAATCTAGCCCTCATTAAACTCTGTCACAAACACTCACTTCTTCTGCCTCTTGCGAATCATGTCTGGAGTCTCGATCTCAATCTCCACAGGTTTTGACACAATTGCTAGTTCAGTCGAGTCCACAGGACCTAGAGGTTCTGCCATTTCTGAGAAAGCACACAGTTCAAAACAGTCACACCGTCAGTGTGAAAGACATGACAGCAGTTACTCACTTGTGATAAACGTATACAATTTAAACATATGTCTGATTACCAATGATTCACAAAAAACACTATGTACCTTCCACTTCCTCCCAGTCCTCCTCATCCTCACTCTCTTCCTCTTCTTTTTTGACTTGTTTTGATGGTGATGAGTGCTCACTCATGGGGCTCATCTCCTCACTGTGGTCACTCATTTCCTCTGGCTCTTCAGTTTTCACTTCACTGTCCTGGAAGTACTTGCTTGTTCTCTCATCAGAGGAATCCCTGACCTTTCTGGACGCACGAGATGCCACCCTGGAGTTTTTGCAGTTGTTTTTCTCCACCATACTATTTTCTGAAACAAACAGTTCATGGATCACAGCATAACAAAGATGTGCTAGAGTGTAGACAGCAGATCATTCACTATTATTAAAATTAAAAACATAATTTGTTATACATACATAATCGGTTTTCAACAGTATGAAATAAATCTCTATATAGTTTTGTGGAAAATGAAAATCATTTGCCCATCTTTGCAATGTCAAGAATAATTTGCTGGCACCTTTTGCTTGCAAATAATTAGCATAAACATTGCATAACATCAGTACATATATGTTTATATAAAATATTAAATAAAAAACAAAGTATTATATATGTATACATAATATTTATCTAATCTGTATCTGTGTAACTAAAACAAACCATTTACTTGAAATAATATAAACATTGACTGGAATAAACTATATAATATACCAAATAAGAATATAAATATATAAATGTATATAAATGTAAATATTTTCAAACTCTATACTATATGTGTGTGTATTTATATATACATAATAAATATACACAGTACACACACACACACACACACACACACATATTTTGTAAACAAAAACTTTTAAAGTTACTTTGGATGTGATTAATCGTTTGTCAGCACTAATATTAATATATATATATATATATATATATATATATATATATATATATATATATATATATATATATATATATATATATATATATATATATATATATATATATATATATATAAATATTTCTCAGTTTAATTAAGTTTAACTTGATGTACTAAAATAATTAAAACTAAAATAAAAACTTAATAAAAAACTACATACATTTTTGTTTAAAACTATCAGCCACTACAGCTACTTAAAAAGACACAACAAAATTACTAAATTAGATAAAAATGTATCTAAAATTACAAAGAAAATGGATGTTTAAAATTAAAAAGTGATTCAAAATATCAAGAAAAACTGTAATAGTATCTTATTGTACTAAAGTAACACTGCATATGACATATAAAATGTGTAATTTTTTTTTATTTTCTTTGGCTTTAGAATAATAATTTCAGGAAAGGGTCTGTCACAATAGGAACATCATTTTTGGGGGGTCGTTCATTAAAAAGTCTGAAGACCCCTGAGGCAAGAGTACTCAAATCCACCCTAAAGTGCCCAAATCACACATAAGATCCCAAATATGAATGCTGGACACGCCCACACACACTCATGTCATATATTGATGTCACATACATATTTTCATTTAAGTGCACCAGTTAATAACAAGCTACACAAGAGAACTCAAGCGAGAGTCTCTGCACACCTGCACACTGCAGCTGTCTGCATCAACTGTGCGCTACAGTCTAACTATTGCAGTTCATTCATTTAACTGTTTAACAGCAAAGCTGCATTTTAACTCAGCGACCGGTTTTGATTCTAGGTTTGAGCATCAGCCAGACAAAGTAACGTTACATTTTTATGCAGCATAGATACCTTTGGTTTTTCGTGTTTTGGATGTTGGTTTGTTCTTTGCAATCTGCCTCGGTTTCTTTGTGCCGATTTTCTGCTGTGTCTCTTTTTTCTTTGCCATTATGCTGCTGCTGAGAGATCGCGGATAGTTTCAGGATAAATGAACTCTGGTGTATTCAGAGAAACACAGAGACTTGCATTTCGCGTCAACTTATGTAATGTAACCTAAAGACCACTGTTACCCAACACAATCACTTCCCACCTTTCATAACACTGAAACGCGTGCACTTCGCCTGCAAGGAGATCTGAACAGACGTCATATCCGCCTGTACTACTGAGGTGACTGGGTAATGTGATGATTTAAACGCGAGGAGGCGATGTCGCACAAGCTTCTTTTGCTTTCAGCGAGGTGATAATCATCACATATTATATTATGTGAAAACCCAGCTAAAATCTTTTTTTTTTTTCAGATTTACTGTTTTCTACATAAAGTCGTCCTACATAATGTACAGAACATTCTGTGAAAATACTTGATATCTTTAACACTGACTGAATAAGACCATTTTAAAAATGAAATTAATAGGTGAAATCAAAATTTGAGGCTTGTTATCTCAGAATTAAATTTTTAGACTTTAGCCTGGTTTTCACAGGCAGGGTCACATATTAATTGTATTATATTATATTATGTTATATTATATTATATTATATTATATTATATTATATTATATTATATTATATTATATTATATTATATTATATTATATTATATTATTAGGTTGATAATAATAATATATAGTTCTGACAACCCCAATAATTCAGCTAAATATGATAATTGTTTACTATTGTAATTAGGATTTGCTTGAACTAATATTTGGGTAATAGTAATTATTATTTATATTTAAACACGGAGGTGTGTATAAGTGGATAATAATTACTGTCATGCAAAAAACTCTATCATGCACTGTAATGTGAAAATTAAAGTTGTTAATATAGCCTACCTTTATTTTATGCTAATTTCAATAAAAAGGTTGTTGCATTACAGTAATAAGAATATATCATTTTTGAAAATAGAAATTACAAGTAAAAATTGAAGTAAAACATCTGGACATATTACAGTAGATATTTTGTGGGAAAATGTGCCTAATGAAATAATTTCAAAAATCTTAATGGTCCTTAAAATATGTTTCATTTTCTCAAAATAAATATTTTAAATGATTTCTTCTGAAAGCTTTTTTCATTATATTAAACATTTCATACTATGACAAAGTGTTTTTTTTTTTTTTAAACACAAACCCGTTTTATGTTCCATGGATCAATAAATGAACACACATAGACAACTGTACAGTTATTCTTTTATTATTTAAAGGTTTCCCATTAAGTTTGTTAAGATTTGAGCCATGATGAACACATGAGGGGACACAGATAATCAATGTGGGCTGTTTCAAATATATACATGATCATATTAATGATGTGTTGTGATAGCCTACTTGTAATCTATAGCAGTGAAGAAGTGATGATATAAAACTATGTGTTTCTTTATATTCAAAACAGATGCAGTTTGTATTATATAGGACATTAACCTCATTCAGTCAAGTTCATTAACATTTGGGCCTGACTTTGTGTGTGTGTGAGTGTACCTGGTGGTGCTGATGCAAATGAACAGCTGTTTTAGCGTCACTTGGCAGCAGATGTCCAGCCAGTGTGTGTGTGTGTGTGTGTGTGTGTGTGTGTGTGTGTGTGTGTGAGTGTGAAAGACTTCAGAGAACCGTCTGTGGACTTGATTGGCAGAGCAGAATCAGATATTCTCCCTGCAGCCAGCCAGACTCAATGGGCATCTGTGCCCAGCCCGATGCCAGGACAGGTGTATGTGTGTCACATGATTGGCATATGAAGAGCTCTGTTGGCACCAAGTCTCCATGACGACACAGTCCCCCAGCCCTGCATGGCTTCCATCCCTATATGAGTCCTGAGCATTCTCAGATAGGAATAAAAAGCCATACGGGGCAAAGAGCAACGAGCGACATCTCTTTCAAGCATTTACACACAAAAACACAGCCCTAATCTTTTTTGCCTATACACAGAAAACGCAATTCCTCAGTTTGATGGTGTAGCGCGACCTCTAGCGGACGAGTGCAGCATTACAAGTCTGCCGTGCACTTCTATCGTACTGCAATAGTCGTCACCACTACCGTTGTGACCATTACAGGACAATCTTTCCGATACAACATCGACAAAAATAACGTCACATCCCTAAACTTTAAAAAAATAGCGCTAGATTTCCCCAGCGAGGCTAAAATGTCCCCGCCAAAGTGTGAGAAGAAACCGCAGTTTTTGTGAATGAAATATTTAACCTTTCCGTTATTGTAGCCAAACCGATGCATTTTGAGGTTGATGGCAACAGTCGATACACTGATAATACGGATCTCCGGCACATGCACCTGTTGTCCAGCCACCGCGATGTCTGAGAGTGAAACGGGAAAACGCTGGCGAGTCTTTTCTCTCCAACCTAAACGCGCAACAGGAGGAGTAGCCTACAAACCGACAAGCCATTCTACATAGAAAAAAACTTGTAAAATAGATCAAATACAAGGTACATGGGATAAAAGGAAAACTATAAATCGCGATGAAGGTCGAGCTGTGTTCTTCGGCTGCAGACGTGCAGTTCGGTGCGTAAAAACTAGCAGGGCAAGTCGTCACCGTGTCATACATGACATTACAATGACCAACGCATGATGATGAAACGACTGGAAACGTCCGTGTGACATTCCTGCAACATTTCTGTTCACTACACACTGGCATGCTACTATGGCAAGCTGGATTAACATTTATATCATGATATCTGTCTAGTTACAATTGCTTTTTACTATTACAATTCCTTTTTTAATATTGCAAATATTAGACTACTAGGTTACTGAAATTAATTCACTTTAAATGTAACAGGCCTATTAATGTTGCAAAAAACATATTACTAGCAAGATTAAAAATGCTACTAGTAGGCTACTGTCTCATAGGTGCTAGTATTTTAGGTTCTAGTCAAACTAGAATACATGGGGATAGTTAATATAACTAAAAAATACCTACTACATAATGAATTGGTAAAACTAGTAAAAGTGGAAATGGTAACATCATCAATTGCAAGTACATACAGCTGATATCTGAACCACAAATCTTCATAGGTTTCAATGACAAAAAGTGTGTAATTTGTTACCAATGACAACGGAATACTACATGTCACTCAGAACAGTGACGAATACAAAGAGAATTACTAGTGACTAGTTTGATAGATTATAATCTATGTTACAGTAGAACCTATGGAATGAATAGTAGCCTATTATTGATCAAATCTAGAATAAGGCAGTAGACTAATCACCATTAAATGAATATCCTAGTAATTAAAAAAAAAATGTATTAGCAATATAATAATAAATACTAATTGCTACATTCTGTTAAATTTGTTTAATGTTAAAATTGCGTGCCATACTAGTACCTGCTTTTCTGTTTTAACAGTTTGACGTAGCCTCGTTTTTCTCGAGTTTGCCCTGTAAGAGATAAGTGAGTCAGACAGAGATAGACAGAGGAGCCCTTGATCGATAATATCAGTGACCGGATGAGAGGAGCCATGGCGCAGCAGTCTGACAGGAGAGAGATGATGAACGGTGAAAGTGTCTGTCCGGCTGCTCCAGACTCCGGAGGGGAGAAGTCTGCGATACAGAAGCGGCGGAGGAGAAAAGTTAGCGGAACGGCATTCCTCATTCCAAAGCATGGCTCGGAACACGTCATCCCGACCCAAATGCCCGTGTTTCCAGCTCCAGTGCCTCAGTTCGGATGATCATGAATAGGTATCGGTAGTAGCGACTGTGAGCCAGCAGGTGGATGTCGCCTCGCCCAATCAGCGCGCCGCTTTCACGGGGCACAGCAGCGTCAGTCAGTCAGTCAGCCGGTCGGAGTTTGAGCAGCGTTGTGCAGCTGTGCGCTCTTCCATTCACTCTCGCGCAGACAGAGGCGAGGGGGCCGCCGCGAGGAGGGGTGGGGAGCGGACAGGCCCCCTCCCCCGGAGCCGGGGCGACCAATGGCAGGCGAGCAGCGAGAACAGAAAGGACATCATACCTGTGCACGAGACCAACCTCCGTGCGCGCGGGGGATTTTTCCCCCCCTCATCTGTTACAGAAGCGCGCGTGTTAATAAAGGGCTGCGGCCGCTGAATAGGGCCTTTTTTAACCCTCTTTTCAAATACCGCCAGAAAGCAGTTTCTTTCTGCTTCCAATAGTACAGGAGAGACATTGGGAATGGGAGAGCCGTAAAATATGCTTGTGTGTGTGTGTGTGTGTGTGTGTGTGTGGGGCTATACTCTTCCTTCATTTTGCTCCTTCATTCTAATGAACACCTCACCAGGACATCCTGCACTTGCTCTGTCCCTCCCTCCCTCTTTGCTTTCTCCAATCTGTGTGTGTGTGGTTCCCCTTTTTGTACTTTGTCAGGCGTCCGTTCCTGTTGGTTGTCCTAACAACACACTGTAGACTCAGGCCCTTGAGACAAAAGACAGCTCCAAGTGTCTACTGAGAGAAGAAGAAGAGGGGTGGGTGGGTGGGGGGGGGGGACCTTCCACTGCCATTTGGAGGGTTCACTGCCCCCCTTCTCTTCTCCAGCACATTCCACAGCGTTTCCTCGCGCCCTCTCTCCCCTTGCCCCTCCACTGCTGTCTCCCCCGAGCCGAGCAGGGCACATCACTGTGGAGCTGAGAGGGAGGGAGAGATGGGGTCGAAGGCGTTTTTTTGGAGGCAGAGGGTTTCTTTTCTTCAGGCGATAGCTTAGCCATTTGAGGCAAATGTCAAATGATGTCACTCTTCTTCCATCCGCTGTTGTTTTTGTTGTTTTGCATTGTGCCCGCAGAAAAAAATAATTATGTTGGCACAGAGGCAGGAAGAGGCTGCCTTGTACTTCCACTGCCAATTGGGATAAACCTGATGCTTTTTTGAAGTGAGTGGTCTTGGGGTCTTAGAGGGCAAAGAAAGAAAGAAAAGAAAAAAAAAAGAAGAAAAAGAGAATTGTTGAGAAAAGTTGAAGTAAATCAAGGTAGCATGCATTTTCCTAACTCTTTATTAGGAATCCTAAAGAACTAATTTAATTCAAATGAATTTAATTTAAATAAATGATTATTTAGCACCACATTTTTTAGTATCAGCTTAATGTTTTATATGACATTTATAAGCCGTTTGAGCAAACTCTGCCATTTGTGCATCTGAAGAAGAAAGCACAAAGATGTACAAACATCTTTAAAGGAACAGTTCACCGAAAAAAATCTGTTATTCTCACCTTTCATGTCATTCCAAGCCTGTATGACTTTCTTTCTTCTTCAGATCACAAAAAGAGAAATTTTGAAGAATTTCAAACAGTTTTTGTGACTACTGACTTCTACGGATGACAAAAAAAAGAAAAGAATATCTCACAGAATATCTTTTATGTTTCTCAGAGGAAAGAAAGTGATACAGGTCTGGAACGACAATAGGGTGAGTAAATTATGATCATTTTCATTTTGGGGTAACCTATCTCTGCCAGTAAAATGCAAGAAAACAAGAAATAATGCACACAAGAAAAACACTAAACAGTGGTTTCAAAAATAAAAACAGCATAAATAAAAAAAATCCCATAGCACTAACTGCATAATTTATTCATACTGCAATGCATGCTGGGAGCAAGCAAACTAAACAAATCAGCAACATTCTCCAATAAGAAACTGTTTGTGCAGACAACTCTGTTAGGCCAGTTCAACATTTGGGTGAATACTGTTGGTCCAATGTGTGTTTTACACAGATTCAAAGTCATTCATTATTATCTGCTATAAGTCCTGTAATGTGGATAAATATGATTCCTTTTTATCACAATGCCAATAGAACTCACAACAAATCTTAATACTTTTTTTTTGAACAATCTGTTTATTGAGATGTAACAAATATATAACAGGAATACAACAATATTGTTACATCTTTTTATACATATGAAAATCTTAATACTTATGATTATTAATGATTTTAATGAAGTAGACAGCACGTACTAAGAGGTAATGTATAATATGTGCTAGTGTTAAATATATAACTTTTAATAAACATTTAGGTAAACATTTGGTAAAAAGCTGTAAGTCCAAATAAAGACACGTTGTGAGATATAAATTATAATTGTGTGATAAAAAATATAAAAAAATCACAATTGGGAGATATATACTATATATATATATACTATGCAGCATAAAATCACACTGAAATGTTTAGTCACACAGTGAGATTTTGGGTCCTTGTTACACGTTACATGTACTTACTATTATAATAACAATTAATTATGCATAGTTACATACAAGTAACCCTAATCTTAAACCTAACCATATTGTTAGTACATGTAGTTAATTAATATTACACAGTACGTAAATGTATAATTACCCTGTAACAATGACACCTTAAAATAAAGTGTAACCATATTTTGTTTAGGCATTTTAATATATGTTTTTAAATTGTTTAAAAAAAAAACACTTTATCTCTGTTACATATCCAAGGGACACTCTGCCATAAAGACTACAGGATAGAAGAGCCCAGACACAATTGTGCATCTCTTTGAGGATAATAGTGAGAATAGTTTAAGAGGCTTCATGCTTGAATGCCTCCGAAATCATTCTGCCAAAGAATGCAGGTGTTTGAAACATTTCTAAGTATTCAAACAAATCCGAAGAAATGCAAGTGGAAGCAATTGCTGGGAAGGACAAGCCTCTGTAATAGCCGTATTTACAGAGTGCTGATGAGTAATTTGGTATCTGTCGGTTTACCAGGCAGAGGAGCGTGGTTGTGGAAAACGCTACCTGAGTTTTGCAGCTGAAAGTTGGGCACACCTGCATGTGCGATTAGACGGAGGGATTGTGCGAACAGCAGCGTCGGCCGTTGGAACAAAAAGAGGGACAGGAAAATCATGAGAGTCATCTGGTCTGCAGCGAGCCTCCCCGTCAGAATTCCACGCTCAGCTCTCTGAACGCCGCACCAGCACAACCACACAATGAACTGCATAATCAACTGGGATTTACCTAACAAAGAACAGCCGCCACACATGGGCACACATACACGCACACACTAGGGAACAGACACGCATGGCACCTGAAACACACTCGCTCAAACACAAACACACAAACACACAGGCACAGCTGAAATAAGCATCTACTCACAGTTTTAGAACCACTGAATCAGCAGCCAGACCAGTGCCAGTCTATACAACACACTCACACGCTTTAATTAGTGACTGGGATGTGATTTATTTAGGTAATTGCAGGTGTAGAGCTCTGTGTATACTTGTGATACGGATGGCTGGGTAAATTGAGCACAGTGTGTGTGTATGTGTGTGTGTGTGTGATGTGAATGGCTGACTGAGTTGTGTGTATATGTGAGCATGAGGTGTGAGTCTGATAGGGGGTCCAACGGCTCTTTGATCATGACAGCCTGCGGAAGAGAAGTTCTGACAGAGCTCTGCAACCCCTCCCACCCCCCGCACTTACACACACGCGCACACACATCTAAACACTATTTTCAGTACTTTCAATTTTATATCAGCCATGTTATGTTTTAGTAATCTCTTCTACCCCTACAGTATTATATGGATGAAAGTAACCATCAGTGTGCTTTTATTTAGAGCGAGAGGAGCATGATTGTTGGTAATGTCTGCTGTAGATTTCTGTCAGAGGTTTTCTGTCAGGGTTGAGTTCCTAAGACCATCCCCTCATTCACTCAAGGGTGGAATCTCTATTTCTTATCTTTTTATCCAGAAACACTGAGAAAGCTCTGTCTACTAGGACCCTGTAGAAGCAGTAGATATTGCAATTCCTGTTCAAGGTAGTGGTGAGCTCAGTATAGGGTAAGATTTCAATCCAATTGCAAATGTATGAAGCCCCATACCATTGAGAAAAAAAACAAACAAAAAAAAAACAAGATATCGAGGCCACAAACTGGCCAACAACCCTGCATTATTACTGTAAACTAAAATTGTATGAAGAAGAAAAAAATAGATATTGTGGCCATCAATTAAGAATTCTTTCCAACGACTTAGCAGTATATGACAACATTGTACTAATGCGCAGCTTTTAGTTAAATCGTGACTGCATTGTACTCATTTTTTCTGGTACAAATTCATTCTCTCATTTTAGTTAATCTGAAGCCACATTATACTAGTTCATTGTCTTGTTTTTGTTAAAGTGTGGCTGAACTGTACCAATTTGTTCTTTCACATTATTTCAGTCTTCACCAAACTGTAATAATTAGTTCACTCGTTTTAATTCAATTGTATGTAAATATGTAATCATGCAAATATGAAATTATACAACTTATTATAAAACCACATAAAGCACCCACTGCAATATTTCAATCACTAAAACAGCGGCACAGTCTAAAACATTTAATGTGGAAAACGCTTAAAGTGCCTTAATTGACTGAAACAGCTATATTAAATGATCAAATTCAGTACACACCTTATTGATGATGCATACGTTATATATAAACTAGCAGATGAGCCTGGAATATGAACGCAATACACTAAATGGTTAAGTGTTTTCTTTATAATGGTTTTCTAAGGGGAAAATGTTTAATGTGAAACTTTGCACATTGAGTTTATATTCTGGGTTCATCTTTTTGCCTGTACAACGTATGCATCATCAATAAAGTGTACTAAATTTGGCCTTTTAATATGAGTGTCTCACTACCACTGCTCACTGCCTATGTACCTTTAAAGTTGGCATGAATTGATAATTTCATTTAAAAATTCTTTTTTTTAATCAAAATGTCATAACTGGATTTTCTAAGGAAAGGGCAGATTTCTCTCTGGTGATATATGCTGTGCTCGCATAAAACCCTTGCATCTCCACAATCAACTTTTTAAATAACCTGTTTCACTTGAACATATGTCACAGTATGCAGAAGCAGCTCTGTTGCTACTTCTATTACCCTCCACATCTTGTCTTTTACACAATGCATTGTGACTTTTCCCCCATACTTTGAGCTCTGAAAATGGCCAGAATGTGTCTCTGAGGAGACTCTTCGTTCTGGACTTACATTAGTAGTCTTTAACGATCCCCTCCAGGATAATTTCCTTCTTTCTCTCACTCGCCTTCTGTCTCAATTAAAGGAAGCTTCATTGCCAGTTCACCTACTGGATAAAGAGTTGCCAAAGCTTTCCACAACAGCAGCAATCTGTTAAAGTGTCCGTTAATAACATTAATGGGTAACGCAACAATACTGTTAGTTATGATGACACAGTGATCGTTATGCAGCTGTAAAAATAACAGTTAAACGGTGAGAGGTAATCAATACCATTTGAGGCCTTAGGCTACTGTCAACCATGCATGTGCATCTCTCTCCCACTCTCTGTGTCCAGGTTATGGGGTAGTGGTGTGTGTGTTAGTCAATGCGTGCGTGTGTTTTTGCGTGAGACAGGCAGCTCTTCCCGCTGAGTGGTTGTCATGGCTACAGCAGGGAGATGGAATGCGGTAAATATCTCAATTTCCCAATCAACCACACTCAAAAACACACACAAGCACACACACACGTACTGTTGGTCTTTTGGGAGAAAGGTCAGAACATGCCAGGAGACAGGAAAAGACAGAGAGGAGTAGGCAGTAAGTGTGGCAGTGGTCTACGTTAAACGTTTTAGTTTTTTTTTTTTTTCGTTCATTCGAACACATTGAACCTACACAAGTTCTAAGAACTTAAATGAAGCTTGAAATTTTAACAACAGAAAACTGTAGTTTTTGCTGAAAACATAATAAACCTCAGCACCTAACCTTCAGCCAGCTCTGATGCTCTCTGGAAGAACTGCTGGAACAAGTCTGCTAGTGCCTAAGGCACTTATTAAAAAAAAAAAAAAAAATCAAATTATGAAGCCAAACTAAAAACAACAAAATAGTGCACTGAGAAAAGCAAACATACTCAAAAACATGAATTCCAACCATTTTTCTAATTCAAATTTGCTGAAATGAGCCATTAAATCTTACACACTGCAGGTGAAGTATGCACATTCGATCTAAACTCGGTGTCCAGTCCCTAGATACTGATTGGACGAAATGTATCGGTATTTCCTAACCATTGTGGGTGATGTTAGCAGGTCGTGTACAATTAAGCAGCTGTGTTTGCCAGTGTGTGCATGTTATTAGTCGCTAATGGCTGCTGGGGGGCTGAAATCTACCACTAGTAGTATCAGCAGAGAGCTTTATGATTAGGTTTATGAAATCCTGGAACACAATTAAAGACACTCAATCAAACATTAGAGATTTTGCTAATTCTATTCCAAGTAATGAACAGGAGACAATTCCTATGCTGATCATACAAGAATTGCTTATTGAATTTTCTATGCTTATGGTCATCCTACATCTGAATTTGCTGCCTGTAAAATCTGTCATGATACAACCATGATATACACTACTGTTTAGAGTCCTCTTGTTGCTGTTTTTTTTTCTTCGTTTGAAAGAATGTAATACTCTTGTTCAGCAAGGATTCATTAAAGGTGATACATCATGATAATCTGACTTTTTCCGTGTTTAAGTGCTATAATCGGGTCCCCGGTGCATCTACCAACCCAGTAAATTTTTTTGGTAAGTCTTTCTCTGCAAGCTTGTGAAAAACCAAGCATGTCAGATTTCGCTCCCTCTGTGACATAGAAAGGGGATCTTATTATAATATTACCACCCCTTAATCTGCAAGTTTCCACCCACAGCACCGCCATTGTGTTTTCACAAGCGACAACGGTGTACCAGTTCTAACGCCATACATGGCAAAATTTTGAGCAAAGCATACTCACTTTTTTCTAAGCACAGAACACTATTTAGAGTCCCAGCCTCAGAGCAGTGGATTTATTGATTTATTTACTGTATATTACGCTGCTGCCACGTAGATCTAATATAAACATGCAATTTCTTTCCCAGCTGTTCAATAGACATAACCGACTGTTTTTGTAACTCCTGTGTGTTTTTAACATAAACCTGTGTGTATTTGACAGTTTAAGTGCAATAAGACATGAATTTAGTGTAGAACTAAAGCTGTGTGACAGCCGCTTTCTGTGCGCGTGCTTCAGATATGTGTGCTCAGAAAACTTGTATATCAGAATTTTAAACTAATATGGTTCAAAATGCATGATTTCAGTTTGAAAGACATGATAATCAAAACCAAACAGATGTTTTTTAGCTGAGTATCTGAGGCACACAGCCCTATTCTGGAAAAGGGGGTGGGGAGCAGAAGCATATTTGCATTTAAAGAGACATGTATGAAAACAGCATGTTTCTGCTTCCACTCAAAATAGGCATTTTCAAAATCTGTGGGGTATTTTGAGCTGAAACTTCACAGATACATTTTGGGGACACCTGAGAGTTATATTACACTTATTACTCCTTTAAATTGGTCAAAATGAACTATAAAGACAGTTACAATGTTAGATTTTTTTGTTAGAATTTCAAATAAATGCTGTTCATTTGAACTTTCAAAATTTATCAAAAAATCCAGAAAAAATTTATCATGGCTTCCACAAAAAAAAAAAAAAAAAATAATAATAAGCAGCTCAACTGTTAAACATTGATAATAATAATTCTTGATCAGCAAATCAGCCTATTAAAACGATTCCTGAAGAACCATGTGACACTGAGGACTGGAGTAATGATACTGAAAATACAGCTTTCTCATATCACAGAAATCAATTACATTTTAAAATATAAAAAACTGATGTTTTGAACAATATTACTGTTTTTACAGTATTTTTGATCAAATAACCATAAGAGAATGTGTAATACAAATGCACCAGCTCTGAGAGGTTTAACAGAGTTTGTTTATGGTTAATTAGCATATTTTGCTATTATTAATTCTTCTAATCTGAAAAGTTGGCAAAAAGTAGTTACTACCTGTAATCATGCCACCAAAATCTTGTAACTTTTCATTAAATGTGACAAGACAAAAAGACCAAGAGAGAAACATATGGAAGGAGGACAGAAAACGAGCAAGGGGGGAGGATGAAGCAGATTTAAACAGGTGGGGAAAAAACTGCGAAACAAAAACCAAAAAAAGTGAAAACAAATGAAAAGGAAAGCAAAAAAGAGAAAGCGGGACTGGTCACCTGGAGATCCTTGGCCTGGGCTGAGCCATGGGGAGGTGGTAGCAGTCGTCATGGAGAGGGGCTCCGGTTGCCATGGTAACAGCTGGGCCGGGGGTCAGCGGCTAAGGGAATGTGTTTGCACACAGAAGTGCGTGCTGGGAGGAGAATCCTGCTGGGTGTGTGTTTAAGTGAGTGAGTTTGAAAGAGAGAGAGAACGTTCTTAGTGGTCCCTTCAGAGCTGAAAAACCCCTGTGTTGCCATAACAAAGAGGAGAAATTAGTTTGGGGCTGTGAGGTAATTGTTGAGGCATTTTGTGAAGTTCTTTTGAGGTGCTAGATGAAATAATTTGTTCTATGAAACGGGAGGCACGGTTGTATGGTTGTGTATGAGGCTGTTTATGAGGCATCACCCTAAAGCAAATCCAAATCCAAAAACCTGTTACATATGACAGATATAAACATGACCCCAGTAAACACAAGGACATCGTAAAATTGATCTTCCTGAATAAGACCAGAATCTCCACACACTCCCACTCCACAGACGCAGATGCAGAGAACATATAGAAACCCTTAAATCGAAAGGCCATTTCTGTACCCACACAAACCTAAACGGAAGTTCATGAGTCACAGAGAGATGTCAGCAAGCCCAGCACACATGGATGAATTCACGGATGTGGATGGATGAATACTGGTTCAGATGAACACATTTAGTACATTTAGAGTTCAATAGAGTGGAACAGAATGTGGTGTTCTAGTTCCGTCTCTTAGAACCTGGAACATCCCACAGCATTTGTGTCATGATGTTGCTTACAACAAATATAAATTCAGACTCATCCCTATTTTCTTTTAAAATAAAAAAGCAAACATCAAGGTTTCTGTGAGGCACTTGAGTGGGACAAATTTTTAGAGGATTTTGAAGCAAATTCACAAATATACACACACACACACACACACACACACACACACACACACACACACACACACACACACACACACACATATATATTTCAAATAAATGTTTTTGTCTTTCTGTTCAGTAAGGACTCCTGAAAAAAATGTACCATGGTTTTCAAAATTAATAAAATGTTTCAAAATTAGCATATTAGAATGATTTCTGATGGATCATGAGTCACTATATTCAGCCACAACAGGAATAAATTACATTCTAAAATATATTAAAACAGAAAACAGTTATTTCAAATTGTAATATATGCACAGTTTAACAATTTGTAATGTATTTTGATGAGCACACAATGTAAAATAAATATATATTTTTACTACATTTAAACCTTGCTACATATAAAAATGTTTAATTCAGTTACTTGCCATTTTTTGCAATTATTTGTGAAATGGACTTTTTACCGGAGTAAAAATTCTTTAAAGTAAATCCTGCACCATTTTTTTTTTTTTAGCGTAAGAGACATCTTTCAAAAATGTAAAAAATTGTATCGAGCCCAAATTATTTAATTCTAGAGCATGTGATGCCTAAACATTTTGTAAAAGCACATTAATTCTTCAGTTAGAATTATTTGAGCTATAGCTGTTTAAATTTATACTGTCAGTTTGGTGTTTGGAGGAATTTCACTGCGTTGACATGGCAATAAAGTTGCAAAATAACTTTACACAGAAAGGGTTAGTATGAATTTTTTTGACAGTAACACGCATACTATTTACATACTGAAAAAGTGAGTACTTCAACGTACGTTTGGCCCCATTCACTTCCATTGTAAGTGTCTCAGTGTGACCTAGAAAAGGAGGGACAAGTTGAAATTAAATTTGTGGTCATCAGCATGAAGCCACAACTTATGCTGATTAAGTTTAAATTATATTGAACCCAGAATATTGTAATGACAAAAAAAGTGCATTTAACTCACTGCCCAAAAACTTTCCAAACTCCGCCCACACTTATCATATTCAAAGCCATCAGGTTCACGGAGTCAAACACATAGAAACACACAGAAGCACACACAAACTCTGTCTCACACTCTTGAGAGATGTTGCTCCCAGAGTCGAACTGTCTGCAGGAGATGCAGTGAGATGGAAAACTTTAATCGCATTAAAAGAAAAACCTTCTCCTTTCATTTGGAAATTCCTCAGATTCCCCCTTTCTCTCCCACCCTCGTCCTTCTCCCTCTATTTTCCCAGTTCTCTCTCTTTCCGAGCTGCCCCCTCCTCCTCCAGCACTTACAGCCACTTCTGTAGCTCCTGAATATACCCCCCCACCCCATCTGCTCCACCCGTGGAGGAATTACAATCTGCTCCCGTCTCTCTCCCTGTTTCGCTCCATCTCCCTCACTGTCTCTCTCTCTCGTTCTCTTTCTCTCTTTCTTTTCGTCCTGCTCCTGTGATTCTGTTCCTCCTCTTTCAGAAAGCAGACAGATCAAAGGCTCGGCCCCTCCTCTCTCCTCCAGAAGGTTTTGTCCCCATCTCTCTGTCACTCGCTCTTTGTGGACCTTTTTCCGGTTTCATGCCACGTTCAAACTCTCCTTTTGTCATCTGGGTCCGAAACACATTTATACACACGGACACACAAATACACACAGTCACACACAACAGGGATAAACCACCTGAGGAGAGAGAGGGATTTTCAAAGTCTGAGGGGATTTTTTGGACCTTAGGGGTCCTGAGGAAAGTTCACCATTTCGGCTCTTTCACTCACACAAAAACAACTTCAACAAAGTTTCATGAGCTGAAATATGATTTTTTTGTTTGAATCTGAAGTGATTCAGTAGTACAGTATATCACATGACTATAGGAATATAGCTAAACTCACACACAAAAATATACAACACACTGGATCATTATCAAGCAATGGCATCAGAGAGCCTGCCATTTCCTTACAACTCAAATAATCACAAGAGGGCAGTGCTGCACAATGTTAAAGTTTCATCAATTACTCACCCTAAAGCTGTATGCAATCATGCAATCATGAAACTGATATAAACTGATATTAATAATGGTCAATGAGTAGCTTTAAACTTTATTCCAGAACAATCCTTGCTCCTTAAACTTGCACTGATAGTATGTTACTGTAAACACGTAACTTGTAATGAGCCCAGAACCTAAAAGGGGTATGTGGTTGAGGTTTACATTAAGACTGAGGTTTGTTTTGAGGCTGAGTTAAGTCAAGTGTGTTTTTATTTGTCATTTGCACAGCTTACACCTGGTTCACTGGCCACTGAATGCTATAGTGACAAGTCTCAGATGGCAGGACAATAACAGTAAAGACAAACTAGACTGACATGTAAAACATTAAACACGTGCTAATTCATATAAAGTACACTGCCATTCAAATGTTTGGAGATTTTTTATGTTTTTGAAAGAAGCATCTTATGCTCACCAAGGCTGCATTTATTTGATCAAAACTACAGTAAAAACAATAATATTCTGAAATATTGTTGCAATGTAAAATAACTGTTGTCTATTTAAATATCTTTTAAAATGTAATTTACTCCTGTGATGGCAAAGCTGAATTTTCAGCATCATTACTCCAGTCTTCAGTGTCACATGATCCTTCAGAAATCATTCTAATATGCTGATTTGGTACTCAGGAAATTATTATTAGGCTATTCTTAGCATTTTCAATGCTGAAAACAGATGTTTTCAAAATAACAGCATTTATTTAAGCATTTATTTACAAAAGAAATCTTTTGTAATATTATAAATGTCTTCACTATCAGTTTTGATCAATTTAATGCATCCTTGCTGAATAAAAGTATTATTCTTAGGTCTGTACATATAGTGAATGTACAGTATAGAACAGCACAGGACTGTGACAGTATTAAAAGTTAAATGTAAAAAAGAAAATACTATAGTTAACAGCATGGTGAACAAGCAACAATCAGTAACATGATGGTTCAGGTTGAGACTGAGGTTGAAAAATTCAAATTAAGGTTATGAAGGAGGTTTTTATATTGAGGTTAAGATTAAGGGGGAGGCTGGTTTTGTGGCTTTGGTTAGTTAGGAATGAAGCACATAAGTGCAAGGCTGATTTTAGCCTTACGTTTGACGTTGGACTGAGAATAAGCTTTGCTGGTTTGAGGCTGAAGTTGGGATTCAGTCTTAAGTTAAAGGAATGTTCTAGGTTCAATATAAATTAAGCTCTGTCAGCCTCATTTATGTCAGTTACCACAGGAAATAATTCTGTCCCTTTGCTTCTGAAGTAAACCGTGTGATAAACATAAACTTTAAAATATCATTGAGTATATCTAAGTATATCCAAAAAGTATATCCAAAAGCATTTACAGTCATGGCCAAAAATATCAGCACCCTTGGTAAATATGATCAAAGAAGGCTGTGAAAATTAATCTGCATTGTTAATCCTTTTGATCTTTTATTAAAAAAAAAAAAATCATAAAAATCTAACCTTTCATTGGATAATAAGAATTTAAAATGGGGGAAAATATCATTATGAAATATACACATTCTCAAATACACATTGGACACAATTGTTGGCACCCCTAGAAATTCTTATGAGTAAAATATCTCTGAGGTATATTCCCATTCATATTCACAATTTTGAACACTCCAGGGTGATTATGAACATGAAATTATCCAGCCATGGCTTCCTGTTTCACAGCAATGTAAATAGACTGTAAAAAACTTCAAGCGGTTTCAACTAATTATTATTTAGTAACTAGTTCCACAGAAATTTTACGTTCAGTCAATTTCTGATTTCAAGGTGTTATCTGAATTGTTATTTTTTAGTTGGTTCAACCTTAAGTGAACTAGTTTTATAGTCCATTCAACTAAAATGTTTTAATTGGTCAAACATTTAGAAGACTACAGCAAGTTATGTCAATTAAAATTTAATCATTTACTCTGTGTTTTATTTGTTATCTCAGCTAAGATTTATTATTTGGGCATCATAAGAAATTGCTGGGAAACATAAACATATATTTTTATAATTTAACAAAATTATTAAAAATGATTAACTGGTGTTTATCAATCACTAAAAACACACATTACAACACATAATAGCCTTTATTTAATAACAATCTCCATTTATAACATTTTTCATACAAACTAAACATACAGGAATGAAGAAAAAAGTCACCTACATCTTGGATGGCCTGAGGGTCAGTAAATTAACAGCAAAATTTCATTTGTGGGTGAACTATCCCTTTAAAGCTCCAGTTGACACATTACATCTGTAATTCAACTGCAAAATTCAGTTTAAACCTTGTTTAATGAACTAAGAAAAAACTAAACAAGCTAAACAATGTCAGCAAACAAACATCTACAAATATTATTACTGTTTACAATTACAGAATGAGGCAGAAGTAAAAAAATATTTATGAAGTGGCTTTAAGAAAGGAGCTAGAGCAGTGAAAATTCCTATTTCCACCATCAGGGCAATAATTAAGAATTTCCAATCAACATAAAATGTTACGAAAGTGCCTGGAAGAGGACATGTGTCTATATTGTCCTAATTCATGGTGAGAAGAAGAGTTTGAGTGGCTAAAGACTCTCCAAGGACCACAGCTGGAGAATTGCAGAAAATAGTTGAGTCTCGGGGTCAGAAAACCTTAAAAAAATTGTCAAACAGCATGTACATCACCACGTGTTGTTCGGGAGTGTTTCGAGAAAAATTCTCCTAGCTCACCCAAAAAAAAAAAAACTCCAGCATATTCAGTTCCACGACTGGAACTTCAAATGGGACTGGCTTCTATGGTCAGATGAAACTAAAAAAAAATTTGCTTTTTAGCAGCAAACACTCAAGATGGGTTTGGTGAACACAGGGATAAAAGTACCCCATGTGTGAAATATACTGCTGTATTTTTGATGTTGTTGGCCTATATTTCTGCTGGAGGTCCTGGACATCTTGTTTAGACACACGGCATCATGGATTCTATCAAATACCAACAGATAAAAAAAATCAAAAAGTGACTGACTCTGTTAGAAATCTTATAATGGGCCATGTTTGGATCTTCCAACCGTACAATAATCCAAACACAAACCTCAAAAACAACACAAAAATGGGTCACTGAGAACAAAACCAAGCTTCTGCTGGCCGTTCCAGTCCTCTGACCTGAACCCTATAGAAAATGAGTGAACTGAAGAGAAGAAGCACCAACATGGAGCTGGGAATCTAAAGGGTCTGGAGTGATTCTGGATGAAGGAATGGTCTCTGATCTCTTGTCAGGTGTTCTCTAACCTCATCAGGCATTATAGGAGAAAATTTAGAGCTGTTAATCTGGCAAATGGAGGTTTCAAAAAATATTGAATAAAAGGGTACTATTAATTGTGGCCAATTTGTATTTGAGAAAAACATTTATTTCATAATGATATTTCGCCCCATTTTAAATTCTTATTATCCAATGAAAGGTTATATTTTTGTGAATTCTTTAAATAAAAGATCAAAAGGATTAACAATCCAGATTAATTTTCACAGCCTTCTTTGATCATATTTACCAAGGGTGCCGATATTTTTGGCCATGACTGTATTAGTATATTTATTATATCCCAGCCCTTACCAACACAGAAACCTGTCAACTTCCACTTTTAAAGTAAAACATGATTTATGAGCCATTCAAGCTGCAAGAAACACTTCAAATGTCCTCAAAAGTTAGATATGTTTCACTATATTTATGAGATAACCTTCACAAATACAGCCAAACCTGTACGTACGTAGGTACGCACTCACTCACTCACTCACTCACTCACTCACTCACTCACTCACTCACTCACTCACTCACTCACTCACTCACTCACTCACTCACTCACTCACTCACTCACTCACTCACTCACTCACTCACTCACTCACTCACTCACTCACTCACTCACTCACTCACTCACTCACTCACTCACTCACTCACTCACTCCCTCACTCACTCACTCACTCACTCACTCACTCACTCACTCACTCACTCACTCACTCACTCACTCACTCACTCACTCACTCACTCACTCACTCACTCACTCACTCACTCCCTCACTCACTCACTCACTCACTCACTCTCTCTCTCATGTCTGGTCCATCTGCTAATTAAGATGATTGACCTGACATTTCAATCAAATAGAGAAGAACATGAGCCTGTTTAAAAAAAAAAAAGTTTTAAAAGTGGTGAATTCCTCACCCACATACTAAATTACTAAAATATTTTTTTCCTCAGCTACTATTTTTCACTCAACTGCATTCACAGAAGCTCTATTGCTCACATCCTGGACATGGAAATCTAGTAGCTATATAACCATATTTTAGCAAATACATCACACCACTCACACATTTTCCTGGTATGACACAAACAGCCACATGAAAAACATTTCATGGAAAACAACCGCAATATCAAAATACTGGCTTATACTGAGAAACATGATACAATGATCAGGCATTTTTCTATCTACACATTATAGATGCCCACTGACCACAAAACAAATGAATGCAAAATACAAGTAAAAATAGGTCTAAACTATCTTCAATGTAACTGTCCAGCAAGTAAACAGCAAAAACACATGAGCAGTGATTGTGTGAAAAGCAGGACTAAGAGAATAAATTGGAGTTAGAGGTGTTTACAGTGGCTCAGTGGGGTGACCGAGGTCAATTCCAAGCCTACACACCTGTTTCCATCTGCATATACAGAAACAGAAAGAAATAACAAGTGAGCTACATGTTTGACATATTATCTCACATTGTGACTTCTTGAGTACAATTTCATTGTCATAACATAAGATGAGTCTATGTTCTGATCATCTGTCTTCACTAAATCACTTTTCATATCATCAGTGTTCAGTCTAACCGCATCAAACATGATGACATAAAGGTCAATACCAAAACCAACTCTACACACACACACAGATCTGTCAAACCTGCTTCAACAAACCTGGATGTCCATGTACAAACCATCAACACACACACACACACACACACACACACACACACATCCTTAACCCCCATCCGCTGGCTGGGCCGGACTCATCTAATCCGTTGCCATGGTGACGGACCTGGAGAGCAGGCATCACCTTAGATACCTCAAACAGATAATCTCAACTAAACATATGCACACACAAAGACACACAACCTTGACCAGATAAGACATCTACACACACAGACATAACATGAACATACAACTGATAACAAAATAGCGTTCAGTACTGAATATAAGCACAAGTGAACCTGCAATAAGAGGTCAGATTCAGATGTTTAAATAGAGAACAGACAAAGTCTTACTTTCACTCCAGATTTGTCACAAATGTTACAGTGTGATAACGGCCTGAAAATTTTGGCGAATCATTCCAGATCATATTTCAAAGAAATTTACATATAGAAAATTCTGTTAAGTCTGTTTAAATTTTTTGTTAATACATTTTGTTAATAAGGATAAATGAATTATGACAAATACAACTTTGCTTTACAAATGTATTTCTACATTTTTAATAATTATTGAAATGATAAAATATAACATATTATATAAATATACAGTGCCACTCAAAATTTTGGGATCAGTAAGATTTTTAATGTTTTAGGGAGTCTCTTCTGCTCATCAAGGCTGTATTTATTCGATCAAAAATACAGAAAAAAAACAGTAATATTGTGACATCTTATTGCAATTTCTAATATTGGTTTCCTATTTTAATATACTTTAAAATAGAATTTATTTCTGTGACGCAGCGCTGAATTTTCAGCATCCTTACTCCAGTCTTCAGTGTCACATGATCCTTCAGAAATCATTCTAATATGCAGATTTATTATCAACTGTTGTGCTGCTTCATATTGTTTTTTTTTTTGGAACATGTGATTGAACATATGTTTTTTCTTTGATTCTTTGATGAATACAGGGCAGCATTTGTTAAAATAGAAATCTTTTCTAACAATATAAGTCTTTACTAAGACTTTTTATTCATTTAACACATCCCTCCTGAATAAAAGTATTAATTTTTTTAAAAATTAAAGAAAAAATGTACTGACCCCAAACTTTTGAATAGCATTGTATATTGTTACACAAAATTTATTTTTTAAATAAATGCTGTTCTTTTTAACTTTTTATTAATCAGAGAGTCCAAAAAAAAAAGATCACAGGTCCCAAAAAAATTATGAAGTAACACAACGGTTTGATAAATTTATTATTTATTCATAATAAATCAGCATATTAGAATGATTTCTAAAGGATCATGTGACACTGAAGACTGGAGTAATGATGCTGAAAATTCTGCTTTAATCACAGAAATAAATTATATTTTAAAGTATATTAAAATAGAAAACTGTTATTTTAAATTGCAATAATATTTCACAAAATAACAGTTCTGTATTTTTGATCAAATATATACAGCCTTCTTTAAAGAACATTAAAAATCTTACTGATCCCAACTTTTGAGCGGCAATGTGTGTGTGTATAATATATATATATATATATATATATATACACAATGTATTTATAATTTAAATAATAGTATACAGCCTATTATACAGTATTTATTTGATAAAAACCGGTAAAATTATTGTGAATTATTATTATTGCTATTTTTATTGATATTAAATTTATATATGGTAATATATAGAGCTTTTAATAATTATTATTACAAAATTAAAATAACTTTTATATTTTAAAATTTTTATACATAATCCTGCAGAAATAATTCTAATATACTGATATGATGCTCAAGAAACGCTTATTATTATTATTATTATTATTATCCGTGCAGAAAACAGTTGCTGCTTAATATTTTGTGGAAACCACACAGTTCTTCTTTTTATTCTTCTTCTTCTTCTTCTTCTTCTTCTTCTTCTTCTCAGGATTCTTTGATGAATAGAACAAAATTTATTTCAAATAGAAATGTTTTGTAACATTGTAAATGTTTTTGTTTCTTAAAAAAAAAAACTCTTTCAAGCCTGACAAGAAAAAAAACTCCCTCTCATTAACTTTTCAAAAATGCTCATAAAAGATTCACATTTATGTCTATACATTTCAACATGGACATAAGAAATACAAACAACCTGGAATGACACGTCACAAAAACCAAATCCTTCTTTTATCTTATCTGTAATACCAACAGAGACTATAGAAAAGAACAGGATTATGCCAGATTATGTCTGGATGATATAATTGTGAATAATCTTGCCAGTGATCCTTTTCAGGAAATGGGATTAGACTTCAGAAATTTGACAGAAATGAGAAAGAGAGGAATGGAAGAAAGGCAGAAACCAGAGAGCCAGGAAAAAGGGAGAGATTTAAAAGTAAAAGAGGTACAAAAGGTATAGTTTGATATGAAGGTCATCCAATAAACCTAAATGTTCTGTTTCATGACAGGTATGATGTTGAATAAAAAGAAAACAGGAAGGAAAAAAGTCAATGCATTTTTCAGTATTTTCTTCTTTATTGCTTTTAGGTAAATTTGTGTCACTGTGACAGTTTTGTACATATGTGTGCTTGGATGGATGGATGGATGGATGTGTGTGCGTGTTTTTGAATTAGGTGTGTTTGCTCGGAAGGAGTGGCGGATTAAGGGATTACGGTGAGTCTGATCATGTGATTGTCATGGTCCGTGGTGACCCTACTTACTAACAGATTACCCTGGTGAAGGTGAGGTAGCCTCCTTTCTTTTCTATTTCCTCCTTCTGTCACTTCATCCATCCTTTTCTCAGGACAGCCTGTCATCTCATCCCTCATGGTTGGGCTGAAGTCTCTACCTTCTGTGGCTTCCTGTACCGAGCCAGGAGACCCGAACACACAAACCTGCACAGAAACGCTCATTTCTTATCATTCCCCATTCAGAGGAGTCCTCTTCATCTTGACCTTTCCTTCTGGATTCTTTGACCTGGAGATCCAGGCAATCACACCTGACCTGCCAATGCAGAGGTGAGTAATAACATAATCCAGCACTCCGATCCCATCTCGTCAAGCACCTGAGGAGGGAAACCAAGCTATCGGTTAAACAATTATGTTTTGCTTCAAATGTTAGATAAATGAGAAGGAAATTGGCATTATAAAAGCTAAGTCTATTCCCAGCCGCTTCCTCGAAAGCAGGAGCTGGCCTAAAACTATCACACACCCAACAACAACAAAAGCTTACTTTGACATAGCCAAGTTTAACCGGATGAGAAACAACACAACTTCTAAATGTGTGAGAACGATAACATAACTTTCAGGTCCTTCAGTTTAAATTTCAGAGAAAGGCACTAATTTGACTCAGAAAGATATCTTTACATTCAGTTCATTACACATAGAGTAGGCTATGGTATGTGCCACGGCTATTATCTGGCATGGTTGCACTTCAGCGTAAAACGGCTTCATGTTACATTTAGCAATGTTTCTCCCATGTATGGAGAACCACAAATTTGTCCACTCAAAAACACAAACAACAGTTATTGTTAAACCATAATAAATTAATAATACCAAATAAGTACAGCTTATTGAAGCAGAAATAACAGTACTAACAGTATAAACTATGGTTAGCATAGTTTCAATGTACGTTTTGCCTTTTCTATGCTGAAAAGAATGGTTTACATTTTAGATTAGTTTAGGATAGTTACAGTAGTGGACTGTATTTTCAAGTAGTATACGAACAGAACTTCTTTAACCAAAAACAATAACTAGCAAATAACGACGTGGAAATTGGTATGTTGCTGCAGTACATCTTCAAAGAACATCGGAAAAGATATCGATATTATTTTGTGTCAGTTTCATGAGACGCAGGTGTTGCTTGGCCGTCTGGCGCCATCTGTTGAAAAGCTTGTGAACTGCAGACTCGTATTAGTACACTTTAAAGAGTATTTAGCGCTGAATGTGGGCAGCACTAATTAATCCTGTTAGCGATTAATTATCCTAAAGTGTCTTCCTTTGTTTCCTCTGACGTAGCGTCGTAGCTTTTCAGTTGGTAAACAGGGACTTGTGATCACAATTTTCATTCAGACTTCACTCTTTTTGTGTATTATTGTAATTACTACTGGCAATGTCTGACAAAAGAAGCTGTTGAAAATTGCGCCAGGAAAAACAAAGAAATATATATAAATTATATAATAAGTTATATATAAAATATGTTTAGGAAATATATGTATACACATATGAACTGATCTTCTGTGACAACATGTTTGTCATAAGAATGCATTTCAGCGTTTTGGTTAAAATTTATACTGCTTTAACTATAATTAATGAGCCTGGGCTCCCCTAACTTTAAAGAGTGTGGGATGGAATATTTCTGTCCACAAGTTGTCCTAAATTTCAGTTGTTTAACCTGAAAGCTTCTTGTTTATTTAAAATTAATAAAACAATGTGCAACTGAAGTCATTGCTCACAAACAGAAATCCTCACAAAATAATACAAGCCCATTTCCAGAAATATTGGGACATTTTTTAAATATGAAAAAAATGAAAACTAATAGACTTTGAAATCACATGAGCCAATATTTTATTCACAACAGAACATAAATAACATAAATGTATAAACTGAGAAATCTTACAATTTTACGCACAAAATTAGCTCATTTCAATTTTGACGCCCGCTACAGGTCTCAAAATAGTTGGGACGGGGGCATGTTTACCATGGTGTAGCATCTCCTCTTCTTTTCAAAACAGTTTGAAGATGTCTGGGCATCGAGGTTATGAGTTTCTGGAGTTTTGGTGTTGGAATTTGGTCCCATTCTTGCCTGATATAGGTTTCCAGCTGCTGAAGAGTTTGTGGTCATCTTTGACGTATTTTTCATTTAATGATGCGCCAAATGTTCTCTATAGGTGAAAGATCTGGACTTCAGGCAGGCCAATTCAGCACCCGGACTCTTCTACTACGAAGCCATGCTGTTGTAATAGCTGCAGTTGTAATAGGGAGCATATGTTGCTCTAAAACCTTTATATACCTTTCAACACTCATAGTGCCTTCAAAAACATGCAAGCTGCCCACACTGTATGCACTTATGCACCCCCATACCATCAGAGATGCTGGCTTTTGAACTGAACGCTGATAACACACTGGAAGGTCTCCCTCCTCTTTAGGACACAGCGTCCGTGATTTCGAACAAGAATGTCACATTTGGACTCGTCTGACCATAGAACACTTTTCCATTTTGAAACAGTCCATTTTAAATTAGCCTTGGCCCACAGGACAGAACGACGCTTGTGGACCATGTTCACATATGGATTCCTTTTTGCATGATAGAGTTTTAGTTGGCATCTGTAGATGCCACGGCAGATTGTGTTTACTGACAGTGGTTTCTGGAAGTATTCCTGGGCCCATTTAGTAATGTCAATGACAGAATCATGCCGATGAGTGATGAGTGTCGTCTGAGGGCCTGAAGACCACGGGCATCCAACAAAGGTCTTCAGCCTTGCCCCTTACGCACAGAGATTTCTCCAGTTTCTCTGAATCTTTTGATGATGTTATGCACTGTAGATGATGAGATTTGCAATGATGAGATTTGCAATTTGACGTTGAGGAACGTTGTTTTTAAATTATTCCACAATCTTTTTACGCACTTTTTCTCAGATTGGAGAGCCTCTGCCCATCTTTACTTCTGAGAGACTCTGCCTCTCTAAGACATCCCTTTTATAGCTAATCATGGTACAGACCTGATGTCAATTAACTTAATTAGTTGCTAGATGTTCTCCCAGCTGAATCTTTTCAAAATGTCTTGCTTTTTTAGCCCTTTGTTGCCCCTGTGCCAACTTTTTTGAGACCTGTAGCATGCATCAAATTTAAAATGAGCTCATTTAGTGGATAAAAACGTTTAAACATTTGTTATGTTCTCTATGTTCTATTGTGAATAAAATATTGGCTCATGTGATTTGAAAGTCTTTTAGTTTTCACTTTATTCAAATTTAAAAAACGTCCCAACATTTCCGGAATTTGGGTTGTAATTTCACTATAAAACAAGGAAATAAATACCTTACCAAAGATGTCTCTTTGTCTTTATCTCCAGACATTATTCCTCTCCAAGGAGGCTTTTGTGCGAGTTTTGGGTTAAGGGGCCCTGAAACCTCTTGCTCAGCTCCATGGCTGGAAGAAAACACACGCTCGTCCTCCTCTCCCTTTCTCTTCTATTCCTCCTCTGTCTCTTCACTCGTCCATGTGTCTGCGGTCCTGCCCGGGCACCTCTTCTTGCCGGCCAGCCTTTCCTGGTGTTATGGGGGGTTCCAGATAAAGACTGCTTGGGTCGACCTGACCCAGCTGCATTTGGGATGGAGTGGGAAGGCCGTGTGGCAATATTTTATGAGGACACACTAGGACTTTACCCATATTTCACTGCACAGGATCGTCCTGTCAACGGTGGCCTACCACAACACACCAGCCTTGACCTTCACCTCCAGAAGGTGGAGGGCGACCTGACGGCCTCATTACCCCAAGCAGGAGCACCTGGTTTAGGGGTGCTGCGCTGGCAGGAGTGGGCGCCTCAGTGGAACAGGAACAGGGGAATTAAAACAAAGTATCTTGTGGAGTCGAGGGCACTTCTCCGGGGATTTTTTCCAGACTGGAGCACAGAGGAAGTGGAGAAATGGTCTCAGGTGATGACAATCACAACATATTATGATATTTCAGAGACTATCATTCTGCATTAAGTTGTATAAATCAATCACATGATTTCATTTCCTGTCAGGTTGACTTTGAAGCAGCAGCACAGTCCATTATGATGGAAACCCTGCGGGAGGTGAAGAGACTCCGCCCACAAAGATTATGGGGCATGGCCCCATTTCCTAACTGCTATAACTTTGACTCCACCCAGATAGCATTAGCCAATTACACAGGACGGTGTCCTGCGGCAGAAATGGCCCTTAATGATGAGCTGATGTGGTTGTGGAAGCGAAGCGGTGCCCTCTATCCAGCCCTCTCACTGGAGAAGTTGCCAGAGGGAACTAAAGGGACGTGGCTTTACGCAACCAATCAGATCAGAGAGGCTTTACGAGTGGCGGCTCTTGCAGGGACTACCTCTGATCTTCCTGTGTTTCCACTGATCAAGATTGTGTACATTTCTTCTAACTCCTTTCTCTCAGAGGTAATGAATAGTAAGCTGTAATCTATTGAGTGAGCCAATGTAACAGAAGAAATAATATAATATAACAATACTTGTGTACCTTATACCTTGTACCTGTACAACCTCATAATTATTTCTGTATTGAATATGTATCAGATTGATCTGGTGAACACAATTGGAGAGAGTGCTGCTATGGGAGCATCTGGAGTCATAATATGGGAAAAATCCTTAGCAGTTAAAACACAGGTAATCATTCACTCATTTGTCCATTTGTCTACGACCGTTCAAAGTTTTGAGGTCATTAATCATTTTTGAACACTTTTATTCAACAAGGGTGCATTAAATTGGTCAAAGTTGACAATAAAGATATTTATAATGTTACAAAAGATTTCCATTTCAACTTTCTAAAAGTTCATCAAGAATCATTAAAAAAAAAAAAACAAGTTACCCTCAAAAATATTGAGCAGCACAACTGTTTTCAAGAGTGATAATAATAATAATAATAATAATAATAAATGTTTCTTGAGCTCTGTATCAGCATATAATTTCTGAAATATCATGTGACTCTGAAGACTGGAGTAATGGCTGCTTAAAATTCAGCTTTGCCATCACAAGAATAAACTACATTTTAAAACACATTCAAATAGAAAACAAAAATTGTAAAAACATTTCACAACACTACTGTTTTTACTGTAGTTCTGATTTAAAAAATGCTCCCTTGCTGAGCGTGAGAGCCAGAAACAACTTGCGTGTATTACACATGCATACCTCTCCACCTTCTAGTATATCCATTATAATACTTTTCATTAGTCATTACAGATTCCTGTATGACTGATATTATTTACACCTGCATGTGTGTCTCCTACAGAAATCCTGCTCAGAGTTCGGCTCGTATGTTCGTCAGGTTCTTGGCCCATATGCTGTCAATGTGACGACTGCAGCACGTCTCTGTGGAGTCTCACTGTGTCAGGGCCGTGGACGCTGTGTGCGAAAGAAACCTGAGGACCCCACATACCTGCATCTTCCTTCAGCCCACTTTATGCTTCTCCCAAATGGGGCAGAAGGTGTCCGGGCCACGGGAGAGCTTCCCACTGCTTACATAGACCTCTGGAAGAAGGACTTCCGCTGCCAGTGGTTCGAAGCCTTGGAGGGTGCAGCAGCGGATCAAGAATCAGGTGTGGTGCTGGAAAACCGAGGGAAAATAACATCACCAACAGTAAAAACAGTGCTTGGGATGAGCCAGAGTCAGAGTACAGCGGTTCCAGTGATTCCAGTCACAGTAGTGCCTACCAAGCAGCCAGTGGACGGCGGAAATTCTGCACTTAATACACCCATCATCCTTCTCTCCTCACTGGTTCTTCATTATGTTTGACGAGAAGACAGCTGGAGTGTGTAGGAACTTTTATGAACCTCTGTTGGCCTTGACATTGATTGCTAATCGCAAAAAGTATTTTAATATAAATACTCAAAGGGATAACTCTGTTAAGAGAATAGCTTCTGTGAAAGACAATCTTAAAGATGGAATTAAATTCACAGTCTGAACATGACTGAATAAACAGATCTGTTCTGAATCACACTTGAATATGAACTATAAAACTTGTTTTAGATAAACATTTTTTAAAGGGATAGTGCCATCATTGACCTTCCACTTGTTCCAAACCTCTATGAGTTTGTTCTGTTGAACAAAAAAGATATTTTGAAGAATGTTAGTGACTAAACAGTTGACGTAACCATTGACTTCCATAGTATGGAAAAGAAAACTCTGGAAGTCAATAGCTACCATCAACATACAGGTTTGGAACAAGTGAGTAAATTATTATTATTATTTTATTTATTTATTTTTTGAGTGAACTATCCATTTAATCTATATACAAAATGACCCTGAACGGTTTTTAAACAAAATTAGCTACCTTCTATAATGTACTATATTACAATAATAGTGTTGTTTTGTTCTGCAAGAATAATTGTGATTATATTATAACTTCTATTTCCGTCATGAAAAAAAAGATTATATTACAAATATGTCTGCATTAACCCTTCAGATCATACACTACCTTTCAAATATTTTGGAGTAAGATATTTTTTGTTTTTTAAAGAAATTGATCCTTATATTCAGCAAAGATGATCAAACATTGATCAAAATTTTACATTGTTACAAAAAAAGTGTTTTATTTCATATAAATGCTGTTCTTTTGAACTTTATATTCATCAAAGAATCCTGAAACAAATGTATTATGGTTTCCACAAAATTATTAAGTAGCACAATTAAAATAATAGGAAATGTTTCTTGAACACCAAATCAGCATATTAGAATGATTTCTGAAGGATTATGTGACACTGAAGACTGAAGTAATGCCTGCTGAAAATTCAACTTTGCCATCACAGGAATAAATTACATTTTAAAATATATTAAAATAAAAAACTTACAATTTAATTTGTTGTAATATTTCACAATGAGACTGTTTTCACTTTTGCAATTAAATAAATGCAGCCTTGGTGAGCATAAAAAACATCTTTCAAAAACATTTAAAATAAACTTGTATTACTTTGTATATATATATATATATATATGTTGTATATACACACTCAATGTCAAACCTGCGTAAGACTTGTGACAGGACAGCGATAGCACAATCACAAAATGTCCTGAAAGCAGCTGGGCTGGGGTGTAACAGGCCTCTATCTGTCTAAACTAAAATCTAATCAAATGTTTAGTCTCCAATTTATCTTTTACATTTAAGAAAAAAAAAGAAAAGGAGTCAGCCAAGTTTACACTTTATCTGAACAGCCTTGTCCCAAACAAAGCCATCCTCCATAATGAAAATGTAAAGCCTTTCCAAACATTCAGTGACAGATATGAATGACTACTAGGCAAATCTGCTGGTTTGTTAAATTAACAAATGCCAACTAGGAGAAGGTAACAACTACAGTGTCCAAATTGAAAAAATAAATGTGTGCATCTGTGTGTTTGCATATCTGTGAATTCATCAGAGATTATAAGGGGTGATGGAGCAAAATCTTTTATCTGCCAGTATAAATTAATCCAGGGCCATATGGGGACACAAACTCTATCTCTCACTCACACATACACACATGCACACAAACAATATGCTGCATCCCTGATAATTTCACCCTGATTAATAGTGCAGATCAGGATGCAGCTATAACTGAGCTCAGCAAAAGCAGAAGACTCTCAAAAGAAAAAAGTATGTCAAAAAGCAATGAACATTTTCACCATAAAAATGAAGTGAGAAGACTCACAAAAATCAAGTCTGATTCTAGCAAATTTATTTTGGTTTATATAATAATTTAAAATATACATTGATGACAGATTGTTGGACAAATCAGGGTTATAGTTAGCAAGACAGAGATAAAGAGAGACAGTTCAAACAGGAACAGACAGAGAAAGGTAAAGATCATTTGCAAAAATAAACTTTCATCCATCCTGTATTTTTCTTTCTTTTTTTTTTTTCACACACGCCTCCAATCTCTCCTCACCTTCCTCTGATTTGTGGGGTTTTTCCTGTGATAATCACTTGCAGACAACAAAACTTTTAAACAAATGACAGGACATTTGTCATCACTCTCAATACGGTAATCAAGAGTCCAATATTTGTAGGTGGGCGTTTACGGTGTTTTCATTAATGTTTCATCCAAAAAAATTTAATTCTGCCATTATTTACTCACCCTCATGTCATTCCAAACCTGTATGACTTTCTTTCCTCTGAAGAGCACAAAAGAAGATATTTTGAAGTATGTCCTGTCCACTTTTTTCCCCATGCAATTAATGAATGGAGACCATGAATGTAAACTGATGCTTTCAAGCTTCAAAAAAGACAGAGGTGCATAATAACAGTAGTTCATATGATATGTGCACAACTCTCCTGAAGTCATATGATATCTTGGTGTGAGAAACAGATGAAAAGTAAGATGTTACTCATGATTTGTGAGCACAGTCTTCAAAAAAATTTTCCTTTTGCTCTACATGTAAGAGAAAGTCATACAGGTTTCAAACAACAGGGTCAGTAAATGATATCAGAATTTAGTTTCAGGTGAACTAACTAATCTGGGATGCATAGCATCCATCCTGCAGAAACACAGACGTCCGGGAGGAACAAGTATACACAGAGCATGGCTTCCATACTGACGAATATTGGTGTTAAACTTCTACTCTATGTCTTAAATTTGAGGCCATTACAGATGGTGCATTTAACACCAGTGACGCAATCTGTCAATATACCCACCCATACACAAACACACACACACACACACACACACACACACACACACACACACACACTGACTTCATAAACAGGGGCAACGGTAACACCAATCAGTTGCCCAAGAGCCACCAAAAACAGAGAGTGCTTCCTGTGGATGTTGGACGGCATGAATCACAGGGAGGAGTCTATTTTGCCGTGCGAACATTCTAGAGGGGAGGAGCCACGACAAAAGGAGGTGGATAAAGATGTGGTCTCCGAGGGGAAGGGTGAGAACCAAGCTGTCTCTAAGGGGACGAGCACTTGCAGAGCATTGCTAGTAAACATTATAATTAGCAAAATGGTTCCATTGCACGGTGTGTAGCAGAATGACTGCAGAAGGCGGAGCCACTGCTTTTCTCCAATGGGTGGAGTCCCCACTCAGACAGGGGTGTGGTTTGCTGTCATAGTTACTTGAAGATGGTTTCTAGGGCATCAAGGGTTCGTTTGATGTCTCTGATCTGAGCAGCTAGAGCATGTATAGGTTGCATGGAGCGATCTAGCTCCTCACAGCGCGCCATGAGCGTGTACATTCCCTGGAAACACATACACAAGCACACACAGGTCAAAACACAAAATAAAGTCAAAATTAAAACTCCCCTGACGATAAATATAAGTCACTCTCACCTTTATACTCATGTCCACTGACTCTCCCAAACTGTCCACAGAATCTCTGTAGGTCTGGATATAACCCACACTTAAAGCAGTCATCTGGAGAGACACAAGATTTTAATTCATATTCATAGCAATATGTGCATAAATAACATCTTTGGAAAAAGGTAAAGTGTGAAGTTGAGGGAACTGACTTTATATATTCAATAAAAATTACCTTGAGACCTTGTGGCTAAAAACTAGTTCAAAAATGGCTAAGAATTAGTTCTAAAAAAAAGGAACAGCACAATTTGTTTGCAGGCTGCACTGGTTTCAGTATTTTGAAATGCGGATTAAGTGCCCAAATATTTTTTGGGTGGCTGTATATGATCCTGGGTAATACTCACATTCTGTATAGTTCCATTAAGGCTTCGCAGCATCAGTTCTACACTCTGAGCCACATCCTGTGTGTGTTTGTGCAGGTCTACCAGCACTGACGGGTCAATGGGTGGAATATCAGCCGGCCGACGCAAAGAGCCACGACCACGTACCACAGGCCCAGAACAGTCCGCTGAAGTAGCCACACACAGATCAAATATTACTGGTACATTACATGACAAATTATAAAAAAATTTTGACACCCTTAGATACTCACAATCTGTGTCCAGACTCGGCCGAGAGCTCATTTTAATCTTCTGTTCAAGATTTTTGGTGATGAAGTGCGTGAGATCTCCATCGTGGCTGACAGTTCCCTCCAATTCAAGGGCGCTGGATATGGTAGCTCGGCGTCCTTCCACCTGTCCGCCTCTAGCCCCGCCTCCTCGTACCCCGCCCCCACACGCCCCACTGATCTCATCCAGGCTCTTACTGTCCTGCATGCCACGCACAACTCGATCTCGCTCTGGCAGTGACCGCACACGCACCTCCGCCATCACGTGAGCTGGGCATGGAGAATCATCCAGGTCTGGCAGCAGAGGGGGTGTGGCCTGGTCGGGAAGAGGGGCTGGAACAAGGGGAGGGGCCTCATCAGGTGAAATGGAAGTATTTGGCTGGACTTCATCCGAAGAATCAGGATTGGCCCATTCATCAGGTTCTGAGCGAGTGGGAGGGTGTTCGGTTGAGAGCGTACCAACCGCCTGTAAATTGTGCAGTTCAGTTTGTTTATTAAAAAGTTCAAGATAGACAGCAACAGATATTTGAGTTACACAAAAGTTGAATTATTTCACAATTAATAAAATTAACTGAATTAAAAGTTTTAATTAATTGTAATTGTCACAAATTTAAGATTTAATATTTTATTATTAATTATTATTATCATGATGTTATATTATATAAATTAGTATTTAAAGCGAGTACAAAAGCATTCATTTCATTTAACTCCTTAAATGCAATTTATGGAAATTATTATTATGTAATTTGTGGAAATGATTTATTTATTATTATGTTAGCATTTTTTAATGTACAATAATTTAATTAAATGGAGTACCAAAGCATAGATTAAATTTAACTATTTAAATTTAATTATAATTTGTAGGACTTATTTATTACTATTTTTTTAATTATTATGTTAGTTATTAATTGTATTATCATTATTATCATCATCGTGTTAGTAAGTTTAAATGTTTTTTTTTTTAATTAGGGTTGAAAAGGGGTGGAAAATTTCCACAAAATATCTGGAAACTTTCCAAAGGTTTCCGAAATTTCCAAATAAATCATGGAAAGTTTCCAAAAGTTCTAGAAAAGTTTCCAGAAATTTTCCACCCCTATTAATAATATCAAGTTTATTACATTATACACTAGTATTTATTTGAATGAGTGCCAACGCACATCCTTAATCTAACCCCTTACCTGTACAGAAATAAGAGTCTCCTTTTTTTGCTTGATCTCTCCGTTGTTGACATTGTTCACCTCTCCATCACTTGTCTTTCTCTCATCCTCCTCCCCCCACCATTCTTCCAGTTCTTTTTTAGAGTGGCCGTGTATTAGCTCAGTCTCACAGGGGTGCGTGTCCTCATGTGAGCTGTCTTCAGTTGCAATATGTGCACATTGGTTGTATTGAATCAGTGACTCTGAGTGATCTGTGTGTGACTGGAGTGTGTGTTTGTCTCTACATGAGTCCATGTGGTGAAGTGTGTGTTTGAGAGTCTCTGACAGGGCAGGCGACCCCTCGTGAGGCTCCAAATCAGCCCCATCCCTGAACTTTAACCCCTGGGTGGTGAATCCATGAGGTCCTGACAAATTTGAGGCCTTGGGAGAGTCAGAGGTGTCCACGCCATTGCTTGCTTCTTGCACATCCTGACCGGTCTCAGAAGAACAGCTCATCCCTCCACCCGCTGCAACAAATCAGCATCATTATTAGTGATGTAAAGCTAAAGTTAAATGTGATGCAAGACATAAATTCTTATTAAAATTTGCACTTTTTTTATTTTGCATGGTATTGTATGGTAAATTCACCAAAAAAAGAGTGTGTGATTTTAATAATTTTTGAAACATTGCATATTACAAAAAAAATCTATTTATTCCCCCAGAAGGAAGAAAAAATAAAATTAAATTAAATATGGCATTGCAAATTATCTATAACAGCATCATGAAATGTTTCTTCTCAAACTACACTGAACAAAATTATAAACGCAACACTTTTGTTTTTGCCCCCAATTTTCATGAGCTGAACTCAAAGATCTAAGACTTTTTGTATGTACACAAAAGGCCTTTTTCTCTCAAATATTGTTCACAAATCTGTCTAAATCTGTGTTAGTGAGCGCTTCTCCTTTGTCGAGATACTCCATCCACCTCACAGGTGTGGCATATCAAGATGCTGATTAGACAGCATGATTATTGCACAGGTGTGCCTTAGGCTGGCCACAATAAAAGGCCACTCTAAAATGTGCAGTTTTATCACACAGCACAATGCCACAGATGTCGCAAGAATTTTTGCACAAACTGTCAGAAACCGTCTCAGGGAAGCTCATCTGCATGCTCGTCGTCCTCATCGGGGTCTCGACCTGACTGCAGTTTGTCATCGTAGTCGATGGCATCTGGCACCTTTGGAGAGGTGTTCTCTTCACGGATGAATCCCGGTTTTCACTGTACAGGGCAGATGGCAAACAGCGTGTATGGCGTCGTGTGGGTGAGCGGTTTGCTGATGTCAATGTTGTAGATCGAGTGGCCCATGGTGGTGGTGGGGTTATGGTATGGGCAGGCGTTTGTTATGGACAACAAACACAGGTGCATTTTATTGATGGCATTTTGAATGCACAGAGATACCATGGTGAGATCCTGAGGCCTATTGTTGTGCCATTCATCCACGACCATCACCTCATGTTGCAGCATGATAATGCACGGCCCCATGTTGCAAGGATCTGTACACAATTCCTGGAAGCTGAAAACATCCCAGTTCTTGCATGGCCAGCATACTCCCTGGACATATCACCCATTGAGCATGTTTGGGATGCTCTAGATCGGCGTATACGACAGCGTGTTCCAGTTCCTGCCAATATCCAGCAACTTCGCACAGCCATTGAAGAGGAGGACCAACATTCCACCGGCCACAATCAACAACCTGATCAACTCTATGCGAAGGAGATATGTTGCACTGCGTGAGGCAAATGGTGGTCACACCAGATACTGACTGGTTTTCATGTACATAGAAAAAGTCTTAGATCTTTGAGTTCAGCTCATGAAAAATGGGGGCAAAAACAAAAGTGTTGCGTTTATAATTTTGTTCAGTGTACATCATGAGGAAAATATTAAAAAAATGATGCTTTTAGTATCATTAAGATATTACAGTTTTTAATAATATTTTAAATTAGTTTTATTATTATGTTTTAAGTTTTCCATGAATTTTAAAGTTTTAGTAATTTTGTTTGTATTTTTATTTTTCATATTTCTATATACTTTATTATTATTAAAATAAATTTTTTATTTAGTTTCAGTTATTTTAGTACAACAAGTTAAACTAACTGAAAATGAGAAATAGTTACCTTGCCAGCTTATATCTCTATATATATTATTGTTATTTTCAATTAACAATTAAAGCATCAAAAATGATTTTTGGTTTCAGTTTTAATATCAGTTTAGTATTCGTTTATTCTTTATTTATTAAGGTTGTGCTTGTGCTAATAAACGCAAAATCTTTCAGGTTTCACTTCACATAATGTAAACACGGAGGCATTATGAACTGCCTCGATCAGTTTCCGGAGTCTGTTTTGACAGCTGTCGGTTTACTCGTCGCTAATCAATTTATTGGGGTATTTACTTACTGACATAAGCAATGAAACCTAAACAGATTTTATCCAGCGATGAAGTGTCTCTCTAATGACAGAGAAACTGAAATCACATGACGCTGAAATCACCAGCAACAACGATTTGCGGGTCTTAAAAATCATGGCGCACAAACATCGATATTCTCACAATAATTCAGCATCACAACCTGAGAAACCAGACGCAGATCAACCAAACAATAAATATGTTAACAAACGGTTCAAGGAAGCGACAGTGGTCACCTGACTTTAGCTTTAAGATAAGCTTTAGCTGTAATGCAGGCCTCTGAATTCGCAGTTATTCTGCGAGATATCAGCGAAAACCCACAGCCTTAAGACTATTACTGCTTGAGTTTGGGTTGTTTTGTCATGTTTCAGATGCATGTAATGCAATGGTGGATTTGTGAAGTTAAATATTTACCTGCAGCTCTTCGCCCAGGATGAAGGTTGCCAGCTGAGTCCACACTAAATATTTGTCGTACTGAAACACAACGTTGACGTTATAGTTCCGCATTACATAGAGAGATAACTCTTATGACATAAAAGACGTGTGTAAAATTGCATGTAAACGCATTTTTGTGTTTTTATATACTCATACCTTAATGTAGTTTATCAGAGAGCTGAGTTATAGAATTGATAAATAATAAACCTATGTTTAATTATTCATTTATTTGCACAAAGAGAGATGTCTAGACAGCCTGTCCAGACAGACTTGTAGTACACACATTTCACCACAAGGGGCGGTAGACGCCGTGGATTGATTCCACCACTGGCGCTGGTCTCTCTCACGTCCTGTGCAGTGGGCTGTGTGTATTTTTACCCTGCTCTCATTTTATAGGCTGAAATTAAAGGAATTGTCAACCACATCAGCAAAACTTATTTCAGCTTTGACCCTGTCACAAAACCCTGACCAAGACCAAAACCTCTAAGGTCCTGTTATTATCCAAAAAACCTCCCCCTGTAATAAAGCCCTGTGAAGTAGAGCCAGAGTAATGCTGAGTCAGTCTTGACCCTTACTTACTCTCTTGACCTCTTTAGGGGACTGTAGTCAGCATGAAATAACATTCACAAGTCAGTTTACATTAGTAATTGGATATATTTCTGTGAAACAATGTATTCAACTCGAAAACTGTAGGGCAGGACTTGATTATTATTCATCAGGAATTAATTGGATTGTAAAAAGTGGTTGTTCCATACTGGAATAAAGCAATTGTGAAGGACTACTTCCTAGCAGATGTCAGTATCTGCTGTTGAGGAGGCTTGTTTTTTTTTGTTTTTTGTTTTTTTTTACCTGGATGTGGAGTCTGAAGGTCAAGTTCACCTTACTATTATCCTGACATAGTATCTCCATGTTAATTATGCTGTTATTTGCAATGACCTTTGATGTTTACATTAATTTACAGCATTAACTATTGGCTTTTAGATAGACCAAAACATACCTAAATGACCTTTTGAGGTGATATAAGCTGAAAAGGAAAGTCGTTTCAGAGGTGGGGAAAAAAAAATTATACTTTGATAACCTTTTTTTTTCTTTCTTTCTTTTTGTGACCCTGGACCACAAAACCAGTCATAAGGGTCAATTTTTCAAAATTAAGATTTATACATCACCTGAAAGCTGAATAAATAAGGGAGAATAATGAGACAATATGTGGTCGAGATACAACTATTTGAAAATCTGGAATCTGAGGGTGCAAAAAAATCCAAATATTGAGAAAATCACCTTTAAATTTGTCCAAATGAAGTTCTTAGCAATGCATATTACTAATGAAATATTAAGTTTTGATTATATTTACAGTAGGAAATGTACAAAATATCTTCATGGAACATGATCTTTACTTAATGTCCTAAAGATTTTTGGCATTAAAGAAAAACAATAATTTTGACCCATACAATGTATTTTTGGCTATTGCTACAAATATACCCCAGCGACTTAAGACTGGTTTTGTGGTCTAGGGTCACATATAAGCTGAATAATTGTGCTAAATAAGATCAAGAAAGTGTATTAAGACAGTAAATGTCTTGATTTCTTGTAAATATTGAACAAAATCAAGGCAGTCTTCTTCCTTAACATAAAATAGTGCAATTTTTCTCACTTTCTTTGTGTTTTTCCTCCAGTCTCTCCCCCTCACTTAGTTATTTGCATCACCGATCTCATTTACTCACATATAGGCTCTGCAAGTCTATGTGGTATTCAGTTCTGTGAGTGTTTTAAGGGGCAGCTGTATCCAAGGCAACCCGCCTAGTCAATTTCCCAGTGTCCTGTCATTTATAAGTATGCAATATACACCGATGCACTCATGGAATTCAAATGCTTGTCACACAGCAAGCAGTGGCCAGAGAAAATTCCAGCACATGTTTGTGCATGAGAGAGTGTTTCTGTTTATATTATACAGACCAAAAAAAAAAAAAAAAAAAAATGTTTGACTGTGATGATATATCAGTCAGTGATGGTTTTCTGCTTAGAGCGGGACTGTTTCTTGGATGTGAAAGACTCCGATACAACACGTCAAATGTTGGGTTGTTGTGTAATACTAATGCAGTCATTTTTTCTGGTATAAAGCAATGTATGTAGATGTTATTATTATTACAAAGTGGAATACATTAAGTAGTGCAATGCTGAATTCTGTTCTTTTTCTCTCAATTTCATGAGAATCCTCCAAAACATTTTATTCAAGGTTCAAAGTCCATTAATGAAAACCAGATTTACAGTTAAAGATAAGACAAGTCACACGATTCACAAGGTTTAAATAACTGAGGGCAGGATTTACCTCTTCATATGTAAAACATGAACATGAAACATCTATTCTACATTTTCTTTGTTTATTTTATGACTGTTAACAACATTTGAGTTTGCGTCTCCAGGCGAACCGAGCTGCTCCAACATATACACAGATCACTGCTTCTGTCTCTGTCATGTGGTTTGGGTCTGACCGCATCTGAATTTGCTCCTCTTCTCTGTCTGTTTGTACTGTACATTAAAGCCTTTAAATCCTTTTTTTCTTAATTTACTTTTCGGTTTTCCATCCTTCTGAATGGAGGCCTTTCAGGGCGGGTGCCAAACTTCTTGGCAGTCGTGCATCTGTCCATGTGCAGAAGAAAGTAGCTGCTGTTTCAGTCCAGTAAAATAACACACCCTTTGTGCCTCCATCGATCCCCAGAGAAACACACCGTTCATCATCCTACAGGGTCTGCTGCATTTTGGGACTTTTGCTTTTGTTAATTCATTTACATAAATGTCTCGAAACCTTAATGAGTGACGTCAGAGACGGAATTACACCCTATTTAAATACAAAAAAAGAAAAAAATACCATGTACAATTTTTACACTTAAAATGCAAGACAATAAACACAAAGCACAAAAACACAAGGAAAATAAATACCATGAAAGATAAATAAGGCAATACATTTCAGTACAGACGAAAAAGTGCCATCAACACCGAAGTCTTTTTAAACAAAGAACATTTTAAGATACTCCCTAACTTTGGAAGATTTCGCTTTTATTCAACAGAGGATCATTTGGGGACACTCCCTTGCCTTAAAAGATTTGCCAAATATGCTTAACACAGTCCTCAAATAATCAATTGGTTTTTAATATTAAAGTAAACACTTCTTCTTTACCACACCTATACCAGATCATTCTTAATTTGCTTGGTAACAATCCTTCATATGATTCAGATACTAGCTTTGTTCCAAAACCTAGTGAGCTGCCTCATTGCCTACACAGGCAGCATTCTACTTGTCACTGAACTCATTAAGAGATTTGACACTCTACAATTCTGGACGACACACATATATTCTTGACATGCAATGATGTTTTCAGTTAGCATGTCATAGCACACATGAAATATTTGGTAAAATAATATGTTTTTAATTACAATACTGCTAATAAGTTTGGGGTCAGTAAGAAGTAAAGTCTCATGCTCACCAAGGCTGCACTTATTTGATCAAAAATACAGTAAAATAACTGTTTTCTATTTTAATATGTTTTATAAATGTAATTTATTGCTGTGATGGCAAAGCTGAATTTTGAGCAGCCATTACTCCAATCTTCAGTGTCACATGATTCTTCAGAAATCATTCTAATTTGCTGATTTGGTGCTCAAGGAACATTTATTATTTCTATCGATTATGAAAACAGCTGGGCTGATTAATTCTTTTGTGGAAACAGTGCTACAATTTTTTGATGAATAGAGTTCAAAAGAACAGCATTTGTTTGAAATCTTTTGTAATCATGTCTTTACTATCACTTTTGATCAATTTAAGGCAAAAATCTTGCTGCACCCAAACTTATGATCACTCAATATTGATACACTTCTTTGAATGAATTTAATAAAATATAAGTTTATCAACATTTTTCTTTCTTCATCCCCCATCTTGCATGTATTTTTTTAAACTTGCATGCAGGCAGCTCATTAGGTTTTGAAACAAAGCAAGTCTGTTAATATGATGCTGTGTATTCTATTGTTTTGAGCAGCTTTTTAAACACTTGTGATTCGGTCTATGCACTCCTCGGCAGCCTCTGTGCTGAACTCTGCATTCGGCTCCGGTTCTTCCGCCCCCTTCCTTTCTCCTTCTCTCCCCCTTCTCTGTGCCTGTGCCGGTCTGCTCTCTTTCTGTCCTGTTTGTTATGCTTGTGATTCCCTGATTCCTTGTTGTTGTGACGCTGACTGAGTTCTTTGCAGTGTCGCTCCAGTTTGCCATGGTTGATCAATGCCATCACATCCTGGTACCATGGCTGGGCGGAGACAAGGGTGGAGCGCAGGGTGGGGCTCCACACAATTAAACGAACAATAACGGCTGTCCAGCGGAATCCATGCTCTTCAAGCTGACAATGATAAATGCCGCCATGATTGAGCTCAGCCCGGGGAATGAGGATGCCCCTGTCAATGACAACCAGCTGCTCCCCAGATGTGACCTGGAAGACAGAAGGTTCAAATTTAGAGACATCTTGATATTTGTTTGTTTAATATGATGTTTTTAGTGTGCATGCATGAGTGTGCATGTACCTTATGTTGCTCCAAGCTGTTCTCACCGATGTCTTTAAACCAGGTGACCGTGGCGTGGCGAGATTTGGGTAGACACTCCAGATAGGTGCTATTACCCAATGCAACAACTTGTGTCTTCTCCTCTGCATCCACCTGAAGACCAGCTGAATAACAATGTATAGAATAAGTCAAATGAAATGAATACATAAATTAAATGAAAGAATTAGGGCTTTCAATTACATTTAAATTCTAAATGAATAATTTAATAATAATGACAACAACAACAATTATTATTATTATTATTATAGTTTTAAAAAATTGTTGGCCTATGTGCACATACACACAGCATTTCTCACATAATAATATTTTATTATTATTATTATTATTATTATTATTATAGTTTTAAATCATTGTTGGCCTATGTGCACATGTACATGGCTTTTTTCACATAATAATAATATTATTATTATTATTATTACTGTTTTAATTCATTCTTGGCCTATGTGCATATGTACATGGCATTTCTCACATAAAATTATTTTATCATTATTATTATCATGTATTTTATTTTATTTTTTAATGAATTATTTTAATGAATTATTATGAATTATTATATGCCATACACGTGGCATTTCACATTATTTTTTTATGATTAATTACAATTAAAATGACAAATAAAATGAATTATATCTATATATATATATATATATATATATATATATATATATATATACACACACACACACACACACAGTATATATACATGCACATTTATTATTATCATTATTTTGATTTTTAATTGAATGTATTGTGCACATACACACAGCATTTCACACCACAAGCACTGCATTTTTAAGATTTAAGTATTTTACATTAATTGTAAGTGTTTTTCTAAAGGCCCAAATGGAGAACATTTATTTAACCTTTCAGTTTCCACCCAGATTTAATGAGCAATGAATGAAATCATAAAAACATTTAAACAAAAACAAAATTGACAGTGTTGTTCCAAAGCAGGATGTTTAGTAAATAGTAAATGTCTGGTTGTCAGTGTCTCTTACCTCCCTGTCTGACACACTGGTTCAGCGGGTTGCCGTCATCGTTAACCTGACGAATGTTTCTTCTGCAGACAGGGAGGAATGTTTCAGATCAGATTTATTTCAGATATCCCAAATACCAATGCTTTGCAGTTTCAGTGTATAGAAAACAGCTGATGTAATGGATTCTATCAAAAAAGCTGCCCATACAAGTGTGAGATGTGTGTCACCTGCGTGCAGTTGGCATGTAAGGGCTGCAAGAGTGGCCGTCCCAGGTGCAGTATGGGTCTCTAGCAAGACAGCATTCAGCGCAGGCTTGGCCGTACAAATCGCAGTGGAACAGACCCAATTGAACCACACCCTCTGCTGATCCAGCAAACAGCCACTGCTGGAAGTGAAACACACACACACTGACACATTGATATGGGCTGTGATACTGTTTATCGCTTTTTTTCAGTAAGCAGGAAAACTAGGCCAGAAACGCAAACATCTAAACCACATTCTCATATACAGCTCCAGAATTACAGAGCTCGTTCCATCCCACATCTTCAGGTTTCAGCGAGTGTTTCATGGAACAAATGTGTGAAAACTCACAGTTTCATTTTAAATATCTTCCACCCTCTCACGTTGCCATGACGACAAGATGGGAAGGTTTATAAAAGTGTGCTGGTGTATCTTACATGTATATGTTTGTGTATGTGTGCTTCCAGTGATGAACATGGTACCTTTTTCTTGGACAGCGTCATGGCCGTGATTGGTGACTTGTTCTGTAGAGTGACAGGAGATGAGCAGTTAATGCTTCAAGCTCAAACGTTCATCCATATGAATCTGGAATGTTAAAGCTGGAGAGATTTTACCTTAAAAACCTGCAGCTGTTCCAGAGTGATCTCCTGATTCTGTCCGTTGGCTTTAGGCAGGTGAATCGCTTTCAGAACCAGGCCAGAATCTGAATACACACATACAATACACACGATATTTACAAACTAGATGGACAGGTCTATCAAAAATTCAGTAAACCTACAGTTTACTGTAGTATTCATCACAAACACACACCTGTACCAATGAACAGAACGTCATATTGTCCATCCACCGCCTCCACTCTGTCCACAAGGAGGCGGGTCAGTTTATAAGGCACACCCACTCTGATGAGCAAAGGATGACCTCCAAGAGGCTGTACCACTTCCTGCATTAAAGGATGTGTGCGGCTAAAGAAGATGACCTCATCAGGATATTCCCTTGTTGATTTGAACCCTCCATATGTGCTGCTGGGACACTGAAGATTGACAGAAAACTCAGTATTATGATCCAGATATTGATTTTCACCTGACTGATTTTAGTTTTTAGACTTTTCTTTTTATTATAATCAAAGAGAATGATTTATATATTATAATCATAAATTTAAAAAAACGTCTTATCATATAGGAACACTCACTGTGCCAGGTCTAGGATAGGGAACTCTGCCTGTATATTCTGTCCACTTGTACTGTTGACCCTCCCTATGAAGGAAATTTCCTTTAAAAGCTCTGATAATGTCCTGCATGCGGTAAACACACACGGCGGATCCATTCAAGACATTGCTGTTGGGAGAGGAAACAAACACACATAAAAATAGAAACACAA